>CM062295.1:313976256-314576256 GCA_031216915.1 Pictodentalium vernedei | reverse complement strand
TTTCAGGCAAATTTCTTAAAAAATCTTCTTCTCCAGATCCAGCAGGCAGAATCTTTTGATATTTGGTATGCAACATTGTAGGGTGGATCTGATTCAAGTTTGTTCAAATCGGCCCCCTGGGTTCATATTTGGGCTCAGTATAGGAGCCCGATTTCGAACTTAGTGCATTTAGGCAAATTTCTTAAAAAATCTTCTTCTCCAGATCCAGAAGGCAGAATCTTTTGATATTTGGTATGCAACATTGTGGGGTGGATCTGATTCAAGTTTGTTCAAATCGGCTTCCTAGATTCATATTTGGGCTCACTATAGAAGCTCGAATTTGAACTTAGTGCATTTCATGCAAATTTCTTAAAAAATCTTCTTCTCCAGATCCAGCAGGCAGAATCTTTTCATATTTGGTAAGCAACATTGTGGGGTGGATCTGATTCAAGTTTGTTCAAATCGGCCCCCTGGGTTTATATTTGGGCTCAGTATAGGAGCCCAAATTTGAACTTAGTGCGTTTCAGGCATATTTCTTAAAAAATCTTCTTCTCCAGATCCAGCAGGCAGAATCTTTTGATATTTGGTATGCAACATTGTAGGGTGGATCTGATTGTGATTCATGAACGTATTTATTTGTAAAGTTGATAGAATCTTAGACAAAATTTGCAGAAAAGATCTACTATAGAAGGGGTGGTATCCAGGGTGAACCGTTTACCCAAATCTAGCAGTACTAATGCATTATTCACACAAATCTTCGTTCAAATTTTATGACCCCTCATTGGAACACACGCATTCAGCTCATTCCAACAAAGGTCATATGCCATGTTTTCGAGACAAAGGAATAAAAATTTTAGTTATTCATGAAATTTTTAGGCAACTGTTGTCTGTTATTCACATTGCTTCATGAAATTTCAGTACTTTTAGAAGTTACCTCAGTAATCAAGGGTTAATTCCCCTTAATTAAATGTCGCCTCTAAAAAACAACCACTTTGCATATCTTACCTTTTTACCAGCATAACTGCCAAAACTTGTCAGCATTCTTCGCAAAAATCGCTATTCAAATTTTAATTTTTGTCTCTTAAACATACCTGTACTTATCGCTTGTAAATACCCCATTGGAATGAGCTTTTTGAGCTCATTCCAATGAGAGGTCGCACACCATGCTTTTTGAGTCAAAAAAGCAATTTTTTTAGTTATTCCAGAATTTCGTACGTAAAACACAGCTTTATGACTTCACATTAAAATGAGCTCTCTAAGCTTGTTCCAATCAACATTCACGCACTATGTCTTTCACACAAAAAATAAAATTTTCCATTTCTTCAGGAATTTTGTTTGCAAGAACACTCTTACCCCCCCCCCCCCACAAACACACACACACAAACACACACACACACACACAAACACAGACACACACACCTAAAAGTTCGTCAGCAAAAAAACAGTTACTTCAATTTTTAAATGCATTATAGGAACAACTTGCCTAATCAAATTTAAATACTTTTGCATCATTCTGTATCTAGAACAAACCATTTACCATATCTTTACGCAAAATTCTCCAGCATCATTCACAAAAAACACCATTATTTATATATTCACATTTCTGTCTCAAAAATATACCTGATCTTCCCATACCCCTATTGGAATAAGCTGTTTGAGCTTGTTCCAATGATGATAAAAAAAAATAAAATTTGTGAAAATTTTTGTTTTCTTGCATGCAAATATATACATGTAGCACATGGAAGATATCCACAGTTGGGGAGAGATGTCCAAGGCTATCTCTTCACATTCCTTGTTTGTGCTTCATGCTAAACCAGTTTGTCTGCAGAGATAAATTTGCTTTATTAAAAATCATTGGAGATTGGCCACACACCAATGATTTTAAATAAAACTAATTTTAGGTAACAAATGTTGAACTTCAAACAAAATCTATCACTCAACCAGTTAATGTTGATGAGGCATGACATGGTGAAGGTGACCTAAAATACTTCTTAGAGTCACTTTGTCAGGTGAGCGATTAAGGCCACGTGGGGCCTCTTGTTTTTTAAAATGTCAAATTCAATTTATGTTTTAAAAATTAAACAAACTCTGTTGGTAAAGGGTTAACGTGTGTTATCAGTATACAACGGGTTCAACCATGGTGGCCTCATGAGATTCTGGGACACTCATAGCAGCTATGGATTCTCTCAACCATTTTTGCAAGAATCCAAATGGATACGGCCAAATTTAGACAAAATATAAGCCCTGTTAAACCCATTCTTTTCACTGGTTGAGTGATAAATTTTTTTCATTCGTGAATACTGTGAATTGTAATATGAGTATTTTTTCCCAACATATCATGCCATCAGCCAGAGTAACCTTACTTGTGCAAAATTTTGTTCATAAATAATTGTTTAGTTACAATCTATTTGAGAGCATCGGCACTCTCCAATAAATTGTATTAAAACAATTGCATGTGAACATTTTTTTATACTGCTGTGAAGAGGGCAAGCTACTGTGCATACAATGCAAAGCCACTACACATGGTGCAAAGCCACTAAAGTGGTTTTCAGAACTTTTCAGTAGAGCCATGATAGTGGCTTCTAGTACTCAACAAGTTAAGGTGGTAAACAGTGTACACGCTGGGCCAAAAATTTTTTGAGCCATTTTTTTAGCCACCTCAAAGATTTTTTAGCCACCATCAGGGGGAGATAATAGAGTTTTTTTCTGTCGAGACTCCAGAGATCAGTTTAATTGAAATAGTAAAGAGCAAAATATACATGTAAACAAAACTGTTGACAGACAACAGTGACACAACTTATTTTCAAATAGATTTAAAAATTCTGCGAAACTTTATATTCGACCATTTTGTGAAAGTGTTGAGCTCGCTCCATTGAAGGGTCATAAGCTATGGTTCGGATGAAAAGAATCAGAAACCTAAGTGAACATATACAGAGGTTTTGTCTGTAGCTCTGACTCACTATGAAATAGCTTAAACTTATAAATGTTTGTTATGGGTATTTTGCCTTACAGAGGTTCCATTTGAGATTAAATTGTTCACACCAGCTTCTCAACAAACTATACAGTACATTATATTTTTAACAGAATCGAACACTAGCCATTCTCTGCCAGTTTTCCATTCCTCTCGAAAACAATGCTTTGGTGAAAATGGTGCCTTTTTTGTCAGAGTCTGTGATGCACTTGTCGACTTTTGAACATTAGATACAGGCACAGGAACTGGTACCTCAGAATCACTGCCACACTTTTTCATCTGTTCTTTGGTTTCTCTGTCACTGGAACAGACCAATTTACTCCTACTACATGTAGAAGTTAAGAACTGTCAATTTTTTTTAGTTTCGTAAATTGCTAACTTTCGCCGAAAGAAAGTTCACTTTTACGTTTCGTCATGTTACTTGATGTAGCAGAATGAATTATGGTTTCAGCACGTCGAAGGCACACAGAGACAATGTGAGAATGAAATCCCTTGTGACCCGAATAACTTTATTTGCTTATATTTACTTATGAAGCCACGAGAGACAGAAGTGTGGGCCAAGCAAGCATCTTATTGGTTTGAGTATGCATACTGGTTGTAGGGTAATGGTGTGAGACTTCCGACCCCCCCCCCCCCCCCCCCCCCACACACACACACACACACAGCATCAAACTGGAGGTGACTAGGATTTGTGCATAACTAGAAGAATTCAGTTCTGTATTCACTTAGAAACGTGGGGATATTTATGATAATACTGAAGCCACAGTTTAATTGTTTGTCTTAGGGAGAAGAATAAAAACCCAAACAGGTCGCTGGTTTGGTAGCAACCCCAGCATATTATCCATAACAGTTATAAGAAAGCAGAAAATCCACCATTATGTGTTTTAGAAACCTGGGAGTCATGCATCAGCCTTTTAGGGAGTGTGGATTCTGAATATTGGCTATCTGGTCTGCCTTCAGGGGGAGCAGATCATGGCAGAGTGGAAAAATAATTAATTAAAAATAAATAAACACCACACACATCCCCACAAGTGCACATACCCTAAACACACACACTCATCTGCACACATCCACACTATCCACCCTCACACACATATTCACTGACACATACCCAAAAGCCCTTAAATCTTTATTTATCTGTGTATTTATTTAAAATGTTCACTGGTCCCAACCAGACAAGCTTTTTGTCCAATCCTTTCTGTATAAAAAAAAAAACGCCAAGAGTGTTTCAAGAAAATTTGAGAGTGATCGATTAGAGAAGTTTCAGGTAGAGAAAAATAAGAAATCGTTATCGTTATTGTATATTGTGACTGTTGTTGTGATTCACAATCCAGTCAAAATTCCCTTGCCCTTTTTATCTCAGTACTGTCCCTCCTTGTGCTCCTGTGAAAATTCGAAATTTGATTCAAAAGTCAATATTCAATTTGATTCGAAATCAGAAATTCGAATATTTTAAATCTAAAACCAATGGCCCAGACTTAGTTGGTGCAACCTCAATATTATTAAGGGCCCAACACAAATTTTGAACCCCCCAGTCCCCAAAATTTGCATACAATACCGAAAATTAAAAGTCCTATCTGGCCCTCCATACTTTTAGTACCTGCGCATGCGCAGTACCCAGGAAGAGATCAGAATTGGCGCAAACATCATTCTTCTGTTTGGCCCAAAGTCAGTGACAACTTAACTGGCATCTGTGCTTAAAATTCTCATTTTTGAAGATGCCAGACACAATTCAATGATGGTTTTCATGAAATCAACGGTGTAACAGGATGCTGGAAGTGAATAATAGTGGTTTCGGATATTCAGGGCTGTAACTTTATAATATTTTTATACTGTACCAATGACCCAGACTTAGCTGGTGCTAACTCCAACAAAACCAGGGCCAAACACAAATTTTGCCCCCCAATCCCCAAAATTTGCATCCAAAACAAAAAGAAATCATGTCCTAAAGGACCTCCATACTACGCCTCTACTGCGCATGCGCAGTGACGCAGACGTCCCGAAATTGGCGCCAATTATCATTCTCTGTTTGGCCCTTCATCAGTCAACATCTCACTGATCTTTGTGCTTGTAAATCTCAGTTTAAAGGATGCCAGACACGTAATTTTTGGAGAAAATGTGATTCTAAGGAGGAGAGGAAAAAGAAGTGGCAAAAAATAATCAGGGCTGTACTTAAAATTTTTTGATGAAATTATGTTAAGTTGCCTATTTTCGAGGCATGGGCCTCTTGTTGTCATTCTTGCTAATTGTTGCACTGCTTATTCAGTGTTTCCTCTCCCCTAGCCTTCTAAAGTCCCCCTGGCAATTCTCCCATGCTTTTGGCATATTTTTGAGAAATTTCATTTCTAAAATTTCCTGGGAGAGTTGCTTGGTTACAGAATGTTTTCTGTTATTTTCCCCATAGTTACGTTTTCACCCATGGGTGTATAACGTTTGTGTTCTGCATCTTCCATCTGATGTTCTACAGATTCTCCCCTGGGAGTCTCTGTTTTGCATCAGATAGAGTGTAATTGATGACTGATTCCGGGCCAGTTTTTTCAGTGCCTGGAGTCATGTTTTCTAGTGTGTTTACACTGTTTGTTTTCATTGGCAACAGCCTTTTTTGAGGGGGGCTGTTTGCCTTTGTGGTAGTTTATCTCATTATAAGATACATTTATATTATCCGAAAGTGTCTCATTAATTATTTTATATAAATTTAAAATTTTTGACCACACTTTGCCATCCGGGCTCAACGTTACTTTTCAGCAACTTGGGCTTCTCTGAAAAAATATTTTTTCAAAATTATTTTGTTTTGCAATTGTTTTTTCATTTATTAATGGGTCATGTTATTATGTATCTTTGTGTCAGGGGTTTTTGCAAGTAACTAGGACTTATTGTTGTTCTTTCACAATGAAGGGACATTGTTCAAATTGTAATAGGAAGAAATCTTCCTCTGACTTTCATGATCATTGTATTAATTGTAGTCAGTGTTCTCGCATTAATCCCTGTCCTATATGTGAACATTGGGATGAGAAACATTGGAAACGTGTGTCACGATATGTTATTTCTGGAGAAAGAGCGATGCCGGCTCTTTCTCCACAAGGTCACTCTACTCTCTCAGTTTCTATTTCAGAGGAACCAGAACAGGGTGATGTTTCCATGTTATCTTCTTTAAGTGTGCGTCCGTCGTCACAAATGAATTCAGAGCTAGCGGCAAAAGTGCTCATGGAGATTAGACAAATGTCGTCCGCTAGCTTGCCCGGTGTAGCGTCCATTCACCGAATGGTTCGGCAGCCGGGTTCGTCCGATGCGGTCCAAGAGGAAATTTTGGGTGATGCGAGCACTATAAACATAATAGATGCACACCCAGTGACGGCGGATAGTAAGCGAGAACGGAGGAAGCCTTTTAGTCCGGTTCCTAGCTCGTCCAGGTCCAGCCGGGCCGCGAGCGAGAGAGGTTCCTCTCTCGTACAACATCTGGGACCAGATGTTGTGGTACAAAATGTGTCTTTAGCGGAGCATACGTCCGTCGCACGGGACGCTCCGTTGTATAAGCAGTCCGCAGAGACTGTTAAGGCTTCCTCTTCTCGTCAGCGCACACGACCGCACCTTGGCTGCGTGACCGCCGATATTTTACCAGCTTCGCCGATGAAGGATTCTTCGGCGACCAGGTCACACCATCCGGCAGCCAGGGATTCGAGACCGATGGACTCCGGACGTTCGCATAGGAAAAGTATGCGGGAGCCATCTGATGCGGAGCTGCCCTCGGCGAAGCAGCGAAAGACTGCGCCTCCGCAGGTCTCGACGTCGGACATTCTTGTGCAGATAGCACAGCTTATCGCAGCATCCCAGCAGCCGACAGAAACGGTGTCGGATCGAGAATTATCCGACGGCGCTGGGTCGGTACGCTCCGCCGAAGCATCGGGGGCGGACGACCGGGAACATCGGGAGGTCCGACCGGATGGTGAAAGGGATACGGATGACTTGGAGCTATCCCTTTCGGAACAACATAAAGCTGCCGTGGACTTCATCCGGCACTTTCTCCCTCAAGTTGTTCCGTCGGGCCAGACTGCTGCGCTTCCGTACAAGAGAATTATAGCGTCATTGGACTCTGAATTTTTTGAGCGGTTCAGGGACATCGCTCCCGAGTTTCCGTCGCAGTCCAATAATGTTGCAAGAACATTTGAATTATTGAACGACGCTATATTTAAACTTGCTTCCAGGACGGGGAAAGCAGGTTTCTTGTCCGCTAATACTCTCAACCTGCCTTTCATTAATGCAAGGAATAAATTCGATACGGCAGGACAGGGTATACCGAGAGTTCCTCTGCGTATGGACGACGAGGCGGAAGACTTAGAGCTATCATTACCGTCGTCAGCTTCTATTCCAACCGCGGTGTTGGAAACAGCTATTGCGTCTAACAGAGCCAATTTAGATGCCTTATCTTACGCAGATCACCTTACTAAGGCGTTCCGCCTTCAAGGGGAAGAGTTTCAGGATATACAATCCTCTTTAAGACTTCTTTCAAGGGCAGTAGCTTATTCCACGTGTAACTCCGCCCTTTCAGTGGCAAATCTGGAGTTGGTTAGACGTGACGCAGCCCTAGCTACATCCACACTAGTGGATTCTAAGGTGAAGAACTCTCTTAGAGTTGCTTCGGTCTCAGGAGAACTTCTCTTTGACGGTAAGCTTTCCGCTATTTATGATAAAATTAAAAAGAAAGCTAATGATTCTCTGTTGTTCAGATCGGCTCCTAAAAAGTCGGATACAGCAGACACGAATAAGACAGGCACTTCTGGGTCTAATGCGCCCAAGAGAGGTTCCTATAGAGGTTCCGGTGCGTCCTCTTGGTCTTATTCGAGAGACCGTCAGGATAGCGACTCTCGTTCGGGACGTCCTTCAGGCCGGGACAATCGGTCGGACGCCCCGAGGTCGATGAGGTGAGGTGCGGGTCGTGGAAGACGTGGTTTCTCCTACCGCAGGCCTTGCAGGTCCAGGAGGTGATGGCTTAAACCTCTATCGCGTTCTGGTTGGCGGAAGGTTGTCGAGTTTTTCACAAGAGTGGGCGTCGATTACGGACGACCCTTGGGTGAGAGGAGTGACTTCGGAAGGTCTAAAGATATCCTTCAAACGAAAGCCTCCATTAACTCGAAGTCCAAAGTGGACTCATCTTCCGTCAAATCCACAGAAAAGAGACGCTCTGTTATCAGAGGTGCAGTCTCTTTTAATGAAGAACGCGGTAGAGGTCGTAGAAAACCAGGAATCTCTGGGATTCTACGGCCATCTGTTTCTGGTTCCGAAACCAGACGGCTCGTTCCGTCCAGTCATAGATTTGAGCTGGATAAACAAGCTGATCGTCGCTCCGAAGTTTATATGGAGACGATTCGATCGGTCAGAGCGAGTATTCGGGTGAACGATTATGCAGCGAGCATAGATCTCAAAGATGCGTACTTTCACGTCATGGTACATCCGACATTCCGAAAGTATCTACGCTTCGCAGTCCTAGGAGTGGTGTATCAATTCCGGGCGATGTGCTTCGGATTGAATCTAGCACCCTGAGCTTTCACTCGGGTAATGAACTCGGTAATGATCTACTTCCGAGCTCATTCGTCTGCGGTAACGTCGGCCTACCTGGACGACATTCTTCAGAGGTACGGCAACGAGTTAACGCTTCAGAACGATGTTCAGAATCTTCTTCTATTGCTCCGACGTCTCGGTTTTTATAGTAAACGAGGAGAAGTTGGATCTGGTGCCGTCCAAGTCATTCACTCATCTGGGAATGAGCTTCGAGACGCACAACAATCTCGTTCGTCTGCCGTTACCAGAGCGAAATTAGTCAGTTGTTACGCCTCGCTATTGTCTGCACGCAGACAAAGTCACGGCGAGAGAATTTATGAGACTGATAGGTCTGTGCGGAGCCGCTGCGGATCTCATTCCGATGGGGCGGCTACGCACACGTCCTCTTCAAATTTTCCTGGACTCAGAATTGGAGTGTGAAAATTCATTCGCTCGATGTAGACGTTCTCTTGTCAGATCAAGTGAACAAGAGGATTCAGACTTGGGCAAACATTCAGTGGTTAACTCAAGGAGTTCCGCTGCAGTTGCCGGATCCGAGTTTTACCGTTATGACGGATGCCAGTCAAACAGGTTGGGGTGCATCATTAATCCCAACGGATTCGAGATGCCAGGGTCTTTGGGATCCGCAATTCCTGTGCAAGCACATAAACATCAAGGAAATGATGTCAATTTGGCTTGCGTTACGTCACTGGATGGACATTATTCACACGATGCTCATGTCCAAATCCTATCCGACAATACGACAGTAGTGGCTTATATACGGAATCAGGGAGGCACTCATTCAGTTCCGTTTTCAATCTAACGGAAAGAATCCTTCTGTTTGCGTTAGAACATCACGTTATACCGGGTCGTCTGAATGTGCTAGCAGACTCCCTTTCACGAAAGGGTCGCTTGTTGCCGTCGGAGTGGACTCTCAACAAACAAGTATTCAATCAGATTTGCTACCAATGGGAACGGCCAATGATAGACTTATTTGCGACACATCTCAACAATCAGTTGCAGACGTATGTGTCTCCGTGTCCGGATCCAAGAGCATTTGCAGTAGACGCTCTATCGATCCCTTGGGACGGAATGATAGGATATGCGTATCCTCCAGCGCCGTTAATTCAACAAGTATTGCTAAAGATAAAACAATCTCAATGCAAGATTCTGTTGGTAGCATCTCTGTCGCCACAGAGACCGTGGATAAATCTACTCAGGTGTCTGTTGTGGGACCTACCGCGGAAGCTTCCTCCACGAGAGGATCTTCTTTCGCAGGGGAAATCGCGCCAACTCCATCACAACCCGCAAGGTCTCAACCTTCACGTTTTTCCATTGTGCGGTCCTTCTTGCATGGCAAGCACTTTACAGGACGAGCAGTGGACGCGATTTCTAACTGTAGGAGGACCTCCTCTTCGCTAAACTATGCGGCTAAGTGGAAGGTTTTTCGTCGTTGGTGTAGTGATCATTCTGTAGATATATTTGATCCCTCTATACCAGACATTGCAAACTTTCTAGTATACTTGTTTGACGAAATCAAACTGCAGCCTGTTACTATAAAGGGTTATAGATCTATGTTATCTGATACCTATGCACATCATGATAGTTTACAAATTGGATCTAATGTCTCTTTATCGAAGTTGGTTAGAAACTTTTCGATAAATAGACCCAGAACTCTTAGATTAATTCCTAAGTGGAATTTAGCTTGGGTTCTCCTTAAATTGAAGGAAAAGCCATTTGAACCTCTTGGGACAGTAGATTTCAAATTCTTATCTTATAAGACAGCTTTTCTCTTAGCTTTCTCTTCTGCCAGAAGAGTCAGTGAGCTTCATGCACTATCGGTGGATGATTCTCATTATCGTAGTGTTGGGAACACTATCACCTTCACTACGAATGTGGGTTTTTTAGCTAAGAATCAGGCTCCTAATAAATATCCGGAACCTATTGTTATTAAGGCTCTTCCGTCTTCAGACGGGCGTAGGCCTTTACTCTGTCCTGTTAGAGCACTACGTATCTATAAACAGAGATCTCAATTATCAGAAAGGGACGGAAACGTTTCTGTCTTTGATGCCTAATAGAAAGGACATTTCAGTCCATTCTATTGCTAGATGGATTCAGTTAACTATCCGTACTGCTTATGAAGATTTATCTTCTTCTCAGCAGTCTGTGCTTAAGATTTCTGCTCATGAAGTAAGAGCTCTTTCTACTTCCTGGGCTTATGCTAATAGTGTTGCTATTACAGATTTAATGAAGGCTGCTTATTGGTCTCAGCCATCCACATTTACAAATTTTTATCTCAGAAATATTGAGTCCATTTCTGGAGACCTGCATTGTTTAGGTCCGTTATCTGTTGCTCAGAATGTCGTCCACTAAACAGTTGCAACTATAGTTATGCAGGCTTTCTGTTCCGGCAGTGACTCCGTCCGGCTGCCCTCTTCGCTCTGGGCTATTTGACCCAGGGCAAGGGGAAGGGGGGGGGGGGGGGGGGTGTTCCCTTAGGTCACCTGCTTTATAGTGAAAAGCAAGGGAATGCCTCCTCCAAGTCAGTATTTCTGAGTCACTTCCGGGATGGTTTTAAAGTGTAATATTAATGTTTAAATTCATTCATGTCTTATTTTTAAAGTGTAGCTCGGTGTGAAGCATTTGTATATGTCAAGTGTCAAACGGGCTTTAATATACAATACTCGGACACTTTTAAATGATTATAAAGAGTCTCAATTCTCTGGACTACTTTATTTATTGGCTTGCTTTAAAAATAATTAGTATAAGGGTTATACTGGATGTTAATAGAGAACATGAATGTTATTGTGCTCAATTATTAAGGGTAGTGTATCTTTCTAATTTAATATTAAATAAGAAAGATACATGTAAAGCCTAATACTCCTTTTCTCCTTAAGGGGTTACCTCTTTACTATATAGTTGAGCTTATTGGATTTTCCTCTATGTCCTAGGCCCTCCAGCCTGTTTACTATTCAGCTAAGTCTGGGTCATTGGTACAGTATAAAAATGTTAAAAAATTTATAGTAATTTATATATTTTTTATACTTACCAATGACCCAGACGGGGATGGCCCTCCCTGGAGTTGGGAACTCTTGCCTCCCCGCTGAGTACATAGCGCTGACCAGGCACTGCCAGTAAGAATGATAATTGGCGCCAATTTTGGGACGACTGCGTCACTGCGCATGCGCAGTAGAGGCGTAGTATAGAGGTCCTTTAGGACATGATTTCTTTTTGTTTTGGATGCAAATTTTGGGGATTGGGGGGCAAAATTTGTGTTTGGCCCTGGTTTTGTTGGAGTTAGCACCAGCTAAGTCTGGGTCATTGGTAAGTATAAAAAATATATAAATTACTATAAATTTTTTAACTTTTATGTAAATTATTCTTGTTAATCAATTTCGTGATATGATTCTGAACATCATCATTATAATATAACTCCACTGTTGTTTTGTTACTAGTACTTCCCTTCCCTCTCCTGAACCCTCCTGTTATACCCCCAAGCTCTTTTGGCTTTTTATTGAAGAATTTTTTTGTTAAATTCTTGGTAGTTTAACATGTAAACAGTATATCTATTTTGTTTATCCCCTATGTTTACGTCCTGTCTATTTTGGTTTAGGAAGTTTTTGTACTCTCGCATCTTCTACCAGATGCATTGTTTTTTCTTCATATAAAGTTCTAGCTTTGCATCAGGTGATTGTTGATCGGTTACTGACTCTGGGCCTTTGTTGTGCCTGTTGTTGGTTAGTTTCTGGTTTTTCCTCTTTTTGAAGTTGTTTTCTGTTCAATAACATTTGGGATTTATTTTAATTCAATGTTTAGTTTTAAACAATCACTGTTTTTCTTTTAGGATAGATAGTATATCTTTTCCAGTAGTTTAGTTTTTGGCTCACCAACGATAGTATATCTTATTCCAGTAGTTTAGTTTTTGGCTCACCAACGATAGTTATGTGAGCCTATGGCATAGCCCTCATGTCAGCGGCTTCGGCATCCGTATTCATTCATTTTGAACATTTATGTGCAGGTTTTGATTTTTTTTTTTTTTTTTTTTTTTTTTTTTTTTTTTTTTTTTTTTTTTTTTTTTTTTATGTCGGCATGCTTTTCAGGGATAGTAATATTTTATTCAACCCTTTTCGTGCTTAGTTACTTGAATTTTTATTCCCCCGAAAAAAATTTGGGGAATCTAGCCGTGACGTCGTCCGTCTGTCTGTCTGTCCGTCTGTCCGTCCGGGCGTAGACGGAATTCGTGTCCGCTCCCATAACTTCTTACAGCCTTCAAGGATATTAATGATACTTGGTATTTTATTGCCCACAACCAGAGGGTTGTGTCGCGAATAAGGTTGGAATGGCTATCAAGGCTTTTTTCGGGGGAATCAGCCACCCTTTGGTGGCCCATCCTCTAGTTGACTTTTGGTGTACAGGTTTTTGACTTTTCTGTGCAGGTTTTTGACTTTTGTGGTACAGGTTTTGAAATTTTGTCTTCAAGTGGAATTTACCTTACTGGCATATTGCCATGGTGGTTACCTTAACATTTCAGGGGTATTTTTCTCAATTTTAACCCTTTGAAACAAATGTGATACTTTTTTGACTTTTATGTGCAGGTTTTGAGGTTTGTCCTTCTTTTCTTCCAAGTGGATATTTTTTCAAGTAGAGTTTCACCTTACTGGTATATTGCCATTGTGGTTACTGTGACATTTTGCAGGGTATTTTTCTCAATTTTAACCCTTTGAAACAAATGTGATACTTTTTTTTTCTTTTATGTGCAGGTTTTGAGGTTTGTCTTTCTTTTCTTCCAAGTGGCGACTTACCTTGTAGCATATTGCCATGGTTCCTATTTTATGTTAGGATGCTTCTTGGAGCTAATATTAATATTATTTAACCCTTTAGCTGCTTATTTACCTTAATTTTTTACTTTTGTGTGCAGGGTTTTAGCTCACCGAAGGGCGCTTAACTTATCACTTGCCGTTCCGTCATTCGTCCGCCATCGTCCGTCGTCGTGAACATTTTTCAAACAACTTCTCCTCTGAAACCACTGGTCCGATTTTCACGAAACTTCATGTGGATGTTCATTACTATATGGCAATTCATCCCTTGGGGGCTCTGTATGGGGCATAACTCTGATAGCACCATATGAATTATAGAAAAATTATTAAAAAATTTTCTTCTCCAGAACAGTGGGCAGAATCTTTTGATACTTGGTATGCAGCATCTTGGTATGGGTCTGATTCAAGTTTGTTCAAATTGGCCCTCTGGATTCATATTTGGGCTCACTATAGAGGCCCAAATTCGAACTTAGTGCATTTCAGGCAAATTTCTTAAAAAATCTTCTTCTCCAGATCCAGCAGGCAGAATCTTTTGATATTTGGTATGCAACATTGTGGGGTGGATGTGATTCAAGTTTGTTCAAATTGGCCCCCTGGGTTCATATTTGGGCTCAGTATAGGAGCCCAATTTGAACTTAGTGCATTTCAGGCAAATTTCTTTAAAAATCTTCTTTTCAAGATCCAGCAGGCAGAATCTTTAGATATTGGGTATGCAGCGTGCCTTAGGGGGTGAGATTCAAGTTTGTTCAAGCCAAGTCCCTGGGTTCGTATTTGGGCTCACTGTGGTAGCCTGAATTATAACTTAGTTCAAAATGAGGAATTTTCTTTAAAAATCTTCTTCAGATCCAGCAGTCGGAATATTTTGATATTTGGTATGCAGCATCCTTAGGCGGGCAGAGGGGGGGGGGGGGGGGGGGGGGGGGGGGGGGGGGGAGAAATTCAAGTTTGTTCAAGCCATGTCCCTAGGTCCATATTTGGGCTCTCTGTGGGAGCCTGAATGATAACTTAGTTCAAAATGAGGAATTTTCTTTAAAAATCTTCTTCTTCAGATCCAGCAGGCGGAATGTTTTGATATTTGGTATGCAGCATCCTTAGGGGGTGAGATTCAAGTTTGTTCAAGCCATGTCCCCTAGGTCCATATTTGGGCTTACTGTGGGAGCTTGAATCGTAACTTAGTTCGAAATGAGGAATTTTCTTAAAAAATCTTCTTCTTCAGATCCAGCATTCGGAATGTTTTGATATGTGGTGTGTATCATCCTTAGGGGGTGGGATTCAAGTTTGTTAAAAGCCATGGCCCGGGGTCCATATTTGGGCTCCCTGTGGGAGCCCGAATTATAACTTAGTCAATATGAGGAATTTTTAGCTCACCGAAGGGAGCTCAACTTATCACTTGCCATCCGTCGTCTGTCGTCGGTGAACATTTTTCAAACGACTTCTCCTCTGAAACCACTGGTACAATTTTCACGAAACTTCATGTGGATGTTCATTACTATATGGCAATTCATGTTTGTTCAAATGAAATGGCCACGTCCCTTGGGGGCTCTGTATGGGGCATAACTCAGATAGCACCGTATGAATTATACAAAAATTATTAAAAAATCTTCTTCTCCAGAACCAGTGGGCAGAATCTTTTGATACTTGGTATGCAGCATCTTGGTATGGGTCTGATTCAAGTTTGTTCAAATCAAGTGCCTCAACCAATATTGGGGCTCCCTATAGGGGCATGAATTTTTCCTTAGTGCAATTTAAGGGAAAAATCTTCTTCTCCAGAACCAGCGGGCAGAATCTTTTGATATTTAGTATACAGCATCTTGATACAGGTCTGATTCAAGTTTGTTCGAATGGAGTCCCTTAATCAATTTTGGGGCTCACTATGGGGACCTGAATTTTTACTTAGTGCAATTTAAGAAAAAAAATTTTAAAATCTTTTTCTCCAGAACCAATGGGTAGGATCTTTTGATATTTGGTATACAGCATCTTGGTATGGGTCTGATTCAGGTTTGTTCAAATTGAGTCTCTCGATCAATATTGGGGCTCACTAAAGGGGTGTGAATTTTAATTAGTGCAATTTAAGAAAATTTCTTTAAAAAATTTTTTTTCTGGAACCGATGGGCAGAATCTGCTGATATTTGGTATACAGCATCTGTGTATGGGTCTGATTCAAGTTTGTTCAAATTGAATCCCCCGTTCAATATTGGGGATCACTATGGGGGGTGTGAATTTTTACTTAGTGCAATTTAAGAAAAAATCTTTCACAATCTTCTTCACCAGAACCAGTGGGCAGAATCTTTAGATATTTGGTATGCAGCATCTTGGTATGGGTTGGATTCACGTTTGTTCAAATTGAGTCTTTTGATCAGTATTGGGACTCACTATGGGGGTGTGAATGTTTACTTTGTGCAATTCAAGGAAAATTCTTTAAAAATCTTCTTCAGAACCATCATGCAGAATCTTTGGATATTTGATCAGCAACATTGTCCCATTCAGTCCTGTTGATGTTTTAGCTCCACAGAGAGTATAGATTTACTCTGTAGAACCTTAAGAATAGCTTTTGATAAAATTTGTGTCTCAACAGTATGGAACATTCGGTGAGTGCCTAAAGCCCCTTGGGGCCTCTTGTTTTTTGTTTTGCTTTTTAACTCAACTTTGGCGAAGCCAAATTTGAGCTTTTGTCATGGCCCATCGTCCATCTGTCCGTTGGTACGTACGTCAACAATTGGATACGGCTCGAGCTAGAGGCCGTATTTATGAACCGATCTTTACGAAACTTCTTGGATTCCTTTGTTATGACTGTGGGGCGAGAACGAGCGTTTTTGGGTGCGGTCCAAAATTCAAGATGGCTGCCAGCTGCCATTTTGTACCGACGATGCAGAAATCTGTTTTTGGCTCAACTTTGGCAAAGCCAAATTTGAGCTTTTGTCATGGCCCGTCATCCGTCTGGCTGTCTGTCCGTATGTCAACAATTGGGTACAGCTCAGGCTAGAGTCAGTATTTACGAAACTTCTTGGGTACCTTTGTTATGACTGTGGGACGAGAACGAGTGTTTTTGGGTGCGGTCCGAAATTCAAGATGGCTGCCAGCTGCAATTTTGTACCGACGCTGCAGAAATCTGTTTTTTGCACAGAACTTCCATATGAAAGCTCTGATTTGAATAATTTTTTGTATGAATGTTTAGTACCATGAGATACATTACATATCATACAGGTTTTTTTCTCGTGCTTAAATTATGCAAATTAGACTAACTTTGATTTATTTAGTGTTACTTTCAGCACTGTCAGTGCAAATGCCAATATAGCTCGGGCTAGAGGCCGCATTTATGAACCGATTTTTACGAAACTTCTTGGGTACCTTTGTTATCACCGTGGGACGAGAACAAGTGTTTTTGGGTCTGGTCTGAAATTCAAGCTGGTCACTGGCAGCCATTTTGTTCAAAATTAGGGGCAATCAGATTTTTGCGCAGAACTTCCACATGAAAGCTCTGATTTGAATAATTTTTTGTGTGAATGTTTAGTACCTTGGGACACATCACATATAATACAGGTTTTTTCTCTTGAAGAAATTATGCAAATTAGATGAACTTTGATTTTTTCAGTGCTACTTACACACAGTAAGTACACATGTCAATACGGCTCGGGCTAGAGGCTGTATTTATCAACCCATCTTCACGAAACTTCTTGGGTACCTCTGTTATCACCTTGGGACGAGAACGAGTGTTTCTGAGTGCGGTCCGAAATTCAAGATGGCTGCCAGTGGCCATTTTGTACCGAAATTAGGTCTAATCAGTTTTTTAGCTCAACTTGACAAAGTCAAGCTGAGCTATTGCCATCACTTCTCGTCCGTCGACGTACGTACGTACGTACGTTAGTACATTAGTACGTACGTCCACAATTTCCTTTGGCACACCTCACAGGTCGCATTTATGATCAGATTACTTTGAAACTTGGTATGCTTGTTTGGGGTGACCTCTAGATGGGAGCTATCGATTTTCTTCAATTTCCGTCAAAAAATGTTGCCGCGGCCAACGTTCTTAGAACTTAGTTTAGTCAAACCACAATATTTCCCTTTGGCACACCCTACAGAGCACATTTATGATTTGATTGCTTTGAAACCTGGTATGCTTATTTAGGGTGACCTCTAGATGGGAGCTATCGATTTTCTTCAATTTCCGGCAAAAAATGTTGCCACGGCCAACGTTCATAGAACTTAGTTTAGTCAGACCTCAATATTTCCCTTTGGCACACCCTACAGGGCACATTTATGATCAGATTGCTTTGAAACCTTGTATGCTTGTTTGGGGAGACCTCTAGATGGGAGCTATCGATTTTCTTCAATTTCTGTCAAAAAATGTTGCCGCGGCCAATGTTCTTAGAACTTAGTTTAGTCAGAAGACTCAATATTTCCCTTTGGCACACCCTACAGGGTACATTTATGATCAGATTGCTTTGAAACCTGGCATGCTTGTTTGGGGTGACCTCTAGATGGGAGCTATCGATTTTCTTCAATTTCCGTCAAAAAATGTTGCCGCGGCCAACGTTCTTAGAACTTAGTTTAGTCAAACCACAATATTTCCCTTTGGCACACCCTACAGGGCACATTTATGATTTGATTGCTTTTGAAACCTGGTATGCTTATTTAGGGTGACCTCTTGATGGGAGCTATCGATTTTCTTCAATTTCCGGCAAAAAATGTTTCCACGGCCAACGTTCATAGAACTTAGTTTAGTCAGACCTCAATATTTCTCTTTGGCACGCCCTACAGGGCCCATTTATGATCAGATTGCTTTGAAACCTGGTATGCTTGTTTGGGAAAACCTCTGGATGGGAGCTTTCGATTTTCTTCAATTTCTGTCAAAAAATGTTGCCGCGGCCAACATTCTTAGAACTTAGTTTAGTCAGAAGACTCAATATTTCCCTTTGGCACACCCTACAGGGTACATTTATGATCGGATTGCTTTGAAACCTGGCATGCATGTTTGGGGTGACCTCTAGATGGGAGCTATCGATTTTCTTCAATTTCTGTCAAAAAATGTTGCGGCGGCCAACGTTTTTAGAACTCAAGTTTAGTCAGATCACAATATTTCCCTTTGGCACACCCTACAGGGCACATTTATGATTTGATTGCTTTGAAACCTGGTATGCTTGTTTGGGGAGACCTCTAGATGGGAGCTATCGATTTTCTTCAATTTCCGTCAAAAAATGTTCCCGCTGCCAACGTTCTTAGAACTTAGTTTAGTCAGAAGACTCAATATTTCCCTTTGGCACACCCTACAGGGCACATTTATGATCAGATTGCTTTGAAACTTGGCATGCTTGTTTGGGGTGACCTCTAGATGGGAGCTATCGATTTTCTTCAATTTCCATCAAAAAATGTTGCCGCAGCCAACATTCTTAGAACTTAGTTTAGTCAGACCACAATATTTCCCTTTGGCCAACCCTACAGGTCACATTTATGATTAGATTGCTTTGAAACCTTCTATGCTTATTTACGGTGACCTCTAGATGGGAGCTATCGATTTTCTTCCATTTCTGTCAAAAAATGTTGCCACGGCCAACGTTCTTAGAATTTAGTCTAGTCAGACCACAATATTTCCCTTTTGTACACCCTACAGGGCACATTTATGATCAGATTGCTTTGAAACATGGCATGCTTGTTTGGGGAGGCCTCTAGATGGGAGCTATCGATTTTCTTCGGTTTCTGTCAAAAAATGTTGCCACTGGCAAAAAAATGACATTGGTACCAATGATCTTCAATTTTGCCATTTCATTTATAACTTACCAAGTTCAAGTTTGTCAAGTTGAGCTACAGTGTCATTGACACTTTCATTTTGTACACAACTTCTATACGGCTCAGGCTAGAGGCCGTTTTTATGAACCGATCTTTACGAAACTTCTTGGGTACCTTTGTTATCACCGTGGGATGAGAACGAGTGTTTTGGGGTGTGGTCCGAACTTCAATATTGCCACCAGCAGCCATTTTATACCCAAATTAGTGCAATCAGTCTTTTGTACAGAACTTCTGTATGAAAGTTCTGATTTGAATAAATTTTTGTATGAATGTTTAGTAACGTGGAATACATCACATATAGTACAGGGTTTTTTCTCGTGCAGAAATTATGCAAATTAGATGAATTTTGATTTATTTAGTGCTACTTATTCCTCCACCCGTAAAACTGTCATGGTCATGATTAGCCATTGTGCAGAAATATGTGACCTTAAACACCAATAAATAATAATACTATATAGTGCTACTTATACACTGTAAGTGCACATGTCAATACAGCTCTGGCTAAAGGCTGTATTTATCAACAGATCTTCTCGAAACTTCTTGGGTACCTTTGTTATCACCTTGGGACGAGAACGAGTGTTTCTGAGTGCGGTCCAAAATTCAAGATGGCTGCCAGTTGCCATTTTGTACCGAAATTAGGTCCAATCAGTTTTTTGTCACAACTTCTATACAGCTCGTATTTATGAACTGATCTTCACAAAACTTCTTGGGTACCTTTGTTTTCACCTTGGGACAGGAATGAGTGTGTTTGGGGTGCCTTTGTTATCACTGTGCTATTAGAACAAATATTTTGGGGTTCAGTCAGACCCACTCTGGGACTCAAAGATTTCTTTTCTAGTTTAGCATCTGACTGTCACCCCACCTTTACAATACTTTACCTATACATTTGTTACAGGCTACGGCCAGTATTTATGTACAGACCGTTACAATACTTTATATGTATCTTTGTTATCAGGTCATTACCTAGATGTTTGTCATTGCTGTGTTACATACTATACATGTACATGTCTTGACAAGTTGAGCTACAGTGTCATTGACACTTACATTTTTTTATGTCAGCATGCTTTTTAGGGATAGTAATATTTTATTCAACCCTTTCCATGCTTAGTTACTTGAATTTTTGACTTTAGTGAACAGGTTTTTGACTTTTCTGTGCAGGTTTTTGACTGATGGTACAGGTTTTGAAATTTTGTCTTCGAGTGGAGTTTTACCTTACTGGCATATTGCCATGGTGGGTACCTTAACATTTCAGGGTATTTTTCTCAATTTTAACCCTTTGAAACAAATGTGATACTTTTTTGACTTTTATGTGCAGGTTTGGAGGTTTGTCTTTCTTTTCTTCCAAGTGGATATTTTTCAAGTAGAGTTTCACCTTACTGGTATATTGCCATTGTGGTTACTGTGACATTTGCAGGGTATTTTTCTCAATTTTAACCCTTTGAAACAAATGTGATACTTTTTTTACTTTTATGTACAGGTTTTGAGGTTTGTCTTTCTTTTCTTCCAAGTGGCGACTTACCTTGTAGCATATTGCCATGGTTCCTATTTTATGTTAGGATGCTTCTTGCGGCTATTATTATATTATTTAACCCTTTAGCTGCTTATTTACCTTAATTTTGGACGTTGTGTGCAGATTTTTGACTTTTGTGTACAGATTTTGATATTTTTTTTTACATGGAGTTTTACCTCACTGGCATATTGCCATGGTGGTTACTGTAACATTTTCAGGGTATTTTTATACCCCTGCCCGCTAGGTGGGGGTATATAGGATTCCTCGTGTCTGTCAGTCCATCTGTCCATCGCAAAATTGTTTATTGGAGGGTACCATCATGCTGTAATCAACTCCTCCCCCACTTTTTAAGTCACATAGTTGAAACTTCAGAATATGATCATACACACAATGAAGATGTGCAACATGTATAAAGTCTTGCGAAAATTTTGTTTTTCCACAGTTATTTCCCTTTCTTGACTTACAACATTTTTAGTGCTACTTTCAATAGAGGGTACCTTTATGCTGTAATCAACTCCTCTTACAGTTTTAAATGCAGATAGCTGGAACTTCAGGATATGATCATACACACAATGAAGATGTGCAACATGTATAAAGTCTTGTTTTATTTTTTTTTTTTTTTTCAAAGATAGGGTAAGGGGATTTCAGCTCAATGATGGTATAAACTAAACCTGTCATTTTATCTATATAGTGTAGTCACAGTGGGGAATCACGTGGTTTCGAATTGTATGGCAGAGGAGTTCGGAAATGCGAGAAGAATCGAAAAAGGTAATATACTAGATATGACATATTACATAGTATTTTGGCAGTGACGAGCATATGAGATACTATTTTTCAAACAAACTGATACCCCATTTGTGTCCAAACTCACAGTAGTTTTCTATAACATTCTGACAAAAGTTGCCAGTTGAAGGATTTGGTCCAAGTAGAGAGAAAGCATAAAAATAGAATATGTTCGTGGAATACACCAGTAAACACATCGTGGAAAATCCTCCGACTGGCAACTTTTGTCAGAATGTTATAGAAAACTACTGTGAGTTTGGACACATAAGAGGTATCAGTTTGTTTAAAAATAGTATCCTATATGCTCGTTGCTGCCAAAATACTATTTAATATGTCATATCCAGTATATTACCTTTCTTCCTTGATTCTTCTATTTCTGAACTCCTCGGCCATTCAACTCGAAACCACGTGATTCCCCACCGTAGTAGTTGAGCAACACATTTACTGCTCTTGATTAATATGAAAACTTCTGTTATGCCCTTGGTTGATTTTAATGTCTAATATTCTCTTAATATCGAGAATACATGTATGCCTCACTTACATCATGCACTTTAAAACATTACCAGCTGAAAGTCGGGGGTATTTGTTTGTGTCACCTTTAGGTGACACCTATTGTTTTCTGAACACCAAGATGTCACATTGTTGACCTTGCTCACCCTCAGGTATTGGTGCGGGGGTAACACACCACACCACCTGGCGATGGATTGTGGGGGTATCGCACCCCCTGGCGATGGATCGACTCTAGTTCTTAATTTTAACCCTTTGAAACAAATGTGATACTTTTTTAACTTTTATGTGCAGGTTTTGAGGTTTTTCTTTCTTTTCTTCCAAGTGGATATTTTTCCGGTAGAGTTTCACCTTACTGGCATATTGCAATGGTGGTTACTGTGACATTATCCGGGTATTTTTCTCAATTTTAACCCATTGAAACAAATGTGATGTTGTTTTTTGTTTTTTTTTACTTTTATGTGCATATTTTGAGGTTTGTTGTTCTTTTCTTCAAAGTGGCGACTTACCTTGTAGCATATTGCCATGGTTCCTATTTTATGTTAGCATGCTTCATGGGGCTGTTATTATATTATTTAACCCTTTAGCTGCTTATTTACTTTAATTATGGACTTTTGTGTGCAGGTTTTGGACTTTTTTTTTTTTTACTCCAGCCACCCCTTTACATTGGCCACCTGCTGGTGAGCCACGGGGTACTGATACCCCCTCTAGTTATTAGTTAGTGGTTGTCCACACTTAGGCTCTATCGGGACGCCCTTGGGCTCATGAGGTTCCCTTAGGCTTCATTCAAAATTTTTCGGAATTTTTTTTTTTAAATTTTATTCAAAACAAATTTTTGGTTTTGTCTGTGTTATGTATCCTTGTGATGTTTATTTTTGGGAGTGCAACGGACTTCTGTTTTTGGCCTCATTATTATTGTTGCCATTATAATAATTGATATTCAGTGTAAGTCCAAGAAGCCTTGGTATATAGGCTTGCTGTTTGCCGATAGTCGTGACACTCCTTCAGTACTTGTAGAATGGGATGTGAACGTTGGAAACGGGTGTCGACCTGTGTGGTGGGCGGTGAATCCTTCACCGCTGGCTAATACTAGTCTTTCCGTCTCTTTTTCAGAGGAACAAGAACATGGTGATGGTACTGTGACACCTGTCCGTTATGTGCTGCTGTCGTCGCTCTCTGATGAGTAAAATAGAGCTAGCTACGAAGGTGCTCATGATATAAATGCACAGGATTCAAGCCAGAGTAGCTTAATTCTGTGCATGCAGAGGCAGTGGTTGGCCCTTTTAAGGGAGCCAAGATCTGGGTAGGTCCATTGCGGTCGAGTAGTATAATGTGGATAGAGCGAGCACCTTATAATATAAATCTCACCTAGCAATAAGGAAAAGAATCCTTTAAGTTTCTCTACAGGATGCTCGGCGAGATCTGGGTTCAGATCGCGAGTTGGAGAACCCTCTCCGTCCCGTTGGCAGTCGGAGTCGACTGTGTCTTTTGAGAGAAACTATAATGAGTCGGAACATGCGTTGGATGTTCCTTCCACAATGCAGCCAGCTTCGGTTGCGGTTATGGCTTCTTACATGGAAGCGCACGCAGAGGAGATTAGCCAACAAGTTTCTCAACTGGATACTCGGCGAGATGTGGAGCCAGATCGCAAGTTGGAGAGAATTCTCCATCCCGTTAGCAGTCGGTATCGACTGTTTGTCCGTTGTGAGAAACTTTTATGAGTCGGAGCAATGCTCCTTCCATACTTCAGCCGGAGTCGACTGTTGTTACGGCTTCCTCTACTTCCATGAAAAAGCATGTTAAGGGGTAGAAGCCTACAAGTTACTAAACGGAATGCTCAGAGAGGTCTGGAGCCAGATCGCGAGCGGGAGACCCCTCTCTGTTCCGACAGCAGTCGGGGCCTACTTTTTCGCTTCGAGAAACTTTTGTGAGTTGGGATGCCCATTCACGCTTGCAGTTCTTCCACACTGCAGCCAGGGCCGGTTGCAGCTATGGCTTCTTCCTCTGCTTCATCGATGAAGCACGTTTAGACCGCAGATTAGCTATCTGACTTCGCATGTTATTTTTCTTCAAGGCATTTTTATATGGGACATGCATTGAAGATCTGGGGACAGATCTCTGTTCTGTGAGCAGCATATGGTGAAGAAATGAATAATCGCTGCTCTGCAAGCCTCGTTCACGGACCTGCTGCTGCAGATTGCACAGCATCCGAGTAGTCGCAGGTTCTGCCGTCAACAGTCTCCAGTAGTGAGCTGTTGGACGGTGCTGGGTTGATCCAGTCATCCGTACATTCAGATGGTGTTGACCATATTTCAGATAGAACATTCAGATGGTGAGAGGGCTATGGAGGTTGATTCTCCAGCCCTCACAGAATGGCACATTAAGACTTTGAATTTGTATTCATAAGCTCTTCGAATTTTGTTTCATTGGAACAAAAGTGTGCGTTTGCTAGACAAAAAACAGCTTATGGTACCGGGCGAAGGAAAGATGAAGATCTTCCTTCCTGGATCTTTCGGCTCAGGTGTTGAAGGCTTTTGGTCCGATTAACAACACCTCCCTTGGCTTAGCAATAGTATAAGAAAGGCAATGATCTATTCCTTATGAATAGAAGGTCGATAGCTCATAGATAGGCCGAGACAACTGTCTTGTTGGGAATAGAGCCGTTAGAAGGAGTAAGTACGCCTTTCCCTTCTTAGTGTTGTATTCCTAGGCATCAGAGGCATTTAGTGCTATTGTGGATGCCATAGTAGCCTTATGTACAGTTGGAGCGGTCTTTTCTTATACATTAGCGGCTAACGTCGTAAGTCTCCATTTAGTGAGCTGTCTAAGGCCGCCGGGTTACACACAGATATCTGTTTTTCACCGATATATGACTTATAGGCTCTGTTAGCTTTGCTGAGACCACTAGCTGCTTGGAATAAACCGCCAGAAGGAAAGAATTATGTTTTCCTTCTCGGTGTAATATTCCTAGGTGCCACAGGCAATTAGTCCTATTGTTGTCACCTTAGATTGGCTTGTTTCAATTAAGAGTGGTCTGTGTCTATATATCATGAGCGGCTAATGTCATAGTGGCCTTTTATATTGTTACAGCGGTCTTTTTCTTATGCATTGCGGCTAATGTTGTAAATCTCTGTTTAGTGAGCTTTCCAAGGCTGCAGGTGAAGCAGATATTTGTATTCATGGAGATGAAGACTAATAACTGCGTTATCTACCTGAGACTACTGTCTCTTGGGAATTTCGGTAGTTAGAGCCGTCCTTATTCCTTACCTTGAGCGACTAATGTTGTAAGTTTCTGTTTAGTGAGCTTTCAGGTCGCTGTTTCACCCAGATATCTGTCTTCACAGGATGAAGACTTATTATCTATGCTATCTAATAAGAGACTGCTGTCTCTTTGGAATTAGGGTCATTGAAAGGAAAGAGTATGTTGTTTCCTTCTCGGTGTTGTATTCTTAGGCATCTGGGGCTTTTAGTCCTTATGTTGACGTCTTAACTTGAGCAACTAACATTGTAAGTCTCCGTGTAGTGAGCTGTCTAAAGTCGCAAAATTTACACCGAGATATCTGTCTTCACGGAGATGAAGTCTTCTAAGCTCCATTAGCTAGGCTGAGACCGCTGTCTTTGGGGGATAGAACCGCTAAAGGAAAAGAGTACTCTTTTCCTTCTCGGTGTTGTTTTCTTAAGTGTCATAGACTTTAGTCTTATTGTTGACATCTTAGTAGCCTAGCTAGAAGTTTGAGCGGTGTTTTTATCCCTGTCACCAGCGGCTAGCATTGTAAGTCTCCTTTAGTGAGCTTCTAGGGCCGCAGTTATCAGCCATTTAATTGTCTTCTCGAATAGAAAGACCTTTAGCTGCTTCAGCCAGGCTGAGACCACTGTCCTATCGGACATGGTACCGTTACATGAGAAGAGTTTGTTCTCTCCTTAGTGGTATTGTTTTTATGTTAGTTGTCTGAGGCTTTTAGCCCTATTGATAATGCCATATTAACCTAGTGTGATTAATGAGCGTTCTTTCGAATGCCTATAGTTAACTCATTTTCAGGATTATATTCCTGCTATAATCGGTATGAGATGCAAGGAGTTCATCTAGGTTTCTTGTGATTGGGTGCCAGAACATAGTTTTTGTCTCCCGCTTTCATTCTTATCAAATCTAATGTTGTTGATTATATTTCCACTTGATGATTGGATATTATGTCTATATGGGGTGTATTATTTGACGACATGGCGTACTGTCTTGATTTCAAGTTGATATGTCGACTCTGTTTCAGCTGGTATATTCCTTGCAATAGTGCCATGTTCATCACGTCCCCTTCTGTTCTTAGTGGCATTATGGAGTCGGTCAGACATGAAGGAGCCATATGGTTTCTATACTATTCTAGATAACTAACATTAAAGCATTACGAGTCGCGCCTGGTTAGTGTCATTCTGCTTGCTTGGGCTAACTACAGGGGAGCGTGGTGGCTCAGTAGGTAGAGGTGCAGGCTGCAAGCCGAGAGGTCCTCGGTTTGAATCCCACCTGCGGCAACCATGTTGTGTCCTTGGGCAAGACACTTCATTTCCATTGCCCGCGTGGGGGCAAGATGACGCCATGTACTAAGGCGTACGGCACATCAATGGTACGCATGTTTTCAACCAATCTAACCCTGCCTGTGCTGCAGTGAGGAGTTACGATGTTGGGGAGCTGGCAGCTGCTCATCATTGCTCGGTGGTTCTTTCCGGGTACTCCGGCTTCCTCCTCCCGTAAAACTGCCACGGTCATGATTAGCCATTGTGCATAAATATGTGACCTTAAACATAAATAAATAAATATGGGCTAACTACAAGATTTTTAGCTGTATTACTCTTTATTAAGAATAGCAGCAGCAGTATAGCTTGGGAATGTAGCATGAAGTTTCTTTTTCTTACAGCGCAAAAGGTGTTTGTCACTGTCCCAAGCCTTAATATTACTGCGCCAACCTTACTTATCTAGAGATTCAAGTATTGCGGGTGAGGGGGGTTCGATATGATTTATTTGTCGAACCTCCCACCCTGCCAATATGTTAAGAGGCGATTACAGAGCAGGATGTAGTGCTCTTCCTGTAAGCCTTGTTTGCATTCAATTATATGCATGCTTTTCATTGCTCTTCGATTGGCGGGTGGGTTGTGGCCTAAAGGCGACATTAGGGGCCCAGCCACTCTAGTTGGTTTGCTTCCTGTGATTGATCATTCATAAGTGATATATGAGTATATGATTCCTGAACAGTAACTGTTCTTGGATTTCAAATTCTATCATGAATACATTCGGTTGATAGTACTAGCCTTCGTGTTCCTGTATGGCAGGCATGTCGGTTATCTGGGGGACATTTTCCTAATGTGGCCATTTGTCTACTCTGAGTAGTTGCACTCAGAGTGGTCTGCTTTCCTTACGACGCATGAGTCTATTCCTCATGTTAATCGCATTAACATTGTTTTAAGGTGGGATTTGGTTTATTGTATGCATAATATGTATATATTATTAGGCAGACTTATTACGGAATAGATTCTCTTGATTCTGGTTCTGCATTACTATAGAGCTTTTGAGAATTGGATCAGTTATGGAGTTTCCAACTATGCATACATTCTCTAATTTTGACTTCATTATTCGGAGTGGTAAATTCTTTCTCCGAACAGTCATTGGTTTTAACAGACCTAGGGAATTATTGGAGGCAGTCTGTGACAGGCTTTTTAATCGTATCCCATTCCATATCCGGAATCCAGTTTTCAACCATAAAGTGGTACATGAGGCTTATTCCTACATTCATATAATTGTACGGTTACAATTGGGTGGTTCATTATTGGAATTGTACACCTGAACGTGGTCGCCTGTGTCAGACATGTTAACTTCCAGAATAATTTTTCAGGGAATCTGTGGGTGATTTTCAGGGAAATGGGATGGATTTCAGGGAAAAGTTCACGCGGGGACAAAACAAAAGAAAAAACTTGCGAATTTTCAGCTCATGGACCACCATTAACACCAGGTTATATCCAGATTTAGTTGTCAATTACGCTGATGCATTCATACTATGTTAAAAAGTCCTAAAATAATTGTTGATTTGACCCCCCATCCATCCTTTTCTTCATGACCTCCCACCCACAGAGCACCACCACCTGTGGTTTGCTTTTATCGAAGTCTACTAATCTAATAATTTCCCAAGTCTGGAAATGTTAACAGGAAAAGATGTCCTAATGTTCAGTTACTTAAGGAGATTAGTACTTGGAAAGTATCCTTCATGCATATGTCATTGTGTGGACATTTGTGCCCTGCACAAAACTTTTCTTGTCATAATTGAAGCATTTTTGTTTTTTTACTACCATTCGAAATTTTCTGGATACAGACAGCCAACAGTTAACAGTTCCGTAGTCAGCATAACAGAATAAATGTAGTGTTAGAAAATAAGTCCATTGTGTAATAATTTTTCGGCATCCTAAGCGACTTTAAGCTATTTTTAAATGTGTTAAAAAGTTGAGGTAGAGGTGTTGTTTACATTTTGATTTGGAAAAGCGATGAGAATTAAAGCTATTCCATGAATATGTAAATATATATTATTTAATTCCTTTTCGTATATTTTATTTACCAAAAAACTGCATTTAAATGAAGGTGGAGTTTTCAATTTTTGGAAAGTAAGTCACCTATTTTCACTTCGACACTCGCACATTGATCACGAATTTCCGATTACGAAGGAAAAAAACAAATAAACATGAACGCAGTTGAAATATATATCATAAAATACCTTTTTCTTAAATAAATTTAACTTAAATCCATATTTTACTGCTTCGTGAGTTTTTACCAGAGTTTGAAATGCATGTGATTTGACTCCGAACATTTTACATAAAACCACCATTAACACCAGGTTAAAGAAATATTTGACTGTTGTTTTCCGAGATTTTTGGTCCAAAACTGATTCCTGTCCGGGAGGCTGGGAACTACACTGAAATTTCGGGATTTTCCCGGGCATTCCAGGAGAGTTAACATCTCTGGCCTTTGTGTTGGCTGAGAAACGTATAGTTCTATTAGATAACTTTCCATTGGGATTCAGTTGGACAAGTTTTAAGGTTGTACATTTTTATATCATCAGTTTCCGACCTATCTACGTATTCCAGATGCGGCATACATTTTGAAGCTTGCGATTTTAATAACCAGGATCGCCATGATATAGCCTTAGCTGCTGATGTGGCATTAAGCACCAATAAATTAATAATAATTAATAGCCGGGTGCCTTTTAGACAAATATATATATATTCGGTACTGCTTTTTCAGTTTCCAGACTGATCCCCTCTTTGTTTTGAAGATTATTCCTTCAAAAAAAGGGGGGGGGGAGGAAGGGGAAGGGGTGTTTTCTCCTTACCTCTTCATGCCTTTTAATAAGTGTGTAACTATGAGTTAAGCCGTTATCGTCTGTAGATTATTCTGATATTATGGACAGCTTGTTACATTACATATGGCGTGTGTTTCACTCTCGGACACGCTTTTCCTAATTTTAAGTGTCTTGTTCCAGACTAGCCTTAAAATTGGGGGCTTGTTACACCCATTTAGCGTAATCATTTATGCTAAGTAATAGTTAATTACTTGGTTGTTGCTCCTTATTTCAGCGATATGTCTTCTATATTGTGGTATAGCGAGACATGTACAGTACGTGGAGGGAGGATTACCACCAATTTTCCCATCACCGTGTGAGCGACTGCGAGCATAAAGGATTAAAACCTGTGGCAGCGCAGCTCAGCAACAACCACAGTCACCGGAAAATCGAGTGATGGGGGATTAGTGATCAGGTTATGAAAAGAACAGTGAATTTGATAGTTCGAGCGAATCCGCTGCGTCGGCTAGTGATAGAGATTATCTTGGTCAAGTAACCAAACAGTATATCTTGTATACATATACGTTCATTGTACATACATGTTCATGTGCATGTAGGCTAACGTCGGACGTCTGCATATAATTATATATCAGAAGTAGTTTCAAGAATTTAATTGTGAGCCTTTGGCAGAGAGATAGAAAAAAATACAGTTATGCCTTGACATTCTAAGAAATAAGAATGGAAGTATGGGTGGAATTGAGGAAATAAAGCTAAATAACAACAGATTTTTTCATCGTTTTTATTTCCAAATAGCAAAACCTTTCCAGTGTCAATGCTATAACAGTACATGACACAATATCGGACACCCAGATGACAATTATGCGACTAAAAAATTGAAAATTCAATGGTTAAGCCTATTTGGGGATTTAGTTTCAGTTTCACGATTCTCGATCTAAGCGCAGGTTAAATCTCCCCGATTTTGGAGTTTTTTAAATTCTATTTCAGTGGCTTAAAATCCTCTTCGTTTTCTTTATCATGACATCCAAGTTAGTTTCATGACACACCTCTATTCGCTGGAACTTGAAATTCACCCATCCAGTGAAAAGAAATCTGAAAAAAATGCCGCATGTTTGTCTTGTGCATGGGGAAACTGAACACCGGTCAAAACTTCCACTTCTTGCTCAGACCTTGATTTCCATTATATTTGTTTGAACAAACAAAAAAGTTTAATTTCAAAGGTTTAATTTAATCTTTTTCATTTGTTCACATAAAAACGAGAATTGAGGCCTGTGTAGGATGAAAAAAAACCTTCAGAAGACTGATGACAACTAAAAGCAAATGATCTGCACTAATTGCGGCAAGCAAATTACCCAACAGCTGTATACGTAAATGTAAAAATAAAACACTCTGTGGACAACAAAAGCAGGAGGAAATTTTAAAAAGCACACTCAGAACAGAAAAAGTATAATATCCCATGCGGAGATTTGAATGAGTATTCATGAACAGCCTACAGGTCAACACGGGGTACAAGATTATGTGGCTAAATCCCCCCCCCCTCAATCACCAAATGAGAAATGAAATATATTATTAATATTAAGTTATGTCTCAACTCTGTCCTCATTTCATTTATAGAACAGGTGTATGCTCTTCTGTTTTTGTCCTTTGTAATTGATATACAATAAGGAAAGATTTTGAGCCCCACCCCCCCCCCCCCCCCACCCCCACCCCTCCAAGGTACTCCATTAAACCTGTACACCATTGTTCATTTTGGCTGGAGTTTCAGTTGAACATAAACATGAAATGGGGGCGCGGTGGCTCAGTAGGTGGAGGTGCAGGTTGCAAGCCGAGAGGTCCTTGGTTCGAATCTCACCTGTGGCAACTGCATTGTGTCAGTGGGCAAGACTCTTCACCCCCCATTACCCACGTGGGGGCATGGTGGCATTGTGTACTAAGGCGTCCCTCATGTCGATGGTGCGCTTGTCTTCAACCAATGCTAACCCTGCTTGTGTGGAGTTACGTGTAGTATGTTAGGGAGCTGACAGTTGCACCCGTGAAACTATCGTGCCCATTGTGCAGAAATATGTGACCTTAAACACCAATATATAAATATAAATAAACATGAAAGGGTGCGAGATTCAGAGAAAGATACAGCCTGTGAGGCAATTCGTATTCAATAAGATTCCCGGGCCACTCTATTTGGGCTACATCTGCCATAAAAGTAACTGTAGGTGAACAGATACACCCTCAGCCACCCCCCCCCCCCCCCCCAATCGCCGTTGAAATATAATTATTTTTCCACTTCCTCCCCAAAGAAATATAGTCTGTGTCTCCTCACTGGAACAAGCTATAGTTCCAAAGAGGGTTAATTATCTACTTTTCCAGGGCCCAAAAATGATTTTTTTTTTCAATAAGCCTATAAGTACTCTCTATTAGAAAAATATATCTACAGGTGAGTGCAGTCTTCCACTGGTTGTGGGTTAAAATAATTAAATATTGATTAAAAAGAAGATCCATCATTTTCAAAAGTGTGGGGTGGGGGGGGGGGGGGTTAGGACCTGATGCCCCCCTCCCCCACACATAACCATCAGTGATAAGTAAAAATGATTGGTATTGATCGAGAAGTAATCAGAGAATTGTGGGGAAATATATATTTATATGTCTATAAAATATATATAAAAGGAGCTAGCTGGCTATCTCTACCAGTGGCGTAGTACTACTGTTCAACTGAGTGCATACAAAAAATATAGGCTATTTATCTTAGAGCAGTGAAAAGGCAGTATCATGGTTGGTGCATCCACTCACCAGAAGAGCTGCCATTTGGGTAATTCGATATTCTGATGATTGCATGCACTTATTGTGTAAAATGGTTAAAGGAAAGCATACTGAAATGACAGAAAACAATGAACGTGTGTTTCAACTATTTATTCCACAATAACGTTTGAAAGAACATGCCAGGAAGCGCGTGTGTTTTTCACGAGGGAAAAGTTTTTCACAATTTCAAACACGTGCATAGGAAGTAAAAAAATCTTTGGGTTTCTCAAAACTTCGCTCCAATGCATATCGACCCATTCTAATGAAGTGAATCAAACATGATCTTTTATGTGTAGACAACTTATATTTTGCTCGAGGTTGTCAAGCAGCCTGGTGCAAACTCAGAAACAGTACATGGATAGTGGACATATTTGGAAACACTCGCAGAGTGTAAATTCCACCCATTAATAGCTCAAGTTCAGTGAAACTGCGCAAAAAACATTAAAAAATTAGCAAGGTGGATCTCCACTGAAATCAGAAGCTGTGTGATTACAGTAGTTTGTTCAATAATTAAAACCAGTGGCAATAATCTTTCAATGAGACAGTTACCACAGGGGATTAGTGTCCTGCATTTTAAATTTTTTTGGGGGCGGTGTGTTCTCTTTCTTTGACTTCTTGCTTTTGTGTGTTTTTTTTTTCCTCTAGCAATTTGACCGAAACCGGCCGCCAATTGAACCCAAACCATCCCCCACAGTGGCCGAAACGTCATCCAGCATTTTGACCAAAACCATCCTCCAGAAAATGAGTGATTCTTAGGAATAACAGAACAAACGTAACATTAGAAACTGATTTTTATATGTCCGTTTAAAAAACGGTTGTATTATGTTATCAGTCTGTCCGTAAACAATTTGGTTTCCGTTCATTTAAAGTCGAACGCCTTGACGGATCGACATCAAACTTTCAGAAGTTGTTTTTAGCATTAAAATACAGGTCAAGTTCGATATTGGTGTTTCTCAGTCCATCTGCTGCAGAGATATGGCCCTTTGAAAACACAATTTTTCTAAAAAAATTGGTTTCCGTTCATTTAAAGCTGAACGTTTTAACGGATTGACACCAAATTTTTCAGATGTTGACCTTATACACCCGTTTGAAAAACGTGACGTATTATGTGAATGGTCTCTCCACCTGTCTGTCTGTCCGCCCATGGACACATTTCGTTTCCGGATGATAACTTTAGTTGTAATGGATTGAACTGAGTTAAATTTGGCATGTGGATTTAGTATGACAAAATACAGGATGGGTTCGATTTCCATTTCTAGCGGCCCATTTGCAGTAGAGTTATGGCCCTTTATTTATGGGAATTTAGCCCAACTTTTCATTTCCAGACGATAACTTTAGTTTGCCTTTGGGGCGCGGTGGCTCAGTAGGTAGAGGTGCAGGCTGCAAGCCGAGAGGTCCTCGGTTCTAATCCCATCTGCGGCAATCGCGTTGTGTCCTTGGGCAAGACACTTCACCCCCATTGCCCACGTGGGGGCACGGTGACGCTGTGTACTAAGGCGTACTGCACGTCGATGGTGCACTTGTCTTCAACCAATGCTAACCCTGCTTGTGTGGAGTTACTATGTTGGGGAGCTGACAGTTGCTCGCCGTTGCACGGTGGTTCTCTCCGGGTACTCCGGCTTCCTCCACCCATAAAACTGTCATGGTCATGATTAGCCATAGTGCAGAAATATGTGACCTTAAACACCAATAAATAAATAAATAGTTTGCCTTAACTGATTTATTTCAAATTTTCAGTTTTTTGTTTTTGACCACAAAATACAGCTCAAGTTCACTTTTGACCACAATCGCATATACCTTTCAAGCGTTATTCCCCTTGAATGATTGCAAATTTGTGGATTTTGTGGTTTCCGGATGATAACTTTAGTTTGCCTTGATCGATGTTTTTCAGATTCTCAGATTTTGTTTTTGCCCACAAAGTACAGCTCAAGTTCACCTTTGGCCATAATCACATGTACCATTCCATAGTTATTCCCCTTGAATGATTGCAAATTTGTGAATTATGTGGTTTCCGGATGATAACTTTAGTTTGCCTTGACAAATTTGTTTCAAATTCTCAGATTTTGTTAATGACCACAAAGCACAGCTCAAGTTCACTTTCGGCCAAAATCGCATGTACCTTTCCAGAGTTATTCCTCTTGAATTTGTGCATTTTGTATTTTCCGGATTATAACTTTAGTATTGCCTAACTGTTGGACATAGAATGCATCAAATATTTGGTTTCCGGATGATAACTTTTATTATTTGTTCTCCGATTGGTTCCAAACTTGGTATGTTGTTTAATCACAACAAAATACAGGTCAAGTTCGAATATGGGGTTGGTCCAAACAATTTTCACCCTCACCCCCATCCTTACCCCAACCCTTCAAAAATACAAAACGGGCGTATATTGTCCCGCTATGCGGTGCTCTTTTTTTAGCTCATCTTGACAAAGTCAGGCTGAGCTAATCTCATCGCTTCCCGTCCGTCGTCCGTCAACACCATGTTTTGGTCTTCTCCTCCAAAGCCACTGGGCCAATTCAAGTGAAAGTTTGTGTGAGTGATGGTCCCAAAGGGGCATTTCATTTTTGTTCTACTCAGCATGCCCAGCCCCATAGGGAGGGAGTGGGGGAAAATGCTCCAAAATATTTTTAAAATCTTCTTCTCAAGAACCAGGGTGTACAATGACTTGATATTTGCTATGGAGCTTCCATATGAGGTGTAGAATCAAGTTTGTTCAAAGGAAGTTCATGAAGTAATATTTGGCTTTGTAATTGGAGGGGTAAGATTTTTGGCCCCGCCCAAAATTTCTATTTTCTGAACCGATGGTCCGGTATGAACCAAATTTGGTTTGTGGTGGTATTGGGTCATAAGTACTTGACCCATGCAAAAAAAAAATTCCTGCATCCCCATGGGAACCCTGGGAGCTAAAAATAGAAATATTTTCAAACGCCCATATTTCCCAAACCCCACGGAACAGAGAGCTTTTATTTGGTATGAAGTATCCTTATGACCAGTAGAATTGAATGGTAAAAAAAAATTGCCATCGGTTGTGTTAGGGTGTTCTGTAATGGGCATCGAAAAAATGCTGAGTCAGCATATTTGCAAAAATTAAAAAAAATCTTTTCTCCAGAACCAATCATCAGAATCTTTTGATATTTGGTATACAGCATTCATAGGGGGGTCAGATAAAAGTTTGTTGAAATAAAGCTCATTGGTTCATATTTGGGCTCTCTACAGGAGCCCGAAGTTTTAACATAGGGTAATATGGGGAATATTCTTTAAAAATCTTCTTCTTCAGAACCACCAGTCAGAATCTCTTAATATTTGGTATACATCATTGTTATGAGGGTCAGATTCTAGATTGTTCAAACCAAGTCCCTAGGTTAATATTTGGGCTTCCTACGGAAGCCCAAATTTTATCTTTGTTCAATATGGAGGGTAATTTAAAAAAATCTTCTTCAGATCCATCCGTCAGAATGCTTTGATATTTGGTATACAACATCTCTATGGGGGTCAGATTCAAGTTTGTTCAAATTAGATTCCTAGGTATATATTTGGGCTCACTATGGTAGCCCAAATTTTTACTTAGTGCAAAATGAGAAAATTTCTTTAAAAATCTTCTTCTTCAGATCCACCAGTCGGAATGCTTTTATATTTGGTATACAACATCTCTAGGGGGGGGGGGGGGTCAGATTCCAGGTTGTTCAATTCGAGTGCCTAGGTTAATATTTGGGCTTCATATGGGAACAAGAATTTAAATTAGTACAATATGAGGGAATTTCTTCAAAAATCTTCTTCTTCAGATTCACTTGTCAGAATGCTTTCACATTTGGTATACAACATCTCTAGGGGGGTCAGATTCAAGTTTGTTCAAATCGGATCCATAGGTCAATATTTGGGCTCGCTATGGTAGCCCAAATTTGAACTTAGTGCAATTCGAAGAAATTTCTTTACAATTTCTCTTCTTCAGATCCAACAGTCAGAATGCTTTCATATTCGGTACACAACATCTCTAGGGAAGTCAGATTTAACTGTGTTCAAATCAAGAGCCTGGGTTAATATTTGGGCTCTCTCTGGGAGCCGGAATTGGCCATTTTGCTGAAGAATTAAAAATTTTGTATTCAGTACCCTCTAGAGGTACTAAGATTAATCCACATAGGTTGTATCAAGGGGCTTCATAGGGGAGCTCTACATTTTACTTATGATCAACTGAAGAAAAGGCATGATGCCCAGATTATTTTTGTCACTCCTGAGGGACTCAAGGATTGACAGTGTAGCCTATGGAGATGGCTTGCTTAATGTAGACTCATTCTTGGACTCTGTTTAAATTGTGTTCTGTACAAGATGAGTGCTTCAGGCCCCGTGGGGCCTCTTGTTTTTTTTTCAATTTTTTGTATCTATTTTCAACTTCATTTTATTCTTTTTTAAAACCATACCACACACTCAGCATGTGGAAATTTTAAACTAGACTAAAATAAATGTGATCTGGGGGGGGGGGGGGGGGGGGAAATTACATGCTATTTTTACATGTTATGTGGATGCTTTTTTTATGAATATTAATTTTAATTTATCAGGTAATAAAAATTGCCATTGGCAATTGTTCATTCCTGATAACAAAATATTTAAAAACAAGCACATAATGTATTTTGGACTCGCTAGGTCAAAGGTCAAGGTCACGGTGACTGAACATAGTAAATCAAAACACTTGGTTTCCGGATGATAACTTGGTAATGGTCTGCCCCATGTTCATGAAACTTCATAGGTTTTGGACTTGCTAGGTGAAAGGTCAAGGTCACAGTGGCCTTCAACATAGTAAATCTGTAAACAGTTGGTTTCTGGACGTTAACTTGATAATGGTTTGACCCACGTTCATGAAACTTCATATGTAGTTTGGCATCAGTGAGAGGAAGAACCCTATTTATTTTGGACTCGCCAGGTCGAAGGTCAAGGTCACTGACCTTGAACATAGTAAATCATAAACAATTGTTTCCGGATTATTACTTGACTATGGTTCAACCCACATCTATGAAACTTCATATGGAGGATGGCCCTCTTGAGAGGAAGAACCCTATTGATTTTGGACTCGCTAGGTGAAAGGTCAAGGTCACAGTGACCTTCAACATAGTAAATCATAAACAACTGGTTTCTGGATGATAACTTGATAATGGTTTGACCCACATTCATGAAACTTCATAGGAAGGTTGGCCTAGGTGAGTGGAAGACCCCTATGTATTTTGGACTCGCTAGGTCAAAGGTCAAGATCAGGGTGACCTTGAACATAATAAATCGTAAACAGTTCGTTTCCGGATGATAACTTGATAATGGTTCCACTCACGTTCATGAAACTTCATAGGTAGATTGGCACTGATGCAAGAAAGAGCCCTATTTATTTTGGAATCACTAGGTCAAAGGTCAAGGTCACAGTGACCCATCACATAGTAAATTGTAAACAACTGGTTTCCGGATGATAAGTTGACAATGATTAAACCCACTTTTATGCTGTCACAACTCGACATTGGATCGGTGATCCTATCGGCATTTTTTAGTTCAAAATCCAAGATGGCGGAATGACGGCCATTTTTGTTGTGTTTTTCAAGCTTTTTTTCTCTATTTTCATGTTACCACCCCTCCCACCAACATGGTTCAAGCTACACCTTTCATATTTGGTACATTGATAAACGGTTTTGAGGGGATGATGCACGCTCAAAATTTTTTCTTCAAAATCCAAGATGGCGGCATGGCGGCCATTTTGTTGTGTTTTTTAAGCTTTTTTTTCTATTTTATGTTACCACCCCTTACTCCAACATGGTTCAAGCTACACTTTTTATATCTGGCACATGGATAGAGGGTTGTAATGGGATGTTGCACGTTCAAGATTTTTTTTCCAAAATTTAAGATGGCGCCATGGCAACTATTTCTGTTGTGTTTTTCAAGCTTTTTTCTCTATTTTATGTTACCGCTGCTCCCTCCAACATGGTTCAAGCTGCACTTTTCATATATGGTACATGGATAAAAGGGTTGTGAGGGGATTATGCACGTTCATTCGTCGTTCAATATTTTTTTTCAAAATCTAACATCTGTCTGTCTGTCCGTCTGTCTGTCTTGTTTTATGTTACCACCTCTCCCTCTAATATGTTTCAAGCTAAACCTTTCATATTTGGTACATGGATAAATGGTTCTGAGGGGATGATGCACAGTCAATATTTATTTTTCAAAATCCAAGATGGCAGAATGGCGGCCATTTTTGTTGTGTTTTTTAAGCTTTTTTTCTCTATTTTATGTTACCACCCCTCCCTCCAACATGGTTCAAGTGCACGCCTTTCATATATGGTACATGTATAAAGGGTTGTGAGGGGATTATGCACGCTCAATATTTTTTTTTCAAAATCCAAGATGCTTATATACTCTAGTGTCTTCTGTTACAAAAACACCTTATGTCACAAAAGCGCCGTAGGGGACTAATACCACCTCGGTGGTCAAACACTTGTTCCTATTTATTTCTACTGGAGGACGGTTTGGGGTTCTATTAGCGGCCAGTTTGCATCAAAATGAAGCGGCTGGTTTGGGTTAAATTACAGCTGATGGTTTGGTCAGAGGACGATTTGGGTGTATTCCTTTTATATTAATCATTGTTAATATTTTAGTTGTTTTTATTTTTCTCCATTATGGTGTTTACGACCGGCAATCAGAGTCCAGGTGTTCTAGTTCTTGACAGACATCAACTGTGTGCTTCATGGGATGTTTGAATGGCCAGATCTGTCGCTGGTATTTCATAACTGCTTCAAAGATACTTAACAAATTTGGAATGGGCGAATATAATCGAGGATATTTTACTTGTAGCATTCTACTTCAATCCAACTGACGTTCTTAGCAAATTATGACGTATATGTATATTGTATTCACACACATGTTAGGTCACTGTTGTTCAAGCTGAGGTTGTGGTCCCTGGAGTTGAGGGGAAAAATTGGGAAAACAGTGAAAAGGAGTGCCAGATGTGTAATTTAGGCATGGTGGAGACCCTGGAACACTTTCTACCAGAATGCCCAAAACACCAGTCTGAAAGAATAAGATTCACTGGGAGTATAATGGGAAGTGCGATAGGAGAATCAAGGACATGTGGTTAGTGGGTGATTCAAAGGAGAGGGTTAATATGCTAATTGGAGCGACTGGGAAGAATGGGGCAAGGGATTAATCAAGCAGTTCATCTCCGAGTGTTGGGGGAGAGAAGAAGGGTGGGAATAGGGAGGCAGTAGGGAACACTGGGGCAACCAAGACCTTCTCACCCGAGAACTGTGACATATCAGCGGCTGGCCAAATTGTTATTACTATTGTCAGAAAGTGTCGTATATCAGTTTAATGTAGTTTATTATCAGCACGGAAAAAACAGTGTGTTTTGGTGTTGTTACAAAAAAATATATTCTTTTGAATATGTTATAATTTGATACTGTGACAAAAGTCGAACATTCTTTCAAAATTCGAACATTCTCTTAATATCTTCATCGTATGCCCGCATTATTTTTGATGAGAATGTCGGCCATTAACTTTGCTCGGTATCCGTTGCCAATTGGGGTAGATGAAAAATCGCGTGAACTTTTCAGAAAAGAAATTCATTGATAATTTTATATGGCAGCCAATGTCAAGAATAATTCTTCTTACACATGTACTTTATGTTGATGTATCACTTGTGTTGTCAGTTTAATTGATTAATGAGCACAGCATGAAAAACATTAAATCCTTTCCACCAGCAACCTCGGCAGATCGTGGGAACTACGAAAACAGTTGTCACCAAGACTCTGAGGAAGGTCTCAAGAAGTCTGCGGCAAAATTGTCGCTGAGCGGACATTTTGGTGGTAATCCTCACTCCACGTACTATAGGTAATTCCTTAAAAATATTGAAACTCTTTTTCACTTTGAGAGTTCTAATGCAGGCTAAGGAGCTGTATTTTGGTCTGCTAATTCTTTCAAGTCCTAGGCCCTCCGCCTTTTTACGATTCAGTTAAGTCTGGGCCGTTGGTTTTAGTTTTAAAAGATGATAAATTTAAAGTAATTTGTATATTTTTAATACTTACCAATGGCCCAGCCGGGGATGGTCCTCCCATGACTGGGCACTCATACCTCCACGCTGAGCTATCACTTCAGTAGGCACAACTTGGAAGAATGATGTTGGTGCCAATTCCGTTCTCTTCCTGGGTACTGCGCATGTGCAAGTACTAAAAGTATGGAGGGCCAGATAGGACTTTTAATTTTCGATATTGTATGCAAATTTTGGGGATTGGGGGGTTCAAAATTTGTGTTTGGCCCTTAATAACATTGAGGTTGCACCAGCTAAGTCTGGGCCATTGGTAAGTATTAAAAATAAACAAATTACTTTAAATTTATCATATTTTCGATTATACTTCGGTCATAATCGTGAATGTTTGAAAAGTTATTCAGCTTTTCAAGTTCAATAAATGATTTGTTCCACAACATGATCACATTATTTTATATTGAGTATTGTTCTATTTGATCTCATTTACTGTATACATCGTCAAAAGCAATGGTTTTCTAAAAGAATACCCTTGATTATTATATAAACAGAAGTAGAGCAGGCTTTAATTCACTAGCGGATCGACTCCATTCGGCATTGAATTATCGTTTCATTTTAGTCATTCCACATTTTTATTTAAAACAAATGGTTTCACGACCGAATGGAGGTGATCCGATTTGAAACAAATTTTTTTCTAGAAAACCTGTGATAAAAGTGAGGTATCAGCCCTATCAGCCAGGGTCGTTTAAAAATGTTTATTGCTGCAGTTTCGAAGCTACAAAGTCAACAATTCGAATAGTTTCAGTCATTAGCTAGTAGACTGTTTTATATCTCAATTTATAGTGTGGGAGGTGGTGAGGCAAAACATGCACTCTGCACTTCCTGCCACACTTCAATTAGTTAATTAACAACAAAGGACCCCTCGCTGTATAAATGCAGGTGACCACTTAGGAGTTTTGGCAAGTCCATCGACCAAGCAAAAACCAACCTTATCGATGGTATAACTCTCATGGGATCGGTGGTTTATGATGTTTCCACAAAACGTAAACTTCTGCTCAAACCAAATTTCAACACGCAATATAAATCTTTATGTGCATCTGACCATGCAGTGACTCAGCATCTGTTTGGAGATAATATTTCGAAACAAATAAAGAAAGCAGGCAAAACGGTTTGGGTCACTCTCCCTAAGTGAAGGACCTTCAGAAGCAAACTCTACTCCCATTTTTAGGGAAGCACCCATATCTCGGTCAAGGCCAGAGGCCTCCGAACTTTCAACCAAATAACCAGTACGGGGGACAGACAGACAGGTCACAAAACTACCAACGACCATATCGACGCAACCAAAGGTTTCAAGGGGACAGGAAGTAAAGGTAAGTGAACAAACTATTGCAGGAAACATTACACATTTCCTTCACAATTGGAAGGAAATTACCAGTGATTCTTATATCATTAGTGCAGTAAAGGGATATGAGATAGAGTTTGTATCTTCACCTCTCCAGCATAAAATTCCACATCCAATTCTGTTTTCTCCTGCAGAGGTTGTTCTGATTGATAATGAAATTGACCAATTACTCGAAAAAGGTGCAATCAATCTCCATATCTTCCTCTGAGGAGGGTGAATTCATCTCAAACATTTTTTTGTGATGCAAACGGAATGGAAAAATGCATCCTATTATCAGCCTCAAGTCTCGCAATAAATCTGTTGTCTATTCACATTTTCACATGGAAACTTTACCATCCATTCTCCACTTACTACAACAGGATGATTTCTTCACTTCTATTGACTTGCAGGATGCTTACTTCAGTATTTCCATCGATGAAGCAGACCAGAAATTTTTGAAATTTAGATGGAAAAGTCGCCTATATGATTTCATCTGTTTACCTTTCGGTTTGTCCTCTGCTCCAAGAATCTTCACAAAAATCATGAAACCAGTATTTTCACATCTGTGCAGTAGAGCCATACGATGTACATATTATATTGATAATTCCCTTGTCATGAATCAAATTAAAGCTGGACTTGATGAAGATACTAAAACTATCACTGATCTCTTGTTCAAACTGGGATTTCGCGTCAATTTTAACAAGTCCATATTGACTCCATCAAGGGGAATAACTTATCTGGGTTATATCTTAAACTCGGCAACATTCTAGATCTCTTTACCAACTCAAAAATTGAATGGTGATTTTTGTGAATAGTGCCGTCTGGTTTTGACCGTTACGTTGGGTAAAGGGTTAAAAAAAATTTCTTACAGCTTCTTACAGCTTGTGACTTCCACAAAATTTATTCCTCTGCACTGCTTGAAAAAGCAGTAATGTCTTGTGGGTGGTGTTAAGAGTGAGTGGAAAGAAAATCGCACATGTTGATTAGAATACCTATATTTTTAGCTTACCTGGTTGAAAATCACTGTGAGCTATACTGATCACTTTTTTGCCTGTCTTCTGCATCTGTCGTACAGGTGTTGTTTGACTCTTTTTTTAAAAAATCAATCTGATTTCAATGAAATTTTACAAGAGTGATAGTTGCGATTGGGCAATTGAATTTTGTTGAAAGCAATGTGCTGAGGTCCCCGTAATTGAAGAGGTGGGATAAAAGCCTTCACAGTTTTTATGCCAGAGCTTTTTTCTCTTGAATGTTACATGCAGTGATTTCATATTTGTTTGTCAATGAGCTTCCAAGTGGAAATATTTGTCATACTGGGAAGGGCAAAATTATACTATTATGCTGGGAAGGGCTTAATGACCGCCATATTTGTGCAATTTATATATGTTAGCCTTGTATTGGTTATTTTGCTGCTGCTATGTTAGGTAAAGGGTTAAATTTAATTCTTTTCACGCGAATTCCAGCAGAGGTGCAGCAAGAATCGACATGGATTCTCGCTGGCTTTGTTGTGTGAATCTTTTCGAGAATGGATTCTCGGATTCTCATCAAAATATGTGCTTTGTGAGAAAATGATGCTGGAATGTAGTGTTGCAGATAGGTAAGCAGGCAGAAAATTTTTTATCAGATTACAACCCACTCACAATCCAATCAAAATTCTCTTTTCTTTTGTTTCAACTGTGCTGTATACAAAGAACAGAGGTGTTTAAAAAAATAAGCTGATGGTTCTAGACAGTGGTACACTAGCAGGGCTTGCATTCTAGAAATTTGACAGGGCTGGAAAAAACAGCCCTGTGAAAGTCTTCATGGGGCTGTTTTTTCTATACGCACAAGCTGGTTTAATAATTTTATTGCTAAATCCTTTTTTCAGGTTGACAGATCTTCAAGTGAAGTTTACAGAGAAATTTTACATATTCTTGTAAAATATCCAACAAAACATAATAAAAATGTTAAAAAATTTGTGTGTCCACTATTTCCATACAGATATTTGTGTTCTTGGGCCTACAGCTGAGCTAGCTCTTTCATAGTGTTGTCTGAAATAACATAAATATTTGTTCGCCTCACTTGAAACTTGGTGTATAATAAAGTCATATTTTGCCCTTGAAACCTTCTGTTTTGATGCATATTTATAGGTGAATAGAAGTTCTTTTTAAAGTTTGTAACAAAATGTTTTTCATAGCTGTGGAATTTGTGCAAAGCCATACTTAACAATCACATTCTTAGACCTGTCAAATTAGGGATGTGTTCTATATAAACAGAGCTCGAGCTGGAAGAACAACGTTCTTATACATATTCAGATTAAGTAACAAAATGCACTCTGCTATTTTGAGAGCTTTAAAAATATTGGCGCTTAACTGGTCGAGTGCTGAAAGCCACTATAGTGGCTTTTGCCATCTGTAGTTGTTTTACAAATGACTTAGCAATGTTAAATACCCATTGCTAATAAATATTAAATTGTATCATTTTACTTGAGAATGTCTGTAGGCATTCTCCAGTAAACTGAAACAATTCAATTTTTATGTGCAACAGGACAGTAAACTGAAACAATTGAATATTTATGTGCGACAGGACCTCCAATGTCCAGAATGTTTATATTATGTAACATACTGGCAGACGTAAAAATAAATTAGCACTCTACCTGTCTGCCAGTTAAGTATTTTAGTGGAATATTCACAGGGCTGGTTTTCCATCCCTGCACTAGTTGAGTCCTTAAAAGCACTGGATTTTTTTTTGCTCTCAACAATGGACAAATCTGTGTAGATGGAAGTAGAGATTTTTAAATTTTGGGCTCCATAAGGAATGAGTTCTCATATTTTACATGTACAGTTGTGCCCACTCAATTGTATTTCTTTTAATTGAATACCCCTGTTAATTGTATATAACTTACAAACGCCAAACCATTTACCATACCCATTGTACTAATTTACCTGTTAATTGCATATAGGTTATAGTGTAAACTCCTGTTAATAGAATAGAAGAAAATCTTATAATCTGTCAAAGAATTACTCTGACATCCAGTCAGTTCCCCACAAACAAAGACATTTTGCCCTCAATACATCCAATATAGGCATTTAATGTTTTATATCTCATTTGACAGAGCTCAGAGAGATCTTTCAAAGAAGATATAGTAGAATAAATGCTCAATTTATTACCAGAAGATAGGAAAATGACCAAATTCCTGTTAATTGCATTCTCCTGTTAATTGAATATTTTCTCATCTCCGGATGATCCCAAATTTCCCGTTTTTATTCTTCCACATGAAATTATCTGTCCACTTTCCTCCACAGAAAAAGAAAATGAGTACATTGAAGCATGGATACTTTTTTGGTTTCTTTTTCTTGATTCGATTTTGATTCACAATATTTTATTCATGAAATCTCGAACCTTTTGTGTGATGTGTCACATCCATCATGTGATCGAGAAAAAGCCTGCTTTTTTTATCATTGTTGTATGCTGTTTGGAAGGATAATTTTGTCACAGATGATTAAATAATATCATTCAAATTTATTCCAAAATATCTTCTCTTTTTTTAACAGTTCTGTTGATTATTATATCTGTCTGTACAGCTATTGGAGCCTGGGCATGGTTGTGGGACCCACAGACTTCTCGAGTAAGTATTCGCACATCACTTGCAAATGAACAATATTGCGAAAATGAATAATGGGTTCTGAAATTTGGTAAGAAATTTCTCCGGACCCTCAAGTTTTCTGAATATCAAATGTATTTTTTAGCTCACCTGACTTTCAAAGCGAAAGTTATAGTGATCACTCACCGTCCGTTGTCCGTGAACATGGTGTTTGCATCTTCTCCTCCCAAACCACTGAACCAATTTAATTGATATTTGAGATAATAGTTTGTTATGACATCACAATTCGATTTTGTTCAAATCAAGTTGCCTCGCCCCTCGGTAGGGCCACGCCCAAAAAGTGTGCTTAAGTCTTAAAAAATTTTCTTCTCATGAACCAGCAGTAGCAGTGACTTGATATTTGGTGTGCACCTTCCTTTTGAGGTGTAGGCTCAGCTTTGTTCAAGAGAAGTTCGAGGAGCTATATTTGCCATCGTTATGGGAGAGGCAAGAATTTTCGCCCCGCCCAAAATTTCTATATTTTTATACTGTACCAATGACCCAGACATAGCTGGTGCTAACTCTTAAAATATAGGGCCAAACACAAATTTTGCCCCCCAATCCCCAAAATTTGCATCTAAAACCAAAGAAAACATGTCCTGAATGGCCCTCCACACTTCACCTCTACTGCGCATGCGCAGTGTCAAGGACGTTCCGAAATTGGCGCCATTAATCATTCTAAGTTTGGCCCTTCATCAGTTAACATCTGACTGATCTTTGTGCTTGTAAATCTCAGTTTAAATGATGCCAGACACATAAATATTAGTGAAATGGTGATTCTAAGGAGGATAGAGAAGGAGGAGAGGAAAAATGTGTGACAGAATATTATCAGGGCTGTAACTTAAAATTTTTTAATGAAATTATGTTAAGTTACCTATTTTCGAGGCAGCAGCCATTTTGTTGTCATTCTGATTATTTAGTTACACTGATTTTTCAGTGTTTTCCTCTCTCCCTGTCCTTTAAGTCCCCCCTTGCTGTTCTCCCATGCTTTTGGCATAGTTTTTGTAATTATTATTACTAAATTTTCTTGGGAGTTTTAGCTGAATAACAGAATGAATTCTGTTCTTTTCCCCATGTTTACGTCTTCACCTACAGGTGGTTAGACGTTGTGTTCTGCATCTACCATCTGATGTTCTGCAGTTTCTTCCCTGGAAGTCTCTGTTTTGCATCAGATAGTGTATTTTTGGTAACTGATTCCGGGCCTGGGTGCCTGGAGTCTTATTTTAGTATTTTTACATTCATTGTTTACATTTACAACAGCCTTCTGTGTGAGGGGGGGATTTCTGGAAAATAATATCTTGATGTTATTTTAGTCATAACTAGATACATTATTATTGTTCGTAAGTGTTGAATAAATTGTTTAAAATATTTTTAAAATTTTTGTCCACTCTTAGGCTTGGGATCCATTGGGGCTCAACGTTACTTTTCAGAAACTTGGGCTGTTCTGAAAAATATTTTTTCAAAATATTTTGATTTCAATTATTTTTTCTATATTAATGGATCATATTATTATTATGTATTTTGATTGCCAGGGGTTAGTGCGAGTACCAGGACTTGTTTTCTTTTCACATTGAAAGGATATTGATCAATTGTAATAAGAGGAAGTCTTCCTCTGACTTTTATAATCATTCTATACGTGGTCAGTGTACTCGCATTAACTCCTGTTCTGTATCGTATGATTTCGATGACAATATGGGAAGCGTATGTCACAGTATGTTAGTGGGGAATTGGACACTCCGGTCCTTTCCCCGCAGGGTCACTCTACTTTATCAATTTCTATTTTCAGACGATCAAGATTAGGGTGATGTATCTGTGATGTCTTCCAACAGTGTGCCTCCGTCGTCACAATTAATGAAGGGCTAGCGGAAAAGTGCTGATGTAAATACGCCAGTTGCCTAAGAGGACCCTAGTAGGTTCGACGGCCTTTGACGTCCGCTAGCTCGCCCGGTGTAGCGTCCATTCACCGAATGGTTCGGCAGCCGGGTTCGTCCGTTGCGGTCTAGAAGGAATTTTGGGGTGATGCGAGCACTATAATTCAACCAAATGCACACCCAGTGACGGCGGATCAGAGAGAGAACGGAGGAAGCCTTTTAGTCCGGTTCATAGCTCGTTCTGGTCCATCCGGACGGCGAGCGAGAGAGGCCCCTCTCTCGTACAACAACATCTGGCCCCAGATGTTGTGGTACAAAATGTTTCGCATTCGGAGCATACGTCCGTCGCTCGGGACGCTCCGACATATAGTCAGTCCGGAGTAGACTGTCAATAAGGCTTCCTCATTCTCATGGTAGCGCACACGACCGCTCTTGGCTACGTGACCTCTGATATCCAGTCAGCTTCGCCAGTCAGAGAATCATCGGCGACCAGGTCACACCATCCGGTAGCCAGGGATACGAGGCCTGCAGACTCCGGACGTTCGCATAGGAAGTGTGCGGGAGTCAACGTACACGGAGCTTCTGGCGGCAATGCATCGTAAGACCGCTACTGCACAGGCCTCCGGAACGGACGTGCTTTCTTAAATAGCACAGTTTATCGCAGCATCCCAGCATCAACTGAATCTGTCGCATATTTTTTATCCGACGATGCTGGGTCGGGACGCTCCGGGGAAGTGGGTACGGACGTCCGAAAATTTCATCCGGTCCGACGGGATACCAAAAGGGATTTGGAGGATTTCGAGCTTTCCCTTTCGGAACAACATATGCTGTTGTGTATGTCATCTGACTTGGTCTTCTACAGCTTCTTTCGTCGGACCAGAATGCTGCGATGCCGGATAAGAAACTGATAGCGTCGGTGGACTTAGAAATTTTTGGTTCGGTTCAGGGACATCGTCCCTCAGTTCCGACATAGTCCAATAATGTCACACAAACTTTCGAATTATTGAACGACGCTATATATATTATTATTATATGCTTGCTATAACCAAGCATTTCTGGTTTCTTGTTCGCAAAGTTACGGAGATGTCTTTCAAAAGTGTGCCTCTGTCGTCATAGTTAATGAAGAGCTAGCGGCAATAAGTGCTCATGGAATATGTCTATTGCCTAAGAGATCCCTTGTAGGATCGACGGAGTGACATTCGCTAGCTCACCCGGTGTAGCGTGCATTCATTGAATGGTTCGGCTGCCGGGTTCGTCCGTTGCGGTCTAGGAAGGAGATTTGGGTGATGCGAGCACTTTAATTACTTTAGTACTCACCCAGTGACGGCAGATTGAGGACAGATCGGAGGAAGCCTGTTAGTCCGGTTCCTGGCTTGTCCAGGTCCGTCCGGGCTGTGAGCGAGAGAGGTCCCTCTCTCGTCCAACAACATAGGGGACCGCATGTTGTGGTTCAGATATTTTACATTCGGAGCATACGTCTGTCGGTCGGGACGCTCCGTTATATTGACAGTCCGAGAGACTGTCGATAATGCTTCCTCATCCTCACAGCAGGGCACACGACCGCACATTGGCTACATGACCTCGAGTATCCAATCAGGTTCGTCATTCAGTGATTCCACGGCGAATAGGTCACGCCATCCGGTAGCCAAGGGACACGAGGCCTATACACTCCGTTCGCTCGCATATTGGTAGTATGCACGGGGTAACGATCACGGAGCTTCCAGCGGCAATGCATTGTAGGACCGCTTCTCCTTAGGCCTCAGTGACGGACGTGCCATCCGAGTTAGCACAGTTGTTTCGCAGCATCCCAGCAATCGACAGTTTCTTGGTCGAATCAGGAATTATCCGACAGCGCTGGGTCGGTGCGGTCCGCGGTTGCATCAGGTACGGACGACCGAACGCTTTATATGGTCCGACAGGATGGCGAAAGGGATTCGAAAGATTTCGAGTTTTCCCTTTCGTAGTTTCGGAAGCTGCCATTCATATCTTCTGGCATTATCTTCCAGTGATTGTTATTTCGGACTACATTGCTGCGATGTTGGATAAGAGACTTATAGCGTCATTGGACTCGGAATTTTGGATCGGTTCAGGGACATTGTCCCTGACTTACCGACGCAGTCCAATAATTTCATTACAACATGTGTTTTATTTTTCGACGCTATATATGCATACAAGCCTGCTACCAAGCATGATAGTTTAGTTTCTTGTCCGCGTTGCTCATTTCTGCCGTTTTATCATTTATACGAATAGTTTATTTTGGCAGAGCAGGGCATACCGAGAGTTCATATGCGTCTAGACGGTGTGGTTAAAGACTGGAAATATTCTTTTTCGCCGTCTATGTCTTTTCCAACCTCAATGTTGGAAACGACAATGATGTCTAGTAGACTTAACTTAGACGCTTTATCATACGTAATCCACCTTACTGAGGCGTTATCATTACGTCTTCAAAAAAAGATTTACGGGATATTATTCTCAATGTGATTTCTTGTGAGGGCAGTAGTTTGTTCACGTATAACTCCGCCCTTCAGTGGCTGATTGGAGTTGGTTAGACGTGACGCAGCCCTAGCTACATCCACGCGCGTGGATAGTAAGGTTAAGAACTCTCTCAGAGTCGCTTCGTTCTCGGAGAAGCTTCTCTTCGACGGCAACTTTTCAGCAATCCATGAATTGCTCGGTTTACACGTTCTCTTGTCTATCTAGTGTTACAAGAGATTCAGACTGGGGCAAACATTCGGTGGTTGACTCAGAGAGTACCACTGCAGTTGCCGGACCCGAGTGTTGCAGTTATGACGGTTGCCAGTCAAACAGATTGGGATATAATATTGATCCCAACGGATTTGAAGTGCCAGGGTCTTTGGGTTCCGCAGTCTCTTAGCAACCAATTATCTTCCGCGGAATAATGTTTTTTAGGCTTGCTTTATGTCATTGCATGAACATTATTCAGAAACACATGCCCAAATCCTGTCCGTTAATTCGACAGTAGTGGCGTATCTCCGGAACCAGGGAGGCACTCATTCGTTTCCGTTATTCAATTTAACGGAAAGAATCCGTCTGTTGGTTGTAGTACACCAAGTTCTGTTTCGGTCCGTCATATTCCGGGTCGTCTGATTGTTTTACCGGACTCCCGTTCACTTAGGGGTCGCTTGTTGCTGTCAGAATGGACTCTCAACAAACAAGTATTCAATCAGATTTGCTATCTATGGGAGCGCCCAATGATGATTTATTTACGACACAGCTTGCTAATCAATTGCAGACGTATGTGTTGGCTTGTCCGGATCTCTGAGCTAATGTTGTTAACGCTCTATTGATCTATAGGACGGAATGATAGGATACGCGTATCCTCCGGCGCTGTTGTTTCAGCAGGTATTGCTAAGATAAACAACCACAATACATTTCTGTTGATAGCATCTCTATCTTCACAGAGACCATGGGTAATTTACTCTGTTGTCTACTGTGGGACTTAACGTGAAATCTTCCTCAATGAGAGGATCTTTTTTCGCTGGGTAAATCGTGTCATCTTTATCACAACCCGCAAGGTCGCAACCTTCACGTATTCCGTTGTGTGGTCCATATTGCATTGTAAGCATTGTACTGGACGAGCTTTGGACGCGATTTCTTACTATAGGAGATCCTCTTCTTCGCTATTCTATGCGGCTAAAGTGGAGGCTCTTCCGTCGTTGGTGTAGGGATCATTATGTTCATATTGTTGATCCCTCCATACTACTCATTGCAACTTTTTAGTATACTTGTTTGACAAGATCTACTGCAGCCTGTTATTATTAAGGTTATAGGTTTATGTTACCTCATACCTATGCACTCTAGGATAGTTTACAACAACTTGCTAATCAATTGCAGACGTATGTGTTTACATGTCCGGATCTCTGAGCTTATGTTGTTAACGCTCTATTGATCTAATAGGACGGAATGCTGTTGTTTCAGCAAGTATTGCTAAGATAAACAACCACAATACATTTCTGTTGATAGCATCTCTGTCTTCACAGAGACCGTGGGTAAATTTACTCAGATGTCTACTGTGGGACTTAACGCGAAAACTTCCTCCATGAGAGGATCTTCTTTCGCTGGGGAAAATCGTGTCATCTTCATCACAACCCGCAAGGTCTCAACCTTCACGTATTCCGTTGCGTGGTCCTTATTGCATTGTAAGCATTGTACTGGACGAGCTTTGGACGCAATTTCTTACTGTAGGAGAACCTCTTCTTCGCTATACTATGCGGCTAAAGTGGAGGCTCTTCCGTCGTTGGTGTAGGGATCACTATGTTGATATTGTTGATCCCTCCATACTAGTCATTGCAACTTTCTAGTATACTTGTTTGACAAGATCTACTGCAGCCTGTTACTATTAAGGTTATAGGTTTATGTTATCCCATACCTATGCACTCTATGATAGTTTACAATTGAGTCTTATGTCTCTTTATCTAAGTCAGTTAGTAACTTTTTGATAAATAGACTTAGAATCATTAGATTAAATTTCTATACGGAATTTAACTTCGGTTCTTATTTAGCTAAGTAATCATTTGAGCCTCTGGAAACAGTAGTTTTCAAATTCTGACCTTTTAGACAGTAATTCTGTTGGTTTCTCTTTTACTGAAGAGTCAGTGAGTTTCATGCACTATCGATGGATGATTTTCACTTTCATAGTTTCGGAATCACTACTTCCTTTACTATTTAGGTTGGATTTTTGCATAAGAGTTAGGCTCCTAATATCCGGAACCTATTGTTATTAAGGTCCTTCCGTCTTCGTACGGGCATAGGCCTTTACTCTCTCCGGTTAGAGTTTATGTATTTATAAACAGATATCTGTTTATTACTAAGGGCGTAAGCTTCTTCGGTCTTTGATGCCTAATAGAAGGACGTTACGCTCCATTCTATTGCTAATGGATTCTATTAATTTTCGGTATTGCTTATGGTATATCATTGACTCAGCAGTTGTGCTGAAGATTTCGGCTCATGAAGTAAGAGTTCTTCTACATCTTGGGCTTACTTTAATAGTGTCGCTATTATAGATTTTTGAAGGCTGCTCATTGCGCTCAGCCATCCACATTCATGAATTTTTATCTCAGAAATATCGAGTCCATTTCTGGAGGCCTCTATTGTTAGGTCTATTATCTACTGCTCAGAATGTCATTCACTTAACAGTTGCTACTATAGCTAGGTAAGCTGTCTGTTTCGGCAGTGACTCCGTTCTGCTGCCCTCTTTGCTCTGGGCTATTTGACCCAGGGCAAGAAAAAGGGGGGGGGGGGGGGGAAGGTGTTCCCTTGGGTCACCTGTTTTACTATGAAAACAAGGGGATACCTCCTCCGGAGTTAGTAATTCTGAGCTGTTATTGGGATGGTTGTTTAGTGAGAAGTTTATGTTTTAAAAATTCATTCAAGTCTTAGTTTTTAAAGTATAGCTTTTGAATATTGCATGTGTCAACGGACATGATTATGCAATCCTCAGACACTTTTAAGGAGTATAAGAGTCTCTATTCTCTAGACTTACTTTATTTATTGGCTTACTTTAAAAATTATTAGTATAAGGATTATATTGGATATTAATAGAGTACATGGATGTATGATGCTCAATTTTGGAAGGTGTTGTATCTTTCTAATTTATTATATATAAGAAAGATACATGTAAGGCCTATTACTTCTTTTTCCCTGGAGGGGATGACTCTATTTTATATTATTGAGCGTATTCCATCTTGCTCTATGTCCTTGGCCCTCCAGCCTTTTTACTATTCAGCTATGTCTGGGTCATTGGTACAGTATAAAAATGTTAAAAAATTTATAGTAATTTCTATATTTTTTATACTTACCAATGACCCAGACGGGGATGGCCCTCCCAGGAGTTGGGAACTCTTGCCTCCCCGCTGAGTACATAGCGCTTACCAGGCACTGGTTATTAGAATGATTAATGGCGCCAATTTCGGAACGTCCTTGACACTGCGCATGCGCTGTAGAGGTGAAGTGTGGAGAGCCATTCAGGACATGTTTTCTTTGGTTTTAGATGCAAATTTTGGGGATTGGGGGGCAAAATTTGTGTTTGGCCCTATATTTTAAGAGTTAGCACCAGCTATGTCTGGGTCATTGGTAAGTATAAAAAATATAGAAATTACTATAAATTTTTTAACTTTCCAAACCGAGAGGCAGATTTGAACCAAATTTGATATGAGGGTTTATTGGATCATAAGTACTATGCCCAAATTTTTTTTCCTGTTGCCCCATGGGAACCGCAGGAGCTAAAAATAGAAAAAAAATAAAACGCCCATATCTCCAAAACTACACGGCACTGAGAATTCTTATTTGGTGTGAAGCTTCCTTAGGACCAACAGAATGGAATGGTAAAAAAAAATTGCTATCGCTTTTATCATTGGGTACTATTTTGGGACTTTGAAAAAGTGCTGAGTCACCATTTTTTAACACTGGGTAATAGGAAAAACATTTAAGACTACTTTTCTCCCAAACCACTGCTCCAAAAGCTTTTAAATTTCACATATAACATCTTTGGAAGATTGTTTCACATGTTTATTGAAATCAAATCCCTGGGTCCATATTTGGGCTCTCTATGGGAGCCCAAATGTTTAAATTAGTGCAGTATGAGGAATATTCTTTAAAAATCTTCTTCACATCTACCAGTCAGAATCTTTTGATATTTGGTATGCAGTATGCTTAGGGGGGTGAGATTCAAGTTTGTTCAAGCCAAGTCCTTGGGTTCATATTTGGGCTCACTGTGGGAGCCCGAATTATAACTTAGTTCAAAATGAGGAATTTTCTTTAAAAATCTTCTTCAGATCCAGCAGTCAGAATGTTTTGATATTTGGTATGCAGCATCCTTAGCGGGGTGAGATTCATGTTTGTTCAAGCCATGTCCTTGGGTTCATATTTGGGCTCACTGTGGGAGCCAGAATTATAACTTAGTTCAATATGAGGAATTTTCTTAAAAAAATCTTCTTCTTCAGATCCAGCAGTCGAAATGTTTTGATATTTGGTGTGCAGCATCCTTGGGGGGGGGGGGGGGGGGGGGGGGGGATTCAAGTTTGTTAAAGCCAATTCCCTGGGTTCATATTTGGGCTCCCTGTGGGAGCCAGAATTATAACTTAGTTCAATATGAGTAATTTTTCTTTAAAAATCTTCTTCAGATTCAGCAGTCGGAATGTTTTGATATTTGGCATGCAGCAACCTTAAGGGAGTGAGATTCAAGTTTGTTCAAGCCAAGTCCCTGGGTTCATATTTGGGCTCTCTGTGGGAGCCCGAATGAAAACTTAGTTCAAAATGAGGAATATTTTTATACTGTACCAATGACCCAGACTTAGCTGGTGCTAAACTCTTTAATTCAGGGCCAAACACAAATTTTGTCCCCCCAATCCCCAAAATTTGCATCAAAAACCGAAAATTACATGTCCTATATGGTCCTCCATACATTTACTCCTCTGCGCATGCGCAGTGTCAAGGAGGTCTCGAAATTGGCACCAATTATCATTCTTTGTTTGGCCCTCAAAATAGTTACACTTCACTGTTATTTGTGCTTCCAAATCTCAGTTTTCATGATGCCAGACACATTTTGATGAGAGAAATGGTGGAAATAAAGAGGAAATATAAGGAGGAGAGGAAAAAATAGTGCAAGAAAATGTTCAGGGCTGTAACTTATAATTATTTTACGAAATTATTTCATGTTGCCTATTTTCAAGGCATGCCCCTGTTGTTGTCATTCTTGCTATGAATGTACCATTGTTTGAACAGTGTTTCCTCTCTACCTTCCTTATTCCCCCCTAGCTATTGTCTCATGTTTTGGCTTTTATTTTGTAACGTTTATTACTAAAATTTGTTGGGAGTTTTGGCTTGGTAACAGAATTTTTTCTGTTTTTTCCCCATGTTTACGTCCTCACCCTAGGGGGTGTTTAGGCATTTTGGTCTGCATCTACCATCTGATGTTCTACAGTTTCTTCTCTGGAAACCTCTGTTTTGCATCAGATAGTGTTTTAAATTGGTAACTGATTTCGGGCCAGGTTTTTCAGTGCCTCGAGTCATGTTTCCGGTTTGTTGACACTTTTGCTTAGATTGACAACAGTTACTGCTGATAGTGATTACTTGTCTTCTGCATCACTTATTTCATAGCAAGATACATTAATATTGTCCGTAAGTGTTACATTAATTTTTTCAAAATGAATTTAAATTTTTGTCCACACTTAGGCTTTTTTGGGATCCATTGGGCTCAGGGTTCGTTCCCATTGGGAACTTGGGCTCTTCTGAAAAAATTTTTGGAAAAAATTTTTTCTTTTCAAATCATTATTTCGTAATGATTATAATGGACTGTTTTATTATGTATCTTTATTTTTAAGGATTAGTGCGAGTACTATGATTGTTTACCTTTCTTTACAATGAATGATTATTGTTCAAATTGTAATAGGAGGAAATCTTCCTCTGATTCTCATGATCTCTGTATTAATTGAACTCAATGTACTCGCACTGATCTTTGTTCTGTGTGTTTCAAATGGGTTGACAAACGTTAGAAACGTGTGTCATGGTATGTTGTTACTGGAGAGAGGGCCATGCCGGTCCTCTCTCCGCAGAGTCACTCTAGTCTTTCACGCTCTTTTTCAGAGGAACAAGAACAGTGTGATATTTCCGTGATGTCGTCCAGAAGTGTGTCTCCGTCGTCACAAACAAGCGAAGAGCTAGCGGCAAAAGTGCTCATGGAGATCCGTCAATTACCCAAAAGGAGTTCGAAGGGGTTGACTTCCGCTAGCTGGCCCGGTGTCGCGTCCATTCAACGAATGGGTCAGCACCCGGGTTCGTCCGTTGCGGTCCAGGAGAGAGAGTCGGGTGTTGCGAGCACTATAAAAGTGCCACGTGCACACCCAGTGACGACGGAAAGGAGGATGGATCGGAGGAAGCCTGATAGTCTGGTTTTTAGCTTGTCCAGCTCGGCACGAGCTGCAAGCGAGAGAGGTCCCTCTCTCATACAGCAGCATCTGGGACCAGATATAGTAGTTCGTAGCGCTATGCAGTCGGAGCATACGTCCGCTGCTCGCGACGCTCCGGTATATAGGCAGTCCGACGAGGCTACATATAAGGCTTCCTCATCCTCACGGCAGCACACACGACCACACCTTGGCTACGTGACCAGTGATATACAGTCAGCTTTGCCGACCAGGGATTCCACGGTGACCAGGTCACGCCATCCGGTAGCCAGGGATACGAGGCCTTCTACATCCGGATGTTTGCAAAAAAGATGTATGCAGGATGCAATGTCCAGGGAGCTTCCGGCGCCTAAATCCAGTAAGACCGCGGCTCCCCAGGCCTCCGTAACGGACGTGCTATCACAGATAGCAAAGATCATCACAGCATCCCAGCAACCGGCAGAGCCTGTGTTGGAACATGAAGTTTCAGACGATGCTGGGTTGGTATGTTCCGCCGCTGGATCAGGTGCGGACGACCGAGAATTGCAAGAGGTCTGGCAGGATGGCGAAAGGGATTCCGATGAGTTAGATATTTCCCTTTCGGAACAACATAAAATAGCCGTAGAATTCATCCGGCATCATCTTCCAGAAGTTGTTCCTCCGGACCAGAATGCTGCGCAGCCGGATAGAAGGGTGATAGCGCCACTGGACACCGACTTTTTTAATCGGTTTAGGGACATTGTCCCGGAATTTCCGTCACAGTCCAGGAATGTCTCTCGGATATTTGAATTATTAGGTGATGCTATTGACAAACTTGCCAATAAGATGGGCAGGTCAGTCTTTCTTCCGGCATCTGCTCAACAACTGCCTTTCATCAATCAAAGGAATAAATTTGATACGGCAGGTCAGGGCATCCAGAGAGTTCCTCTGCGTTTGGACGACCAGGCTGAAGACCTTGATATATCCATGCCATCGTCTATGTCACTTCCTTCGTCAACGATGAAAACTACGATATTGTCTAACAGAGCTAGTTTAGACACTCTTTCATACGCAGATCACCTTACTAGAGCGTTGTCATTACGCTTTGAAGGACCAGAATTCCAAGATGTACCGACGTCCTTAAGAGTTCTGTCTAGGGCCATAGCTTTTTCACGTATAACTCCACCCTTTCAGTGGCGAATCTGGAGTTAGCTAGATGTGACGCGGCCCTAGCTACTTCCACACGCGTGGACAGTAAGTCTCTTAGAGTCGCTCCGGTCTCCGGAGAGTTTCTCTTCAGCGGCAAGCTTTCTGCAATATATGATAAATTAACTAAGAAAGCTTCTGACTCTCTGCTTTTTAAGTCTGCTTCCAAGAAGTCGGAACCAGCAGAGAGGAGTAGGCCAGGCACTTCTGGGACGAGTTCGTCCAAGGGAAGTTCCTATAGAGGTTCCTATGCGTCCTCTAGGTCTTACTCTAGAGACCGTCAGAGTAGTGACTCGAGTAGGGGCCGTTATGCTGGCCGAAATAACTGGTCAGATGCTCCTAGGCCAACTGGGCGAGGTGTGGGTCGCGGAGGACGTAGTTTCTCCTCCCACAAGCGTCGCATATCCAGGAGGTGATGGTTTAGACCTTGGTCGCGTTCCGGTGGGCGGAAGACTGTCGAGTTTCTCAAACAACTGGGAATAAATTACGGAGGACCCTTGGGTTCGAGGGGTTATTTCGGAAGGACTAAAACTGTCCTTCAAAGGCAAACCTCCGTTAACTCGAAGTCCAAGATGGACTCAGCTTCCATCAAATTTTCAGAAAAGAACGGCACGTCTATCAGAAGTCCAGTATCTTTTAAAGAAGAACGCGATAGAGGTTGTAGAAAACCAGGAATCTCCAGGTTTCTACAGCCATCTCTTTCTGGTTCCGAAACCAGACTGCTCGTTCCGTCCAGTGATCGATTTAAGCTGGATAAACAAGCTGATCGTGGCTCCAAAGTTTTATATGGAGACCATTCGATCGGTCAGAGCGAGCATTCGAGTGAACGACTATGCTGCGAGCATAGACCTCAAGGATGCGTACTTTCATGTCATGGTACATCTGGTGTTCAGAAAGTATCTTTGCTTCGCTGTCCTAGGTGTCGTTTATCAGTTCCGAGCGATGTGCTTTGGTCTGAATCTAGCGCCCTGGGCTTTCACTCGAGTAATGAACTCGGTAATGACTTATTTCCAAGCTCATTCATCTGCGGTAACGTCGGCTTACCTGGACAATATTCTTCAGAGATACGACAACGAGTTAACGCTTCAGAACGATATGCAGAATCTGCTCCTATTGCTCCGACGTCTCGTTTTCATAGTAAACGAAGAGAAGTCGGATCTTGTGCCATCCAAGTCATTCACCCACCTGAGGATGAGCTTTGAGATGCACAACAATCTCGTTCGTCTGCCATTAACCAGAGTGAAATTAGTCAGTTGTAACGCTCGCTATTGTCTTCACTCAGACAAAGTTACAGCGAGAGAATTCATGAGACTAATAGGTCTGTGCTGAGCTGCCGCGGATCTCATTCCAATGGGGCGGCTACGCACTCATCCTCTCCAGGTCTATCTGACTCAGAATTGGAGAGTGAAGATTCATTTGCTCAAGACGGACATCCTCTTGTCAAGCCAAGTGAAACAAGAGATTCAGACTTGGGCAGACATACAGTGGTTACCTCAGGGAGTTCCACTGCAATTGCCAGATCCGAGTTTTACGATTATGACAGATGCCAGTCAAACAGGTTGGGGCGCGACACTGAGCCCATCGGATTTGAAGTGCCAGGGTCTTTGGGATCCGCAGTTTTTGAGCAAACACATCAACATCAAAGAGATGATGTCGATTTGGCTTGCTCTACGTCATTGGATAGATGTTATTCAGAATGCAAATTCTGTCCGACAATACAACAGTAGTTGCGTATATTCGGAACTAAGGTGGCACTCATTCCATTCCGTTGTTCAGTCTAACGGAAAGAATTCTGTTTGTACTAGAACATCAGATTCTTCTGTCGGTCTGTCATATTCCGGGTCGTCTGAATGTCTTAGCAGACTCCCTTTCACGGAGGGGTCGTCTGTTGCTGTCAGAATGGACTCTCAGCAAGCAAGTATTCAAGCAGATTTGCTACCAATAGGAACGGCCAATGATAGATTTATTTGCGACACATCTCAACAATCAGTTGCAGACGTATGTGCCACCTTGTCCGGATCCTCAAGCATTTGCAGTAGACGCTCTCTCGATCTCTTGGGACGGTATGATAGGATATGCATATCCTCCAGCGCTGTTGATTCAGCAGATATTGCTCAAGATAAAACAATCGCAATGCAAGATTCTGTTGGTAGCATCTCTGTCTCCACAGAGGCCGTGGATAAATCTACTCAGGTGTCTGTTGTGGGACATACCGAGGAAGCTTCCTCAATGGGAAGATCTTCTGTCCCAGGGGAAATCGCGCATCCTCCTTCATAATCCGCAAGGTCTCAACCTTCACGTATTTCCGTTGTGCGGTCCTTCTTGCACAGAAAACATTTCACAGGACGAGCAGTGGATGCGATTTCTAACTGTAGGAGGACCTCCTCTTCGCTAAACTATGCTGCTAAGTGGAAGGTCTTTCCTCAGTGGTGTGGGGATCATTCCGTAGATATTTATGATCCTTCCATTCCAGACATTGCAAACTTTCTAGTATACTTGTTTGATGAGATTAAACTGCAGCCTATCACCATTAAAGGTTATAGGTCTATGCTATGCGATTGGATCTAATGTCTCTTTATCTAAGTTAGTAAGAAACTTTTCGATAAATAGACCTAGAACTCTTAGATTAATTCCGAAATGGAATTTAGCATGGGTTCTTCTTAAGCTAAAAGAAGTGCCTTTTGAGCCTCTTGACACAGTGGACTTCAGATTCTTAACATATAAGACAGCTTTTCTCTTAGCCTTCTCTTCTTCTAGAAGAGTTAGTGAGCTTCATGCACTATCTGTGGATGATTCTAACTACCGTAGTGTTGGTAATACTATTACCTTTACCACCAATGTTGGATTTTTGGCTAAGAATCAGGCTCTTAACAAGCATCCTGAACCTATTGTTATTAAGGCTCTTCCATCATCTGATGGGCGTAGGCCTTTACTTTGTCCTGTTAGAGCAATACGTATTCACAAACGTAGATCTGAGTTCATCAGAAAGGGACGTAAGCGTTTCTTTCTGTCTTTGATGCCTAATAGAAAGGATATTATGGTTCATTCTATTGCTAGATGGATTCAGTTAACTACTTATGAAAAATTATCTTCTTCTCAGCAGTCGGCACTCAAGATCTCAGCTCATGAAGTAAGAGCTCTTTCTACTTCTTGGGCCTATGCTAATTGTATTGCTATTACTGATTTAATGAAGGCTGCATATTGGTCTCAATCTGCCACATTCACTAATTTCTATCTCAGGAATATTGAGTCCATTTCTGGAGACCTCCATTGTTTAGGTCCGTTATCAGTTGCTCAGAATATCGTCCACTAAACAGTTGCAACTATAGTTATGTAGACGTTCTGTTCCGGCAGTGATTCTGTCCTGCTGTCCTCTTTGCTCTGGGGTATTTGACCCAGGGCAAGGGGAAGGGGGGGGGGGGGGGGGGGGGTGTTTCCTTAGGTCACCTGCTTCATAGTGAAAAGCAAGGGAATATCTCCCCTAGAGTCAGTAATTCCAAGTTGGTACCGGGATGGTTTTAAAGTGTAAAGATAATGTTTACTCATCCATGTAATATTTTTAAAGTGTAGCTCGGTGTGAAGCATTTGTATATGTCATGTGTCAAACGAGCGTTAATATACAATCCTCGGACACTTTTAATGAATATAAAGAGTCTCATTTCTCTGGACTTCCTTTATTTATTGGCTTACCTTTAAAAAAATTAGTATAAAGGGTTATACTGGATGTTAATAGAGATCATTGATTATTATTATGCTCAATTACTGATCGGTATTGTGTCTTTCTTCTTTAATATAAGTAAGAAAGATACATGTAAAGCCTGTCTCTCCTTTTCTCCTGCAGGGGATATTCTGTTATAGATAATTGAGCTTATTGGATTTTCCTTTATGTCCAAGGCCCTCCAGCCTATTTACTATTCAGCTAAGTCTGGGTCATTTACTATTCAGCTAAGTCTCGGTCATTGGTACAGTATAAAAATGTTAAAAAATTTATAGTAATTTATATATTTTTTATACTTACCAATGACCCAGATGGGGATGGCCCTCCCAGGAGTTGGGAACTCATACCTCCCTGCTGAGTACATAACGCTTAGCAGGCACTGGTTGTAAGAATGATAATTGGCGCCAATTTCGAGACCTCCTTGACACTGTGCATGCGCAGAGGAGTAAATGTATGGAGGACCATATAGGACATGTAATTTTTGGTTTTTGATGCAAATTTGGGGGATTGGAGGTCAAAATTTGTGTTTGGCCCTGAATTAAAGAGTTTAGCACCAGCTAAGTCTGGGTCATTGGTAAGTATAAAAAATATATAAATTACTATAAATTTTTTAACTATCTTTAAAAATCTTCTTCTTCAGATCCAGCAGTCAGAATGCTTTTGATATTTGGTATGCAGCATCCTTAGGGGGTAAGATTCAAGTTTATTCAATCCAAGTCCCTGGGTTGATATTTGGGCTCCCTGTGGGAGCTCGAATTGTAACTTAGTTCAATATGAGGAATATTCTTAAAAAATCTTCTTCTTCACATCCACCAGTCAGAATCTTTTGATATTTGATATACAGCATCCCACTGGAGGTGTTCAATATGAGAGATATTCTTTAAAAATCTTTTTTTTTTTTAGATCCACTGGACAGAATCTTTGGATATTTGGTATAAGCTTTTCTTAGCAGGGGCAGATGCAACTTGTTGAAATCAATTCTCTGGGTTGATATAAATTTAGGCTACCATGTCAGGTGAGCGCCCTCAAGCCCCCTGGGGCCTCTTGTCATGTCTAGCTGTTGCAACAAGGTTCTTATGGGCTACAGAATCCCAGAAAATTTAAAAATAATTTTACCAGGTCTTTAAAAGTCTTGAGAAATGATAAAATGCATTTGAAATCATGGGTAAGTTTTGTAACTTTAAACATGTCCTGTCTTGTCAGTCAATAAGAAGTACAAAAATGATAGCACATTTAAATCTTAGTGAGCCATGATGAATAGCTTAGAAATAGTGCATCCATTTTTAGCTCAACTTGACAAAGTCAAGCTGAGCTATTGCCATCACTTCTCGTCCGTCGCCGTACGTATGTATGTCCAGGCGTATGTAATTTCATTTGCCACACCTCACAGGTCGCATTTATGATCAGATCACTTTGAAACTTGGTATGCTTGTTTGGGTTGACCTCTAGATGGGAGCTATCGATTTTCTTCAATTTCCATCAAAAATGTTGCTGCTCGCAACATTCTTAGAACTTAGTTTAGTCAGACCTCAATATTTCCCTTTGGCACACCCTACAGGACACATTTATGATCGGATTGCTTTGAAACCTAGCATGCTTGTTTGGGATGACATCTAGATGGGAGCTATCGATTTTCTTTGATTTCTGTCAAATCATGTTGCCGCTGGCAACGACCTTTGAACTTAGTTTAGTCAGGCATCAATATATTCGTTTGTCATGCTGTACAGGGCACATTTATGATCAGATCGGTTTGGAACTTTGTATGCTTGTTTGGTGTTACCTCTAGATGGGAGCTATCGATTTTCTTTGATTTCCGCCAAAAAATGTTGCTGCTGGCAACGACCTTTGATGATCTTAGTGCAGTTATGCATCAAAATTTCCATTTGGCACACCCTGCAGGGTACATTTATTATCAGGTCACTTTGAAACTTGGTATGCTTGTTTGAGGTGACCTCTAGATGGGAGCTATCAATTTTCTTTCATTTCCATCGAAAAATGTTGCCGCTGGCAACATTCTTAGAACTTAGTTTAGTCAGACCTCAATATTTCCCTTTGGCACACCCTACAGGGCACAGTTATTATCGGATTGCTTTGAAATCTGGCATGCTTGTTTGGAGTGACCTCTAGATGGGAGCTCTTGATTTTCTTCCATTTTCATCAAAAAATGTTGCCGCTGGCAATGACCTTTGAACTTAGTTTAGTCAGGCATCAATATATTCCTTTGGCATGCCCTACAGGGCACATTTATGATCAGATTGGTTTGAAACTTTGTATGCTTGTTTGGTGTTACCTCTAGATGGGAGCTATCGATTTCCTTCAAACAATGTTGCTGCTGGCAGTTACCTTCGATGAACTTTGTACAGTTGTGCATCCATATTTCCCTTTAGCTCACCCTGCAGTGCACATTTTTGACCAGATCACTTCGAACCTTGGTCTGCTTGTTTGGGGTGACCTCTAGATGGGAGCTATCTTCCATTTCCGTCAAAAATAGTTTCTGTTGGCAACGACCTCTGATGAACTTAGTAAAAACTTAGTGCAGTTATGCATCAATATTTCCCTTTGACACACCCTGCAGGGCACATTTATAATTGGATCACTTGGAAACTTGGTGTGCTTGTGTGGGGTGATATCTATTTGGGAGTTATCGATTTTCTTCCATTTCTGTCAAAACTTGTAAGAATTTGTGTTTAGGTTTAAGATTTTGCGTTAAAATCATCTTTTGTGCACATTGTGGTGCCTTCACTTATCATTACTCTTTATTTTTGTCTTTTCAAAAACTACTTTAGGTATTAACCCTACTGTAAGCAGAAATATAACTTTTTTTTATATATCCAATGATTCTATGTTGAATTGATATATAATAAATGCAGAAATATAGACTTTCCAAAGCCATCACATAAACCACATTAATCATTTGATGCCTAGTTAATTATTTATATTAACTAAATATTAGGCATGTTACATTGGAACGACATTATCAAGCATGAATATAGGTGAGCGTTGGGATGTAACATCCCTCTTGTTAGCTCATCTGACTGAAAGTCAGGGTGAGCTATAGTGTTCGCTCACCATCCGTTGCCCATGAACACCGTGTTTGCACCTTCTCTAAAACCGCTGAACTGCTTTCAGTTAAGTGTGAGGTGATTGTTTGTTCTAATATTGCATTTTGTTTTTGTTCAAATCAACTTACCCAGTCCAATAGGGAGGAGGTGGGGAAAAAATGCTCTCAAATAATTAAACAATCATTTCATGTTTGATCAAACAAAGTTTGTGGAGCATCGGTGGAAGGGGCAAGATTTTTTACCCTGCCAACATTTTTATTTTCTGAACTGATGCGCTAATTTGAACCAAATTTGGTATGTCGTATTATTGAGTCATAAGTACAAGTCTTGATTCACACAACAACAAAAATTCCCATATCTCTCTGGGAACCTCAGGAGCTAAAAACAGAAATATTTTCAAACGCTCATATTTCCCTAACCACACAGAACAGAGATCCTTAGGACCAGTAGAATGGAATAGTAAAAAATTGCCATCGATTCTGTCAAAGTGTATTGGAGAGAAAATAAAAAAAAATGCCAAGTCAGCATATTTGCAAAAAATTTTTAAAATCTTCTCCAGAACCACTGATTAGAATCTTTTGATATTTGGTATATGGCATCCATAGAGGGGGAAGATACCAGTTTGTTAAAATCAAGCCCCTCGGCTTTTATTTGGGCTCAATACAAAAGCCCAAATTTTAACATAGTGCAATATGAGACATACTCTTTCAGGGCTTGCATTTTAGAATTGTGACCAGGCTGATCGATAGGCCTGGTGAAGTGGTCGACCAGGGTGCTTTTTCTTCACTGGGGCTGATTATTTTTTTACACTTGCATGTGCATATTATATTGATTTTTAGCTCAACTTTAACATAAGTCTAATTTGAGCTTATGCCATGGCCAGTCGTCCGCCTGGCCATCAGCAATTCAATACGGCTTGGGCTAGAGGCCATATTTATGAACCGATCTTTACGAAACTTCTTGGGTACCTTTGTTATGACCGTGGGACAAGAATGAGTGTTTTGGGGTCCGATCCGAAATTCAAGTTGGCCGCTGGCAGCCATTTTGTACAAAATTAGGTGCAATCAGATTTTTGCGCAGAACTTCCATATGAAAGCTCTGATTTGAATAATTTTTTTGTGAATGTTTAGTACCATGGGATACATCACATATAATACAGGTTTTTTTCTTGTGCAGAAATTATGCAAATTAGATGAACTTTGATTTATTCAGTGCTACTTACACAATGTAAGCACACATGTCAATACGGCTCGGGCTAGAGTCTGTATTTATGAACTGATCTTCACAAAATGTCTTGGGTACCTTTGTTATCACCTTGGGACGAGAACGAGTGTTTCTGGGTGCGGTCTAAAATTCAAGATGTCTGCCAGTGGCCATTTTGTACCAAAATTAGGTCTAATCGGTTTTTTGTACACAATTTCTATACGGCTCAGACTAGAAGCCATATTTATGAACCAATCTTTACGAAACTTCTTAGGTACCTTTGTTATTACCGTGGGATGAGAGCGAGTGTTTTTGGGTGTGGTCCGAAATTCAAGATGGCCACCAGCAGCCATTTTGTACCAAAATTAGTGCAATGAGTCTTTTGTACAGAACTTCTGTATGAAAGTTCTGATTTGAATAAATTTTTGTTTGAATGTTTAGTAACATGGAATACATCACATATTTTAAGGGTTTTTTTTTTCGTGCAGAAATTATGCAAATTAGATGAACTTTGATTTATTCAGTGCTACTTACACAATGTAAGCACACATGTCAATACGGCTTAGGGTAGAGGCTGTATTTATGAATCGATCTTCACAAAACTTCTTGGGTACCTTTGTTATCACCTTGGGACGAGAATGAGTGTTTCTGGGTGCAGTCCAAAATTCAAGATGGCTGCCAGTGGCCATTTTGTACCGAAATTAGGTCTAATCAGTTTTTTGTCTCAACTTCTATACAGCTCGTATTTATGAACTGATCTTCACAAAACTTCTTGGGTACCTTTGTTTTCACCTTGGGACAGGAACGAGTGTGTTTTGGGGTGCCTTTGTTATCACTGTGCTATGATAACAAATATTTTGGGCTTCAGTCAGACCCACTCTGGGACTCAAAGATTTCTTTTCTGGTTTAGCATCTGACTGTCACCCACCTTTACAATACTTTACCTATACATTTGTTACAGGCAACGGTCAGTATTTATGTACAGACCGTTACAATACTTTATATGTACCTTTGTTATCAGGTCATTACCTAGATGTTTGTCATTGCTGTGTCACATACATGTACATGTCTTGACAAGTTGAGATACAGTGTCATTGACACTTTCATTTTTTTTATTTTGCTTTTTTTTTTTTATGTCAGCATGCTTTTCGGGGATAGTAATATTTTATTCAACCCTTTCCATGCTTAGTTACTTGAATTTTGGACTTTTGTTTACAGGTTTTTGACTTTTCTGTGCAGGTTTTTGACTTTTCTGTGCACGTTTTTGACTTTTGAGTACAGGTTTTGAAATTTTGTCCTTAAGTGGAGTTTTACCTTACTGGCATATTGCCATGGTGGTTTCCTAAACATTTCAGGGTATTTTTCTCAATTTTAACCCCTTGAAAATAAATGTGATGCTTTTTTGACTTTTATGTGCAGGTTTTGAGGTTTGTCTTTCTTTTCTTCCAAGTGGAAATTTTTCAAGTAGAGTTTCACCTTACTGGCATATTGCCATTGTGGTTCTGTGACAGGGCATTTTTCTCAATTTTAACCCTTTGAAACAAATGTGATACTTTTTTTTACTTTTATGTGCAGGTTTTAAGGTTTGTCTTTTCTTCCAAGTGGCGACTTACCTTGTAGCATATTGCCATGGTTCCTATTTTATGTTAGGATGCTTCTTGGGGATAGTATTATATTATTTAACCCTTTCACTGCTTATTTACTTTAATTTTGGACTTTTGTTTGCAGGTTTTGGACTTTTGTGTGCAGGTTTTGATATTTTTTTTAAGTGGAGTTTTACCTCACTGGCATATTGCCATGGTGGTTACTTTAACATTTTCAGGGTATTTTTCTAAATTTTAACCTTTTGAAACAAATGTGATGCTTTTTTTTACTTTTATGTGCAGGTTTTGAGGTTTGTCTTTCTTTTCTTCCAAGTGGATATTTTTCAAGTAGAGTTTCACCTTACTGGCATGTTGCCATTGTGGTTACTGTGACAGGGTATTTTTCTCAATTTTAACCCGTTGAAACAAATGTGATACTTTTTTTTTACTTTTATGTGCAGGTTTTGAGGTTTGTCTTTCTTTTCTTCCAAGTGGCAACTTACCTTGTACCATATTTCCATGGTTCCTATTTTATGTTAGGATGCTTCTTGGGGCTATTATTATATTATTTAACCCTTTAGCTGCTTATTTACTTTAATTTTGGACTTTTGTGTGCAGGTTTTGAACTTTCGTGTGCAGGTTTTTATATTTTTTTTAAGTGGAGTTTCACCTTACTGGCATATTGTCATGGTGGTTACTGTGACATTATCAGGGTATTTTTCTCAATTTTAACCCATTGAAACAAATGTGATACTTTTTTTTTTTACTTTTATGTGCAGGTTTTGAGGTTTGTCTTTCTTTTCTTCAAAGTGGAGACTTACCTTGTAGGATATTGCCATGGTTCCTATTTTATGTTAGCATGCTTCTTAGGGGTTGTTATTATTATATTATTTAACCCTTTAGCTGCTTATTTTCTTTAATTTTGGACTTTTGTGTGCAGGTTTTGAACTTTTCTACTCCAGCCACCCCTTTACATTGGCCACCTGTTGGTGAGCCACGGGGTACTGATACCCCCTCTAGTTTACACTTACCAATAACCCAGATAGGGATGGCCCTCCCATGAGTTGGGAACTCATACCTCTCCACTGATTACATAACACTTACCAGGCACTGGTTGTAAGAATGAAGATTTGGCGCCTGTTTCGGTACTTCCTTGACACTGCACATGCGCAGTGGACAAAAGTATGGAGGACCATATAGGACATAGATTTTTTGGATTTTGATGCAAATTTTGGGGATTGTGGGGGGGTGCAAAATTTGTGTTTGGCCCTGAATTTTTAAGAGTTAGCACCAGCTAAGTCTGGGTCATTGGTAAGTATAAAAAATATATAAATTATTATAAATTTTTTAACCTTTGTAGTGTGGGTAATACTATTGCTCTTACTACGGAAGTGGGATTCTTGGCTAAGAATCAGATTCCGGATAAGCGTCCGGAGCCTATTATTATTAGGGTTTTACCATCCTTGGACAACCGTAGGCCAGTGTTGTGTCCAGTGAGTATGATGTGCATTTATAAACGTAGATCTAGCTTTATTAGAAAAGGAAGAAAGAGATTTTTTCTTTCTCTTATGCCTAGCAGAAAGGATATTTCTGTTCATTCAGTGGCTAGGTGGATTCAATTAGCAATACGAATTGCTTATGAGAATCTATCTTCAGATCAACGTTTTGTCGATAAGATTTCAGCACAGGAGGTTAGACCACTGTCTTCTTGGGCTTATTCAAATAGTATTGCCATTACTGATTTAATGAAGGCAGCCTACTGGACGCAACCATCTTCATTTACTAAGTTTTACCTTAGAAATTTAGAGTCTCCCGTGACCTTAGATTCTTGGGTCCACTTTCTGTCGCACAGAATGTCGTCCCTTAATATTACATCTCCTAGATGTCTTAGGCAGTCTGCTAGAGCACTGACGCCATTCCGCTGACCTCTTAGTTCTGAGGATTCTTCCCTCAGAACAAGGGGGTGTGGGGGGGGGGGGACAATTTTTCCCTTAAATTAAATATGGCTTTATAGTGAAAAGCAAGGGAATACCTCCTCCAGTGACAGTAGTCCAGCATTGGTGCTGGGTAGTTTTAATGTGTACCTTGGTGTGAAGCAACAATTATGTCTCATTTATGTATTGTTTTTAAAGTGTAGCTCATTGTGAAGCATATGAATATGTCATACAAGTATTTATATACAATCCTCGGACACTTTTAAATGAGTATAAAGCATCTCATTCTCTGTACTAGCTTTATAATTGGCTTCCTTCGCCGAATTAGCATAACAGGTTATGCTGGCATTAAATGGAGAATTTATTGTGTATTACTCCTGTATATTGATGGTGTTATGTCGTTCTCTTTTTTTAACAAGAGAAAGACATATATAATTCCTCTGTCTTCTCCTATTCTCCTGTAGGAGCTATTCTTTAAATTGGAGTAATAGAGATATTGTATTTCCTCTTAAGCCCTAGGCCCTCCAGACTTTTTAAGATTCAGCTAAGTCTGGGCCATTGGTTTTTAGTATTAAAAGATGATAAATTTAAAGTAATTTGTATATTTTTAATACTTACCAATGGCCCAGATGGGGATGGCCCTCCCCGCTGATTTATAACATTTAGCAGGCACAAATAGAAAGAATGATGCTTGGCGCCAGTTTTGGTACCTTCCTGGTTACCACGCATGTGCAGTATACAAAGGTATGGAGGACCAGATAGGACTTTTATTTTTCGGATTTGTATGCAAATTTTGGGAATTAGGGGTTCAAAATTTGTGTTTGGCCCTGGATAATATCGTGTTTGCACCAGCTAAGTCTGGGCCATTGGTAAGTATTAAAAATATACAAATTACTTTAAATTTATCATTTTTAGTCGAGTTGTGACGAAGTCAAACTCGACTTATAGTTTGGTGAATGGCGGGTGGGCGTCCGGGCAGGCGTAAACAATTGGTTTCCGGATGATAACTTAATAGTGGTTCAATTCACATTCATTAAACTTCATACGTAGGTTGGTCTTGGTGGGAGGAAGAACCCTATTGATTTTGGACATGCTACGTCGAAGGTCAAGGTCACAGTGACCTTGAACGTAGTAAATCTTAAACAATTGGTTTCCGGATGATAACTTGATAATGGTTCAACTCACATTCATGAAACTTCATAGGTAGATTGGCCTTGGTGAGGGGAAGAACCCTATTGATTTTGGACTCGCTACGTCAAAGGTCAAGGTCAACGTGACCTTGAACATAGTAAATCGCAACAATTCCTTTCCGGATGATAACTTGATAGTAGTTCAACCTACATTCATGAAACTTCATAGGTGGGTTGGCCTTGGTGCGAGGAAGAACTCTATTGATCTTGGACTCACCAGATCAAAGGTCAAGGTCACAGTGACCTTTAACATAGTATATCGCAACAATTGGTTTCTGGATGATAACTTGATAGTGGTTCAACCTAGAGTCATGAAACTTTACAGGCGTGTTGGCTTTGTTTTTTCAAATGAAGAGCCTGGGTTAAATTTCTTTTGGACTCTCTAGGTCAAGTGACCTTGAACATAGTAAATCGCAACAATTCCTTTCCGGATGATAACTTGATAGTAGTTCAACCTACATTCATGAAACTTCATAGGTGGGTTGGCCTTGGTGCGAGGAAGAACTCTATTGACCTTGGACTCACCAGATAAAAAGGTCAAGGTCACAGTGACCTTTAACATAGTATATCGCAACAATTGGTTTCCGGATGATAACTTGATAGTGGTTCAACCTAGAGTCATGAAACTTCATAGGTGTGTTGGCCTTGGTGCGAGGAAGAACCCTATTGATCTTGGACTCACCTGGTCAAAGGTCAAGGTCACAGTGACCTTGAACATAGTATATCGCAACAATTGGTTTCCGGATGATAACTTGATAGTGGTTGAACCTAGAGTCATGAAACTTTACAGGCATGTTGGCCTTGTTTTTTCAAATGAAGAGCCTGGGTTAAATTTCTTTTGGACTCTCTAGGTCAAAGGCCAAGGTCACAGTGACCTTGAACATAATAATCGTAAACAATTGGTTTCCAGATGATAATTTGACAATGGTTCCACCTACCTTCATGACTTTTCAAAGGTAGGTTGGCATTGGTGCAAGAAAGAGCCTTATTTATTTCGGAATCACTAGGTCAAAGGTCAAGGTCTCAGTGACACCTCACACAGTAAATTGTGAACAGTTGGTTTCCGGACGATAAGTTGATAATGATTAAACCCACTTTTGTGCTGTCACAGCTCGACATTGGATCGGTGATCCTATCGGCATTGTTATTGAATACATAGCATACAGGGAATAGAAATTAACATATTCTCAATTATCACAATTCTTGTCGTATTTCATAATCCTTTAATAAACATTGAACATTATCCTTTTCATCAAACACACACATTCAAGTTAAGCTACAGTGTCATTTACACTTTCATTTATTAATTACCCTCTAGAGGTGCGTAACTAAGATTAATCCTTATAGGTAGTATCAAGGGGCTCCATAGGGGAGTTCCACTATGGACTATTTTAGTCACTTCTAAGGGTCTCAAGGATTGACAAGGGATCTTATGGAGATTGATTGCTTAATGTAGGTTCATTCTTGGCCTCTGTTTATATTGGGTTATGTTCAAGGTGAGCACTTCAGTACCTGTGGGGGCCTCTTGTTTAGTCAAGTCTCGGCTGACTACATGTCACTGTCATTGTAATTGGACTGTTGCCCATAGGACCACTTCTTGATTGTATCTTATTTGTAAAGTACCTGTCCTGAGACCACAGTGTTTGTCAAAGTCAGATAAAGAACATTTGACTAAAACAGTTTACAGTGGATGCTGTTGAAGAAAAGCAGATGGCACAGGTGAAATGGCTGTTATACTATGTTATATATAGGGATGTTGCCCCTCTGAACCTCTACCTGGGGGTAGGGGGAATTACTCCACCCATCACTTGCTCTCCAATGTTTAGTACTAAGCGATATTAAACTTCAGTATTACATGGCTTTGTGAGGAAAGTGAAGACTGTTTTCTGTTTAGTTTCACACTTTCCAATTCCCAGTAAACAGCATAACATCACATGGCATGTCTAACACGCACTAAATAGTTTGCATGGAGAAACTATCTACATTCAGAGGGTTACTGCATTATTACCTAGTCAAATAGTGGCTTATAACCTTTTTTAACAACAATATCTCACTTGTACTCAGCTCAAACTGAGAACTCTCAAAAAAATTATATGTGATAACTATTTTTCAGTCGATCCTCTTTGTGCCCTAAATAGATATTTAATATAACAAGGTATACTACTCCCTTTTTCAAAACAAACCAACTGACCTTCTTTCTAGTCGTCTTAAATTTTAACCATCTGACATATTCCCAGATACCCAGTGTCACGTGGAAGAGGAGACAATAAACTTTACACTGATGTATCACTTGGTCATTAGGTATTCTTAGGTTATTTATAATTGATGAATGTCACCAAATTCACCTTGTTTAATGACTTATTTGGCCTCATGAAGTACAGGCATTTAATATATATCTTGTTTGACAGAGCTTCCAAATGCTCAGTTTTTCTCTAGAATACAAGAAATCGACCATATCCCTGTTAATTGAATACTCAGGTTAATTGAAATTGAACAGTTTTCGTTGGCACAGTGGCTATTCAAGTAACAAGGTTCCATTGTACATGATTTCCTACCAATCAATCATTGGAGGTGTGTCATTCTATAATAAAATACTGATAAGGCCTAAAAAAGTTAAACATGGCCCTCCCACATGGTCCTTTTGGATGCCACATGCTCTCTTTTTATAACCAAGGCATACTTAAAATATTTAAAGTTAATAAAATTGATAAATTTGTCCTTTGAGTGCAACAAAGCTTTCCAATGCTTTAGCATTGCAAAGCCTTCTTGCACTCAAGGGACAAAATATACCACCACCTGCTATTCTGTAGATTATGAGGGCAAAAACATAAAACAAACCAAGAACATGAACTTTTGATGGCAAACAAATAATTACAAACATAAAATATAAAATAAAAAAACTGCCCGCCCCCATGCAATTTTACAAAAAAGTGGCCTAAGAAACAGAAGATCTACTTTGTGGGGCCTAAATTGACTAAGTGTTGCAAAAAGTACAACTTTTCACTTGGTATGATTTAATATTTTTCTTCTTTTTTTCAGGTCAGTCTTAGCCAGTCACTTATAAATCATCCATTTTTCACATTGAGCTGTATTGTGTTATTGCTGTTATTTATGTGTGGTATACACAAAAGGGTTGTATCTCCATCAATGTATCCTTTTATATCCAGTAGTACAAACCAGTTTAACCTGTTATTCTCGAAAGCCTAAGTCCAACTTTTTATTTCAATATCTTAGAATAAGTTCCCTAGCTTGCTGCCTTTTTATAACCTTGGCTAGGGTTTATGGTCAAGATTTGGCTACTTTTGCCCATACATAGATGGGAGCTTAGCTGAAGTCACCATCATGTTGACCAGAAGTTATTCTCATCTATTAGGGGAGCGCGGTGGCTCAGTAGGTAGAGGTGCAGGCTGCAAGCCGAGAGGTCCTCGGTTCGAATCCTACCTGCAGCAACCGCATTGTGTCCTTGGGCAAGACACTTCATCTCCATTGCCCTCGTGGGGGCACAATGGCGCCGTGTACTAAGGCGTACTGCGCGTCAATGGTACGCATGTCTTCAACCAATCTAACCCTGCCTGTGCCGCAGTGCGGAGTTACAATGTTGGGGAGCTGGCAGTTGCTCGGTGGTTCTCTCCGGGTACTCCGGCTTCCTCCACCCGTAAAACTGTCATGGTCATGGTTAGCCATTGTGCATAAATATGTGACCTTAAACATCAATAAATAAATAAATAAATAATTCTCATCTATTATACCTCATTCTGAGACACTTATGTTAATTTGCCACAGGCTGATGATAGTTATTACACAATGTTCCCTGTCCTGTTATTATTAATCCATAACAGAGTAAGAATATAAATATACAAAACAGGTTGGCCATTCTACAATTTAAGTTGGGAGATTGTGAACTCGCGAAACTTAAACAGAAATTACAGGTGTTACAAACAATTGAGCGAACATCAACATCTGCGCCATGATGTTGTTGTATGTTGTTCACTTAGTCAGAGCATACATCCCTGCCCGGGACGCTCCGTCGCATGACAGTCCGACGCGGCTGTTATATTGGCTTCCTCATCCTCGTCAACACACACGACCTCACCTTGTCTATGTGACCACAGATTTCCAGGGGACGTTCGCATATTATATAAATGCAGGACTGAACATCCCTGGTGCTCCTGCTTCGCCAACCAAGGAATACACGTCGACCAGGTCAGTCCATCTGCTAGCCAAGGATACGAGACCTTTCTGGTCGGGACGTTCGCATATTATATAAATACAGGAATGAACATCCCGGGAGCTTCCAGCGAATATTTCATGTAGGACCGCGGCTCCACAGGTCTCATAGGGTAACATGAACTAGGTATTGTTACCGTGAAGTCTTTGTAAGTGTGCTTCCGATGTCACAGTCAAATGAAGAGCTAGTGGTAAAGTGCTCATGCAGATATGTCAATTGCCTAAGAGGTCCCAAGTAGGATCGACGGCGTTGGCGTCCCCTAGCTCGCCCGGTGTCGCGACCATTCACCGAATAGCTCAGCACCCGGGTTCGTCCATTGCGGTCCACGAAGGAGATTTGGGTGATGCGAGCACTATAAAATACAATGTGCACACCCAGTGACGACGGATACGAGGATGGTACGGAGGAAGCCTATTAGTCCGGTTCCTAGCTCGTCCAAGTCCATCGGGCTGCGAGCGAGAGAGGTTCGGCGACCAGGTCACGCCATCCCGTAGCCAAGGATACCAGGCCTTCATTCTCCGGACGTTCACATATTAGAAGTATGCAAGAGTGAACGTCCAAGGAGCTTCCAGCGGCAAAATCCTATTAGACCGCAGCTCCACAGGCCTCTGTTACAGACATGCTATCACAGATAGCACAAATTATCGCAGCATCCCAGCAACCGACAGTAACTCTGTCGGATCAGGAATTATCTGAGGAACCTGGGTTGGTACGTTCCGCTGCAGGTTCAGGCACGGACAACCAGGAATTACAAGTGGTCCGACAGGATGGCGAAAGGGATATGGATGAGTTGTATTTTCCCTTTTCGGAACAACATTATTGCTGTAGAGTGCATCCGGCATTATCATCTGACGTTGTTCCTCCGGACCAAAATGCTGCGTTGCCGGATAAGAGACTGATAGTGCCACTGGACACAGAATTCTTAATCGGTTTAGGGACATCATCCCTCAGTTTCCGACATAGTCCAGATATGTCTCACGGACATTTGATCTGTTGAACGACGCTATATTATTTAACTTGCTACCTAAATGGGCAGGTCAGGTTTCTTATCGGCAATATGCTCTACATCTGCCTTTCATCAATTTAATGAATATTTTGAAACGGCAGGACAGAGCATTCTGAGAGTTCTCTGCGTCTGGACGACCAGGTCAGGACCTAGTATTGTTTTTTACTGTCGTCTATGTCAATTCCAACCACGATGTTGGAAATAACAGTATCGTCTAGCAGGGTTAGCTTAGACGCATCATCGTATGCAGATCACCTTACCAGAACGTTATCATTACGTCGCAAGGAAAAAGAATACTAGGATGCACAATCTTCTTAAGAATTCTTTCAAGGGCCTCACGTAAAACTCCGTCCTTAGTGGCAATATGGAGTTGGTTAGACGTGACGCAGCCCTGGCTACATCCACGCGTGTAGATAGTAAGGTGAAAAACTCTCTCAGAGTCGCTCCGTTCTCCGGAGAGTTTTCTTCGACGGCAAGCTTTCCGCAGTCTATGATCAGTTAACTAAGAAAGCTTTAGACTCTCTGCTATTAAAATTCGCTTCCATATAGTCGGATTCAGCAGAGGAGAGTAGGACAGGCACTTCTGGGATGAATACGTCCAAGAGAAGTTCCTGTAAAGGTTCCTATGCATCCTCTAGGTCTTATTCTAGAGACCGTCAGGGTAGCAACTCATATAGGGGCCGTAATTACGGTCAGACATCCCTAGGTCGACGGGGCGAGGTGCGAATCGTGGAGGACATGGCTTCTCCTTCCGCAAGTCTCGCAGGACCAGGAGGTAATGGTTTTAACCTCTATCGTGTACTAGTGAGCGGAAGACTGTCAAGTTTCTCAGTTATTTGGGAATAGATTATGGACGTCCCTTGGATTCAAGGGGTGACTTCGAAAGGACTGAATTGTTCCTCAAATGAAATCCTCTGTCAACTCGGAGTCCAAGATGGACTCAGCTTCCACCAAGTCAGTAGGATAGAGGCTCGCTTCCATCAGAAGTCTAGTCTCTTCTGGAATGATCGCGATGGAGATCATAGAAATCCAGGAATTTCCAGGTTTCTACAACCATCCTTTTCTGGTTCCAAAAACCAGACGGCTCGTTCCATTCACTCATTATCCGGAACTGGATAAACAAGCTGTTTGTGGCTCCAAGTTTATATATGGAGTCCACCCGATGGGTCAGAGCGAGTATTCGGGTCTACGATTATGCTACATGCATAGATCTCAAGATGTGTACTTTCACGCCATGATACATCAGGCATCAGAAAGTGTCTTCGCTTCCTTATCATAGGAGTCGTATATCAGTTCCGAGCAATATGCTTCGGTCTGAATCTAGCCCCCTGGGCTTTCACTCGAATAACGGACTCGGTAATGACTCATTTCCGAACTTATTCGTCTACGATAACGTCGGCCTACCTGAACGACATTCATACAGATACGGCAATGAATTAACGCTTCAGAACTATGTGCAGAATCTGCTTCTATTGCTCCGACGTCTCGGTTTCTTAAGTAAACGCGGAGAAGTCAGATCTGGTATCATTCAAGTCATTTACCCACCGGGGGATGAGCTTTGTAACGCACAACTTTTTCGTTCGTCTGCCGTTATCCAGAACGAAATTATTCAGTTGTTATGCTCACTATTGTCTTCACTCAGACAAAGTCTCAGCGAGAGATCTTATGAGACTGATATGTTTAAGCGGGACTGCCGCGATTTTATTCTGATGGGGCGGTTACGCATTGGTCCTCTCCAAATTTCTTTAATTCAGTATTGGAGGGTGAAGATTCTTTCGCTCGATACGGACATCGTCTTGTCAAATCAAGTGAATAAGAGATTCAGACTTGGGCAAGTTTTCTGGGCTTAACTGAGGTAGTTCCACTGCAACTGCCGGATCCGAGTTTTACAGTCTTGATGGATGCCAGTAAACAGGTTGGGTCGTTTTCATTGAGCCCAACGGATTGAAGTGCCAGGGTCTTTTGATTCCGAAGTTCCTTATCAAGCACTCAAACATCAAGTATGATGTCATTTTGGCTTGCGCTACGTTATTGGATAACGTAATTCAGAATGTTCATATGCTAATTCTGTCCGACAACTCGACGGTATTAGCGTATTTTCGGAATTATGGAGGCACTCATTCCATCCTGTTATTCATGTTAACGGAATCAATCTTTCGGTTGATACTAGAACATCAAGTTCTATCAGTCCGTCATATTCCGGGTCATCCGAACGTATTAGCGGACTCCCTTCGCGGAGGGGCCGTTTGTTGCCACCAGAATCGGCTTTCAACAAACGAGTTTTCAATCAGATTGCTACCAAGGCGAACGGCCAATGATCGACTTATTCGCGACGCATCTCAACAATTAGTTGCAGACATATGTGTCATTATGTTTGGATCTTCGAGCGTTTGCAATAAACGCTCTATCGATCTTGTTAGATGGAATAATAAGATATGTGTATCTTCCAGCGCTGTTGATTCAGCATATTTTGCTCTAGTGTAATTATTTCAATGAAAATTCTGTTGGTAGCTTCTCCAGCTCCACAAAGACTGTGGACTATTTTACTCAGGCGTCTGTTGTGGGACATGCCGTGGAAGCTTCCTCCACATTTCGGTCCATTTTATGGTCAGATGGATTCAATCTACAGTTAGTTCTGCTTATAATTATATCTTTATTCAGCGGTCTGTGTTTTAGTTTAAGCTCATGAAGTAAGAGTTCTTCTACTTCATGGGCTTAAGCTATTAATATTGTTATTACAGATTTAATGAGGGCTGCATATTAGTGTTAGCCCTCCATTTTCACGATTTTGTATCTGAGAATATTGAGTCCTTTTCTGCAGATCTACATTGTTTAGGTCCGCTATTTTTTTTTTACTCAGAATGTCGTCTACTAAACAGTGGCAACTATGCGTGTATAGGCTTTCAGTTCCGGCAGTGACTCTGTCCTGCTGCCCTCTTTGCTCTGGAGTATTTGATCCAGGGCAAGGGAAAGGGGTGGGGGGGGGGGGGGGGGTTCCCTTAGGTCACCTGCTTTATAGTGTAAAACAAGGGAATACCTCCCTTGGACTTAGTAATTCCGTGTCGGTTCTGAGATGATTTTAGGGTTAAGCCTATGTTTACTCAGATGTGTAATATTTTTTAAGTGTTGATTGGTGTGAAGCATTTGTATACATCATGTGATTAATTGAGTGTTAATATACAATCCTCGAACATTTTTAAATGAGTATATAGAGTCTCATTTCTCTAGACTCCCGTATTTATTGGCTTTCCTTAAAAAAATATTAGTATAAAGGGTTATACTAGATGTTTATAGAGATCATTGATGTTATTGTGCTCAATTACAGAATAGTATTGTGTCTTTCTTTTTTGTTTCAAATAAGAAAGATACATGTAAGACTATCTCTCCTTTTCTCCTTAAGGGGATAGGTCTGTTATAGGTAATTGAGTCTATTGGATTTTCCTTATGTCCTAGGCCCTCCAACCTTTTTTACTATTCAGTTAAGTCTGGGTCATTGGTACAGTATAAAATGTTAAAAAATTTATAGTAATTTATACATTTTTTGTACTTACCAATGACCCAGACGGGGATGGCCCTCCCATGAGTTGGGAACTCATTCCTCCCCGCTGAGTACATAACACTTACCAGGCACTGGTTGTAAGGATGACTTTTGGTGGCAGTTTCGAGACCTCCTTGACACTGCGCATATGCAGTGGAGTAAAAGTATGGAGGACCATATAGGACATGTAATTTTCGGTTTTAGATTCAAATTCTGGGGATTGGGGGGTAAAATTTGCATTTGGCCCTAGAATTTAAGAGTTAGCACCAGCTAAGTCTGGGTCATTGGTAAGTATAAAAAATATATAAATTACTATAAATTTTTTAACTTTCCGGACTTTTTCTGGAAACGCTTCAACGGAATGATTTCATTTTTGGTAACCTACTATAGAACGATGACTTACAGATCACGTTTCATTTACACTCTGTCCATCCATCTGTCACTCTGTCAGTCAGTCTGTCGGTCATACTTTAGTTTTCCGGACTTTTTTTGGAAATGCTTCAACGGAATGATTTCATTTTTGGTAACCTGCTGTAGAACGATGACTTACAGATCAAGTTTCATTTACACTCTGTCCATCCATCCATCAGTCTGTCAGTCAGTCTGTCCATCATACTTTAGTTTTCCAGACTTTTTTTGGAAACGCTTCAACGGAATGATTTCGTTTTTGATAACCTACTATAGAATGATGACTTACAGATCAAGTTTCATTTGTACTCTGTCCATCCGTCAATCTGTCAGTCGGTCTGTCAGTCATACTTTAGTTTTCCGGACTTTTTTTGGAAATGCTTCAACCGAATGATTTCATTCTTGGTAACCTACTATAGAATGATGACTTACAGATCAAGTTTGAGTTTCATGCAGACTGCATTATTCTTGTTTGAGTTATGCCCCTTGGAAATATGGAAAAGTGCCAAAATATCAGTTTTCTGGACTTTTTGGGGAAATGCTTCAACGGAATTCATGCTGATAACATCTAGGTTATAACATTTGTATAATTATTAATGCTCATTAGTCCGGTAGGGGATATTGTATTGCTTCAGCGATACATGCGCTCTTGTTTGGAAATGCTTCAATGGAATTCATGCTGATCACATATAGGTTATAACATTTGTATAATAATTAATGCTCATTAGACCGGTAGGGGACATTGTATTGCTTCAGCGATATGTGCGCTCTTGTTTCAATTATTTCGGACGTCAGTTCATATATTGCGTTACAATCCTGAGTCCGAGGGTCTCGCTATGCACATCAGAGTTTATCAGAAGAGAAGTTACACTTTTGTTGTCATTATTTTTCAATAGAAGGGATGATTATGTTCATTCTATTGTGAAATAAGTCAGTTAGCTATTCGTACTGCTTGGGTTATTTATCTCCCAATTAGCAGTCAATGCTTAAGATTTCAGTGCATAAGTAATCACTGGCTATATCTTGCGCTTGTTCTAACTGTTTCGCTATTATATGATCTTATGTGGGATCTCTTCAGGATAGTTAAGTTTACGGCACATGGGAATAATAGTTTCCATTATTTGTGTCACTAGTATGGCTTTTGAGCGCATATATTGACGCTCAGCCATTTTCATGGGAATGAATGCTAGGATATGTGTATCCTTCAATTCATTTGTTTCTTTTGATTTCATTGAGGTTATGGGATCTGCTATTGAACATTCGCCAGAAGCTTCCCCATTAGAGGGTTTTCTTCTTTAAGGGAAGTTTTATTAGCTCACCTGACTGAAAGTCAGGGTGAGCTTTTCTTGTCACTCTTCATCCGTCGTCCGTCGTCCTGCGTGAAGGTAGTGTTTGAGCCTCTTTCTCCTAAACCACTGGCCACATTTTAATTAAATTTCATGTAAGTAGTGGTTATATAGGGGCATTTTGATTTTTATCCAAAATAGGTTTTGGCTCATATTGAGCAGAGGTGTGGGGAAAAAATGGCCAGTTTTTTTGAAAATCTTCTTCTAATGAACCACCAGTAGCAGAGACTTGATATGTGGTATGCAGAGTCCTTTTGAGGTTTAGAATCAAGTTTGTTCAAGAGAAGTTTGTTGGGCATTATTTGCCTTCGTTATGGGAGGGGCAAAAATTTTGGCCACGCCTAAAATTTCTATTTTCAGAACCGTGAGGTCGATTTGAACCAAATTTGATATGAGATGATAATGGGTCATAAGTAGTTGATTGATGCCAAAAAACATTTTCTCATTGCCCCGTGTGAACCTATGGTGCTAAAAATAGGAAAAAACTTAAAACTGCCATATCTCCAAAACTACACGGCACAGAGAATTCTTATTTTGTATAAAGCTTACTTTTATCCAGTAGAATAGAATGGTTAAAAAAAATCCCTATCGGTTTGATCACAAGGTACTTTTTTCAGGACTTTGAACACTGTAGGCAATGGGAAAAAGATTAAAAAATCTTCTCCAGATCCAGCAGGCAGAATCTTTTGATATTTGGTATGCAACATTGTAGGGTGGATCTGATTCAAGTTTGTTCAAATCGGCCCTCTGGGTTCATATTTGGGCTCACTATAGAAGCCCGAATTCAAACTTAGTGCATTTCAGGCAAATTTCTTCAAAAATCTTCTTCTCCAGATCGAGCAGGCAGAATATTTCGATATTTGGCATGCAACATTGTGGGGTGGATCTGATTCAAGTTTGTTCAAATCAGCCCCCTGGGTTTATATTTGGGCTCAGTATAGAAGCTCAAATTCGAACTTAGTGCATTTCAGGCAAATTTCTTCAAAAATCTTCTTCTCCAGATCCTGCAGGCAGAATCTTTTGATATTTGGTATGCAACATTGTGGGGTGGATCTGATTCAAGTTTGTTCAAGTCGGCCCCCTAGATTCATACTTGGGCTCACTATAGAAGCCCGAATTCGAACTTAATGCATTTCAGGCAAATTTCTTGAAAAATCTTCTTCTTCAGATCGAGCAGGCAGAATATTTCGATATTTGGCATGCAACATTGTGGGGTGGATCTGATTCAAGTTTGTTCAAATCGGCCCCCTGGGTTTATATTTGGGCTCAGTATAGAAGCTCAAATTCGAACTTAGTGCATTTCAGGCAAATTTCTTCAAAAATCTTCTTCTCCAGATCCAGCAGGCAGAATCTTTTGATATTTGGTATGCAACATTGTGGGGTGGATCTGATTCAAGTTTGTTCAAGTCGGCCCCCTAGATTCATACTTGGGCTCACTATAGAAGCCCGAATTCGAACTTAATGCATTTCAGGCAGATTTCTTGAAAAATCTTCTTCTTCAGATCCAGCAGGCAGAATCTTTTGATATTTGGTATGCAACATTGTGGGGTGGATCTGATTCAAGTTTGTTCAAATCGCCCCCCCCCCCCCCCCCCCCCCCCCTCCTCGGGTTTATATTTGGGCTCAGTATAGAAGCTTGAATTCGAACTTAGTGCATTTTAGGAAAATTTCTTCAAAAATCTTCACCTCCAGATCGAGCAAGCAGAATCTTTTGATATTTGGCATGCAACATTTTGGGGTGGATCTGATTCAAGTTTGTTCAAATCGGCCCCCTGGGTTTATATTTGGGCTCAGTATAGAAGCTTGAATTCGAACTTAGTGCATTTCAGGCAAATTTCTTCAAAAATCTTCTTCTCCAGATCCAACAGGCAGAATCTTTTGATATTTGGTATGCAACATTGTGGGGTGGATCGGATTCAAGTTTGTTCAAATCGGCCCCCTAGATTCATATTTGAGCTCGCTATAGAAGCCCGAATTCGAACTTAATGCATTTCAGGCAAATTTCTTAAAAAATTCTTCTCCAGATCCAGCAGGCAGAATCTTTTGATATTTGGTATGCAACATTGTGGGGGGGATCTGATTCAAGTTTGTTCAAATCGCCTCCCCCCCTTCCGGGTTTATATTTGCGCTCAGTATAGAAGCTCGAATTCGAACTTAGTGCATTTCAGGCAAATTTCTTCAAAAATCTTCTTCTCCAGATCCAACAGGCAGAATCTTTTGATATTTGGTATGCAACATTGTGGGGTGGATCGGATTCAAGTTTGTTCAAATCGGCCCCCTAGATTCATATTTGAGCTCACTGTAGAAGCCCGAATTCGAACTTAATGCATTTCAGGCAAATTTCTTCAAAAATCTTCTTCTCCAGATCGAGCAGGCAGAATCTTTTGATATTTGGCATGCAACATTGTGGGGTGGATCTGATTCAAGTTTGTTCAAACCTGCCCCCTGGGTTTATATTTGGGCTCAGTATAGAAGCTTGAATTCGAACTTAGTGCATTTCAGGCAAATTTCTTCAAAAATCTTCTTCTCCAGATCCAACAGGCAGAATCTTTTGATATTTGGTATGCAACATTGAGGGGTGGATCTGATTCAAGTTTGTTCAAATCGGCCCCCTGGATTCATTTTTGGGCTCACTATAGAAGCCCGAATTTGAACTTAGTGCATTTCAGGCAAATTTCTTTGAAAATCTTCTTCTCGAGATCCAGCAGGCAGAATCTTTTGATATTGGGTATGCACCATGCTTAGGGGGGTGAGATTCAAGTTTGTTCAAGCCAAGTCCCTGGGTTCATATTTGGGCTCACTATGGTAGCCCGAATTATAACTTAGTTCAAAATGAGGAATTTTCTTTAAAAATCTTCTTCAGATCCAGCAGTTGTAATGTTTTGATATTTGATATGCAGCATCCTTAGGGGGGTGAGATTCAAGTTTGTTCAAGCCATGCCCCTAGGTCCATATTTGGACTCACTGGGAGCTTGAATTGTAACTTAGTTCAAAATGAGGAATTTTCTTTAAAAATCTTCTTCAGATCCAGCAGTCGGAAATGTTTTGATGTTTGGTGTGCAGCATCCTTAGGGGGGTGAGATTCAAATTTGTTAAAGCCAAGTCCCTGGGTTCATATATGGGCTCCCTGTGTGAGCCTGAATTATAACTTAGTTCAATATGAGGAATATTCTTTAAAAATCTTCTTTTTTTTTAGATCCACTGGTCAGAATCTTTGGATATTTGGTACATGTATGAGCTTTTCTTAGGGGGAGCAGATGCAACTTGTTGAAATCAATTCTCTGGCTCGATATTTAGGCTACCATGTCAGGTGAGCACCCTCAGGCCCCTTGGGCCCTCTTGTTCTTCATGTCAAACCCCTCTCGGTGGCATTACAGAGTATTCAGACATGAAAGAGCTTTATGATCACTATATTATTGCTGTCTTCACCAGCAATGATTAAGTAATGTGGGTGAGGAGGTTTCGACATATATTTGAATTCCTCCCCCACACACTCACGCTGTCGCGTATATATTTTAATACATACATACTTTGTGTCTGGGTCGTGTTGGATGGCACCATCATACGCATATATGCAGTTCTCAGTTCTGTTGCATTTGTTTCCGGTATTTATTTTCTGATTTTGGAGCCGGTTTATCATACCTACCTCCATTTCTAGATCCTGGTCTCTATATTGTCGGTTCTCAAATCGCATATTCTCATGTGTTTATAGTTGATGATTCCAAATAGTACACGTTGGAGAGTGTTTTTTACCGGACTTAATAGTAAAGAGGCCTCCTGTGAATGATCTTGAAGCATGTTTTCTCTGCAGAGATTGTTCATCTTATCCCGCTTTTGTATGTATATGTTATAATTAATTTCTCACTGAGTTCGTCGTACCTGTATACGGTGTCTGCAGTGCATATTTTATAGTGGATAATGTTATTTACCAAAATCATCGCTATAGCCTTGGCTGGTGAAGTGGCGATAAGCACCATTTATTATTCATGAATTACTTTGTTGAGTCCTTGATCGATATTTATTTATATCGTTTCCGGGTTCTGCTTATTGATTCCAGAGCTCTCCCCTCTTTCTTTTGAAGATATGTTTAAAAAAAAGGGGGTGGGGGGTCATTTTGTCCACTCCTCTGCCTTATGGGGTATGTAACTATTGAGGAAGCTGTCTTGTCCGTACTATGTTTGCCGATCAGCTGCAGTATTACCTATTGGCATAGGTTTTATGGGAAATTTTCTTTCATTCTCAGTATGCCATAATAATTTTTACGTCCTAGTCCAGACTAGTCTCTAAAATTGTTTATTTGTCACATCCTAATTAACATGATTTTATGCTTAGATTTAGGATTTACATTATTGGGATCCATATTAGGTTATGTCTCTTCTATTATGGTATTAAGAGACATCCATGTAAATTCTAATTTCTTCATCATGGATTGAAGGATTTGATCTATGTTGATCTAATATTTCGGAAGTTCTAGGCCCTCTGCCTTTTTACGATTCAGCTAAGTCTGGGTCATTGGTTACAGTATAAAAATATGAAAAAATTTATAGTAATTTATATATTTTTTTATACTTTCAATGACCCAGACGGGAATGGCTCTCCAATGAGTGGGCAATACTGGGCACTCATACCTCCCCGCTGAATTATTGTAATCTTTTTTCTACAAAGAATGAATTTATTGGCGCCAGATTCGGTGACTTCCTGGCGTCTGTGCATGCGCGGAGGGTAAAATATATGGAGGGCCAGTTAGGACTTCTAATTTTCGGTTTTGCATGCAAATTTTTGGGATTGGGGGGCAAAATTTGTGTTTGGCCCTAGATATTTTTGGGTTAGCCCCAGCTAAGTCTGGGTCATTGGTAAGTATAAACAATATATAAATTACTATAAATTTTTTTCCATTTTTGATACGGCCCCCATGTGGCTCCCATTGTGCCACATTTGTTGATAGACAATCAGTTTGTGGCAAAAGGCTCCTACGTGTTTTAATTTGAAATATTGAAAGTGTGTTCATATGTTCAGGTAGGGTCTCTAGATGTCACCATGTGGCACCCATAGCGACACATTTGTCATTAGAGAATGAATTTCCTGCAAAAGGCTCCAAGGAAGTGTGTTCATTTTTTCAGGTAGGGTCTGAAGATGTGCATAAAGGTTTCAGATTTTATATAATAATCTTTTTCTGTCTGTATCAAGCAGTAACTAATAATCAAGATTGCAAGTGCAGGGATGTAGTATAGTGTGCTTTGCACACAAATGATGCTATTTAGTTAAGTTGATATCGAAGAAAAGTCTTAAATAAAATCTGCCTATTAGTGAATAGCCGATTATCGATATTGGCTATCGGTATTGGTTGGTAAGTCTGATATCAGCATGATGTAAATGTAGGTATCAGTATAATAATGTTTTTCTGAAGATATGTTCTCCGATAACACTTCACTTCATTACTGCTTCAAATACAATGATGATATGCAATTTCACAGTCAAACTACATTTCTGCGGATCCATAATATTCTGCTTTTTGTGAAATCCTCGTCAGTCTCCATGCTTTCTAACCTTTCATTATTTATTCATATGTTTCGGGGTAGCCTTCATCCAGTTTTTGCTTTTGCACACTGTTGTTTGAAAAATGTGTTTTAATTGGTCTGTAGTGTATCAAACTAGCCAAACCAAAGGCAATTGACAAAAATATTTGTCTCTTTCACTATTCAATGTGTATTGTGAAATAAAAGGAAACAAACAAAAGAATGTGTTGTACTAGGATTGGATTGAACCAAAGCTGGACGGAACTTACTCTTCCTAATTTTTTTCCAAGTTACAATCAGTCTGTTAGTAGGATCAAGGCCATTCAAGTATAAAGTCAGAGACATTTGACCCCACACTGTTCCTTTTTCTTCCTCTTATTGCATAATTTTGATGTGATGGATAAATTGAGAAAAAGTCAAAATACATTACATATGCAGTATAATACGATATTGGAACATTTATTGACTTATGGGTAAATTAGTGCAACTCCAGTGAAATAACAATGAATGCACCACGTCAGTCCTGACAAATGTTACACATACAGTAGTCTATATAATATAGACAAGTAATGAAAGCCTATTTTGCCCTGACCGATACCCCCTTCCCAGTTCATTTGTGAATTCGTTCATTGAACCAAGATTCATCAACCCAGTTTTCTTGTACAGCTATCCACAAGGTATTTAACTTCATGTTTATCATAAATTAATAATCATATCATCATACTATGCCTTCTTTATTTGATAAAAAAACCTCTCTGTTCGACTTTTTAGTCTGCGACTTGATGCCATTGGAACAACAATGATGACGTAACATTTCTAATGTCTAAAAATACCGTCTAAAAATGATTGCGAAATATTGAAACAGATCAAGTTCTTGTCATCTGCTTTACAGTAATAGTCGGTAAATTTTTTTAGACTGCAGTCATATGTTTTATGCTATTTATGATAAGAAAAATGAAGTACTTAGAAGTTGGGCATGTCTGTAGCAGTATTTGCGTGTGCAGAAAATGTGCAGCTGATGTTACGGTTAGTTCAAAGGAAAAATTTAAATAAAGTCTATCCCCATTTATACACCTCATTAGTGTTGCTTATTTCATTCTCTCATATTATTTGACTTTGGAAATGCGCCGCAAACTAGGGGTGGCGCCCAACATTCACCCGTATGACCCCCACCCCAGGTGTGGGGGGGGGGGAGGGGGGGTCTAGACAATTTATTTATTTATTGGTGTTTAAGGTCACATATTTTTGCACAACAGCTAATCATGCCCACAACATGAGTATCAACTCAACACCAGGGGTGAGCGTTAATAAGCCATGTTGCCCATTTTAGAGAGGGTTTGCACCTCCCAAGCATTGGTGACTGGGTCCTATTTTACCAGTAAAACAGAGCCTGTTTACTCCAGTGAACAGGCACTGCTTCACTTCCCGGGGTTCCCGCGGGCAGGGGTCTGGAAATCCCCGGGCCAACCATGGTTTGGCCAGATGTGTATAATTTTTGTTTTAATTGGGAAAAAGTCACAATCTAGACTTATCCATGAATCTAGAGGCAAGAAAGCCAGTAACTGCAAGCAGCCAAGTTAACATAAACTACAGATTTTGAAGATATCTTCCAATAATATAACAGTACCATGAGTTTGGAGGGCCTTGCTGTTTATTACCATCCTGAGAGGAATGAATAAAAGCCTGAGGGTTTATTACCGGCCCGAGAGTCGAGGGCCGTCAATAAGGCAGAGGGCTGTTGATCTTCATCCACCAGGTGCCGCATCTGAAAGTCTGCACCTACAAACCTACAAGCCCCCCCCCCCCCCCCCCCTCTCTCTCTCTCTCTCATTCACCAACTTCTAGTTTTACGTTTCACTCATCATGCAAGTAACAGGTAATTTTTGATGTAGCCAGTTCAAGTTTGGCAATTGAGGAGGAAGAATGTTTGCAGCAACAAGTAGAAGGGGTCAAGGGAACAGCATTCCCTCAAACTCAAAAGCATCACTGGCCTTGCCTTGCCACCGACTCATAAACGCACGCACAAATGCCCTCAGTGGGTTTTCTGGAAAGGTTTTTCTTTTTTTCCAAAAAATGTCTCCAGGAAAGATTTTTGTCGAGACCCCGAGATACCTTAATCGGCCAAGTGCTTCATCTGAATAATATGTGCCTACAACAAGCCTCGCCGCTCCCAACCCATTCACCCCCTCCCCCCCCCCCCCCAACTTAGTAACAAAATGTCATGCCTTCATTGTTGTTCCAATGGCATCGAGTCACGGCCAAAAAAAGTCTAACAGAGAGGTTTTTTTATCAAATAAAGAAGCCGTAGTATGATGATTTGATTATTAATTTATGATAAACATGAAGTTAAATACCTTGGGGATAGCTGTACAAGAAAACTGGGTTGATGAATCTTTGTTCAATGGACGAATTCACAAATGAACTGGGAAGGGGGTATCGGTCAGGGCAAAATAGGCTTTCACTAACTTGTCTATATTATATAGACTACTGTATGTGTAACACATGATCAGACTGACGTGGTGCATTCATTGTTATCGGTGAAAAAAGTGGTTGCAGCCACAACTTCCAGTAAATGTGGTTTCAACTTTTCCACCCAAAAAGTATTAAATGTAATATAGCATTTTTATATTTGCTGTTTTTTTTACGGAAATGTCATTTTTTAGTTATATCTTACTTATATTTTCTTGACCACCTATCAGTATTGCTTCAAGATGTAGACATGTACTTGCTGATTATAACATGTCATGTGATGATGTAAGTTGTTGCTTTTTTTTAAAATATTACACTTTCTTTAATCGAAATAATCTTCATGAAGTTTTATTAGCCTGACTTTCCAGTTATTCTAATTCACTCATTCTCACATGTTTTCTTTCATTTTAAAATTGTAATACATTTCACCCTGTTTGGCTGTTAAATGACCTCACTAGTTTACCTAATGAATCGTCTGCATCCACCTGCATAATAAAAAAAAACGCCCTTGATAAATTGGCTTATTCCTGCTCACCCTGCACACCGATGTTAATTAATTTGTCACAGCAGGTTGTAGTCCGTATCCAAACAATGCTCATGAGAGGGATTAATGTTGGTGGTGTGTTGTGTTAGTCACCTCTAGGGTACTGTGAACCAATTTCAGCGGTGATGTGTTTATTTTTCTCTCTATTTTATATAAGGATTCTAGTATTTCAATTTTTATTTGCTCAACTTTGACGAAGTCAAATTTGAGCTATTGTCATGGTCCGTCTGTCCATCCGTCCGTCTGTCCGTCCATCTGTCCGTCCCTCTGTCCGTCTGTCCATCTGTCCGTCTGTCCGTACATCAACAATTGGCTATGGCTTGGGCTAGAGGTCGTATTTATGAACCGATCTTTACGAAACTTCTTGTGTACCTTTGTTATGACCCTGGGACGGGAACGATTGTTTTTAGGTGTGGTCCGAAATTCAAGATGGCTGCCAGCGGCCATTTTGTACCGATGATGTAAAAATCAGTTTTTTGTACAGAACTTCTGTATGAAAGTTCTGATTTGAATAAAGTTTTGTATAAATGTTTAGTACCATGGGATACATCACATATAATACGGGTTTTTTTGTCGTGCGTAAATTATGCAAATTAGACTGACTTTGATTTATTTAGTGTTACTTTCAGAGCTGTAAGTGCCAAGCTGCTATGGCTCGGGCTAGAGGCCGTATTTATGAACCGATCTATACGGAACTTCTTGGGTACCTTTGTTATGACTGTGGGACGAGAACGAGTGTTTTTGGGTGCGGTCCGAAATTCAAGATGGCTGCCAGCTGCCATTTTGTACCGACGATGCAGAAATCTGTTTTTTGTACAGAACTTCCATATGAAAGCTCTGATTTGAATAATTTTTTGTATGAATGTTTAGTACCATGGGATACATCACATATAATACGGGTTTTTTTCTTGTGCGTAAATTATGCAAGTTAGACTAACTTTGATGTTTTTGGTGTTACTTTCAGCACTGTAAGTGCAAATGCCAATACGGCTGGGGCTAGAGGCCATATTTATGAACCGATCTTTACGAAACTCCTTGGGTACCTTTGTTATCACAGTGGGACGAGAACGAGTGTTTTTGGGTCCAGTCCGAAATTCAAGATGGCCGATGGCAGCCATTTTGTACAAAAATTGGAAAATCAGATTTTTGCACAGAACTTCCATATGAAAGCGCTGATTAGAATAATTGTTTGTGTGAATGTTTAGTACCATGGGATACATCACATATAATACAGGTTTTTTTCTCGTGCAGAAATTATGCAAATTAGATGAACTTAGATTTTTTCAGTGCTACTTACACACAATAAGTACACATGCCAATACGGCTCGGGCTAGAGTCTGTATTTATGAACCGATCTTCACGAAACATCTTGGGTACCTTTGTTATCACCTTGGGACAAGAACGAGTGTTTCTAGGTGCGGTCCAAAATTCAAGATGGCTGCCAGTGGCCATTTTGTACCGAAATTAGGTCTAATCAGTTTTTTGTACACAACTTCTATACGGCACAGGCTAGAGGCCGTATTTATGAACCGATCTTTACGAAACTTCTTGGGTACCTTTGTTATTACCGTGGGATGAGAACGAGTGTTTTTGGGTGTGGTCCGAAATTCAAGATGGCCACCAGCAGCCATTTTGTACCAAAATTAGTGCAATCAGTCTTTTGTACAGAACTTCTGTATGAAAGTTCTGATTTGAATAAATTTTTGTATGAATGTTTAGTAACATGGAATACATCACATATAGTACGGGTTTTTTTCTCATGCAGAAATTATGCAAATTAGATGAACTTTGATTTATTCAGTGCTACTTATACTATGTAAGTGCACATGTCAATACGGCTCGGGCTAGAAGCTGTACTTATGAACCGATCTTCACAAAACTTCTTGGGTACCTTTGTTATCACCTTGGGACGAGAACGAGTGTTTCTGGGCGCGGTCCAAAATTCAAGATGGCTACCAGTGGCCATTTTGTACCGAAATTATGTCCAATCAGTTTTTTGTCACAACTTCTACACAGCTCATATTTGTGAACTGATCTTCACGAAACTTCTTGGGTACCTTTGTTTTCACCTTGGGACAGGAATGAGTGTGTTTTGGGGTGCCTTTGTTATCACTGTGCTATGAGAACAAATATTTTGGGGTTCAGTCAGACCCACTCTGGGACTCAAAGATTTCTTTTCTAGTTTAGCATCTGACTGTCACCCACCTTTACAATACTTTACCTATACATTTGTTACAGGCAACGCTCAGTATTTATGTACAGACCATTACAATACTTTATATGTACCTTTGTTATCAGGTCATTACCTAGATGTTTGTCATTGCTGTGTCACATACTATACATGTACATGTCTTTGTCTTGACAAGTTGAGCTACAGTGTCATTGACACTTTCATTTTAATTATTTTTAATTTAAAAATTGTTTAGCAAAATATAGTCTTTTCATTTTCGTGACTAATAACGTTTAAATTCTTATTTTCAAATCTGAGCAATGACGAGAGTGGACACAATGCCCCCAGCTGCCAAGATGGAGATCAGACTTCATCCGATGACTAGTCCACAATTTGTCTAAACATGGATGAACCTCTCTTCATTCCCCCATTGTGTAGGACTATACTATACTATATATTGACTCTTTTCCTCCTATCATCTAGGCCATAAATTTGAGAGGAAAAACCAGATAACCAAAAAGTTGTTCATCTGGAACTACAAACAGTTTGTCAAAAAGTGTTGTGTCTTATCTCCTTGTTTCATAGCTCTGTTTTAAAATGTTCCTGTGGGAAGACCCCTCTCTTCAATGCTCATACTCACTAAGACAGCTGATGCCCCCATGTGCTTGTCACAGATGTTTTCTAGATCAGTGAACTGTTATGCAATAGGGCCATCATGGACGAGTCCGAATCCATGGGTTGCAATTATTTCCCGCATATAATTCAGAGGTGATCCGCTATGACACCTAGCAAAATTTCCACCAATGAAGCATTGGGAAATTTTGCTACATGTCATAGAAGATCATCTTGGAATTATTTGCGTGAAAAAATGCCCACCCATAGATTTTGACCCGTCCAGGATGGCTGTACTGTAATCGGTCCTCTTAATTATATCCAGATAAATGATAAATTGGTTATCTCAAAATTCGAGATTTTATTCTTGTCATCTCTAATCCACTAATCTCTCTTGCTTTCATCCTATTCTTCCATTAGTTTTTCAAGTAATCTTATGCTTCTAGGCTAATATTTAGGCCATTCGAAAATGATTTGTTCCAGAGTCTCCCTTACCTCTAAGCTGCACATTTGGATCCCTCTCTCCTTGCATTTCCTGCTTTTCCCCTCAACTCAAAAGCTGGCGCATTTATTTTGTGTAACCTGTCCAAAGAGCTCTTGGCCCTAACTCCAGCTTGCCAATTTCTATTGCAATCATCGAGAACCCATCCCCTCATACAACCCCTCCTGCTTCACTTCCTCTTCTAGAAGAGTGCTGAAACGATTAGTAAATTTTGTAGCTATTTGCTGTTCTTCCAATAATTACCGATTAACCACTACATTTATATCAAAAGTTAATTTGAAGAGCAGTGTCAACTTTTTATTCTACGGTAAGCAAGTGACAATACAGCAGATTCAGAATTTCAAATTACAATACCCCTGCCCTCATTCAATTTAACACCCATTCTTTCTGGCATTATTTGGCATTGTTATCCCAGCCTCCCAACATGTAATAATTACACTTTTGCCGGCCACTGATTTGTTGCAGTTCTCGGGTGAGAAGGCCTTGGTTACCCGTGCTCCCAATTGCCTCCTTATTCCCACGCTTTTCAAAGAGAAGATAAATACAACTGGTATAAATGTAAATTAATACTAATTTGGAAGTAGTTGAATATTTTCGACCTATAAAAAGGCTATATAAATTAATGAACAGCTGTAGCGGTATTCTCATCGCTTATTTATTATCATCCCACAAGGGAGAGATATAGTGAAGAGCTCCATCCATCTGTCCGTCCATCTGTCCATTCGCCAAACTTTGTTTATGGCATAACTTAAATTAATCAGCAGATTTCAATTGTTTTTTTGGTACATGTCTCTATAGCAACAATATCTATGTCAAGTTCAATGATCAGCGATATCCATGAAAATTATTGCCCTTTGTTAAAATATATCGTGTAATGCTCATTTATGGAATAACTTAAAACATTAGCAACCAAATATCAATTTTTTTTGGTATATATCTCTCTGGGAACAATGTCTACCTCAAGTTCACAGACCACCATTATCCGATGAAAATTATCGGAGTTATTGTCCTGCTTCACCATCCCCAGCAGAAAAAAAATTGTCATTCTTTTAAAAAAAAAAACATCCTTTGGTGTTGAAGATTAAAGTTTGTTCAAGGGAAGTCGGTAGGTCAATATTTGGGCTCTCTGTGGGAGCATATCCAAGAACCAGTGGGCCAATTTTTTTAAGGCCCCATGGGAACCCCAGGGGCTAAAAATAGAAAAAAATTAAAACGCCTATATTTCCCAAACCACGTGGAACAGAGAACTGCCATCGGTTGTGTCAGGGTGTTTTGGTTGTGTCAGGGTGTTTTGTACGGGGCATCGAAAAAATGCTGAGTCAGCATATTTGCAAAAAAATTTTTTTAAAATGTCCTCAGAACCACTGATCAGAATCTTTTGATATTTGGTATACAGCATCCACAAGGGGGGGGGGGGGGGGGGGGGGGGGGGGGGGGGGTGGGGGGGGGAGGGGGCTGGCTGATACAAGTGTTTTCAAATTAAACCCCTCGGTTAATATTTGGGCTCAATATAGGAGCCCAAATAATTAACTTAGAGCAATATGGGAGATAAGCTTTGGAAATCTTCTTCTTTACATCCAACAGTCTGATTCTTTTGATATTTGGTACAATATTAATATCTCGGGAGAGGGGGGAGGGTTGGGGGCAGATTCAAGTTTGTTCAAATTGACTCCCTGGGTTAATGTCTGGGCTAATGATATATGGTATACAACATCTCTAAGGGTGGTCAGATTGAAGTTTGTTCAATTTGGATCCCTGGGTTGATGTTTGGGCTCTTTATTGGAGGCCAAAGTTTAACTTGGTGCAATATGAGAAAATTTCTTTTCATATCTTCTTCAGATCCACCAGTCAGAATCCTTTTATTGTGTCGCCGCCCCACGAAGTGGGGAGCGACATATAGGGATTACTTTTGTCATCTTGCATCGTCTGCGTCACACTTTCTCGTATCCGCCACTCCGCACGCCCCACGAAGTGGGGAGCGACATATAGGGATTACTTTTGTCGTCTTGCGTCTTCCGCGTCACACTTTCTCTTATCCGCCACTCCTCTTTAACCTATGAATGGATTTTGATGAAACTTTCAGTGATTCTTTATCACATAATGGCATTGTGCACCTCCTATTTTATTTTTTGATCCACTGTATTTTTAGCTCAACTTTGACGAAGTCAAATTTGAGCTATTGTCATGGCCTGTCGTCCGTCTGTCCATCCGTCCGTCTGTCCGTATGTGAACAATTGGCTATGGCTCGGGCTAGAGGTCGTATTTATGAACCGATCTTTACGAAACTTCTTGTGTACCTTTGTTATGACACTGGGACGGGAACGAGTGTTTTTAGGTGTGGTCCGAAATTCAAGATGGCTGCCAGCGGCCATTTTGTACCAATGATGCAAAAATCAGTTTTTTGTACAGAACTTCTGTATGAAAGTTCTGATTTGAATAAAGTTTTGTATAAATGTTTAGTACCATGGGATACATCACATATAATACAGGGTTTTTTCTCGTGCGTAAATTATGCAAATTAGACTGACTTTGATTTATTTAGTGTTACTTTCAGAGCTGTAAGTGCCAAGCTGCTATGCCTCGGGCTAGAGGCCGTATTTATGAACCAATCTTTACGAAACTTCTTGGGTACCTTTGTTATGACCGTGGGACGAGAACGAGTGTTTTTGGGTGCAGTCCCAAATTCCAGATGGCTGCCAGCAGCCATTTTGTACCGACGATGCCGAAATCTGTTTTTTGTACAGAACTTCCATATGAAAGCTCTGATTTGAATAATTTTTTGTATGAATGTTTAGTACCATGGGATACATTACATATATTACAGATTTTTTTCTTGTGCGTAAATTATGCAAATTAGGCTAACTTTGATTTATTTAGTGTTACTTTCAGCACTGTGAGTGCAAATCCCAATACGGCTCGGGCTAGAGGCCGTATTTATGAACCGATCTTCACGAAACTTCTTGGGTACCTTTGTTATCACTGTGGGACGAGAAGGAGTGTTTTTGGGTCCAGTCTGAAATTCAAGATGGCCACTAGCAGCCATTTTGTTCAAAATTAAGTGCAATCAGATTTTTGCGCAGAACTTCCAAATGAAAGATCTGATTTGAATAAATTTTTGTATGAATGTTTAGTACCATGGGATACATTACATATAATACAGAGTTTTTCTCGTGAATAAATTATGCAAATTAGGGGTCCGGGTGGGACTAAGAAAATTTTGGACCAAAATCCGGAAATTAGTTTTTTGTTTTTTTATGCATTTTGGTCAATTTTAAGACAAAAAAAAAAAAAATTTTTTTACACTGAAAATTTGGGGTCCGGGTGGGACTTAGAAAATTTTTGACCAAAATCCGGAAATTAGTTTTTTGGTTTTTTATGCGTTTTGGTCAATTTGAAGACAAAAAAAAAAAAAAAATTTTTTTACACTGAAAATTTGGGGTCCGGGTGGGACTTGAAAAATTTTGGACCAAAATCCGGAAATTAGTTTTTTGTGTTTTGATGCATTTTGGTCAATTTTAAGAAGAAGAAGAAAAAATTTTAGTCTGAAAATATTTTGTTTGGGACTGAAAATTTCCACACAAAAATAATAATCTACAATGATTGGTCTTAATCTGTAGTCCATTACAGTCACCTTGTAATTCTTTTATTATTGTTGACTGGGCCAAAACAAATACTAATTCCTGTCATATTCATTATTCAGTTGTCTTGGTCACAGCAAGTACTAATTCCTGTCATATCCAAGTTGAGCTACAGAGTCATTGACTCTTTTATTTCCAGAGTTATGCCCCTTTTCCACTTAGAATTCTGTCTGAAATATTAAAATATAGTGCAGGCGACACACGTCTTTCATGGAAGACTCACATCTAAGTATTTGGTATACAACATCTCTAGGGTGGTCAGATTCAAGTTTGTTAAATTCAAGTCCCTGGGTCAATATTGGGGCTGCACATGGGAGTCCAAATTTTTACTTAGTGTAATATGGGGAATAATCTTTAAAAATCTTCCTTTTCACATCCACCAGTCATATTCTTTTGATATTTGGTATACAACATCTCTCGGTAGGTCAGATTCAAGTTTTTTCAAATCGATCCCTGAGTTGATATTTGGGCTCTTTATTGGAGCCCAAAGTTGAACTTAATGCAATATGAGAAAAATTCTTGAAAAATTTTCTTTGGATCCACCAGTCCGAATCTTTTCATATTTGGTGTGTGACATATAGGCTTCCAGCACTCTACCAGATTAATAGAATGGCTGTTAAGTGAATGTATGGGGTAGAGCAATTCACATTTTCAACGTGCAGCCTCAAGGCGGGTGCGGCGGCTCAGTAGGTAGAGGTGCAGGTTGCAAGTTAAGAAGTCCTTTGTTTGAATCCCACCTGCGGCAACCACATTGTGTCCTTGGTCAAGACGCTTCACCCTTATTGCTCACATGGGGACGGTGGCATTGTGTACTGAGGCATACTGCACGAAAATGGTGCACTTGTCTTCCACAAATGCTTACCCTGCTTGTGAGTTAGTATGTTGGGGAGCCTGACAGTTGCTCGCCATTGCTCGGTGGTTCTCTCTGGCTTCTTCCACCCCTAAAACTGTTCGACACGAGGTGACCCTGGCTGTTGAAAGTGTTGTTAAGCCCCAATAAATAAATAAAATAGAAAATAGATATGGACCTTATCATTTGCTGCCATTGAACTGACATGGAACATACCACAAGGGTTTAAAGGGTTAACATTGGCTCACTACATGGAGGTATTGTATTCTTTGCAGTTTGTCACTGTTATTTGAGATAGAAAATGGTGTGAATTTACTCGTATGTTTTGTTTTTTTCAGACAGGGAAGCTTATATTGAAACCGAGACCTACAACATGATGTCTGCCTTGGGCATAAAATGGGACAGTGTATGTTTTAAGGCCTGACTTGGAGAATGATTGCAATTATTTCCTCTCACATTGAGAGGTATTGAAAAGTGTTATCCTCAGATCGATTGGAGTACTGAATTCACTTCACATTTAGAGGTGACGGAAGCTCAAAGTGGGGAGAACAAATATCATTTGTAATGATATGGGCTGGCCCCATGCAAGAACATTTGAAAAATGAATCCAGAGATATGCCATTTCCTCTTATTCTTAGGTCTGGATGAGTGCAATGGAAGAAGTGGTCTAGGCAATGACCCGTCCACCTATCTTTTGGACAGGTAGATTTACTTCTTTGGTGTTGTTCAGTCATGGGCTGTATAGTAAGGCAGTAATATATTTTTAGCTTAACTTGACACAGTCAGTCTAAGCTATTGTCATGTCATGCTTGGATGTCTGTGGGTTTGTATGTCTGTCCACAATTTTTTCAGCACAGGCTACAGCCCACAGTTCTTTTTCGATCATCACCAAACCTCATATGCATGTTCAGGTTATGCCTAGATGAGAATGACCCAATATGGTCATGGTCAGCTGCCCATAATAGCCACCCAGGCCGTCATCTTTGATTTCTTCAGAACATTGCAGGTCACATTTATAAATCAGTTATCTTGAAACTCAGCAGGACGGCTTTGTATGATAAGAAGATGAAGACATCCTATTTTTTTTAAAGATTGCCACCCATAATAGCCACCACCTGCAATGGCTGCACCACAACAACCATCTTGGATTTCTTCAGAGCAGGCTACAGGTCACATTTATTCATCAGTTTACTTGAAATTTGAAAGGGTGACTTAGTATAATGAGTAGATGAGTACATCCTATTTTGGTAACGTTAGGCTGCCCATAATGGCAGCCACCTTGGATTTCTTCAAAACACCCTATATATCGTACTTATGCATCAATATTTTTATACTGTACCAATGACCCAGACTTAGCTGGTGCTAACTCTTAAATTCTAGGGCCAAACACAAATTTTACCCCCCAATCCCCAAAATTTGCATCTAAAACCGAAAATTACATGTCCTATATGGTCCTCCATACCTTTCCTCCACTGCGCATAGTCATTCTTTGTTTGGCCCTTCATCAGTTCACATCTGACTGATATTTGTGCTTGTAAATCTCAGTTTAAATGATGCCAGACACATAAATATGAGAGAAATGGTGGATCTAAAAAGGAAATAGAAGGATGAGAGGAAAATTCAGTGGCAGGAAATAATCAGGGCTGTAACTTAAAATTTTTTATGAAATTATGTTATGTTCCCTAATTACGAGGCATGAGCCTGTTGTTATCATTCTTGCTATGAAAGTTCCACTGCTTGATCAGTGTTGCCTCTCTCCCTTTCCTTTATTCCCCCCTTGCTATTCTCCCATGCTTTTGGCATATTTTCTGTAATAATTATTACTAAAATTTCTTGGGAGTTTTGGCTTCGTAACAGAATGAATTTCTGTTCTTTTCCCCATGTTGACGTCCTCACCCTTAGGTGTTTAGGCATTGTGATCTGCATCTACCATCTGATGTTCTGCAGTTTCTTCTATGGAAATCTCTGTTTTGCATCAGATAGTGTTTAAATTGGTAACTGATTTCGGGCCATGTTTATCAGTGCCTGGAGTCATGTTTCCGGTTTTTGTACAACTTCTTGTTTACATTGACAACGGTTACTGCTGATAGTGATTTCTTGTCTTTACATTAGTTTAGACATAGCAAGATACATTAATATTGTATGTAAGTGTTGCATTAATTTTTTGAAATGTTTTAAAAAATTTTGTCCACACTTAGGCTTTTTTGGGATCCATTTGGGCTCGGTGTTCCCATTGGGAACTTGGGCTCTTCTGAAAAAATTTTTCAAAAATAAAAAAAAATAAAAATTTTTTTTTTTTTTTTTTAAATTATTTTCTTTCAAAGATTGTAATGGATTATGTTATATTATGTATCTTTATTTCAAGGGATAGTGCGACTAATATGACTGTATTTTTTATTGATGAAAAAATATTTTTTATTTATAATGCGAGGATATCTTCCTCTAATTCTCAGGTTCAATGTATTCGCACTAATTCCTTCTCTGTGTGTGTTGATTGAAATGACAACGTTGGAGGCGTGTGTCACGATATTGTGTTTGCGGGGAGGGGTCCATACCGGTCCTCTCTCCGTAGGGTCACTCTATATTATCATTTTATTTTTCAGAATTCAGAGTGATGTTTTCATGATGTCTTCAACAAGTGTGTCTCCATCGTTGCAGTGTTAGGGCTAGTGGCTAAGTGCTCAGGGTAATACGATAATTGCCGAAGAGGTCCCTAGTAGGATCGAAGGCATTGATCGTCTGCTAGTCCGCCCAGTGTAGCGACCATTCATCGAATGGCTCGGCAGCCGGGTTTGTCCGTTACGGTTCTGGGAAGCAGTCTGGTTGATGCGAGCACTATAAACTTGGAACGTGCACACCCAGCAACGACGGACCCGAGGATAGTACGGAGGAAGCCTGTCAGTCTAGTAGCTAGCTCGTCCAGGTCTATCCGGACCGCGAGCGAGAGAGGCCCCCTCTCTCTTACAACTACATTTGAGCCGCTATGTTGTTGTATGTTTGTTTGTTAGTCGGAACATACGTCCAATCCTCCTGTTCAGTACGTTCCGTCACATACACAGTCCGAATGGGCTTCCTCATCCTCATGTCAACACACACCACCACACCTTGGCTTGTGACCACAGAGTTTCAGGGGACGTTCGCATATTATATAAATGCAGGAATGAACGTTCCTAGAGCTCCTGCTTTGCCGACCAGGGAATATTGTCGACCAGGTTACTTCATCTGTTAGCCAAGGATATGAGGTCTTTCCTGATGGGACGTTCGCATATTATATAAATGCAGGAATGAACGTCCCTGGAGCTGCCAGTGGATATTATGTAGTCACGGCTCCACAGGCCTCATTCAGGAATAAGAATGCGGTGATTTTCTGTGATGCCTTCAAAAAGTGTGCTTCCGTCGTCACAGTCAAATGAAAAGCTAGCGGATAAGTGCTCATGATATTACGTCATTTGCCTAAGAGGTCTCAAGTAGGATCGACGGCTTTGGCATCCGCTAGCTCGCCCGGTGTAGCGTCCATTCATCGAATGGTTCGGTAACCGGGTTCGTCCGTTGCGGTCCAGGAAGAAGATTTGGGTGATGCGAGCACTGTAAAATATACTATGTGCACACCCAGTGACGATGGATACGAGGAGGGTACGGAGGAAGCCTTTAAGTCCAGTTCCTAGCTCGTCCAGGTCCACCCGGGCTGCGAGTGAGAGAGATCCCTCTCTCGTACAACAACATCTGAGAACAGATGTTGTGGTACAAATGTTTCTCATTCGGAGCATACGTCCACCGCTCGGGACACTCCGTTATATAGACAGTCCGGAGAGACTGCTCTAATGGCTTCCTCATCCTCACGGCAGCGCACACGACCACACCTTGACTACGTGACCACTGTTATCTAGCCAGTCTCGCCGACCAAGGATTTCACGGCGACCAGGTCACGCCATCCGGTAGTCAGGAATACGAGGCCTATAGACTCCGGACGTTCGCATAAGAAATATGCAGGAGTTAACGTACAGGGAGCTTTCAGCGGCTAAGTAACGTAAGACCGCTGCTCCACAGGTCTCCGTAATGGACGTGCTATTACAAATAGCACAAATTATCGCAGCATCCCAGCAGATGACAGAATCTCTGTCGGCGCAGGATTTATCCGACAACGCTGGGTCAGTACGCTCCGCTGAAGCATCAGGTACGGACAACCGAGAATTTCAAGTGGTCCGACAGGATGGCAAAGGGATACCGAGGAGTTGGTTTTTTCCCTTTCGGAACAACATAAAGTTGCCGTAGATATCATCCGGCATTATCTTTCAGAAGTTGTTCTGTCGGACCAAAAGGCTGCGATGCCGGATAAGAAACTGTTAGCGTCACTGGACAGGGAATAATTTTATCGGTTTAGGGACATCATCCCTGAGTTTCCGACACAGTCCAATAATGTCACAAGAACATTTGAACTATTGTAGGATGCTATATATAAGCTTGCTACCAAATGAGCAAGTCAGGTTTCTTATCGGCGAATGCTCTACATCTGCCTTTCTTCAATTCAAGGAATAATTTCGAAACGGCGGGACAGGGCATTCCGAGAGTTCCTCTGCGTCTAGACGATCAGGCCCAAGATCTAGAATGATCTATACCGTCGTCTATGTCAGTTTCAACCGCGATGTTGGAAACGACAATAATGTCTAACAGAGTTATCTTAGACGCATTATCGTACGCAGATCACCTTACTAAAGCGTTTTTATTACGCCTTGAAGGGAAAGAATTCCAGGATGTACTATCTTCCTTAAGAGTTCTTTCAAGGGCAATAGCTTATTCCACGTATAACTCCTCCCTTTCAGTGGCAAACCTGGAGTTAGTTAGACGTGACGCGGCCCTAGCTACATCCACGCGCATGGATGGTACGGTGAAAAACTCTCTCAGAGTCGCTTCGGTCTCCGGAGAGCTTCTCTTCGACGGCAAGCTTTCAGCAATCTATGATCAGATAACTAAGAAAGCTTCGGTTTCTCTGCTATTCAAATCCGCTTCTAAAAAGTCGGATACAGCAGAAAAGAGTAAGACAGGCACTTCTGGGACAAGTACGCCCAAGAGAAGTTCCTATAGAGGTTCCTATGCGTCCTCTAGGTCTTATTCTAGAGACCGTCAAGGCAGCGACTCACGTGGGGGATGTTATTCTGGCCGAGATAACCGGTCAGACGTCCCAAGGTCGACGGGGCGAGGTGCAGGTCGTGGAGGACGTAGTTTCTCCTTCAGCAAGCCACGCAGGTCCAGGAGGTGATGGTATGAACCTCTATCGTGTTCCGGTAGGCGGAAGATTGTCGAGTTTTATAAACAATTGGGCGTCAATTACGGACGACCCCTGGGTTCGAGGGGTAATTTCGGAAGGACTAAGAATATCCTTCAAACAAAAGCCTCCATTAACTCGAAGTCCAAAATGGACTCAGCTTCCGTCAAATCTGCAGAAAAGAGACGCTCTTCTATCAGAAGTACAGTCTCTTCTGGAGAAGAATGCGGTAGAGGTCGTAGAAGACCAGGAATCACCAGGTTTCTACAGCCATCTGTTTCTGGTTCCGAAACCAGATGGCTCGTTCCGTCCAGTCATAGATCTGAGCTGGATAAACATGCTGATTTTCGCTCCGAAGTTCTATATGGAGACAATTCGATCAGTCAGAGCGATTATTCGGGTGAACGACTATGCTACAAGCATAGATCTCAAGGAGGCGTACTTTCACGTCATGGTACATCTGACATTCAGAAAGTCTACGCTTCGCAGTCCTAGGAGTTGTATATCAGTTCCGAGCGATGTGCTTCGGTTTGAACCTAGCGCCCTGGGCTTTCACTCAAATAATGAACTCGGTAATGATACATTTCCGAGCTCATTCGTCTGCGGTAACGTCGGCCTACCCGGACAACATTCTTCAGGGGTACGGCAACAAGTTAACGCTTCAGAACGATGTGCAGAATCTGCTTCTATTACTCCGACGTCTCGGTTTTATAATAAACGAGGAGAAGTCGGATCTGGTGCCGTCCAATTCATTCACCCACTTGGGAATGAGCTTCGAGATGCACAACAATCTTGTTTGTCTGCCGTTAACCAGAGCAAAATTCATCAGTTGTTACGCTCGCTATTGTCTTCACTCAGACAAAGTTGCAGCGAGAGAATTCATCAGACTGATAGGGTTGTGTGGAGCTGCCGCGGATTTTATTCCAATGGGGCGGCTACGCACTTGTCCCCTCCAAATCTTTTTGACTCAAAAAGAACAGAGTTGGAGGGTGAAGATTCTTTCGCTCGTTACATACATCCTCTTGTAAGTCAAGTGAAACAGATTCAGACTTGGGCAGATATTCAGTGGTTTATTCAGGGAAATAACTTCCACTGCATTTGCCGGATCCGAGTTTTACAGTTTTGACAGATGCCAGTTAAATAGGTTGGGACCCAACATTGAGCCCAATGGTTTTTAAGTGCCAGGGTCCTTGGGATCCGTAGTTCCTAATCAAGCACATAAACATCAGGAATTGATGTTATTTTGGCTTGCGTTACGTCATTGCATGAATGTTATCCAGAATGCCCACAGGCAATTCTGTCCGACAATTCGACGGTATAAGCGTATTTTCGGAACTAGGGAGGTACTCATTCCATTCTGTTATTCACTGTAACGGGATGAATCCTTCTGTTGGTACTAGAACATCAAGTTCTCCTATCGGTCCGTTGTATTCCGGGTCGTCTCAACGTGTTAGCGGACTCCCTTTCACGAAAGGGTCGCTTGTTGCAGTCAAATGGACTTTTAACAACGAGTATTTATATCAGATTTGCTACCTATGAGAGCGGCCAATGAAGGACTTTTTTGCGACGCATCTCAACAATCAGTTGCAAGTGTATGTGTCAACATGTTCGGATCCTCGAGCGTTTGCAGTTGACGCTCTATCCATCTCGTGAGACGGGATAATAGGATATGGGTATCCTCCACCGCTGTTGATTCAGCAGAGATTGCTTAAGTTAAATAATCTCAATGCAATTCTGTTGGTAGCACCTCTGTCTCCACAAAGACCGTGCATTAATCTATTCAGGTGTCTGTTGTGGCTTATGCTGTGGAAGCTTCCTCCACATTTCGGTCCATTCTATAGCTAGATGGATTCTATTAGCTTTCAGTACTGCTTATGATAATATCTTCAACACAGCAGTCTGCGATTAAGATTTTAGCTCTTGAAGTAAGAGTTCTTTCTACTTCAGAGGCTTATGCTAATAGCGTTGCTATTACTGTTCTAATGACGGCTGCATATTGGTTTTAGCCTTTCACTTGCACGAATTTATACCTCAGAAATATTGAGTCCATTTCTAGAGACCGGCATTGTTTAGGTTCGTTATCTGTTGCTCAGAATGTCGTCCACTAAACAGGTGCAACTATAGTTGTGTTGGCTTTTGGTTCCGGCAGTGACTCTGTGCTGCCACCCTCTTTGCTCTGGGGTATTTGACCAAGGGGAAGGGGGGGGGGGGGGGGGGGTGTTCCCTTAGGTCACCTGCTTTATAGTGAAAAGCAAGGGAATACCTCCCCTAGAGTCAGTAATTCTAGTCGGTACCGGGATGATTTTTAAAGTGTAAAGATAATTTTTTTTACTCATCCATGTAATATTTTTAAGTGTACCTCAGTGTGTAGTATTTGTATATGTCACATATCATGCAGACGTTAATATACAATTATCGGTCACTTTTAATGAATTTAAGAGTCTCATTTATCTGGACTACTTTATTTATCGGCTTTCCTTTAAAAATAATTACCATAATCGATTATACTGGAGGTTAATAGACATCAGTGATGTTATTATGTTCAAGTACAGAATGGTGTTGTGTCTTTCTCGTTTTGATGCAAAATAAAAAGATACATGTAAAGCCTATTTCTCCTTTCTCCTTGAGGGGATAATTCTGTATATATATAGTTGAGTTATTGGATTGCTTTATGTCCTAGGCCCCCCAACCTTTTTACTATTCAGCTAAGTCTGGGTCATTGGTACAGTATAAAAATGTTAAAAAATTTATAGTAATTTATATATTTTTTATACTTACCAATGACCCAGACATGGATGGCCCTCCTGTGAGTTGGGAACTCATACCTCCCCGCTGAGTACATAACGCTTTTCCAGGCACTGCTTGTAAGAATGACTTTTGGCGCCAATTTCGAGACCTCCTTGACACTGCGCATGCGCAGTGGAGGAAAGGTATGGAGGACCATATAGGACATGTAATTTTCGGTTTTAGATGCAAATTTTGGGGATTGTGGGGTAAAATTTGTGTTTGGCCCTAGAATTTAAGAGTTAGCACCAGCTAAGTCTGGGTCATTGGTAAGTATAAAAAATATATAAATTACTATAAATTTTTTAACTTTCTTGAAGTTTGGCAGGATGACTTAGTAGGCTGATTAGATAAGAATGTCCTGTGTTGGCCACACACAATACCTGCTACGACAACCATCATGGTTTTCTTCAGCACGCCCCACTGACTGCATTTATGCATCAGTTTTATTGAAATTTGGCAGAATGACTTTAGAGTGATGAGTAAATAAGAATGTCAGATTTCAGTATTTTTATAAGTGATATTTATACCCCCACTTTCAGAGAATGGGGCTTATACAAGATTACATGCATCCATCTGACTGTCCATCTGTCTGTCTGTGCATCCATCCATCTGCATTCATCCATCTGTGCCTCCATCCATCCACAGTGATATTTTATCAGTGAGTGAATCCATATGACAAGCCGCTCCTGCACATGCTATAAAAAAGTTGCCCACATTTTTTCAACAGAGTTATGGTTGTTACTTCATGTTTTATTCATTCATCTTCATCGGTCCAACACTGCAGTTGGTGTATAATTGCCTTCATCTATATCTCTTGTTCTCCCTGAGTTGGCTACCCAGAATGCCTGTCATGTTTTTTTTTAACGTTTTAAGAGTTTTTTTCTGACAGATAACAAAAAATCAATAATTATGACACAGCTCACTTAAATGCAACATAAATTAAGTAATGATGACATTGATTTCTTAAATAACACATAAAGGCAAGTCAAAGTAAGCCACAGTGTCATTGATAATTCAGTTTTCAAACATATCAAAAACAACGGAAGGACATACTGAGGGACATACCACACTAAAAATAACTGAAGGACATACCAAACTAAAAATAACTGAGGGTCATACCAAATTAAAAATAACTGAAGGATGTACCAAACTAAAAATAACTGAAGGACATACCAAACTAAAAATAACTGAAGGACATAACAAACTATAAATATACAGAAGGACACATGCGTGTGAATAGGTTAATCAATATGGCACGAGTGCCAGCGCGGCAGAATAGAACAAGAGGCTGCAGGCCTCGAATTTTATCCTTCCGCAATGGCACAAGTGCCATATCGATTAACCCATTCACACGTGTGTGTCATTCTGTGTTTATTACATGCCTTCACGTCTATAAAACAATTATTAGAAGGACACTCGGCAATTCATTTGACAACTATCAACACAAAGAACACATTTTATCTCCAACCAAATTTGCGAGGGAAACCTGTGTTACTATTTCATCCCATGAGTTCCAATGTGTTCTATGTGCCTACTGGCACATAGAACACATTGGAACTCAGGGGACGATTTTCAGCTGTCACTAGCGATTCAAATTGTAATAGTGTTGCATGATTTGTAAAAAATTCCAGTGAAATTTTACTTCTATTTAAAAATAGTCTGTCAACGATTTTCGATCCACATATATGTGCGGAACAGATTTTCATTTTCTGCATGGTTTAGTGTTGTTGTTGATGGGGATAACATAGAACAGGCATGTAATAAATGATAAATTGGGATCTTACAGTCCACATTTGGACTAGACAAACATAAAAATTAAAGTTGTCAGTGTTAACAAAATCACTGGATTATATTGTGGCAAAACCTATATATAGAATTACATCATTTGAACATTTAGCATTAAATCTTTGCATATGGATGTGCAAAACATAACACATGTTTTGAACTAAATTTCCATTTGAAATATGTCAAAACAAAAGAAATCATCCAACTGACACTGTTCGGTACCATTTTTAGCTCAACTTTGACGAAGTCAAATTTGAGCTATTGTCATGGCCCATCGTCCGTCCGTCTGTCTGTCCGTCCGTCTGTCCGTACGTCAACAATTGGCTATGGCTCGGGCTAGAGGTCGTATTTATGAACCGATCTTTACGAAACTTCTTGAGTACCTTTGTTATGACCCTGGGACGGGAACAAGTGTTTTTAGGTGTGGTCCGAAATTCAAGATGGCTGCCAGCGGCCATTTTGTACCGATGATGCAAAAATCTGTTTTTTGTACAGAACTTCTGTATGAAAGTTCTGATTTGAATAAAGTTTTGTATAAATGTTTAGTACCATGGGATACATCACATATAATATGGGTTTTTTTGTCGTGCGTAAATTATGCAAATTAGACTGACTTTGATTTATTTAGTGTTACTTTCAGAGCTGTAAGTGCCAAGCTGCTATGGCTCGGGCTAGAGGCCGTATTTATGAACCGATCTTTACGAAACTTCTTGGGTACCTTTGTTATGACTGTGGGACGAGAACGAGTGTTTTTAGGTGCGGTCCGAAATTCAAGATGGCTGCCAGCTGCCATTTTGTACCGACGATGCAGAAATCTGTTTTTTGTACAGAACTGATTTATTAAGTGTTACTTTCAGAGCTGTAAGTGCCAAGCTGCTATGGCTCGGGCTAGAGGCCGTATTTATGAACCGATCTTTACGAAACTTCTTGGGTACCTTTGTTATGACTGTGGGAAGAGAACGAGTGTTTTTGGGTGCGGTCCGAAATTCAAGATGGCTGCCATTTTGTACCGACGATGCAGAAATCTGTTTTTTGTACAGAACTTCCATATGAAAGCTCTGATTTGAATCATTTTTTGTATGAATGTTTAGTACCATGGGATACATCACATATAATACGGGTTTTTTTCTTGTGCGTAAATTATGCAAATTAGACTAACTTTGATGTTTTTTGGTGTTACTTTCAGCACTGTAAGTGCAAATGCCAATACGGCTCGGGCTAGAGGCCGTATTTATGAACCGATCTTTACGAAACTTCTTGGGTACCTTTGTTATCACCGTGGGACGAGAACGAGAGTTTTGGGGTCCGGTCCGAAATTCAAGATTGGCCGATGGCAGCCATTTTGTACGAAATTTGGTGCAATCAGATTTTTGCACAGAACTTCCATATGAAAGCGCTGATTTGAATAATTTTTTGTGTGAATGTTTAGTACCATGGGATACATCACATATAATACGGGTTTTTTTCTCGTGCAGAAATTATGCAAATTAGATGAACTTTGATTTTTTCAGTGCTGCTTACACACAGTAAGTACACATGTCAATACGGCTCGGGCTAGAGTCTGTATTTATGAACCGATCTTCACGAAACGTCTTGGGTACCTTTGTTATCACCTTGGGACGAGAACGAGTGTTTCTGGGTGCGGCCCAAAATTCAAGATGGCTGCCAGTGGCCATTTTGTATCGAAATTAGGTCTAATCAGTTTTTTGTACACAACTTCTATATGGCTCAGGCTAGATGCCGTATTTATGAACCGATCTTTACGAAACTTCATGGGTACCTTTGTTATTACCGTGGGATGAGAACGAGTGTTTTTGGGAGTGGTCCGAATTTCAAGATGGCCACCAGCAGCCATTTTGTACCCAAATTAGTGCAATCAGTCTTTTGTACAGAACTTCTGTATGAAAGTTCTGATTTGAATAAATTTTTGTATGAATGTTTAGTAACATGGAATACATCACATATAGTACGGGTTTTTTTCTCGTGCAGAAATTATGCAAATTAGATGAACTTTGATTTATTCAGTGCTACTTATACTCTGTAAGTGCACATGTCAATACGGCTCGGGCTAGAGGCTGTATTTATGAACCGATCTTCACAAAACTTCTTGGGTACCTTTGTTATCACCTTGGGACGAGAACGAGTGTTTCTGGGCGTGGTCCAAAATTCAAGATGGCTGCCAGTGGCCATTTTGTACCGAAATCAGGTCCAATCAGTTTTTTGTCACAACTTCTACACAGCTCATATTTGTGAACTGATCTTCACGAAACTTCTTGGGTACCTTTGTTTTCACCTTGGGACAGGAATGAGTGTGTTTTGGGGTGCCTTTGTTATCACTGTGCTATGAGAACAAATATTTTGGGGTTCAGTCAGACCCACTCTGGGACTCAAAGATTTTTAGTCGAGTTGTGACGAAGTCAAACTCGACTTATAGTTTGGTGAATGGCGGGCGGGCGGGCGGGCGGGCGGATGGGCGGGCGGGCGGGTGGGCGTGCGGGCGGGCGTAAACAATTGGTTTCCGGATGATAACTTGATAGTGGTTCAACTCACATTCATTAAACTTCATACATAGGTTGGTCTTGGTGGGAGGAAGAACCCTATTGATTTTGGACATGCTACGTCGAAGGTCAAGGTCACAGTGACCTTGAACATAGTAAATCTTAAACAATTGGTTTCCGGATGATAACTTGATAATGGTTCAACTCACATTCATGAAACTTCATAGGTAGATTGGCCTTGGTGAGGGGAAGAACCCTATTGATTTTGGACTCGCTACGTCAAAGGTCAAGGTCACAGTGACCTTTAACATAGTATATCGCAACAATTGGTTTCCGGATGATAACTTGATAGTGGTTCAACCTAGAGTCATGAAACTTCATAGGTGTGTTGGCCTTGGTGCGAGGAAGAACGCTATTGATCTTGGACTCACCAGGTCAAAGGTCAAGGTCACAGTGACCTTGAACATAGTATATCGCAACAATTGGTTTCCGGATGATAACTTGATAGTGGTTCAACCTAGAGCCATGAAACTTTACAGGCGTGTTGGCCTTGGTGCGAGGAAGAACCCTATTGATGTTGGACTCACCAGGTCAAAGGTCAAGGTCACAGTGACCTTGAACATAGTATATCGCAACAATTGGTTTCCGGATGAGAACTTGATAGTGGTTCAACCTAGAGTCATGAAACTTCATAGGTGTGTTGGCCTTGGTGCGAGGAAGAACCCTATTGACCTTGGACTCGCCTGGTCAAAGGTCAAGGTCACAACTCGACATTGGATCTGTGATCCTGAGCGGCATTTTTTTCTAGTTTAGCATCTGACTGTCACCCACCTTTACAATACTTTACCTATACATTTGTTACAGGCAACGCTCAGTATTTATGTACAGACCGTTACAATACTTTATATGTACCTTTGTTATCAGGTCATTACCTAGATGTTTGTCATTGCTGTGTCACATACTATACATTTGTCTTGACAAGTTGAGCTACAGTGTCATTGACACTTTCATTTTTTAAGCAAGTAAACAGGGAAACCTCTGGTCCCAGGTTCAAAAATGTAATTGACACTTTTGAAAACCATTATTCCAGCATTAACACTACTCTGATGGAAAATTTTGGATGGGTTACATGTGATTTCCAGCTAAACCTCTTGACAGTAGGTGTTGATAACGCGTGTTTGTGAGATATACGACCACTTGTCTCTCTTTTATAGTGTGTATGCCAGAGCCTGGTAGTGGTTCAGTTCAGTTATTCTACATCAACCATTTTTCGCTGGCCTTCGAGTTGGAGGATGGTTGAGGTAAATGAAATAGATCGAACCAGATGGAGGCGGATTTCATTTGCTAAATGCAACTAAATTTGTTTACATTTGTAGATAATCTAGTATAAAAATATTTGACATATTTGCTTCCTCTCAAATATACGGCCCTGCAAAGATTTGAAATTTGATTCAAAATCGTGGCATCGTTGATTTGATTCCAGTCCAGCCAATTTCTTCTCGAATATATGGCCCTGCAAAGCTTCGAAATTCCATTCAATTTGAAATCAGCCTGATGATTTGATTCAAGTGAAGCTGATTACGAAAAGTTCAAATTGTCATGGGTGTTCTCAAAATCCTACCAGGTGTCTCCTCTTGAACTTGTCTTCTGTCATCAGGTTTCCTGTACAGGAAACCTGATGATAGAAGAAGAGTGCAGGGATGTTACACTTCTAAAACTACCTTGATTCCCTTCCGAAATATTCTGCCTTTTTTCTTATTATTGATTTGCCCAAACAGACTAGTTGGGATGCATACAATACTTGAGTGGAGACTGACAATATTTACAGTTGTATGAAGGTGTAATATCTACATGTTGAAAAAGGTTGAGATTTGATTTGAATTTCAATTTGATTCGAAATCCACTGCCTGATTCGAATTGACTCAAAATTTGCAAAACCCTACTCAAATTGTAAAACTTATTCTGTAATCATGAAGCAGGTCTGTGGAAAAGTAGTTTGTTTTTAACCATTCATGTTGTGTTTTCTTCAATTGTTTTTAGCTCTGCTCAACAACTGTCAGCAGAGCTTTTCTTCCTAACTTCTTAACCACTGAATACTTTTTGATGAAACTAACTGAAATAACAATGTGTATTATCAAAAGAGAGCATGTCACAAATTATAATATGCTATGTGCCCCTCAAGGTCAAGGTCACTGGCCCTATGTTAAGGTGACAGTTAGAAAAACTTTGACATTTCTCTGTCACTTTTCTTCAGTCCCTATAACTTGGTATGATGGGCAGATCTTATTCATATTTGGTACAATTATTGCTCATGACTCAATGATGTGTCACAATTTTGATTCAAGGTCATATCAAGGTCACCTTCCAGATAGCAAAATGTTGATATTGTTATACAGATCTTATTCAGACTTAGTACAATTCTTGCTCATGACTCAAAGGTTCCCTGTGACTTTGATCCAAGGTAATATCATCAAGGTCAAGGTCACCAACACAGCAAAACTGTGATATTATAAAAGAGTCCTTGTCCAGTCCATATGACTTGGTATGATTGACAGACCTTATTCGTACTTGGTACACTTGTTGCTGATGACTCAATGGTTTGTCATGGTTTTGATACAAGGTCATATCATCAAGGTCACAGATGGCAAACTTTTGATATTGTTATACAGGCATTGTTCAGTCCATATAACTTGGGATGATTGACAGATCTTATTCATACTTTGTACACTTATTGCTCATGACTCAAAAGTGTGTCGCGACTTTGATCCAAAGTCATATCATCAAGGTCAAGGTCACAGACAGCAAAACTTTCATATTGTTATACTTATGTGGTCTGTATAATTGAATCTATGTGACCAATCTTTTCATCATTTTCACAATTGTTATCCATAACCTTATGTTGTGTCCTGACCTTAGCCCATTGTCATATCAAGATCTCAAGCAGTAACACTTTGATTCTTGTTTTATATTTAGCTTCCCCCTAAAGCAGTGACCCTGAGCAGAGCTGTCTGGGCTGAGAGGCCTCTTGTGTTTTATTGAATTCATTGATATTTCTCTTATTAACTGGTATCGTGCTGAATTATTTTTGGTCTTCAAAATTTGTTCACGTGTTTTTGCTTTGTTACAATTTAAGGGAGAGTGCCTACAGGCACTCTTCCTAAATTGTAACAAAGCAAATCCATAGAGATGAAATAATTTTACTTTGAAGATAGCATGAATCACATCCTCGGAAAATAAAGCCTTTAAGTAGTGGTACCTCTGTTGCAGAATAAAGCCTAAATATGGCCTTCCAGCACTCAGCCAGTCAGGTGAAGGTTTTTTTTTCTCACATTTTTATACTTTGAAGCATGATGTATTCAATGCAAAGTTGCCCAGTTTCTTAACCCTTAAGGACTGGAGATTTTTGTACAGATTTGCTATACTTGGGCAGTCCACATACTGTGCCCTAGCTGTTTTTAGTCTTGGCTGCTTATATAGGCTATCAAAACTTTCCAAGAAACAACTGCCAAGGCACTTTGAATGTAACCTACAAGTTTACCCAAAGACTACATGTTGGGGCACCTGTTTTGTGGTAGAAAAATGTGATTCAAGTCGGAATTAGGCCCTGAAGGGTTAAAACCTCCTCCCAAGTACATTCTAAAGCAATGCACATTTTAACCCTTGAGTGCAACAAGGAGCCATTTGCAATGCTTTAGCAAAGGGTTCCATGTTGCACTCAAGGGACAATTTCAGTGTTATTAGAAATGCACATTAACCCCTTTTTTTATCCTGATTCTACATTTTTTACTTCATAGTTTGTTTGCTTCTATTTATCAACTGTGGTTTTCATTAAATGTGAGATACATTTTTGTGTAAGTTTGTTTGTTCCTAGGAGTTGAGGTCATATTCAGCATTTATGGCAATACTGGAATATATCACAGACACTCGACGTCTTATCAGATTTTATCAGTTTTAAGAAAATATAAGTTATCAATACTACAAAAAGTAAAGGTATGACACTTCCCAGATCGAAATTTTCAACAATCTCTCATCAAATAGCAAATACCTCATCGATCTCGCTCAAATAAACGACAAAATGTTGTGTAATTTGCGGAGCCACTGAGATTTTGAGCCCAAGATTGATGAAATTTGACTTTTATTCGCATTTATTTCACTTTTTATAAACTGAAACGAAACAGACGGCTATCCCCGCAGCTGTTATCCAGTAAACAAGCAATGAATGCAACACTGCACGTTCACTGATCATCTACTTATAGACACAAGTGCGGGAAACTCAAATGTCTGTTCATGCTTCACTCAATACAATACAAAACGACACAACAACTTAACTTCCATCAAAACATTGTAATCGAAAAACGATATCAAAAGCAACAACGGTGGTGTCATGGTAACATGTCATATACAGATACTTAGAATTAACATGCTATTGATATTTTAACTGGAAGTTTGCTGGGAGGGGAGGAGAGTAGCTCAACTTTTGAGCTTTGTTTGCAGTTTTTTCTTCCAATTGGATAGTTATTGCTGCAAACAAAGGAGAATAGCACATAAATATCAAAATCATAAAATTAGCTATTCAGCGATGGAATTTCAGCTAGGGGAGGTTGTGTCTGTGTGTCATCCACAAAACTACAAAAAATTCACAAGTTAACCTGATACCCCAAATCAGAATTTCAGTTAGATTCTATTGCCATAGGTACTATCATTACACCATAAATACATGTAACTTACATGGGAAGAAAAAAATTGGAGGGGCCGGGAGAGGTTTTCTCCCTTAAGACCCCCTCCCCCCCCCCCCCACCCCATCTTATCAAATTCATACAATGATACTTCTAAAACTCTTGGAGAGAGATTATCAAGTGGATATCTTACAGCTTATTTCAACTAGTACCGTATTTCTTGAATGTTGTGCGTTTTACTCACTCACTTTTAGTATGTGAATAAATAAATTAAATTACATTTTTAGCTCAACTTTGACGAAGTCAAATTTGAGCTATTGTCATGGCCCGTCGTCCGTCTGTCCGTCCGTCCGTCTGTCCGTCTGGCCGTCTGTCCGTCTGTCCGTACGTCAACAATTGGCTATGGCTCGGGCTAGAGGTCGTATTTATGAACCGATCTTTACGAAACTTCTTGTGTACCTTTGTTATGACCCTGGGACGGGAACGAGTGTTTTTAGGTGTGGTCCGAAATTCAAGATGGCTGCCAGTGGCCATTTTGTACCGATGATGCAAAAATCAGTTTTTTGTACAGAACTTCTGTATGAAAGTTCTGATTTGAATAAAGTTTTGTATAAATGTTTAGTACCATGGGATACATCACATATAATACGGGTTTTTTTCTCGTGCGTAAATTATGCAAATTAGACTGACTTTGATTTATTTAGTGTTACTTTCAGAGCTGTAAGTGCCAAGCTGCTATGGCTCGGGCTAGAGGCCGTATTTATGAACCAATCTTTACGAAACTTCTTGGGTACCTTTGTTATGACCCTGGGACGGGAACGAGTGTTTTTGGGTGTGGTCCAAAATTCAAGATGGCTGCCAGTGGCCATTTTGTACCGATGATGCAAAAATCAGTTTTTTGTACAGAACTTCTGTATGAAAGCTCTGATTTGAATAATTTTTTGTATGAATGTTTAGTACCATGGGATACATTACATATATTACAGGTTTTTTTCTTGTGCGTAAATTATGCAAATTAGGCTAACTTTGATTTATTTAGTGTTACTTTCAGCACTGTGAGTGCAAATCCCAATACGGCTCGGGCTAGAGGCCGTATTTATGAACCGATCTTCACGAAACTTCTTGGGTACCTTTGTTATCACTGTGGGACGAGAAGGAGTGTTTTTGGGTCCAGTCTGAAATTCAAGATGGCCGCTAGCAGCCATTTTGTTCAAAATTAAGTGCAATCAGATTTTTGCGCAGAACTTCCAAATGAAAGATCTGATTTGAATAAATTTTTGTATGAATGTTTAGTACCATGGGATACATTACATATAATACAGAGTTTTTCTCGTGAATAAATTATGCAAATTAGGGGTCCGGGTGGGACTTAGAAAATTTTGGACCAAAATCCGGAAATTAGTTTTTTGTGTTTTGATGCATTTTGGTCAATTTTAAGAAGAAGAAGAAAAAATTTTAGTCTGAAAATATTTTGTTTGGGACTGAAAATTTCCACACAAAAATAATAATCTACAATGATTGGTCTTAATCTGTAGTCCATTACAGTCACCTTGTAATTCTTTTATTATTGTTGACTGGGCCAAAACAAATACTAATTCCTGTCATATTCATTATTCAGTTGTCTTGGTCACAGCAAGTACTAATTCCTGTCATATCCAAGTTGAGCTACAGAGTCATTGACTCTTTCATTTTAATATTTACCATTGATCTTTTGTCATTTTTACCATGTGTATTTACTGTTCTATGGGACTTTTGGTGCTGTGGGGCATTTTGTACTATGGGCATCTGTCCATGGGACATAAGTCAATTTTATTGTTTCATATTTTTCTGCATGTATTCAACAAGCACCATTGTTTGGGAAGGGTCCAAGAAACAAACATTTTGATCAAAACTGTTCCAAATTGTGGATAAATCTCTGAAATTTTAGTTGACACCAGATATTATAATGGTAATGTAATTTATTCACACCAATGACAATTCATCCAAATCAGATATATTTCATTCCACACAAGACTCAAAGGAACTCACTCTGACATCAGCATGTACAACAACTTACAAAACTAGTTGCAAATGCAAACATTTGGAATTCCTTCTATGAAATGTCTTTCTGATGTGATTCCTCCTCATTAATGCCACCATTCCCTGACACTTAGTCTTGAAAAGTTCTTACTTATTACTTACCAAGGTGTATTGTCATAATCTGGTATTTAAGAGAAACAGAGAGAGAGAGATCATTCTCAATATCTTATAATTATTTATTTTAAGTGGTAGCCCCAAAATTGTTCATGAACATTCAAATCTGGGAAAAATGTCCATGGACATAATTGATATGAACAGCTTTTATTATTTGTGTAAAACTTTCTAAGAAAGGTTTTTAGGTATGAATAGATTAGGACTAGAGATTAAAATGATTCACTCCCCCTCTATCCCCACCCCCATAGCAAATCCCACTCCTGTATACAAAATATAGGATGAGTATGAAATTGTAATTTTTCTTTTGTTACACAGCCTGTGAACTGAATATTTTGGAACAGAATAAGTAGAAATAAGATACTGGATAGATAACCATTAAAAAAATTGATCTCATTTTCTCCCTATTACTAATACCATTTGAACCTTGACATCATTTCTTTGGAAGCTCTCTCTGAGAGCTTCCCTGGAAATGATGTCAGGGATTGGAATTATCAACAAGGGGAAAATGTAATGGAAATTTTCTTGTGGTTAACCCACAAATTATTTCAGATGGTACTTATGCAGAGGGTGGATGTCTACCAAATAACAGTGTATTTCCTGTCTGTTGATTATTCCAAATTTCAGGGCAACTAAGCACAAGCAAATTTTCAGCTCATGGCCTTTCGGGTGATCAATAGAATGTAGGACAGAAGGAAACAAGACAAAGAAATGGACAAAAGGAAATAGGACAGAAAGAAACGGACAGAAAGAAACACATTTTTTCTGTTTTAAAATTTACTCTCAACAGAAAATAACACTTTCAAAACTAAACTTTTTAAATAATTCATTATTTTGAATTTTTTTATTTTACTTCATTTTCTTTTGGTGGGGGGGGGGGGGGGGGGGGGGGGCATTGTTACCATATATGAATAGTTATATTTCCTAACAGAAAGTATCAATAGTTCTTTTTGGATCAGAGCTTTTGAGAACATCAGAGAATTGTCTACTGTTCGAAGAGGTGCCTAATTTTATTCTATCAAGTGGACGTTTCTGATGACTGCCAAACACAAATAAATAACCTTACCTTCTAACTCCACTAGGAAGATTATCTGCTTTGTCCCTCTTCAATTTCCCTTCTTATAGCATCCATCAAAAGGCTTTCCTCTAACTTGTTGCTTATTTGGTGTATATATAAGCTGCCCCACAGCTTTTAAATCTAAAAGCAATTCGTCATGTTCTAAAGCTGGCTTTCTATGATCTGTTCTCTTCTTGCTTTCCTTCGCTTCTTTCCACATTTCTTTGTACACAAACAAGGTTTATAAAATATGATGTATTGCTGTGTTGGGGGTCTGGCACCTCACTCCCAGAACTTTCTGAAATTGTTCTCATACCTCACGACTCAGAATCGTAGGCTACTCCAGCTGTGCAGAATTGTTTTGGTACCGGGATGCTGATTAAAGAACAAACGTAGCCACGAGCCCAATAGGGCAGTATATTCATTCATTACACTATTTTATACCACCTTCCTAAGCTGTCTATGTCTAGTTTAGGGAGATGACCAGCATAAGCTACAAGCTTTTTGTCAAATCCCTCATTTATCTTGTACCATGCAACCGTTTATTGTGTTATATTGTCTTACTATTTTTGAGGTGATAATACATTGATGTCTCTATTAGGTAACAATTAACACTTATTGAATAAAATATTGTTTAAACTAGAAAATATTCCTACATACAAATTTAAACATTAAGTTGTATTATTTGCCAAAAAGGAATAGGTAGATAAATAATTATGTTTATTCATGTTTCCTTTTGTTCGTTTCTTTGTGTCCTGTTTCCTTCTGTCCTACATTCATTCAACATGTATGTATTCAGTATTAACTTGTGCCCTATGTGGTGGATTAACTGAATGTGATCACTTTGATTTTCTTTTCCTATGGGGCTTTGACCTTGCTAGGCGGTGGATAGAGGACGGCCTGCTCAGTTGTGCAGGTTTGCTGGTTTAACAGGTTTGCTCAGTTGAGCTGGTTTTCTGCGGAATATACAAAATACGCAGCCCCGGACCAAAATGGTCAATCCTGCTAATACCATCTTGCAGGCACCTTGTTCTCCCGTGGGGTGCGTTCGGAGGGCCCTGGAGGAAGGAATCCTGGCAGTTGGGGACTAGTGGCCATGGTTAGGGCAATCTTCAAGATGGAGATCAGGTCATAAACACTGCTTTGGCCCTGGTCTCCATTTTTCAGATAATGTTCAACACACTGCTTTGGCCCTAACATCAAGAGTAGACGGATAGTCGGATGGCCGTTCTGGCCAATCGGGAGCCCCCCCCCCCCCCCCCCCCCACCAAAAAGAAAAAACCAACCTGGGTGTCACGTCGGGGGTAGGGGGGGGGGGGGCATTGGGTTGTCATTCAATCAGTCATTTCTTTTAATTTGATTTTATCAGTACTACCCTATACGGACTTTTAAAGATCTTAATACTTGTTTAACAGTTTTTGTTTTGTTGCGCTGTCTGCGTCGATCATTAGTAGTAGTTTTTGTTGTACTCGTTTTTGGTGAAATGGTTGAATGACCGCCACGACCTGGCACTTCTCGCCAACACAACGGGTCAATCCCTCAGCGGTATGTATTAGCATCAACGTTGGGGGAGTATGCTCTTCATGTACTCTCGGCTTTGTTATCACCTCGTGTTAGGTTTGGACATACTCCCTAGGTTGGGCTCGAAGTACTTGAAGTGTGGGAGGCATGAATTGAAGAAACACAAAACATTAAACTAGAGAATTAAACTAGAGAATTGTAATTTGTTGGACAAATTACGGGCTTTCCCAACTTTTTAATGTGAAAAGGCAAACTGTATTGTACACAAAACTATCGATCAGTTTTGAAAACTGAAAATTTAGTGGAAATCAAAGTTTTTGTGATGCTACTAGTTTTTATGCAGCCAAAACAGATATTTGAGATACAGCAGGACACCAAAACATTTAACACAAAATTTGCTCTTCAATAATTACAGAATATTTTCATAGAAAGCAAAACAAGCGATGTCCTTTGTGCTTTGGAAAAATTAGTACATATGAATTATGGGCGTACGGGCCGGGGTTTCATGAAGGACAGTGCTCCAACCCACCCCTGAGTCAGGAAGGAGCCGATTTTTCGGCCAATATGCCAGAAAATTTCGGACAATTTAGTTGCCAGAAATGACCACAAAACATTTTGGTTTTCCACACAAAATGTTGTTTTCCTATCTCATCACTTAGAAGTAGCAAGTAAACTAACCATTATACTGTACAAGTTGATTCATTGGAACCGTATCCACGTTAATATTATTCATTTATAATCACACAAGTACACATAAAGAGCTCTATTATAGCATATTACGGGAGCACGGTGGCTCAGAAGGTAGAGATGATTGTTGCAATCCAAGAAGTCCTCGGTTCGAATCCCACCTGTGGCAACCACATTGTGTCCTTGAGCAAGACACTTCATCCCAATTTAATTTCCCACGTGGGGGGGGGGGGGGCATGATGGCGATGTGTACTAAGGGTACTTTGAGTTTGCACTTGTCTTCAACCAATGCTAACCCTGCTTTTGTGGAGTTAGTATGTTGGGAAGTCTGAGTCGCTTGCCATTGCTCGGTGGTTCTCTCCAGGTACTCAATAGGAGGGAGGACCCCCCCCCCCCCTCCCTCCCATACCCACATTCACATTTGGCATTTCCTCCTGAGATTCAACTTTTTCGGGCTAAAAGGGTTCATCCCCCCCCCCCCCTGAAAAATAGCCCTGTACGCCTAAACAATGAATACCTGGACTTGAATAAATAACTATATTATGGTCATGATATAGCTGTAGATGCTGAAAGTGACCTTAAATATCAATAATTAATTTATTCTCTATCATTTTGTCTGTTTGTGAATGTGTGGGATTTGTCAACAAACGAGGGTAAGCTTCTTACTCCATGATTCACAATTTTTCCAACATACCTGTTTCAGATACAATGAAATACATGTAAGATGAGTTACTGTCACACACAAATTAGTTGTTTATTTGATATGGTTTAATCCATCTTGAGAGCTAGTATACACAGTGATGGGTACAGTTCAAGTCAAAATGAGTTGATTAAAGGGATGTTGAACAGCTTGTTAATATTTCCTGCATTACATTACTACTTTGCTATTTATTGACAGAAGGATTTCACAGAGGGTTTCCCTGGCGGTATTTATTTATTGGTGTTTACGGTCACATACTTATCCACAATGGCTAATCGTGACCGTGACAGTTTTACGGGTGGGGGAAGTCGGAGGACCCGGAGAGAACCACCGAGCATCGACGAGCAACTGTCAGCTCAACCTTTTAATTATGTTCAAGCTTCGCTGAAGCAGGGTACCAGCGGTTGAAGACATGTGCACCATTGACATGCAGTACGCCTTAGTACATGGCATCATCGTGCCCCCATGTTGGCAACCGGGATAAAGTGCCTTGCCCAAGGACATTACGTGGGTCGTCCCAGATAGGGATCAAACTCGGGACCTCTATCATAGAAGTCAAAGAGTCTACCACTGAGAAAATGTGCTTTCTTTCCTGGCGGTATTCATATTTGTACGGCCAAACTGGTGTTGGATAACACGGAACACCAAAACATATAACACAAAATTTGTTCCCCATTGATTTTTGAAAGCAGTTATGAAAAGCAAGAGCTCTTTCCTTTTTGTTTTTGGACAAGTGAGTATTCACTCAAAGTCATTTTTTGCAGACAGTGCTATTTTTAAGTGGCCAAAACACATGTTTCATTAAGTCTCAGAACATAACTAAAGCCGGATTTATTGATTAAACATCTCTACATATAGCAAAGCAAAGTGTCTCAAATTAACCCATTCCAAAATGATAGTAGAGAGTAACCAAAGTTGGACAATTTGGGTATTTCCAAATGGTGCACTTATTCTCACTCTCATTGTGCTTGAGGGTTAAATCTGAGATTGAAAAGGTATACCAATCTTACTCAGGGAAGGTGAGTACAGAAAAGTACGAAATTAATCGGAAAATGAATTTTGTCTGACGGTACTAATATTTGTACGAGCAAAACTGGTACTAGATTTATTTATTAATTTATTAGGTTTTAACGACACATTAACAGCCAAGGTCATATTATGTCGGTGACAGTTGTATGGGTGGAGTACCCAGAGAGAACCACCGAGCAATGACGAGCAGCTGCCAGCTCCCCAACATAGTGCCTCCGCACTGTAGCACAGGCAGGGTTAGATTGGTTGAAGACATGTGCACCATCGACGTGCAGTATGCCTTAGTACACGGCGTCATGGTGCCCCCATGCGGACAGTCGGGGTGAAGTGATCGGGACATAATTGGAATGTATCCGACAGATACAATGTCGGATATATTCCAGTTATGTCCCGGTCATGCAAGGCAGCAACTTGAAATTCTCAGAATGTTTCCTACTGTCCCTGCCCGACAGTTTAGTATCTTTGTCAAGTGCCGAGACTGCGTGGAAATACCGTGGATCAGGTGGAAACCGAGGGCATGATTCGTCCCTACTTTATTCTCAAATCAACGACTTTTCCATTCATTATTTACCTGTCACCGGCTGAGTTAGGTATTATATTTGTCTATTTGATGAACTTTTCAACCTTAACTATTTGCGGCTTCATGTAGCACCACTGAAAGGCCACTGCACGGTTACCAATATATTCAGGGATTGATTTTACGAAAATAACAATTATTCCGACGATACCCACATGGGAACTCCTAAATATGCCAAGAGTTAAACTGTTGATAATGACGTATAAAACAGAAGTTGTCATGCTATGCTTGCTGCATGCAGGCATAGAAAACATTCAGCGCTCAATGAATTAGGAATGGAGTAAATTGTCACTTAAACCTACGAAATTCTGAAAAAATGAGTTTTTTTCGACGGCATCTACCTTTATGCATCTGAGACAGAGATTGCGTTAAACTTTACAGCAACCTTATAACAGAAAATATTCTTGGAATTGAACTGTGAATCCGAATTTCGAAAGCATTTTCGGATATTCTATTCCAAACTACCACTGCACGCTTATCAATATTCAGTGATTTTATGAAAATTAAAATTATTCCGACCATACCCATATGGGCAGTCTCGAATCTGCCAACGGTTAAACTTTTAATAATGGCATATAAAACAAAAGTTGTCATACTATGACTGCTGCATACAGCCATAGAAAACGTTCAGCGCTCAGTCATTTGGGAATGGAGTAAATCGTCACTTAAACTTACCAAATTCTGAAAACGAGAGGGTTTTTTTGGACTGCACCTATCTTTATGCAAACAGATCGAGCATAGGGTTGAACTTTGCAACCAAACTTACAACAGCAAATATGCTCGATAAGCATAATTGTAAATACGAACATGTATATCATGTTTCGATATTCCTTTCGAAAATGGAAAAAAGTGAGCTCCAAATTAGCCTATTTTATGAAGAATTTTAGGGCACTCAAATTCAAGGTCCAAAAACTGTGTGAAGGTTAAAACTTTGAATAAAATATATAACAGCAAAATTGTTCTTGGATGAAGGCCCAATCCTCTCATGGAAAAGGTTTTGAGACAATATGGCTCCAGTGCTGAGAAAGTGCATGTAAACTTTGGCGAAAATAACAATTATTTTGACAGTACCTTTATGGGAAGTCTCAAATCTGCCAAGGGTTAAACTTTTAATAATAACATATAGAACAAAATTTGTCATACTTTGACTGCTGCAAGCAGCTATAGAAAACATTCAGAGCTCAAGCAATTAAAAATGGAGTAAGTCGCCACCTAAATTTACCAAATTCTGAAAAAAATTGGAAATTTTTTGGACGGTACCTACTTTTATGCAACCAGAATGGGATAGGGTTAAACTTTACAACCAAACTAACAACAGCAAATATGCTCGATAGTCATTTGTGAATACGTACATGAAAAGTGTTTGAAATTAACCCTTTCCAAAATGATAGAAAAAGAATCCAAAAATGGCTAATTTTGGCATTTTCAAACGGTACTCTTATTCTCGCCCTCATTGTGCTAGAGGGTTAAATCTGAGATTAAGAAGTAAACAGTAACTTTCTTCCACAATCATTGTTGCATCTAGCCATACCAAAATAATTATTACAACTACCTTGTAATTAGAAAAAGTTGCTCTTGAAGTTGGCGAAAATAACAAATATTCCGACAGTACCCTTACGGGAAGTCTCAAATCTGCCAAGGGTTAAACTTTTAATAATAACATATAGAACAAAATTTGTCATATTTTGACTGCTGCAAGCAGCTATAGAAAACATTCAGGGCTCAAGCAATTAAAAATGAAGTAAATCGTCACCTAAACTTACCAAATTCTGAAAAAAATTGGAGTTTTTTGGACGGTACCTACTTTTATGCAACCAGAATGGGATAGGGTTAAACTTTACAACCTAACTTACAACAGCAAATATGCTCGGTAGTCAATTGTGAATACGTACACGAAAAGAGTTTGAAATTGACCCTTTTCCAAAATGATGGGAAAAGCAACCAAAGGCTAATTTTGGCATTTTCAAACGGTACTCTTATTCTCACCCTCATTGTGCTTGAGGGTTAAATCTGAGATTAAAAAGTAAACAGTAACTTTCTTCCGCAATCATTGTTGCAACTATCCAAACCAAAATAATTGTTACAACAACCTTGTTATTTGAGAAATTTGCCCTTGAAGTTGGTCAATTTTGAAGAAAAATTCTATATTCATGTCATTTTTGGCCAGTGGGGGTTAAAGTTGAAAGATCTGAGTGGTGATTGTGGTGTATCATATTATGCTCTAAATGTGTGGAAAATTTGAGCTAAATAACTGTAAACAATTTTGAGACATTCGAAAAATGGTGAAATTTTGAAGGTTTTGGCAGAATATTTTGAAAACACGCGTTTTCACAGATATGACGATACCGCATTTCACTAGATTTTATGACATTACATAAGTGTGCCAAATATTGGTCAAAGTCGTACAGCTTGTTTTCGAGCAGTTCAACAGACAAAATTCAGTGAGGAAAAAAAAAAAAGAGAAGAAAAATTTTGAAAAAGAAGAATAACAATAGTCTTTCCCAAACTGGGTTTGGGAAAGCCTAATTATGGATTTCCAAAATAAAAAACAAACGTGGCAGAGAATTTTCTTCAGGCTTTGATTCTGACTCAGAACAAGATATTCAAAAAACTAAAATCTGGCCAAAATTCGAATTAATTTATGCGGCTGATGAGAACAAGAAAGCTTCCAACATCAATCCATTTGTGTTGGAAAAGGCTATCAAAGGTATCGCTGGCACTGCTACAGATGTTAAAAAGCTTAGGTCTGGCGCTTTACTTGTGGAATGTAAAAAGGAATCACAGGCACTAAATTTATTAAATACTACAAAACTGGCAGATATGGATGTTAATACATTTCCACACAGAACACTGAACAACAGCAAGGGTGTAGTAAGAACAAAAGAATTAGTTGGCATTGTTATACTAGAAATAAAGAAAGAACTGCAGTCACAAGGTGTCAGCGATGTCATACGAATACAAATTAAAAAAGGTGCCTCAATAATACAAACAAATACATACATTTTAACTTTTGAATCCTCACAGCCGCCTAAATCTATTAATGTTGGTTATATGAACATCGGAGTGGATTTGTATATTCCAAATCCACTCCGATGCTTCAATTGTCAAAAATATGGTCATATTCAAACCATTTGCAGAGGACAAACGATATGCTTCAAATGTGGCCAGTAACACCAAGAGCCTTGTAATAATCCAATCAAGTGTGTGAACTGTCAGTGCAGTCATAATCATATGTCATCTTCAAAGGATTGTCTTGTATGGAAAATAGAAAAAACGATACAAAAAATTAAATGTGAAAAACAAATCAGTTTCAAAAAGGCCAGAGAAATTGTTACATCAATGCCTGGCATGAATGCATCAATTCCATCATATGTCAGAATAATCAATAAAACAATATCAACAAAAACTGCAGAATGTCCGACACAATACACATGGCTCAAAGGCACAATACCATCTTTACTACAGGCCTTCACAATAGAACACAATAATTCACCAGAAGCAAAGTCAACTCAGACACCGCCAGCCACACAAACAACTACAGAAGAACATTTCAAAACAAATCAGAAGAAAAACCAAGATAAACCTAAACCACAACAGAAAAAAGCAAAGGAAGCAAAATCAGAACAGAAAAATGACCAAAATAAACCGAAATCAGAACCCCAACCTCTTAGTCAAGAGTCTGAGAAGAAAGCAAAAAAGAACCAAAAAGAAACTAGAGAAACAGAATTTACTGCATCCAGTAAATTCAAGTCTGTGTGAAAAGGGTTAAAGTATCAGGAAAAAACTCTACAGAAAGAGAATTTATGGAGGCTTATCATCTGGTGTAAAATATTTTTAAAAAAATCAGAAATGGGTTTTCGTTAATAGTATTTACAGATATTCATACAGGAATCAGAATCTTTTTTTTAGGAAACCAGAAAAGGCATATATGTGACCAGCATTCAAAGGGTTCGATACACGAATCAGAGATGGACAATGTTGGCTCTGCCCACTAATTTGAGTGATGAAATACATTCATAAACTTTAGAAATACATTAAGGTGTAAATGCATTTCCCAATCTTTCTGAATAATATGCACTTGATGACCTCAATCAGGTGGACCATATATTGAATCTCCAGCAATTTTTAACTCAGTCGGTGTAGCCCCATGTCCACATCTACATTGAAGAATGAGCGCAACCCACTTTGAAATAATGGCTCCACCAACATCAGATCTGTCACCTGCCATTCAGATCGAATGGGTGAAAAAACATAGATGAGTGCAAACTGATTATTGTTAACCAGCATGTCAAAATGCATAGAGATAGGACGATCCGTATTTGAGTTGTCGCGCTGACAAAGGGTACATAGACTCTCTGTCGGAGATATTGTCATAAAAACCTTAAAACCCTAAGAGCTCATTTGAAGGTCTGCTCTTAAAAGAGCATCTAGTGACCTAAACAAGGCATACATAAAACTAGAACTTCTCTAATAAATTAATTTTAAACAGTCATAGCACGAACACAGTTAACAGTACAGTCAAATATGTCAGTATTGCATCTTTTACCGGCATCCTGAGAGCATTGGGATAGATCTCAATAACAAATCTTCAGTGTAGTTTTATAATTACATGTACACTGAAATTCTTCATAATCAAGTTGTTTGTTTTTATATTAACTTGGTTTGGGAATTAATTCTGTACAATGAGATTAAATAAATAGATCATGTTATTGTATGTGACAGTCACAGCTTACTCCCTACTGCTTTTTGTGAAATTCTTTCATGGAGAAAATATTCATACAGGAATCATAACAATTTTTCTGAGAAACCCGAAAAGGCATATATGTGCACACCATATATAGGGTTCGATCAAGGAATCAGAAATGGACATTACTGCCGCTGCCATTTATTTGAATGATGAGATACATGTATAATCCTCAGAACTGCATTAATTGGTATAAAATGAAATTCCTAATAGATCGAAAAAGTATGCATTTAATGACCTCTTTTGACCGCATAGAGGTGGACCACATTTTGAACCTCCAGCAAGTTTCAACTTTTGGTGTAGGTACCATTACTATAGGTCATACTAAGCCTGAAGTATGAGCATAAACTACTTTATAAATATTGGCTCCACCAACTCCGGATCTGCCATATTTGTAAATGATGGCAAATGTTCATATTAGCTAGACAATGATGAAGTGCATACATGGTACCTCTGGAAAATATATTGCAAGTAAAAAGGTTCAGTAATGTTGGAATGTAGACGTTGAAAGGCCTTGATGACCCCCAAGAGCCTATCTGAAGACTTATTGGCATCGTCAAAATACCGAGGTGCCATCTTTGTCCATGTGTGTTTAGAACAACATTGTGAGAATGGAAATGGTTTTCATTATCCTCAATGATATTTTTGAAGAGAGGTGCACCATTGAAGTGCAGTACGCTTTAGTACACAGCGCCACCGTGCCACCATATTACGATCTTCAGAGGGTTAAAATACTCTCTTTAAATATTCCATTTTAACCATTTAACCCTTTACCCAACGAATCGGCCGCATCCGCCCGCGTAATATTCAAATTGAGAAGTTGAAAAAATATTAGTTCCAACGAGGGGTCCCATGATATGGTTTTGTTGAAATTGTTTTGAATATTTGAAAAAATGATATTTGAAATAATAAATTTTGGTATCGTCTGCGTTGGGTAAAGGGTTAAATGGGGGCGCAGTGGCTGAGTTGGCAGAGGTGCAGGCTGCAAGTCGAGCGGTCCTCACTCTGTCCTTTGGCAAGACACTTCACCCCATTGCCCACGTGGGTGTATGGTGGCGATGTGTACTAAAGCGTACTGCACATCGATGGTGCATCTGTCTTCAACCAATGCTAACCCTGCTTGTGTGGAGTTAGTATGTGGGGGATCTGATAGTTGCTCGCTGTTGCCCAGAGGTTCTCCCCAGGTACTCCGGCTTCCTCCACCCGTAAAACTGTCCTGGTTATGGTAAACCACTGTGCAGATATATGTGACATTAAACACCAATAAATAAATAATCCTTTAAAAAATGAGCTTATTCCAATGAAGGGTCATAAGCTATGTTTTTCAATCAAAAATGAAAAAGTAATTAAAACTGAATAGACATTTCTGTTTATAAAGCTGACCGCTCTTTGCCGTTATGTTGACAAAGGGGTTAAGAATCCCTTAGTTTGGTAAGCACACTGAAAAGGTGTCCCATTCCACATAGAATTAAATGTTGCAGAAAAGAAAGCGAAAAACATTCTTTAGCCATGAGATATATTAAAGGTATTTTTTTACTCACATCGAAGTATTAAGGGGGTTAAAATCTGAGCATTCAAATATTCCATTTTATTACTTTGTAACTGTGATAGGTGTTTCGAGAAAGCCACACACCAGTCCATCCCAAAACCTCTCAATCCTGAGTTATGATTGAGAATAAATAGATTTTTTAAAAAATGCTTTGAAAAGTGAAGGTTTCTCTCTCTCTTCAATGATTGAGACTGAAGTTTTGTAACATGATACAACATAAATATACAGTGCTGTTCAATGTAACAAAGAATTCTATCTCAGCTTTCACTCTGGAGATTATATTCTGTTTTAGATAATGGTTACTGCTTCAGCTAACTCATTTCCCAGTAAATGTTGTAAACATATTTTTAACCTGTAGAGCCCGAAGGCCCCACATGCCTCCAAATCATAGATGACCGAGTACCAATGGCAGGCAGTCTATCAGTATACCAAAAACATTCAGATAGGATTGATTGTATTTGGGTTATCATGTTGACAAACAGTGCATAGAAGACATTCTATGAATGTTATTAATTTATTGGGGTTTAACGACACTTTTCAACAGCTAGGCTCGTCTCGGACAGTTTTTACGGATGGAGGAAGCCTGAGAACCCAGAGAACCACCAAGCAGCAACAAATAACTGTCTGGCTCCCCGACATGCTAACTCCACACAAGCAGGGTTAGTGCAAGTGCATCATCGACATGCAGTATGTCTTATTACACAACATCACCATGCCCTTATGTGGTCAATGGGGGGTGAAGTGTTTTTGCCCAAAGACACAAGGCAGTTGCCGCAGATAGGATTCGAACTGAGAACCTCTCGGCTTGCAGCCTGCACCTCTAACTGCTTAGCCACCGCGCCCCCCTATGAATGTAATGGGAATACTTTAGAGGCTTATTTTGGGAATAAAATAGTTTTAAAGAAATAAGTTTTCAGTGACAGAATTTATAGATATTCATTCAAAAATCAGATAATTTTTTCCAAGAAACCAGATAAGGTATATATCTTCACAGTATTCAAAGGGACCTATCAAGGGAATGCACGAGGAGGTTCTAAAATATGATTTCTAGCAATTCTGGTAATAGCCCTCGTGACCCCTGTTCGACCTTGGCCCAAATTTTGAACCTCCACCGAGTGTCGACTCATTTAGTATTGGTCCAAGGTCCATACATCACACCATGCTTGAGATATGAGCAAGACCCACTTTCACAAATTTTGGCCACACCAACTTTTTACGTAAAAATGGATGTATGGACTTCAGGAATGCTTTAGAGAGTCAAAAAACGTGATTTCCAGCAATTCTGAAAAATGCACTCAATGACCCCAGGTGACCTCCGTGACCCTGACCCATATTTTTGAACCTCCATGAAGTGTTGACTTATTTAGTGTTGGCTCCAGGTCCATGCATCACACCATGCTTGAGATATGAGCGTGACCCACTTTCAAAATTTTTGGCCACGCCCACTTTTTGTGTCGCCGCTCCATGAAGTGAGGAGCGACATATAGGGATTACTTTTGTCGTCTTGCGTCGTCCGCGTCACACTTTCTCTTATCCGCCACTCCTCTTTAACCTATGAATGGATTTTGATGAAACTTTCAGTGATTCTTTATCCCATCATGGCATTGTGCACCTCCTATTTTATTTTTTGATCCGCTGTATTTTTTCCAGAGTTATGCCCCTTTTCCACTTAGAATTCTGTCTGAAACGCCAGGCTTCTCTTATCCGCCACTCCTCTTTAACCTATGAATGGATTTTGATGAAACTTTCAGTGATTCTTTATCACATCATGGCATTGTGCACCTCCTATTTTATTTTTTGATCCGCTGTATTTTTTCCAGAGATATGCCCCTTTTCCACTTAAAATTCTGTCTGATACGCCAGGCGACACACGTCTTCCATGGAAGACTCGCATCTAAGTTTTCATGAAAAAATGCATGTCTGAATTTTGGGGAAGCATTTGGAGGTCAAACAATATGATTTCCAGCAATTAGGAAAAATGCACTCATTTACCCCTGGGTGACCTCGGTGACCTTGACCCATATTTTGAACCTCTATCGCGTGTCGACTCATTTGGTGTTAGTCCAGGTCCATGCATCGTACCATGCTTGAGTTATGAGCGTGGCCCACTTTCAAAAATTTTGGCCATGCCCACTTTTTTACGTCAAAATGCATCTATGAACATCAGGAATGCTTCAGGGGTAAAAAAATATGATTTCCAGCAGTTATAAAAAAATGCACTTAATGACCCCTAGGTGACCTCGGTGACCTTGACCCATATTTTGAATCTCCATCGAGTGTCGACTCATTTGGGGTTGGTCCCAGGTCCATTCATCATACCATGCTTGAGATATGAGCGTGACCTACTTTTAAAATTTTTGGGCACGCCCACTTTTTTAATGTTAAAAATGCATGTTTGTACGTCAGGAATGCTTTAGGGGGTCAAACAATGTGAATTCCAGCAATTATGAAAAATGCACTCAATGACCCCTTGGTGACCTTGACCCATATTTTGAATCTCCACTGAGTGTCGACTCATTTGGTGTTGATCCCACGTTCATACGAGATACCATGTCTGAGATATGGGCGTGACCCACTTTCAAAAAATTTGGCCACGCCCACTTTATTAATGTAAAAAATGCATGAGTGTATGTCAGAAATGCTTTGGGGGGGGGGGGTCAAAAAACGTGATTTCCAGCAATTATGAAAAATGCACTCAATTACCCCTAAGTGACCTTGACCCATATTTTAAATCTCCATCGAGTGTCGACTCATTTGGAGTTGGTCCCAGATCCATACGTCATACCACACATGAGATATCGGCGTGACCCACTTTCAAAAATTTTGGCCACGCCCACTTTTTTAACGTGAAAATGCATGTGTGCACGACAGGAATGCTTTAGGGGATCAAAAATGTGATTTCCAGCAATTATGAAAAATGCACTCAATGACCCCTGTGTGACCCCCGTGACCTTGACCCATATGTTGAATCTCCATCGAGTGTCGACTCATTTAGTGTTGGTTCCAGGTCCATATGTCATACCACACCTGAGATATGGGCGTGACCCACTTTCAAGACACCCCTGATACCCCAGGAATCTGAAAAACATAGGTGGCCGAGAACTTGTGGCTGTCTATCAGCATACCAAAAATCAACGAGTTAGGGCAATTCGTTTTCGAGTTATCTTGCGGACAAAAAAGTGATGAGAAGACAGAAGAAGAAGAAGAAGAAAAAAAGAAAAGAAAAAGAAACCGTGCAAAAACAATAGTCTGTGTGTTTCACACAGACTAGCTAGAGAATTGTAATTTGTTGGACAAATTACGCGCTTTCCCAACTTTTTAATGTGAAAAGGCAAACTGTATTGTACACAAAACTATCGATCAGTTTTGAAAACAGAAAATTTAGTGGAAATCAAAGTTTTTGTGATGCTACTAGTTTTTATGCAGCCAAAACAGATATTTGAGATACAGCAGGACACCAAAACATTTAACACAAAATTTGCTCTTCAATAATTACAGAATATTTTCATAGAAAGCAAAACAAGCGATGTCCTTTGTGCTTTGGAAAAAAATAGTACATATGAATTATGGGCGTACGGGCCGGGGTTTCATGAAGGACTGTGCCCCAACCCACCCATGAGTCAGGAAGGAACCGATTTTTCAGCCAATATGCCAGAAAATTTCGGACAATTTAGTTGCCAGAAATGACCACAAAACATTTTGGTTTTCCACACAAAATGTTGTTTTCCTATCTCATCACTTAGAAGTAGCAAGTAAACTGACCATTATACTGTACAAGTTGCTTCAGTGGAACCGTATCCACGTTAATATTATTCATTTATAATCACACAAGTACATATACAGGGTTCTATTACTGCATATTACGGGAGCACGGTGGCTCAGAAGGTAGAGATGATTGTTGCAATCCAAGAAGTCCTCGGTTCGAATCCCGCCTATGGCAACCACATTGTGTCCTTGAGCAAGACACTTCATCCCAATTTAATTTCCCACGTGGGGTGGGGGTGGGGGGGGGCATGATGGCGATGTGTACTAAGGGTACTTTGAGGGTGTACTTGTCTTCAACCAATGCTAACCCTGCTTTTGTGGAGTTAGTATGTCGGGGAGTCTGAGTCGCTTGCCATTGCTCGGTGGTTCTCTCCAGGTACTCAATGGGAGGGAGATCCCCCTCCCCTCCTTCCCATGCCCACATTTGGCATTTCCTCCTGAGATTCAATTTTTTCGGGCTAAAAGGGTTCACCCCCTCCCCCCCCCCCCCCCCCCGAAAAATAGCCCTGTACGCCTATGCAATGAATACCTGGACTTGAATAAATAACTATATTATGGTCATGATATAGCTGTAGATGCTGAAAGTGACCTTAAATATCAATAATAAATTTATTCTCCATTCTGTCTGTTTGTAAATGTGTGGGATTTGTCAGCAAACGAGGGTAAGCTTCCTACTCCATGATTTCACAATTTTTCCAACATATCTGTTTCAGATACAATGAAATATATGTAATATGAGTTACTGTCACACACAAATTAGTTAGACTTTCCCAAATTGGGTTTGGGAAAGACTATTGTTATTCTTCTTTTTCAATTTTTTTTTTTTTCCTCCCTGAATTTTGTCTGTTGAACTGCTCGAAAACAAGCTGTACGATTTTGACCAAATTTGGCACACTTATGTAATGTCATAAAATCAAGTGAAATGCGGTATCGTCATATCTGTGAAAACGCGTATTTTCAAAATATTCTGTCAAAATCTTCAAAATTTCACCATTTTTCGAATGTCTCAAAATTGTTTACAGTTATTTAGCTCAAATTTTCCACACATTTAGAGCATTATATGATACACCACAAATGTCCACAATCACCACTCAGATCTTTCAACTTTAACCCCCACTGACCAAAAATGACATGAATATAGAATTTTCTTCAAAATTGACCAACTTCAAGGGCAAATTTCTCTAATAACAAGGTTGTTGTAACAATTATTTTGGTTTGGATAGATGCAACAATGATTGCGGAAGAGAGTTACTGTTTACTTTTTTATCTCAGATTTAACCCTCAAGCACAATGAGGGTGAGAATAAGAGTACCGTTTGAAAATGCCAAAATTAGACAACTTTGGTTGCTTTTTCCATCATTTTGGAAAAGGGCTATTTTCAAACACTTTTCGTGTACGTATTCACAATTGACTACCGAGCATATTTGCTGTTCTAAGTTTGGTAGTAAAGTTTAACCCTATCCCATTCTGGTTGCATAAAAGTAGGTATCGTTCAAAAAACTCCAATTTTTTCAGAATTTGGTAAGTTTTGGTGATAATTTACTCCATTTTTAATTGCTTGAGCTCTGAATGTTTTCTATAGCTGCTTGCAGCAGTCAAAGTATGACAAATTTTGTTCTATATGTTATTATTAAAAGTTTAACCCTTGGCAGATTTGGGACTTCCCATAAGGGTACTGTCGGAATATTTGTTATTTTCGCCAACTTCAAGAGCAAATTTTTCTAATTAACAGGTAGATGTAATAATTATTTTGGTATGGCTAGATGCAACAATGATTGTGGAAGAAAGTTTCTGTTTACTTCTTAATCTCAGATTTAACCCTCTAGCACAATGAGGGTGAGAATAAGAGTACCGTTTGAAAATGCCAAAATTAGCAATTTTTGGTTGCCTTTTCTATCATTTTGGAATGGGTTAATTTCAAACACTTTTCACGTACGTATTCACAATTGACTATCGAGCACATTTGCTGTCGTTAGTTTGGTTGTAAAGTTTAACCCTATCCCATTCTGGTTGCATAAAAGTAGGTACCGTCCAAAAAATTTCCAATTTTTTCAGAATTTGGTAAATTTAGGTGGCGATTTACACCATTTTTAATTGCTTGAGCTCTGGATGTTTTCTATAGCTGCTTGCAGCAGTCAAAGTATGACAAATTTTGTTCTATATATTATTATTAAAAGTTTAACCCTTGACAGATTTGATACTTCCCAAAAGGGTACTGTCAGAATAATTGTTATTTTCGCCAACGTTTACATGCACTTTCTCAGCACTGGAGCCATATTGTCTCAAAACCTTTTCCATGAGAGGATTGGGCCTTCATCCAAGAACAATTTTGCTGTTATATATTTTATTTAAAGTTTTAACCTTCACCCAGTTTTCGGGCTGTGAATTTGAGTGCCCTAAAATTCTTCATAAAATTGGCTAATTTGGAGCTCACATTTTTCCATTTTCGAAAGCAATATCGAAAAATGATTTACATCTTCGTATTTACAATTGCCTACCGAGCATATTTGCTGTTGTAAGTTTGGTTGTAAAATTTAACCCTATACTCGTTCTGTTTGCATAAAGATAGGTGCAGTCCAAAAAAACTCCCGTTTTCAGAATTTGGTAAGTTTAAGTGACGATTTACTCCATTCCTAATTGATTGAGCGCTGAACGTTTTCTATGGCTGTATGCAGCAGTCATAGTATGACAACTTTTGTTTTATATGTCATTATTAAAAGTTTAACCGTTGGCAGATTCGAAACTGCCCATATGGGTATGGTCGGAATAATTTTAATTTTCATAAAATCACTGAATATTGATAAGCGTGCAGTGGTAGTTTGGAATAGAATATCCGAAAATGCTTTCGAAATTCTGAATCACATTTCAATTCCAAGAATATTTTCTGTTTTTAAGGTTGCTGTAAAGTTTAACGCAATCCCTGTCTCAGATGCATAATGGTAGATGCTGTCGAAAACAACTCATTTTTCAGAATTTCGTTGGTTTAAGTGACAATTTACTCCATTCCTAATTCATTGAGCACTGAATGTTTTCTATGCCTGCATGCAGCAAGCATAGCATGACATCTTCTGCTTTATACGTCATTATCAAAAGTTTAACCGTTGGCATATTTAGGAGTTCCCATGTGGGTATAGTCGGAATAATTGTTATTTTCGTAAAATCAATCCCTGAATATATTGGTAACCGTGCAGTGGCCTTTCAGTGGTGCTACATGAAGCCGCAAATAGTTAAGGTTGAAAAGTTCATCAAATAGACAAATATAATACCCAACTCAGCCGGTGACAAGTAAATAATGAATGGAAAAGTCGTTGATTTGAGAATAAAGTAGGGACGAATCGTGCCCTCGGCTTCCACCTGATCCACGGTATTTCCACGTGGTCTCGGCACTTGACAAAGATCCTAAACTGTCGGGCAGGGACAGTAGGAAACATTCTGAGAATTCCAAGTTGCTGCCTTGCATGATCGGGACATAACTGGAATATATCCGACATTGTATCTGCCGGATATATTCCAATTATGTCCCGATCACTTCACCCCGACTGTCCGCATGGGGGCACCATGACGCCGTGTACTAAGGCATACTGCATGTCGATGGTGCGCATGTCTTCAACCAATCTAACCCTGCCTGTGCTACAGTGCGGAGGCACTATGTTGGGGAGCTGGCAGCTGCTCGTCATTGCTCGGTGGTTCTCTCTGGGTACTCCGGCTTCCTCCGCCCATACAACTGTCACCGACATAATATGACCTTGGCTGTTAATGTGTCGTTAAAACCTAATAAATAAACTAGAAAATTGTAATTTGTTGGACAAATTACGGGCTTTCCCAACTTTTTAATGTGAAAAGGCAAACTGTATAGTACACAAAACTATCGATCACTTTTGAAAACAGAAAATTTAGTGGGAATCAAAGTTTTTGTGATGCTACTAGTTTTTATGCAGCCAAAACAGATATTTGAGATACGGCAGGACACCAAAACATTTAACACAAAATTTGCTTTTCAATAATTGCAGAATATTTTCATAGAAAGCAAAACAAGTGTGTCCCAATCCACCCCTGAGTCAGGAAGGAGCCGATTTCTCGGTCAGTATGCCAGAAAATTTCGGACAATTTAGTTGCCAGAAATGACCACAAAACATTTTGGTTTTCCACACAAAATGTTGTTTACCTATCTCATCACTTAGAAGTTGCAAGTAAACTGACCATTATACTGTACAAGTTGATTCAGTGGAACTGTATCCACGTTAATATTATACACATAAAGAGCTCTATTACTGCATATTACGGGAGCACTGTGGCTCAGAAGGTAGAGATGATTGTTGCAATCCAAGAAGTCCTCGGTTCGACTCCCGCCTGTGGCAACCACATTGTGTCCTTCAGCAAGACACTTCATACCAATTTAATTTCCCATGTGGGGGAGGGGGGGGGGAGGTCATGATGGCGATGTGTACTTTGAGGGTGCACTTGTCTTCAACCAATGCTAACCCTGCTTTTGTGGAGTTAGTATGTTGGGGAGTCTGAGACGCTTGCCATGGCTCGGAGGTTCTCTCCAGGTACTCAATGGGAGGGAGACCCCCCCCCCCCCTCTCCCTCCCATACACACATTTGGCATTTCCTCCTGAGATTCAACTTTTTCGGGCTAAAAGGGTTCATCCCCCCCCCCCTGAAAATTAGCCCTGTACGCCTATGCAATGAATACCTGGACTTGAATAAATACCTATATTATGGTCATGATATAGTGTAGATGCTGAAAGTGACCTTAAATATCAATAATTAATTTATTCTCTATCATTTTGTCTGTTTGTGAATGTGTGGGATTTGTCAACTGTTACAAACGAGGGTTAGCTTCTTACTCCATGATTTCACAATTTTTCCAACATTTCTGTTTCAGATACAATGAAATACATGTAATATGAGTTACTGTCACACACAAATTAGTTGTTTATTTGATATGGTTTAGGTTAAACATATTTTTATTTGCCAAACAAATAAGTTGCAAATTGGGATTGGAGGACAAGTAGCTTTCCACTTAGTATACCCTCCGCTCCCTTAACACGATACAAAAAATCAATATAATGGCGAAACAAACAAATGAGAGAAATGTAAAAAAAAAAAAAAAAAAAAAATATATATGTTTTCTAGAAAATCTAACTTCGCAATAAAAAAAGAGTGAGAGAGAGAGAGAGAAAAAAAAAAGTGATTGATTGTTGATGTCCTTTCTGCACCTTGAGTCTGTCCCTGTCAATTTGATTTCCCATGTCGAGGGTCGACCGGCGCTGCACTAAGTGGTTGCTACTACTACTACTACCATCATTACTGCTACTACTATAGATAATACTTTTACTATCGCGTTCAAATCTTACCACCGACATAGCACTCCTGCGTCGAATAATAATAATAATAATAATAATAATAATAATAATAATAATATTTACATATTAATTTCCGTAATCATCCATTGGTTACACTTTAGCCGCCTAATCACGCGCCTAAGGAGTCGCAATGAACTGCATGTGTTAAACAATACTAGGATAGAAACTCATTATCGAATCTTCGAGTGTTACGAATAAATTTTTGAACAAATTTAAAAAGTGAGGTATTAGTTTTATGTTCTGAAATGGGATCGCCGTACAGTAAAATATCAACGGAGTTCAAATTAACATTAATTTCCAATAGTTTACCAATGAGAGCGTTGCGAGATTCTGAATAAAAGGGGCAAAAGAGTAAATAGTTTAAACCATCTAGACAGCTAGTATACACAGTGATGGGTACAGTTCAAGTCAAAGTTCAAGTCAAAGTGAGTTGATTAAAGGGATGTTGAACGCTTGTTAATATTTCTTGCATTACATTACTACTTTGCTATTTATTGACAGAAGGATTTCACAGAGGGTTTCCCTGACGGTATTTATTTATTGGTGTTTACGGTCACATACTTATCCACAATGGCTAATCGTGACCGTGACAGTTTTATGGGTGGGGGAAGTCGGAGGACCCAGAGAGAACCACCGAGCATCGACGAGCAACTGTCAGCTCAACATTCTTATTATGTTCAAGCTCCGCTGAAGCAGGGTACCTGTGGTTGAAGACATGTGCACCATTGACATGCAGTACGCCTTAGTACATGGCATCATCGTGCCCCCATGTTGGCAACCGGGATAAAGTGCCTTGCCCAAGGACATTACATGGGTCGCCCCAGATAGCGATCAAACTCGGGACCTCTATCATAGAAGTCGAACAGTCTACCACTGAGAAAATGTGCTTTCTTTCCTGGCGGCATTCATATTTGTACGACCAAACTGGTGTTGGATAACACGGAACACCAAAACATACAACACAAAATTTGTTCCCCATTGAATTTTGAAAGTAGTTATGAAAAGCTCAAAGAGCTCTTTCCTTTTTGTTTTTGGACAAGTGAGTATTCACTCAAAATCATTTTTTGCACACAGTGCTATTTTTAAGTGGCCAAAGCACATGTTTCATTAAGTCCCAGAACATAACTAAAGCCGGATTTATTGATTAAACATCTCTGCATATAGCAAAGCAAAGTGTCTCAAATTAACCCATTCCAAAATGATAGTAGAGAGTAACCAAAGTTGGATAATTTGGGTATTTCCAAATGGTACACTTATTCTCACTCTCATTGTGCAAGAGGGTTAAATCTGAGATTGAAAAGGTATACCAATCTTACTCAGGGAAGGTGAGTACAGAAAAGTACGAAATTAATCAGAAAATGAATTTTGTCTGACGGTACTAATATTTGTACGAGCAAAATTGGTACTGGATTTATTTATTTATTTATTTATTTATTTATTTATTTATTTATTTATTTATTTATTTATTTATTTATTTATTAGGGTTTAACGACACATTAACAGCCATGGTCATATTATGTCGGTGACAGTTGTATGGGTGGAGCAAGCCGGAGTACCCAAAGAGAACCACCGAGCAATGACGAGCAGCTGTCAGCTCCCCAACATAGTGCCTCCGCACTGTAGCACAGACAGCGTTAGATTGGTTGAAGACATGCGCACCATCGACGTGCAGTATGCCTTAGTACACGTCGTCATGGTGCCCCCCATGCGGACAAACGTGGTGAAGTGATCGGGACATAACTGGAATATATCCGACAGATACAATGTCGGATATATTCCAATTATGTCCCGATCATGCAAGGCAGCAACTTGAAATTCTCAGAATGTTTCCTACTGTCCCTGCCTGACAGTTTAGTATCTTTGTCAAGTGCCGAGACCACGTGGAAAAACCGTGGATCAGGTGGAAACCGTGGGCACGATTCGTCCCTACTTTATTCTCAACTCAACGACTTTTCCATTCATTATTTACCTGTCACCGGCTGAGTTAGGTATTGTATTTGTCTATTTGATGAACTTTTCAACCTTAACTATTTGCGGCTTCATGTAGCACCACTGAAAGGCCACTGCACGGTTACCAATATATTCAGGGATTGATTTTACGAAAATAACTATTATTCCGACTATACCGACATGGGAACTCCTAAATATGCCAAGGGTTAAACTTTTGATAATGACGCATAAAACAGAAGTTGTCATGCTATGCTTGCTGCATTCAGGCATAGAAAACATTCAGCGCTCAATGAATTAGGAATGGAGTAAATTGTCACTTAAACCTACGAAATTCTGAAAAAATGAGTTTGTTTCGACGGCATCCACCATTATGCATCTGAGACAGGGATTGCGTTAACTTTACAGCAACCATATAACAGAGAATATTCTTGGAATTGAACTGTGAATTTTCAGATATTCTATTCGAAACTTCCACTGCACGCTTATCAATATTCAGTGATTTTATGAAAATTAAAATTATTCCGACCCTACCCATATAGGCAGTCTCGAATCTGCCAACGGTTAAACTTTTAATAATGACATATAAAACAAAAGTTGTCATACTATGACTGCTGCATACAGCCATAGCAAACGTTTAGCGCTCAATCAATAAGGAAAGGCGTAAATCGTCACTTAAACTTACCAAATTCTAAAAACGAGAGTTTTTTTGGACTGCACCTATCTTTATGCAAACAGAACGAGCATACGGGTAAACTTTACAACCAAACTTACAACAGCAAATATGCTCGCTAGGCAAGTGTAAATACGAACATGTAAATCATTTTTCGATATTCCTTTCGAAAATGGAAGAAAGGTGAGCTCCAAATTAGCCAATTTTATGAACAATTTTAGGGCACTCAAATTCAAGGTCAGAAAACTGGGTCAAGGTTAAAACTTTGAATAAAATATATAACAGCAAAATTGTTCTTGGATGAAGGCCCAATCCTCTCATGGAAAAGGTTTTGAGACAATATGGCTCCAGTGCTGAGAAAGTGCATGTAAACGTTGGCGAAAATAACATTTATTCTGACAGTACCCTTATGGGAAGTCTCAAATCTGCCAAAGGTTAAACTTTTAATAATAATATATAGAACAAAATTTGTCATACTTTGACTGCTGCAAGCAGCTATAGAAAACATTCAGAGCTCAAGCAATTAAAAATGGAGTAAATCGCCACCTGAATTTACCAAATTCTGAAAAAATTGGAAATTTTTTGGACGGTACCTACTTTTATGCAACCAGAATGGGATAGGGTTACATTTTACAACCAAACTAACAACAGCAGATATACTCGATAGTCAATTGTGAATACGTACATGAAAGGTGTTTGGAATTAACCCTTTCCAAAATGATAGAAAAGGAAACCAAAAATGGCTAATTTTGGCATTTTCAAACGGTACTCTTATTCTCGGCCTCATTGTGCTAGAGGGTTAAATCTGAGATTAAGAAGTAAACAGTAACTTTCTTTCACAATCATTGTTGCATCTAGCCATACACAAAAAAATAATTATTACAACTACCTTGTAATTAGAAAAAATTGCTCTTGAAGTTGGCGAAAATTACAAATATTCCGACAGTACCCTTATGGGAAGTCTCAAATCTGCCAAGGGTTAAACTTTTAATAATAACATATAGAACAAAATTTGTCATACTTTGACTGCTGCAAGCAGCTATGGAAAACACTCAGACTTCAAGCAATTGAAAATGGAGTAAATCGTCACCTAAACTTACAAAATTTTGAAAAAATTGGAGTTTTTTTGGACGGTACCTACTTTTATGTAACCAGAAAGGGATACGGTTAAACTTTACAACCAAACTTACAACAGCAAATGTGCTCGGTAGTCAATTGTGAATACGTACACGAAAAGTGTTTGAAATTGACCCTTTTCCGAAATGATGGAAAAAGCAACCAAAGTTGGCTAATTTTGGCATTTTTAAACAGTACTCTTATTCTCACCCTCATTGTGCTTGAGGGTTAAATCTGAGATTAAAAAGTAAACAGTAACTTTCTTCCGCAATCATTGTTGCATCTATCCAAACCAAAATAATTGTTACAACAACCTTGTTATTAGAGAAATTTGCCCTTGAAGTTGGTCAATTTTGAAGAAAAATTCTAGATTCATGTCATTTTTGGTCAGTGGGGGTTAAAGTTGAAAGATCTGAGTGGTGATTGTGGTGTATCATATTATGCTCTAAATGTGTGGAAAATTTGAGCTAAATAACTGTAAACAATTTTGAGACATTCGAAAAATGGTGAAATTTTGAAGGTTTTGGCAGAATATTTTGAAAACACGCGTTTTCACAGATATGACGATAGCGCATTTCACTAGATTTTATGACATTACATAAGTGTGCCAAATTTGGTCAAAATCGTACAGCTTGTTTTCGAGCAGTTCAACAGACAAAATTCAGGGAGGAAAAAAAAAATAAAAACTAGAGAATTGTAATTTGTTGGACAAATTACGGGCTTTCCCAACTTTCTAATGTGAAAAGGCAAACTGTATTGTACACAAAACTATCGATCAGTTTTGAAAACAGAAAATTTAGTGGAAATCAAAGTTTTTGTGATGCTATTAGTTTTTATGCAGCCAAAACAGATATTTGAGATATAGCAGGACACCAAAACATTTAACACAAAATTTGCTCTTCTATGATTACAGAATATTTTCGTAAAAAGCAAAACAAGCGATGTCCTTCGTGCTTTGGAAAAAAATTAGTACACAAGAATTATGGGCGTACGGGCCGGGGTTTCATGAAGGACTGTACCCCAATCCACCCCTGAGTCAGGAAGGAGCCGATTTTTCGGCCAATATGCCAGAAAATGTCGGACAATTTAGTTGCCAGAAATGACAACAAAACAATTTGGTTTCCCACACAAAATGTTGTTTTCCTATCTCATCACTTAGAAGTTGCAAGTAAACTGACCATTATACTGTACAAGTTGATTCAGTGGAACCGTATCTACGTTAATATTATTCATTTATGATCACACAAGTACACATAAAGAGCTCTATTACTGCATATTACGGGAGCACGGTGGCTCAGAAGGTAGAGATGATTGTTGCAATCCAAGAAGTCCTCGGTTCGAATCCCGTCTGCGGCAACCACATTGTGTCTGTGAGCAAAACACTTCATCCCAATTTAATTTCCCACGTTGTGGGGGGGGGGGGGGTCATTTCCTCCTGAGATTCAACTTTTTCGGGCTAAAAGGGTTCGCCCCCCCCCCCCCCCCCCCCCCTGAAAAATAGCCCTGTATGTCTATGCAATGAATACCTGGACTTGAATAAATACCTATATTATGGTCATGATATAGCTGTAGATGCTGAAAGTGAACTTAAATATCAATAATTAATCTGTTCTCTATCATTTTGTCTGTTTGTGAATGTGTGGGATTTGTCATCAAACGAGGGTAAGCTTCTTACTCCATGATTTCACAATTTTTCCAACATATCTGTTTGAGATACAATGAAATACATGTAATATGAGTTACTGTCACACACAAATTAGTTGTTTATTTGATATGGTTTAAACCGTCTAGAGAGCTAGTATACACAGTGATGGGTACAGTTCAAGTCAAAATGAGTTGATTAAAGGGATGTTATTTATTGGTGTTTACGGTCACATTCTTATCCACAATCGCTAATCATGACCGTGACAGTTTTACGGGTGGGGGAAGTCGGAGGACCCAGAGAGAACCACCGAGCATCGATGAGCAACTGTCAGCTCAACATTCCAATTATGTTCAAGCTCCGCTGAAGCAGGGTACCAGCGGTTGAAGACATGTGCACCATTGACATGCAGTACGCCTTAGTACATGGCATCATCGTGCCCCCATGTTGGCAACCGGGATAAAGTGCCTTGCCCAAGGACATTACGTGGGTCGTCCCAGATAGGGATCAAACTCGAGACCTCTATCATAGAAGTCAAAGAGTCTACCACTGAGAAAATGTGCTTTCTTTCCTGGCGGTATTCATATTTGTACGGCCAAACTGGTGTTGGGTAACACGGAACACCAAAACACATAACACAAACTTTGTTCCCCATTGATTTTTGAAAGCAGTTATGAAAAGCTCAAAGAGCTCTTTCCTTTTTGTTTTTGGACAAGTGAGTATTCACTCAAAGTCATTTTTTGCAGACAGTGCTATTTTTAAGTGGCCAAAGAACATGTTTCATTAAGTCCCAGAACATAACTAAAGCCGGATTTATTGATTAAACATCTCTGCATATAGCAAAGCAAAGTGTCTCAAATTAACCCATTCCAAAATGATAGTAGAAAGTAACCAAAGTTGGATAATTTGGGTATTTCCAAATGGTACACTTATTCTCACTCTCATTGTGCTTGAGGGTTAAATCTGAGATTGAAAAGGTATACCAATCTTACTCAGGGAAGGTGAGTACAGAAAAGTACGAAATTCATCAGAAAATGAATTTTGTCTGACGGTACTAATATTTGTACGAGCAAAACTGGTACTGGATTTATTTATTTATTTATTTATTAGGTTTTAACGACACATTAACAGACAAGGTCATATTATGTCGGTGACAGTTGTATGGGTGGAGGAAGCCGGAGTACCCAGAGAGAACCACCGAGCAATGACGAGCAGCTGCCAGCTCCCCAACATAGAGCCTCCGCACTGTAGCACAGGCAGGGTTAGATTGGTTGAAGACATGCGCACCATCGACGTGCAGTATGCCTTAGTACACGTCGTCATGGTGCTCCCATGCGGACAGTCGGGGTGAAGTGATCGGCACATAGTTAGAATATATCCGACAGATACAATGTCGGATATATTCCAATTATGTCCCGATCATGCAAGGCAGCAACTTGAAATTGTCAGAATGTTTCCTACTATCCCTGCCCGACAGTTTAGTATCTTTGTCAAGTGCCGAGACCGCGTGGAAATACCGTGGATCAGGTGGAAACCGAGGGCACGATTCGTCCCTACTTTATTCTCAACTCAACGACTTTTCCATTCATTATTTACCTGTCACCGGCTGAGTTAGGAGTAGTAGTGCTCGCACGTTTGAGGTATAGTTTGGGGGACCTCGGTGGGGGACCTCGGAAGTGACGTCATGTCACGTGACGTAGTGGCGCCATGTTGTGTTGTCATGTAAGCCATGTTGTGACGTCATCTCCATAGTGATACGTGGTGTTAATGCGCATGCGCAGCGCGTGTTGTTAGGGTGATACGTGTTTCCGTCGTCCATTTTGTATACAGGAGGCCGCCATCTTTGTTTCTATGGTAGCACGTGGTTGCTATGTTACCAATGGCTTCTAACAAGACAGGGGTATGTTCGGGGGGTGTGTTCCTTTGTAGAAGAGTAAATCTGATTACCACAAACAACCCGACAATCCCTCCAAATCACCAAAATCACCGAAATTGACTTTATTTCCCCAATTTATCGGCTTAGCATGTAGTGCTATAGTACTAAGGGGTACAAGGGGTGCGTTCGATTGAACAGGAGTAATGTTCTGGCAAAGAATTCTCCCAGAATCCCTTTTTGGTTCCCTATCCCATGACGTTTTTCCCATTAAAAGACACGTTCCTTTGGTCATTACCCAGAATTCTCTGCTTCTATCTATATATGCAATAGTTTACGTCTATCTGGCCATGTTCCTTTGTTCTAGAGTATACTCCAGTAGCATAGAAGAGCCTATTATTTGGAACAGTTTATCTTATTATCACTATATTTAGCAATTTCTGGTCTATTCTTGTTAGTTCTGACCCTATTCCGTGTACTCTTGTTGTTTCATTTATATAACTAACCAATCAGATTGCTTGATTTCCCATAACCTGTATGCAGAGTTATCTCCCCTTATCACAACGAAGTTGTATCAGATTCTCATCACATCTATATCCAATGGCAATATCCCCGGGCACCCCAATTTCGGCACCCCTTTTTGAAAAACATATGACCTTCGGCACCCCTTTTTTGTCATATGTGCTTATGTGAAAAAGCACAATGTGCCATAGCACATAGGCACATGATTTATGTGCCGATATGTGCTGATGTGAAAAGGCACAATGTGACACAATGTGCCCTAGCACATAGGCACATACGGGTATTTGAGGATACCTATTGCCTGGTATTGTATTATTCGAGGATACCTACTAGAGAATCCCTTTTTTTGTCATATGTGCTTATGTGAAAAGGCACAATGTGACACAATATGCCCTATCACATAGGTACATGCTTTATGTGCTTATGTGAAAAGGCACGATGTGACACAATATGCCCTATCACATAGGCACATACGGGTATTTGAGGATACCTATAGCCTAGTATTGTACTATTTGAGGATACCTATCTAGGATACCTTCTGGAGAATCCCTTTTTGTCATATGTGCTTATGTGAAAAAGTACAATGTGACACAATGTAACCTAGCACATAAGCACATGCTTTTTGTGCCGATATGTGCTTATGTGAAAAGGCACAATGTGACACAATGTGCCCTATCACATAGGCACATACGACAAAAATGGGATTCCATAGCCACAGGCGTTTTCGAAAAAGGGATTCCACAAATGGGATTCCAAAAAAGGGATTCCACAAATGGGATTCCGTTTCCATCTTGTCGCCAAAGCTCCAAGGCCACTACAGGTCTATGGTCTATCTGTCCTAGCATTAGCTTCAACAACAGTCTTGTTCCATTGCAGCCTTGTACCAGTACTATTGGCTAAACTACCATCAATTACTTCCTAGCTAAACCTTCGCTGAAGCTTTCAAAATGTTCCATCTGATTTCCCCTGTATACATATAAGGCATTCCGTAAGTGTCTCAGTCCGTAAAATTTGGATTCCGTGTTTTTACATAGACACTCGAGGGTATGGAAAGGGATTTGTAACACTCAATGACTACAAGACTCTGAACAGAGACAACCAACCACTACAAAACAATAAAGGTACAGAACGAAGATCCAACATAACCAAGATCGAAGTAAACATAACAAATGAAAGAATGTCATACTAGTCGGATTGATCGAACAAGTTTGACAGACTTAACAGAACAAAGTGAACAAAGATCCAACACAGCCAAGATCGAAGTGAACAGAACAAATTGAAGAAAATCGAACTGATCTGATCGAATATGAGCAAACTTGAAGTGAATTGACCATAAAAAATGAATAAAAATCCAACACAGCCAAGATCGAAGTGAACAGAACAATGTGAACGAAGATCGAACTGATCTGATTGAACTACAACCCTAATGATGGTATATATAATTAACCCTCTTGAACTGTTTGAATGAACTATAACCCCTATGACGGTATTAACATCCTTGAACTTTTTGAACTTTTTGAATGAACTTTTTATATCTAATATAAATAAACACCCTTTGAACTGAACGACATTTAACTGAATAAATTTTAAACTTAATGAACTACAACCCATTGAACTGAATTCTTCCAATAGGGAATGGGAATTCCCTCGAGTGTCGATGTAAAATCACGGAATCCAAATTTTACGGACTGGGCCACTTACGGAATGCCTTATATGTATACAGGGGAAATCAGATGGAACATTTTGAAAGCTTCAGCGAAGGTATAGCTAGGAAGTAATTGATGGTAGTTTAGCCAATAGTACTGGTACAAGGCCGCAATGGAACAAGACTGTTGTTGAAGCTAATGATAGGACAGATAGACCATAGACCTGTAGTGGCCTTGGAGCTTTGGCGACAAGATGGAAACGGAATCCCATTTGTGGAATCCCTTTTTTGGAATCCCATTTGTGGAATCCCTTTTTCGAAAACGCCTTTGGCTATGGAATCCCATTTTGGTCGAATGTGCATATGTGATAGGGCACATTGTGTCACATTGTGCCCTTTCACATAAGCACATATCGGCACATAAAGCATGTGCTTATGTGCTAGGTCACATTGTGTCACATTGTGCTTTTTCACATAAGCACATATGACAAAAAGGGATTCTCCAGAAGGTATCCTAGATAGGTATCCTCAAATAATACAATACTAGGCTATAGGTATCCTCAAATACCCATATGTGCCTATGTGATAGGGCATATTGTGTCACATTGTGCCTTTTCACATAAGCACATATGACAAAAAGGGATTCTCTAGTAGGTATCCTCGAATAATACAATACCAAGGCAATAGGTATCCTCAAATACCCGTATGTGCCTATGTGCTAGGGCACATTGTGTCACATTGTGCCTTTTCACATAAGCACATATCGGCACATAAATCATGTGCCTATGTGCTAGGGCACATTGTGTCACATTGTGCTTTTTCACATAAGCACATATGACAAAAAAGGGGTGCCGAAGGTCATATGTTTTTCAAAAAAGGGTGCCGAAATTGGAGTGCCCGGGGATATTGCCATTGGATATAGATGTGATGAGAATCTGATACAACTTCGTTGTAATAAGGGGAGATAACTCTGCATACAGGTTATGGGAAATCAAACAATCTGATTGGTTAGTTATATAAATGAAACAACAAGAGTACACGGAATAGTGTCAGAACTAACAAGAATAGACCAGAAATTGCTAAATATAGTGATAATAAGATAAACTGTTCCAAATAATAGGCTCTTCTACGCTACTGGAGTATACTCTAGAACAAAGGAACATGGCCAGATAGACGTAAACTATTGCATTTATAGATAGAAGCAGAGAATTCTGGGTAATGACCAAAGGAACGTGTCTTTTAATGGGAAAAACGTCATGGGATAGGGAACCAAAAAGGGATTCTGGGAGAATTCTAAGCCAGAACATTACTCCTGTTCAATCGAACGCACCCCTTGTACCCCTTAGTACTATAGCACTACGTGCTAAGCCGATAAATTGGGGAAATAAAGTCAATTTCGGTGATTTTTGGGTGGATTTTGGTGATTTGGAGGGATTGTCGGGTTGTTTGTGGTAATCAGATTTACTCTTCTACAAAGGAACACACCCCCGAACATACCCCTGTCTCGTTAGAAGCCATTGGTAACATAGCAACCACGTGCTACCATTGAAACAAAGATGGCGGCCTCCTGTATACAAAATGGACGACGGACACACGTATCAGCCTAACAACACGCGCTGCGCATGTGCACTAACACCACGTATCACTATGGAGATGACGTCACAACATGGCGCCAATACGTCACGTGACATGACGTCACTTCCGAGGTCCCCCACCGAGGTCCCCCAAACTATACCTCAAACGTGCGAGCACTACTACTGTTAGGTATTATATTTGTCTATTTGATGAACTTTTCAACCTTAACTATTTGCGGCTTCATGTAGCACCACTGAAAGGCCACTGCACGGTTACCAATATATTCAGGGATTGATTTTACGAAAATAACAATTATTCCGACTATACCCACATGGGAACTCCTAAATATGCCAAGCGTTAAACTTTTGATAATGACGTATTAAGCAGAAGTTGTCATGCTTTGCTTACTGCATGCAGGCATAGAAAACTTTCAGCGCTCAATGAATTAGGAATGGAGTAAATTGTCACTTAAACCTACGAAATTCTGAAAAAATGAGGTTTTTTTCGACGGCATCTACAATTATGCATCTGAGACAGGGATTGCTTTAAACTTTACAGCAACCATATAACAGAAAATATTCTTGGAATTGAACTGTGAAACCGAATTTCGAAAGCATTTTCGGATATTCTATTCCAAACTACCACTTCATGCTTATCAATATTCAGTGATTTTATGAAAATTAAAATTATTCCGACCATACCCATATGGACAGTCTCGAATCTGCCAACGGTTAAACTTTTAATAATGACATATAAAACAAAAGTTTTCATACCATGACTGCTGCATACAGCCATAGAAAACGTTCAGCGATCAATCAATTAGGAATGGAGTAAATCGCCACTTAAACTTACCAAATTCTGAAAACGAGAGTTTTTTTAGACTGCACCTATCTTTATGCAAATATAACGAGAATAGGGTTAAACCTTACAACTAAACTTACAACAGCAAATATGCTCGGTAGGCAATTGTAAATACGAACATGTAAATCATTTTTCGATATTCCTTTCGAAAATGGAAGAAAAGTGAGCTCCAAATTAGCCAATTTTATGAAGAATTTTAGGGCACTCAAATTTAAGGCCCGAAAACTGGGTGAAGGTTAAAACTTTGAATAAAATATATAACAGCAAACTTGTTCTTGGATGAAGGCCCAATCCTCTCATGGAAAACGTTTTGCGACAATATGGCTCCAGTGCTGACAAAGTGCATGTAAACGTTGGCGAAAATAACAATTATTCCGACAGTACCCTTATGGGAAGTCTCAAATCTGCCAAGGGTTAAACTTTTAATAATAACATATAGAACAAAATTTGTCATACTTTGACTGCTATAGAAAACATTCAGGGCTCAAGCAATTAAAAATGGAGTAAATCGCCACCTAAATTTACCAAATTCTGAAAAAATTGGAAATTTTTTGGACGGTACCTACATTTATGCAACCAGAATGGGATAGGGTTAAACTTTACAACCAAGCTAACAACAGCAAATATGCTCGATAGTCAATTGTGAATACGTACATGAAAAGTGTTTGAAATTAACCCCTTTCCAAAATGATGGAAAAAGCAACCAAAGTTGGCTAATTTTGGCATTTTCAAACGGTACTCTTGTTCTCGCCCTCATTGTGCTTGGGGGTTAAATCTGAGATTAAAAAGTAAACAGTAACTTTCTTCCGCAATTATTTTTGCACCTATCCAAACCAAAATAATTGTTACAACAACCTTGTTATTAGAGAAATTTGCCTTTGAAGTTGGTCAATTTTGAAGAAAAATTCTAGATTCATGTCATTTTTGGTCAGTGGGGGTTAAAGTTGAAAGATCTGAGTGGTGATTGTGGTGTATCATATTACGCTCTAAACGTGTGGAAAATTTGAGCTAAATAACTGTGAACAATTTTGAGACATTCGAAAAATGGTGAAATTTTGAAGGTTTTGGCAGAATATTTTGAAAACACGCGTTTTCACAGATATGACGATAGCGCATTTCACTAGATTTTATGACATTACATAAGTGTGCCAAATTTGGTCAAAATCGTACAGCTTGTTTTCGAGCAGTTCAACAGACAAAATTCAGGGAGGAAAACAAAATAATAGTGGAAATCAAAGTTTTTGTGATGCTACTAGTTTTTATGCAGCCAAAACAGATATTTGAGATACAACAGGACACCAAAACATTTAATACAAAATTTGCTCTTCAATAATTACAGAATATTTTTATAGAAAGCAAAACAAGTAATGTCCTTTGTGCTTTGGAAAAAAATAGTACATATGCATTATGGGCCTACGGGCCGGGGTTTCATGAAGGACTGTGTTCCAACCCACCCCTGAGTCAGGAAGGAGCCGAATTTTCGGCCAATATGCCAGAAAATTTCGGACAGTTTAGTTGCCAGAAATGACCACAAAACATTTTGGTTTTCCACACAAAATGTTGTTTTCCTACCTCATCACTTAGAAGTTTCAAGTAAACTGACCATTATACTGTACAAGTTGATTCAGTGGAACCGTATCCACGTTAATATTATTCATTTATAATCACACAAGTACACATAAAGAGTTCTGTTACTGCATATTACGGGAGCACGGTGGCTCAGAAGGTAGAGATGATTGTTGCAATCCAAGAAGTCCTCGGTTCGAATCCCGCCTGTGGCAACCACATTGTGTCCTTGAGCAAGACACTTCATCCCAATTTAATTTCCCACGTGGGGGGGGGGGGGGGGGGCATGATGGCGATGTGTACTAAAGGTACTCTGAGGGTGCACTTGTCTTCAACCAATGCTAACCCTGCTTTTGTGGAGTTAGTATGTTGGGGAGTCTGAGTCGCTTGTCATTGCTCGGTGGTTCTCTCCAGGTTCTCAGTGGGAGGCAGACCCCCTCTCCCTCCCATATCCACATTTGGCATTTCCTCCTGAGATTCAACTTTTTCGGGCTAAAAGGGTTCATCCCCCCCCCCCCCCTGAAAAATAGCCCTGTTCGCCTATGCAATGAATACCTGGACTTGAATAAATACCTATATTATGGTCATGATATAGCTGTAGATGCTGAAAGTGACCTTAAATATCAATACTTAATTTATTCTCTATCATTTTGTCTGTTTGTGAAGGTGTGGGATTTGTCAACAAACGAGGGTAAGCTTCCTACTCCATGACTTCACAATTTTTCCAACATATCTGTTTCAGATATAATGAAATACATGTAATATGAGTTACTGTCACACACAAATTAGTTGTTTATTTGATATGCTTTAAACCATCTAGAGACCTAGTATACACGGTGATGGGTACAGTTCAAGTCAAAATGAGTTGATTAAGGGGGTGTTGAACAGCTTGTTAATATTTCTTGCATTACATTACTACTTTGCTGTTTATTGACAGAAGGATTTCACAGAGGGTTTCCCTGACGGTATTTATTTATTGGTGTTTACGGTCACATACTTATCCACAATGGCTAATCGTGACCGTGACAGTTTTACGGGTGGGATAAGTCGGAGGACCCAGAGAGAACCACCGAGCATCGACCGGCAACTGTCAGCTCAACATTCTAATTATGTTCAAGCTCCGCTGAAGCAGGGTACCAGCGGTTGAAGACATGTGCACCATTGACATGCAGTACGCCTTAGTACATGGCATCATCGTGCCCCATGTCGGCAATCGGGATAAAGTGCTTTGCCCAAGGACATTACGTGGGTCGCCCCAGATAGGAATCAAACTCGGGACCTCTATCATAGAAGTCAAACAGTCTGCCACTGAGAAAATGTGCTTTCTTTCCTGGCGGTATTCATATTTGTACGGCCAAACTGGTGTTGGATAACACGGAACACCAAAACATATAACACAAAATTTGTTCCCCATTGATTTTTGAAAGCAGTTATGAAAAGCTCAAAGAGCTCTTTCCTTTTTGTTTTTGGACAAGTGAGTATTCACTCAAAATCATTTTTTGCAGACAGTGCTATTTTTAAGTGGCCAAAGCACATGTTTCAGCACATAACTAAAGCCGGATTTATTGATTAAACATCTCTGCATATAGCAAAGCAAAGTGTCTCAAATTAACCCATTCCAAAATGATAGTAGAGAGTAACCAAAGTTGGGATAATTTGAGTATTTCCAAATGGTACACTTATTCTCACTCTCATTGTGCTTGAGGGTTAAATCTAAGATTGAAAAGGTATACCAATCTTACTCAGGGAAGGTGAGTACAGAAAAGTACGAAATTAATCAGAAAATGAATTTTGTCTGACGGTACTAATAATTGTACGAGCAAAACTGGTACTGGATTTATTTATTTATTTATTAGGTTTTAACGACACATTAACAGCCAAGGTCATATTATGTCGGTGACAGTTGTATGGACGGAGGAAGCCGGAGTACCCAGAGAGAACCACCGAGTAAAGACGACCAGCTGCCAGCTCCCCAACATAGTGCCTCCGCACTGTAACACAGGCAGGGTTAGATTGGTTGAAGACATGCGCACCATCGACGTGCAGTATGCCTTAGTACACGGCGTCATGGTGCCCCATGCGGACAGTCGGGGTGAAGTGATCGGGACATAATTGGAATATATCCGACAGATACAATGTGGGATATATTCCCATTATGTCCCGATCATGCAAGGCAGCAACTTGAAATTCTCAGAATGTTTCCTACTGTCCCTGCCCGACAGTTTAATATCTTTGTTAAGTGCCGAGACCGCGTGGAAATACCGTGGATCAGGTGGAAACCGAGGGCACGCTTCATCCCTATTTTATTCTCAACTCAACGACTTTTCCATTCATTATTTACCTGTCACCGGCTGAGTTAGGTATTATATTTGTCTATTTGATGAACTTTTCAACCTTAACTATTTGCGGCTTCATGTAGCACCACTGAAAGGCCACTGCACGGTTACCAATATATTCAGGGATTGATTTTACGAAAATAACAATTATTCCGACTATACCCACATGGGAACTCCTAAATATGCCAAGGGTTAAACTTTTGATAATGACGTATAAAACAAGTTGTCATGCTATGCTTGCTGCATGCAGGCATAGAAAACATTCAGCGCTCAATGAATTAGGAATTGAGTAAATTGTCACTTTAACCTACGAAATTCTGAAAAAATGATTTTTTTTTCGACGGCATCTACCATTATGCATCTGAGACAGGGATTGCGTTAAACTTTACAGCAACCTTATAACAGAAAATATTCTTGGAATTGAACTGTGAATCCGAATTTCGAAAGCATTTTCGGATATTCTATTCCAAACTACCACTGCACGCTTATCAATATTCAGTGATTTTATGAAAATTAAAATTATTCCGACCATACCCATATGGGCAGTCTCGAATCTGCCAACTGTTAAACTTTTAATAATGACATATAAAACAAAAGTTGTCATACTATGACTGCTGCATACAACCATAGAAAACGTTCAGCTCTCAATCAATTAGGAATGGAGTAAATCGTCACTTAAACTTACCAAATTCTGAAAACGAGAGTTTTTTGGACTGCACCTATCTTTATGCAAACAGAACGAGCATAGGGTTAAACTTTACAACCAACCTCACAACAGCAAATATGCTCGGTAGGCTATTGTGAATACGAACATGTAAATCATTTTTCGATATTCCTTTCGAAAATGGAAGAAAAGTGAGCTCCAAATTAGCCAATTTTATGAAGAATTTTAGGGCACTCAAATTCAAGGCCCGAAAACTGGGTGAAGGTTAAAACTTTGAATAAAATATATAACAGCAAAATTGTTCTTGGATGAAGCAAAAATCCTCTCATGGAAAAGGTTTTGAGACAATATGGCTCCAGTGCTGAGAAAGTGCATGTAAACGTTGGCGAAAATAACAATTATTCTGACAGTACCCTTATGGGAAGTCTCAAATCTGCTAAGGGTTAAACTTTTAATAATAATATATAGAACAAAATTTGTCATACCTTGACTGCAGCGAGCAGCTATAGAAAAAGAAGAATAACAATAGTCTTTCCCAAACTGGGTTTGGGATAGCCTAAAAAAAGAAAATGGAGAAGAAAAAGTTTGAAAAAGAAGAATAACAATAGTCTTTCCCAAACTGGGTTTGGGAAAGCCTAATTAGAAAAAACAAAACAATTATCAGACAGAATACCTAAAGCTCTTCAAGACCTAATTACCCACAACAGGTTTGAGGGTCTTGAACAAATGGAAGTCGGTGAGTGCATCGACGAAACGTTAGGGCACTCCTCTCGGAAGGAGTCCCCACGTAAAACATCACCTAAGAAAAGCACTGGGGCAATTTCACCAATACGTCTACCTTCCAAATCACCACTCAAACATGGATAATACACCCAAAATAAATATTATACAGTGGAATTGTCGATGTTTTAGAGCAAATTTTAATGAACTGGGCCTTTTAAGCCAAAAATATAAACCTGCAGCTTTTTGCCTGCAGGAAACTCTTTTAAAGAAACCAGAGGTCCAAGATCATTCACCTTTTAAGCATTATACTTCGTATAATGCCTGGGCAGATGATAATGATCTTCATATTCGTGGAACGTCTGTCTTAGATAGAAACGACATTATTCACAGTTCTGTATCGTTGCCCACAAATTTACAGGCTGTGGTGGTACGCCTAACTTTAGACAAAACAGTTACGCTTTGTTCGATTTACGTTTCACCAAGTAAAGCCCTGCAACTGAATGATCTTGAGCTGCTTGTCCAACAGCTCCCAACTCCATACATTTGTTGGGTGATTTTAACGCACATAGCCCCCTTTGGGGTAATTCTGGCAGTCAAGAAGATGTAAAAGGTAAAACCATTAAAGAGTTCATTACAAAATATGACGTGTGTTTGTTTAATGATGGTTCTGACACTTATCTGCACCCCGCATCTGGTTCATATACATCAATTGATCTTTCAGTTGCATGCCCCTCTCTCTTCCTCGATTTTTCTTGGAAGGTAGAAGATGACTTGTGCGGGAGTGACCACTTTCCAATTATGTTGGAGAGTGTAGTTCCGGCGGATGATGTGAGGGTGCCACAGTGGAACATTAAAAAAGCCGATGGGGACACTTTCTTATCGCTTTGTTCTGAACGCCTCACATGGGAGAAATTTCAGGATAGTGCTGACCAAATAGAACATTTCACAAGCGAGTTGTTTGATATTGCAAACACAGCCATCCCTAAAACCTCGCTAAATCCAAAACGTTTCACCAAACCATGGTTTTGATAATGAATGTAAACAGGCTATAAAGGATCACAAAAAAAAACTGAACGGGAATTTAACAAGTCACCAATCACACACAATTTAGATTGGTTACGCATAAATCGGGCAAAAACAAGACGACTTTTAAAACAACAAAAAAGAAAAGTTATTGGGAAACTGATGTTTCTAAAATGAATCAAAACACCCCCATCACTAAAATTTGGAAAATGATTAAAAAGATTAAAGGAAAAGAAACAAAATCAACTTTACAACACCTGAAGGATAACAACACCCTAATTACATCAAAAAAAAAAAAGAAATTTCAAGCACATTGGCCTCCACATTTTCGAAACATTCGTCGTCTGAAAATTGTAATCCAGAATTTATCAAAATTAAAAAACAGCAAGAAAAACAAAAGATCAAATTTACATCCACTAATTTAGAGGATTACAATGAACCTTTCTCTATGGAAGAGTTAAGTAAATCTTTGTATAGAGCAAAGGATACTGCCACTGGTCCCGATGAAATACACTGCAAAATTCTAAAACATATGCCTCAGTCTGTTCTGAGGGATATGCACTGGCTGCCAGTCAAGTACAGAATAATTTTCAAAACTTTATTATTAGTTTTTAAGACACAAAACAACATGTCACCAGCTCACTTAGAAGAACTCCGTAATTCCAAGAATGTGTGTCAAAACAACCTGAGGTCCGATGGTAAAATGCTGCTACATGTTCCAAAACATAGGAGTAAGACATTTGAAGACAGGTCATTCTCATTTGCTGGCCCTCACTTGTGGAATAATTTATCAGAACACCTAAACAGACTGTCCAATGTCAACCTTTTCAAGAAAGATCTCAAAACATACCTGTTTCAAAAAGCCTATAAGTAATGTTCTGGACTGTAAGATTATATATATTCCGTTTGTATATTTGCGTGAGCTCAGTAACATGTACAACGCCTTAGAATATGGTTCTATATCTTCTGAACTATAATTTTGGCGCTATATAAATATTATTATTATTATTATTATTATTATTATTATTATTATTATTATTATTATTATCTTCACTTCCACTTTTATTATCAATTTTTAATGACATTTGGGTGACTGGCCAGTTTCCACCATCCTGGCGTAAAGCAACAATAATTCCAATTCATAAGCCTGATAAAGACCGTAGCAATCCTAGTAATTACAGGCCTATTGCCTTAACCAGTTGTCTGTGCAAAACCATGGAGAGGATGCTCAATGACTGATTTGTCTGGTTTCTGGAATCGAACAATCTACTTGCGAATGTTCAGTGTGGTTTCAGAAACCAGAGAAGTACTGTGGATGATTTGGTCAGACTTGAAACGTTTATTAGAAACGTCTTCGCCAGAAAAGAACATGTGGTCGCCATCTTCTTTGATCTGGAGAAAACACACGATACCATGTGGACGTATGGGATTTTAAAAGATCTTTTTAACATGGGGTTGAGAGGGCATATGTCTCTCTTTATTGAAAACTTTTTAAAGGACCGCCGATTTCAGGTTCATGTTGGGTCAGCGTTATCTGATCCTTACGAACAGCAATTGGGGATTCCTCAGTTACCCTTTTTTCGGTAAAAAATTAACAGTATCATTGATGCAATTGAGAATATGGTAGATTCTTCAATGTATGTTGATGATTTTTAGCTCACCTGAGCGAAGCTCAAGGGGAGCTTTACAAATCACTTTCCGTCCGTCGTCTGTCCATCCGGCGTTAACTTTACATTATCGACTTCTTCTAAGAAACTACGGACCAAATCCAACAAAATTTGCTGTGCATATACCTTATCATATGTCAATTCAGGTTTGTTCAAATCAAGTTGACCCGCCCCTTGGTAGGGCCACGCCCAAAAAGTGAGCCTAAATCTTTAAAAATCTTCTTTTCATGAACCAGCAGTAGCAGAGACTTGGTATTAGGTGTGCAGCTTCCTTTTGGGGTGTAGACTCAGATTTGTTCAAGAGAAGTTCTAGGGGCTATATTTCCCATCGTTATGGGAGAGGCAAGAATTTTTGCCCCTCCCAAAATTTCTATTTTCCAAACCAAGTGGCAGATTTGGACCAAATTTGATATGAGGACTTATTGGGTCATAAGTACTTAATTTATGCCCCAATTTTTTTTCCCGTCGCCCCATGGGAACCGCAGGACCTAAAAATAGAAAAAATTAAAACGCCCATATCTCCAAAACTACAAGGCACTGAGAATTCTTAATTGGTGTGAAGCTTCCTTAGGACCAACAGAATGGAATGGTAAAAAAAATTGCTATCGATTTTATCATGGGGTACTTTTCTGGGACTTTGAAAAAGTCCTGAGTCAGCATTTTTTTTAACACTGTGAGTAATGGGGGAAATATTTGAGACTACTTTTCTCCCAAACCACTGCTCCAAAAGCTTTCAAATTTCACATATAACATCTTTGGAAGATTGTTTCACGGGTTTATTGACATCAATTCCCTGGGTCCATATTTGGGCTCTCTATGGGAGCCCAAATGTTTAAATTAGTGCAGTATGAGGAATATTCTTTAAAAATCTTCTTCTTCAGATCTACCAATAAGAATCTTTTGATATTTGGTATGCAGCATCCTTAGGGGGGTGAGATTCAAGTTTGTTCAAGCCAAGTCCCTGGGTTCATATTTAGGCTGAAAATTTGGGGTCCCGTTCCGGACTTAGAAATTTTGGACCAAAATCCGTGTATGTATTGTGTGGGCACAACTGCTTTTCGTAGGAGGGGCGTATGCAGCTTATTCAAGTCAAGTCCCTGGTTTGATATTTAGACTACCATGCCAGGTGAGCGCCCTCAGCCCCCCCCCCCCCCCCCGGGCCTCTTGTTTAATCTGTTATAGCACCAAAAACATGAATGCTATAGAGAACCAACTTCAGCTGTGCTTAAATAGAATTCAAAAATGGGCTACAGAAAATGGGTTTAAGTTTTCGAAGACCAAAACTAATTGTGTACATTTTTGTAAACTTCGGAAACATCACCTCGATCCGGAATTAAAAATGGACGGGAGTCCTATTAAAGTTGTTAAAGAAATTAAATTCTTAGGTTTGTTGTTTAACAACAAACTGAATTTCACTTCTCATATAAAACAACTAAAGGTGAAATGTAAAAGAGCACTGAACCTTCTGAAGGTAGTTGGTAGCACTGATTAGGGTGCTGACCAAAAAACATTAATCCATCTGTATAGATCACTTGCAAGATCAAAATTAGATTATGGCTGTGAGGTTTACGGTTCTGCGAGAAAATCATACCTGAAACCGCTTGATGCAATTCATAACAGTGGTATTAGAATAAGCATGGGCGCGTTTAGAACTTCACCAATAGAATCAATGCTTTTTGAAGCGGAGGAGCCTTCTCTTGAGAAGCGCAGAATTAAACTCTCCCTCCAATATGTATCTAAACTTCTTTCTAACCCATCAAATCCTGCTTATACCTGTGTTGCAGAACTTCAAAATATCGAATTTTTTAACCGTCACCAGAAACATATCCCTCCATTGGGAATAAGAATTAAACCTCATATGGAGTCTGTCAAAATTGAACCAGATGCCATTAAAGAAAACCGTGTACCACAGACTCCTCCTTGGCATCTTAAAAAACCAACGGTTATTTTGGACCTTGCTTCTACCAAAAAGTCTGAAACAAATTCTTTGCAGTTTAAGCAGAAATATGCTGAAATTAAGTCAAAATACAGTGCATATACAAGGATCTATACAGATGGATCTAAAGATGAGTCTTATCAGCTGTTGTTGCTTGTGGTCAGGTCACCTCAATAAATACCAGAATACCCAATAAATGTTCTATTTCCACATCTGAAGTTAAAGCATTGCAACTATCGCTTGAACACATCGAGAATATACAAGAAAAGAAGTCGATCATCTTTTCTGACTCTCTTTCCTCTCTGCTTGCTTTACTAAACCCCAAGTTGAAGAACTGTCTTATTTTGGAACTTCGTGAGAAGCTGAATACTGTCATGTCTGGCCAATATGATATCGTGTTTTGCTGGTTACCTGGACATGTGGGTATTTCCGGTAACACCAGAGCAGACAGTGCAGCAAAACAGACTTTAACTAATCCTCTCATTGATTTTAATATTCCGTTCAGTGATTTTAAACCACATATCAATAATTACATTAAATCTGTGTGGCAGGCGGAATGGGATGGGGCGACAAATAACAAGCTCCATCGCTTCCGACCAAGCATTTTTGATCACTACCCATCCAGTAACCTTTGTAGAAAAGATCATGTTATTGTGACACGGTGTCATATTGGTCACACACAACTTACACATTCCTTTTTGTTAGAGGGTAATATGCAACCAGAGTGTGTTCCATGTCAGCAGATGTTGTCGGTGGAACACATTCTTTTACATTGTACCGATTTTAATCTTGTCAGAGGCAGTACTTCATAGTTGGATCCCTCAGAGATCTGTTTTATAATACGGGCCCCCACAAAATTGTATCATTTCTGAAAGTAATCAACCTTTTTAAAAAAATTTAAAATTGTTTTATTCTTTTAATCTCGACTTATAAATTCCTCAGGTTGATTGATGAGTTATTCACTTATCTCATTACTCAATGTACAAATCATTCTTGTCTTTGACATGTCTATTGTGGTTATTTTTAGTCGAGTTTTGACGAAGTCAAACACGACTAAAAGTTTGATGAAGTGACGGTCGGGCGTAAACAATTGGTTTCCGGGCAATAACTTTAGTTCTATTTGATGCACCTTTACCAAAATTATACCAGAGGTTACCCTATAGGAAAGGAAGACGCCTATCGATTTCAGAGTCTCGCGCCCTAAGGTCAAGGTCACTGTTACTATAAATAGAATATTTTGTGACAAATTGGTTTCCGGGCAATAACTTTAGTTCTATTTAACACACCTTTACCAAACTTATACCAGATGTTACACTATAGAAAGGGAAGACATCTGTTGGTTTCGGAGTCTGGGACTCCAAGGTCAAGGTCACAGTTACTATAAATAGAATATTTTATGACAAATTGGTTTCCAGGCAGTAACTTTAGTTCTGTTTGACGCACCTTTACCAAACTTATACCAGAGGTTACCCTATAGGAAGGGAAGACACCTATTGATTTCGGAGTCTGGGACTCCAAGGTCAAGGTCACTGTTACTATAAATAGAATATTTTGTGACAAATTGGTTTCCGTTCAATAACTTTAGTTCTATTCCGTGTATCTTCACCAAACGTATACCACATGTTACCCTATAGGAAGGGAAGACACCTATCGATTTCGGAGTCTGGGGTCCCAAGGTCAAGGTCACTGTTACTATCAACAGAATATTTTGTGACAAATTGGTTTCCGGGCAATAACTTTAGTTCTATTTGACGTACCTTTACGAAACTTATACCAGAGGTTACCTTATAGAAAGGGAAGACACCTATTGATTTCGGAGTCTGGGACTCCAAGGTCAAGGTCACTGTTATTATAAATAGCTTATTTCTTCAGAATGTAATGTCAAAACTCCACTTCTGGATCTGTGATCCTCTTGCTGGGTTTTTATTCAGTCTTTTACTTCATAATTGATAATGACGTTTTACATACCACTTTTTTTTGCCACGATATAGCCTTGGCTGCTGATATGGCATTAAGCACCAATAAATAAATAAATTGATCTTCCTTTGCTTTCATTTACCTGAAAATACAACCAATTAACTTTCTTTTATTCTTTTGGTTGACCTATATTGTCCCACAGAAATATAAAATTCCCCAACAAAAAAAACGATTTCTCAAAAAGTTATTCTTATAAAAACAACCTCAGTTCTTTGATTGCTACTTGTTTTTAGAATGAATTACTAAACTTCATATTATTACTCTGAAAAAGATTTTAAATTTGAACTTAAATTTTTAACTTTATGTTTTCTATTTTTGTAAATTATGGTGAAGTGAATGCATCTTTGAATATGGAACTGAACTTAATTAGAAATTTCAAATATTGATTAATTATATGTTTTATGAACATTGTGTGGGGGCGCGGTGGCTCAGTAGGTAGAGGTGCAGGCTGCACGCCGAGAGGTCCTCGGTTCGAATCCCACCTGTGGCAACTGCGTTGTGTCCTTGGGCAAGACACTTCACCCCCATTGCCTACGTGGGGGCACGGTGACGTTGTGTACTAAGGCGTACTGCACGTCGATGGTGCATCTGTCTTCAACCAATGCTAACCCTGCTTGTGTGGAGTTCGTATGTTGGGGAGCTGACAGTTGCTCGCCGTTGCTCGGTGGTTCTCTCCGGGTACTCCGCCTTCCTCCACCCGTAAAACTGTCACGGTCATGATTAGCCATTGCGCAGAAATATGTGACCTTAAACACCAATAAATAAATGATCATTATGTCTATGGACATTTCGCTCATGGGTATTTTTCTGTGCATATTTTATCTGGCTTTCTACTAAAAACAATTTCGAGTCTGAGCTCTTTGAGAAAATTCACTCCTTCAGTGTTTAGATAATATTCAATAAATCCTTTGCAGTATGTTTCAAATTGAATTGTTCACTTTCCTTCAGATTGTCGATACACAGTGGTCAGTTTAAACACTGGAATCTAAGTTCTTCTGCAGATATGAAGAGTTATTAACATTCACAACATTCACATCCGCAGCTGAAAGAAATCTCCACATAAAATCATCTGGATGCCTCCAAAAACATTTTCATGATTCCCTCTTATCTCCTTACAAATTGTGTCTCTTTGTCGAAAAAGTTTTAAGGAAAGCATAGATACTTCGTCAATAATAACAACATCTGTTGATAACATCCTCTCTTTTACATCATGATAATTGTCATCAAACTTGGATTTTCTGTATCAAAAATTCGTCCGAAAATCTGCCGTCCGCTGAAACAAAACACTTGTGCACAGTCATTGAACCGCAAGGCAAATTTGAGCTTGCCATACCTGTTGTATCGAGTGTATGAACGTTGTTGTTAAAATGTGTCAGTTCAATGTTGATTTCATTGAGTTTCGATTTCTGAAAGAGACATCTTCGAATGAGCTTCAGTTTACATTGTACACTTACCACGTTTTCATTGTTGACTATGAGTTATATTTACAGTGAAAAATAATGTGTTGAATTTTATATTGACCAATGAACGTGCGGCATTGCATTCATTGCTTGTTTACCAGATAAAGGCTGGCGGGGATAGCCGTCTCTTCGTTTCACTCGATAAAAAGTGAAATAAATGCGAATAAAAGTCAAATTTCGTCAATCTTGGGCTCGAAATCTCAGTGGCTCTGCGAATTACACGACATTTTGTCGTTTATTTGAGGGAGATCGATGAGGTATTCTATATTTGAGAGATTGTTGAAAATTTCGATCTGGGAAGTGTCATACTTTCACTTTTTTTAGTATTGATAATATAATATATATTTTATTAAAATTGATAAAATCTGATAATACGTCGAGTGCCTGTGGAATATATAGTCACTTTCAACATGTGTGGCTGTGATGTGAATGCTGAACAAAACAATGTTTGCTGTTGGTTCTTTTTTCCTGGGCGTCGTGACATGTCTGTGTTAATTGGAGCATATGGGGTGGGGGAGGGGGGTACACTCCCATTTGTCTCCCCAGTTACACTGCTATTTTCATGTTCCTCCATACTAGAGTGCTTCTGGATAGGATCTCGGAAAAGTCAAGAGATTTTATCTTGAAATTAATCTGACTTTGTCAGGCAGAATGTCCACAACACCACAACAATGTAATCTTTATTGGATGAGTTTTTTTCAAACTTAACCAGTAGTTTGATGAAGTCGGTGCAAGAGCAGGTGGGCATCACCTTTCTCTTTTGCATGACAACGTCAACAAATGTCAATGAATTTGGTCAGTATATGGTATGTGAGACGTTCTTAACAATGTCCTGAACGAGTTTGAAAACCGATGCGGATTGGCTATACTGAGCGGAGTTATGGTTCTTAATTAGTTAATATTTGCCTGTTTTCAGCTCCTTAGTTTGATAACTTGAACAAATATCAATAGATTTGATCAGTATTTGGTATCTGAGACTTTCTTTATGTATTGAATGAGTTTGAAAACTGGTGCAGTTTGGCAATACTGAGAGGAGTTATGGCCCTTACCAATAATTACTTAATTATTGCCAGTTTTCAACCTATTAGTGTGATAACTTGACTAAGTATCGATGAATTTGGTCAATATTTGGAATGTGAGACTTTCTTAACAGTGTCGTGCTTGAGTTCGAAAATTGGTGAAGTTCATTAATTTTTGACTGTTTTCAGCTCATTTTCAGTGTGATAACTTGAAAAAGTATCAATGGATTTAGTCAATATGTGGTATTTGAGACTTTCTTAACAATGTCTTGAATGAGTTTGAAAACTGGGATGGTTTGGCTATACTGAGTAAAGTTATGGCCCTTAATTTTTGCCTGTTTTCACCTCGTCAGCACAATAACTTTAACAGATATCAATGATTTGATTTTCTTATAATGACAAGCCTTACATGTGCGAAAAACTCGACCCTGCATCAGCGATGCGTAAACTTTGTTTTTTGTATGCTTTAGTTTTGGGAAGTGTGGTGGCTCATTGGTTAGTAAATGATCTTCAGGCTGAAAGGTCGCACGTTTGATCCTGATGATGTTGTGTCCTTGGGCAAGAACACTTAAATGCTAGCCTCTCTGGGAACCTGGAACTGCCGTAAACTGCTTTTCTGGTAAAATAGGATCCAGAACCAACGCCTGGGATGTAATTCCTCTAAAGTGGGCAGGATAGATATAAATGATTGGCCAAACTTGATGTCACACTTTGTTGCGGTCGTGATATAGCCAAAGATTCTGTAAGTGACCTTAAACACCAGTAACTAACTAACTAACTTAAGTGTTAATTGCCCAAGATGGAGTATGGTGAAACAATGTGCTAGGGCATACTGTATGTCAATGGTACACATACCTTCAATAAGTGCTAATCCTGTTTTTGCCATGTTAGTGAGTTCAAGACTTTCTCAGCACTGCTCTGTGGGTCTCTCCATGATTCTCAAACATCTTCCACCATTAAAACAGCCTGACACAAAAGACCCATGCCACTGCAAATGTCAGTAAAGCAAAATGAATATATAATAAATGCCTTCCTATAAAATAAAATTAGGTAAAATATTAATAAGACAGGCCTGTTTTCCAAAAAATTTCGTAACCCATTTATCGTTCACCTAGTTTGAGCTTTGGTAACCTTTTGTTAGTTCCCCTGTACTTCATTCAAATAACCCGTTAGGTAACCTAAATACATATGTATCGCAACTATGCTTATATATGAACTGTTGTAAGTTCTTGCTCTTGAGGGCAGTATCCTGATGAATAGAGATGAATCCATAGGAACAATAATGAGGCTGTGTTGCAACAATTCAGCTATAATTAGATGCAATTATAGCCTAATTTTGGCATGGGCTAGCATGCCGCAGAAGATTTCTATTTTCTCTGAAAGAAATGATTCAGTTCTTTTCTCAGAAGTTGTGTTCTCATAGATTATACAGTCAAGGACGGTGACTTCGCTGCCATAAAGCAAAATTGGTTCAACACATGCCTTAAATAGGTTTAGCATTGGCTTCAGGTTGGGTTTTTTTTGATAAAGGAGTTTCCTTCTTATGGCAAACATGGCTTTAGTGGCTTTCTTATCGAGATGTTCTTTTGCTGGACCAAAAATACCAGATGGTTTGAGTATAAAGCCAAGGTATATTTGCGATGTTGAACTATAAGTCATATAATAAACCTTTTAGCGCTACAGTTAAGTAATCTGGGTCGTCGTATCACGTCTCGTTGAGGTCAGATCGCCCGGATCAAACTCAGTGCCAGCGGCAGCTCGTTTGATCCGGCGATTTGACCTCCTCAACTCGACTTGATACTACATGTACTCACTGTAGTGATAATATGTATATAGCAAGATTGAACTTGAATTAATTGGATAAAGCTGATATTTTTTTAGAAAAAATATCACCTTTGAAGGTCTATTTACATTCTGCCTTGATGCTGTTTTGTTTTCAAGCATTTCATTCACGATGAGATGTGTTGTTACATGATGTTTTTACACGTAGGCCGCATTCCACGCATAGTGTTTCCTGCACATTTCTCATTGTCTGTATTGTATCGGGTAATGTTGAATACAGACAATAAGTGTGGTACAAAGAAAGTGATGAAAATGCTTTTTTGGCTCACCTGAGTGAAGCTCAAGGGGAGCTTAACTGATCGCTTTCCGTCCGGTGTCCGTCGTCCGTCGTTAACTTTACATTATTGACTTCTTCTCACGAACTGCTGGACCAAATTCAACAAAATTTGCTGCGCATGTTCCCTATCATATGTCAATTCAAGTTTGTTCAAATCAAGTTGACTCGCCCCTCGGTAGGGCCACGCCCAAAAAGTGTGCTCATCAAATTTTTAAAATCTTCTTCTCATGAACCAGCAGTAGCAGAGACTTGATATTAGGTGTGCAGCTTCCTTTTGAAGTGTAGACTCAGATTTGTTCAAGAGAAGTTCGAGGAGCTATATTTGCCTTCGTTATGGGAGGGGCAAGCATTTTCGCCAAGCCCAAAATTTATATTTTTCAAACCGAGAGGCAGATTTGAACCAAATTTGATATGAGGGCATATTGGGTCATAAGTACTTAATTTATGCCCAAATGTTTTTGCCCGCCGCCCCATGGGAACCGCAGGAGATAAAAATAGAAAAAAATTAAAACGCCCATATCTCCAAAACTACATGGCATTGAGAATTCTTATTTGATGTGAAGCTTCCTTAGGACCAACAGAATGGAATGGTAAAAAAAAAATTGCTTTCGGTTTTATCATGGGGTACTTTTTGGGGACTTTGAAAAAGTGCTGAGTCAGCATTTTTTAACACTGTGGGTAATGGGAAAAACATTTAACACTACTTTTCTCCCAAACCACTACTCCAAAAGCTTTCAAATTTCACATATAACATCTTTGGAAGATTGTTTCACAGGTTTATTGAAATCAATTCCCTGGGTCCATATTTGGGCTCTCTATGGGAGCCCGAATGTTTAAATTGGTTCAGTATGAGGAATATTCTTTAAAAATGTTCTTCTTCTGATCTACCAATAGGAATCTTTTGATATTTGGTATTCAGCATGCTTAGGGAGGTGCGATTCAAGTTTGTTCAAGCCAAATCCCTGGGTTCATATTTGGGCTGAAAATTTGGTGTCTCGGTCCGACTTAGAAATCTTGGAACAAAATCCGGAAATTAGTTTTTTGGTTTTTTTATGCGTTTTGGTCAATTTTTATCCCCGCATTTTAAAAAATGCGGGGATATTGTCATGATCTCCGTCCGTACGTCCGTACGTCCGTACGGCCGTACGTCCGTTCGTCCGTACTTCCATACGTCCGGTTTTGTAATTCGAAACGCTGTAACTTTCTACAGTTGTTCGATAGGGTCTGTGCAACCCAAAAATACAACTTTGAAATTTTTGTGCCACCAGGTGGCTTCTGTGGAGCCACTTAAAAAATGCGTTATTTTTTCACTTTTTTGCTGAATAGTCCCAACCTATGTAATTCGGAGTTCTAAAATTACACTAGGGTGTTGCTAAATGATCTGTAGATATGTAGGAAGGTTTCGGATTTTTCGGGTGCCACGTGGCTGTGCCACCATAGCCACTTTTGTGTTTTCTTAGACCGTTTCCGGCAAAAGGCTCGTAGGATATGTTGCAGTAGGGTCTATAGATGCGCACGAAGGTTTAGGATTTTTCGGGTGCCACGTGGCTGTGCCATCGTAGCCACTTTTGTGTTTTCTTAGACCGTTTCCGGCAAAAGGCTCCTAGGATATGTAATTCGAAAACGCTAAAACCATGCTCAAATGTTGCAGTGGGGTCTGTAGATGTGCACGAAGGTTTCGGATTTTTCAGGTGCCACGTGGCTGTGCCACCGTTGCCACTTTTGTGTTTTCTTAGACCGTTTACGGGGAATGGCTCCTAGAGTATGTAATTCGAAATGTTAAAACCATGCTCAAATGTTGCAGTTGGGTCTGTAGATGCGCACAAAGGTTTCGAATTTTTCAGGTGCCATGTGGCTGTGCCACCGTTGCCACTTTTGTGTTTTCTTAGACCGTTTCCGACGAAAGGCTCCTAGGGTATGTAATTCGAAATGCTAAAACCATGCTCAAATGTTGCAGAGGGGTCTGTAGATGCGCACGAAGGTTTCAGATTTTTCAGCTGCCATGTGGCTGCGCCACCATTGCCACTTTCGTGTTTTTTTAGACCGTTTCCGTCGAAAGGCTCCTAGGGTATGTAATTCGAAACACTAAAACCATGCTCAAATGTTGCAGTGGGGTCTGTAGATGCGCACGAAGGTTTCCGATTTTTCAGGTGCAACGTGGCTGTGCCACCATTGCCACTTTTGTGTTTTCTTAGACCGTTTCCGGCGAAAGGCTCCTAGGGTATGTAATTCGAAACGCTAAAACCATGCTCAAATGTTGCAGTGGGGTCTGTAGATGCGCACAAAGGCTTCGGATTTTTCAGCTGCCACGTGGCTGCGCCACCATTGCCACTTTCGTGTTTTCTTAGACCGTTTCCGGCGAAAGGCTCCTAGGGTATGTAGTTCGAAACGCTAAAACCATGCTCAAATGTTGCAGTAGGGTCTCTAGATGTGCACGAAGGTTTCAGATTTTTTAGGTGCCATGTGGCTGTGCCACCGTTGTCACTTTTGTGTTTTCTTAGACCGTTTCCGGTAAAAGGCTCCTAGGGTATGTAATTCGAAATGCTAAAACCATGGTCGAATGTTGCAGTAGGGTCCGTAGATGTGCATGAAGGTTTCGGATTTTTCAGGTGCCACGTGGCTGTGCCACCGTTGCCACTTTTGTGTTTTCTTAGACCGTTTCCGGCGAAAGGCTCCTAGGATATGTAATTCGAAATGCTAAAACCATGCTCAAATGTTTCAGTGGGGTCTGTAGATGTGCACGAAGGTTTCAGATTTTTCAGCTGCCTAGTGGCTGTGCTGTTGCCACTTTCATGTTTTCTTAGACCGTTTCCGGCAAAAGGCTCCTAGGGTATGTAATTCAAAATCCTAAAACCATGCTCAAATGTTGCAGTGGGATCTGTAGATGCGCACGAAGGTTTTGGATTTTTGGGGTGCCACGTGGCTGTGCTACCGTTGCCTCTTTCATGTTCTCTTAGACCATTTCCGGCGAAAGGCTCCCACAGTATGTATTTCGAAATGGTAAAACCATGCTCAAATGCTGCAGGAGGGTCTGTAGATGTGCACAAAGATTTCGGATTTTTCAGGTGCCACATGGCTGTGCCACCATTGCCACTTTCGTGTTTTTTTAGACCGTTTCCGGCGAAAGGCTCCTAGAGTATGTAATTCGAAACGCTAAAACCATGCTGAGATGTTGCATTAGAGTCTGTAAATGCGTAGGAAGGTTTTGGATTTTTTGGGTGCTAAGTGGCTGTGTCACCGTTGCCACTTTTGTGTTTTCTTAGACCGTTTCCGGCGAAAGGCTCCTAGGGTATGTAATTCGAAATGCTAAACGCATGCTTAAATGTTGCAGTAAGGTCTGTAGATGCGTACAAAGGTTTCAGATTTTTCAGATGCCACGTGGCGGTGCCACCGTTTTTCTTTCGTGTTTTCTTAGATCATTTCCGGCGAAAAGCTCCCAGAGTATGTAATTTGAAATGCTAAAACTATGCTCAAAAGTTGCAGTAGGGTCTGTAGATGTGCACGAAGGTTTCGGATTTTTGGGGTGCCACCGTTGCCACTTTCATGTTTTCTTAGACCGTTTCCGGCGAAAGGCTCCCAGGGTACATGTATGTAATTCGAAACGCTAAAACCATGCCCAAATGTTGCAGTGGAGTCTGTAGGTGCGCACGAAGCTGTGTCACCTGTGCCACTCAATATGATTTTAGTGTGTCATATAATACATTTCATCTTTGTATCAAGCATTCATACAAAGTCAAGGATGCAAATGCGGGGATACACTATAGTGTGCTTTGCACACAAGTGACACCATCTAGTTTAATTTATTTTTACACTGAAAATTTGGGGTCCGAGTGGGACTTGATATGGTTTGATATTTAGACTACCATGTCAGGTGAGCGCCCTAAGACCCCTTGGGCCTCTTGTTTCAATTTGTTGAGGATACTATTCATTTTACCATTGATAACATGATTTTATCATATCATCTGACACTTTTCTGACCATTTAAAGGCATGCTTTATTAAAACGCAGTAAATTACAAACATCCAGGAAGAAGACCATGTTTTACGCAGTAGTTTTATTGTGCAAAAGAATAATGGTTGACAGTGACTTTGGTGACAAGGAATAAAAAAAAAACACTTCCATTTTATGTGTAAAGTATCTATGTCATTGGAACTATTGTTTTTTTAGCTCTACTACACAATACATTGGTTTTAACAATGTAATTCAAAGTATTTTCGGAAATACTGAAAGTCAGGATGAGCTATAGTGATCTCTCACCATCCTTCATCCATGAACATGGTGTTTGCACCTGCTCCTCCTAAACCGCTGAACCAATTTTAGTTAAGTTTGAGGTGATTGCTTGTTTTGACATCGCATTTTGTTTTTGTTCAAATCAGCGTACCCAGCCCCACAGGGAGGGGTGGAAGAAATTGCTCCAATTTGTTTTTTTAAATCTTCTCATGAACGAGTGGGTATAATGACTTGATATTTGGTATGGCACTTCCTTTTGAGATGTAGAATCAAGTTTGTTCAAATGAAGTTCGTGGAGCAATATTTGCCCTTGTAATGGGAAGGGCAAGATTTTTGGCCTGCCCAAAAATTCTGTTTTCTGAACTGATGGTCCCATTTGAACCAAATTTGGTATGTGGTATTATCGAGTCATAAGTACTTGATTCATGCCAAAAAAAGTTTTGCAGTGTCCCCGTGGGAACCCCTGGAGCTAAAAATAGAAATATTTTCAAACGCTCTTATTTCCCAAATCACACGGAACAGAGAACTGTTATTATACCCCCACGAAACAATGTTTTTTTGTTGTTTTTGGGGGGTTTTTTTTAGATGGAGGGGGTATATAGGAGTCAACTTGTCTGTTGTCGGTCCGTTGCACATGTAAACTTGTGGAGCGATCTACTTCCACAGTTTTAGCCACATTTTCATGAAACTTCACAAAAATGATAGGAGGAGCAGTGCGTGACATAAGATTCCGCTCCACAGTTTTCCAGGCATTTCCAAAAATGACATGATTTACACTTACTTCAATTGCAAACATTCTGTAACTTGGTTATGTAACCCATAACATGTATTACATTTCCCAAATCCACAAAAAACATATAACACTATCTGACTAAGTAGAAATAAACAATGTGAAATGTGGGTGGAATAATGTATTGTCAAAGACAAGACTTCAACCTGAAAAATTGTATGAAAAAATGCCGAAACCAGTCATTTTCAGTCACCCAGCAGCCTCAAAACAGAATCTTCCCACCACCCCCCCCCCCCCCCCCACCTACCTACCCCTGGAGCATAGCATCCCCTGTTTCTAAAATACATTTTTTTATATGTTTCTGTTTCATTTTTAGCCGAACTTGACAAAGTCAAGCTCAGCTATTGCCATCACTGCTCGTCCGTCGGCGTACGTACGTACGTTGGTATGCTTGTTTGAGGTGACCTCTAAATGGGAGCTATCGATTTTCTTCAATTTCCGTCAAAACATGTTGCCGTGGCCCACGTTCTTAGAACTTAGTTTAGTCAGACCTCATTATTTCCCTTTGGCACACCCTACAGGGCACATTTATGATTGGATTGCTTTGAAACCTGGCATGCTTGTTTGAGGTGACGTCTAGATGGGAGCTATCGATTTTCTTCCATTTCCGTCAAAAAATGTTGCTGCGGCCAACGTTCTTAGAACTTAGTTTAGTCAGACCTCAATATTTCCCTTTGGCACACCCTACAGGGCACATTTATGATCGGATTGCTTTGAAACCTGGCATGCTTGTTTGGGGTGACCTCTAGATGGGAGCTATCGATTTTCTTCCATTTCGTTGTGTCAAAAAATGTTGCCGCGGCCAACGTTCTTAGAACTTAGTTTAGTCAGACCTCAATATTTCCCTTTGGCACACCCTACAGGGCACATTTATGATCGGATTGCTTTGAAACCTGGCATGCTGGTTTGTATGCTTGTTTGGGGTTACCTCTAGATGGGAGCTACCGATTTTCTTCGATTTCCGTCAAAAAATGTTGCCTCTGGCAATGACCTTCGATGAACTTAGTAAAAACTTAGTGGTGTTAAGCATCAATATTTCTCTTTGACACCCTGCAGGGCACATTTATGATTGGATCGCTTGAAAACTTGGTGTGCTTGTGTGGCGTGACATCTATATGGGAGCTGTCGATTTTCTTCCATTTCTGTTAACAAATATTGCCACTGACCTTTGAACTTAGTTTAGTCAGACCTCAATATTTCCTTTAACACACCCTTCAGGGCACATTTATGATCGGATCACTTTGAAACTTGGTATGTGTGTTCGGGGTGACCTATAGATGTGTGCTGTTGCGTTTTTTTCATTTCCATAAAAAATTATTGTCGTTATCACCAGCCTTTGAACTTACTGCATTTGTGCATCAACTTATCCCCTTTGCACTCTGCATGGTGTATTTTTGAATTTCCATAAAAAAAAAACAAAAAAAAAAAAAAACACTGCCACAAGCAATGACCTTCTACTTAGTGCATTTGTGCATTAACATCTTCTTTTGGCATGCCTCAGAGGGCACATTCATTATCAGGTTGTTTTGAAACTTTGTATGCTTATGCAGGGTGACAAAGATAGGAGCTTTTGATTTTCTTTTCATTTCCATCAAAAACTGTTCCTGTTAGCAAAAATCTTATTGCATTTGTGCATCAGCATTCTTTGACATGGCCTACAGGACACATTTATCATAGGATTATTTTTGAACTTGGTGTGCTCATTAGATAAGAGCTATTGATTAGTATTTATTTCTGTGATAAAAAGTTGCCATTTACAATAACCTCTGAACATACTGTATTTGTGTATCAACATTCTTCCTTTAGCCAGTCTTGCAGTTTACATTTAAAAATGCATGGATTACTCTGACGTTGTGCACACACAATGCTGTTATGTTGAAATTTCATCAAATAGCATTGGTACCAATGATCTTCAATTTTGCCATTTCATTTATAACTTACCAGGTTCAAGTTTGTCAAGTTGAGCTACAGTGTCATTGACACTTTCATTTAGTTATATGTCTGGTAACAAACCCGTGTAAAACTTACGTTTTAAAAAATAGCCAATGATTCGAAGCCACTGTTTCCCATAATTCATCTGGTAATTTACCCCTATGTATCAGACGCCAAATTTGGGACCAAAACTTCAAATTCTCTTGTCCAACAAAAAGCCTTATGTAATTGTAGGAAAATCAGTCTGAATTTCAGCTAGAAAACACGTGTGTGATTTTGCTTGTCTTATTCACCGAAAATTACATTCAATACATATCAAAAAAACAGAGAATGAGAAACGGAAAGGTATCGTATCTCAATAACCGTTCGGGGATTCCCGGCATCCTCCCGCCAGCCGAAACGGAAAGAAATAATTTGGAGATATCCAAAGTCTGATCGATAGTTTGTTTTTGTCTCAAGATAACCACAAGTTCATTTTGCGTTTGGCTTCTACATCTGCTTGGCGTTGAGGTCTGTCAGACATGGTCTTGGTATCAAGAGGAGTTGTGTCGCGTGTTTCTGGTGCAATATTGTCTCTGCTATTTTCACTGTCGCTAGATGATATATTACTGATATCTGTGCAGTATACTTCAAGGGGATAGAGCGTGGAAATAGGTCTATTTGTAACTCCATTTTTAGTTTTAAGTGACACTGTACGAACATGACCATCACTACCACGATGGATGTCAGTTACAACTGCAAGACGCCACTGTAGGCGGGGTTTATCATCCTCAATTTGTACTACAGAGCCCACCTTAACAGACTCGCGATTGTCACCATTGAAACTATGGAACTCACGAAGACCTGTCAAATATTCGTGTAACCACCTTTTTCTAAAGTGTCTTAGCAAGCTTGCGTGAACTGTAGCTCTACGAGTTAAGTCACTCTTTAAAGTAAATTCTGGATCGTCGAGATATGAATCATGAACGGGCGGATGTGGCAGCAATTTGATGTGTCCAGATATGAGCTGAGAGGGTGTCAAAGGTTCGCCGTCAAAGATGTCTTCAGACATATGTGAGCGGACGATTTTTAACTGTTGCCTCAGTCTCAGTGAGGAGTGTTCTTAATTCCTCAAAGGCTACTGTTGACTTCTGAAGAACGTTTTTGAGAGTCATTTTTGTTATCCCTATTAAGCGTTCGTAGAAGCCGCCTTGCCAAGGTGCTCGTTTAGCTATGAACTGCCATTCTACTCTTTTTGGGTAAGCTGATCACATATGTATGTCGGTTGAATGAAAGATGTCTCGGATGAGAGAAATGGCAGACAAAAAGGTACTTGCATTGTCAGATATTAATTTTCGAGGAAGAGATCGTCGACTAGCAAAACGTCGAAGAGCAGGCATGAATGATTCAACAGTAAGATCTGGTGTTAATTCCAAGTGAATTGCTCGTGTAACCGCACATGTGAATAGGCATACATAAGTTTTTTTTAGCAATTTTCTTGTTTAACAAAACGAGGTCCACAAAAGTCAACACCTGGGTAGTAAAACGGAGGGACATCTGAAACCCGACTTCCTGGAAGTGGTGGTGGTTGTGGTAATCGATAAGAATGACAAGTAAGTTTTCGACATGTCACACACAATCTAAGGTGTGTTTTCACAAGCTGACGCAAGCGAGGAATCCAATAAGTCTGCCTAATGGCTGTCACTGTGGAGATAACACCCGAGTGCTTTGAGGTCTCATGTGTATCAAAAACAAGCAGCTTTGAGAATGCATGTTGTTTCGGAAGCAGTATGGGATATTTAGTGCTGTCTGGAAGGGGTGCATTTTGTAGACGTCCTCTGCAGCGAATAACCTTTGGATCATCCAGGAATAACTGTAGTTGTTGTGTGATGCCAGGTTGTTTTGCAGCATGACCTTTTTGAATCTCTGATAACGAAAGTGCGTTTGTCTTTTAGTTTGTGAGTTTCCGGGCATTGTCCACAAAACGGAGTACCCAGGCTGTCACACGTATCAATTTTCTCAATGCAGAATATCGTGTAATATCAAGTAGTTGGTGTATTCCTGAACGATGAGTTTCTTGCTCTATTGTGCTCATATCTTCACTTGTATGAGAGACACATGTTGTCACGGGTCTCTCACTCATTTTGAAAATGCATTCCGGTCCATGAAACCACAAATGATTGTCAAGGAACTGGTTGATAGATAACCCACGTGTTAACAGGTCTGCCGGGTTAGAAGTAGATGCACACAACCTCCAGCTAGAAATGTCAGCTAACTCCATAATCTCTTGTACGCGATTCTGAACAAACACTGGAAGTCGTTTAGATGATTGTAGCCAGCTGAAAACAATCAAACTGTCGGTCCAAAGATAAGTTTGGATGTGAGGAATCTGACATGAAATGGTCTTGAGGACATAAGCAGCCAATCTTGCAGCAACTGTTGCTGCCATGAGTTCTAGTTTAGGAACTGTCAGTGATTTATAGTGCAACACGTGTCTTTGCCATGACGAAGGCTGATTCAGTTGAATGTCGGAGATAGCAGACAGCTCCATATGCTCGAGAGCTCGCGTCCCCAAATACAGAAGTAGAAGAATTAATGTCTTGTATGTATTGTCGTGGTAGAGTTAAAAGAATAGCATTCCGAATATCGTCAGAAAGGGTATCACAAGGCACAATATTTGTCAGGTAAAGTAGAGTCCCATGAAAAGGAGTTTTTCCATAAACTTTGGACGAGAATACGAGCTCGAATGGTAACTGGTGTCAATAGACCGAAAGTGTCAAACACTTTGGTAAGTCGTTGCAATATGTGTCGTTTAGTGATGATTGAATTTTTGTCAGGTAGTCCCACTGTGTGGGAAAAGGTTAATGAATCGTCTTCCACGTTCCATAGAATACCTAAAACTTTCACATTGAGTAATGGTTCTGAAATATTGTCAGTGATTGCACACTCCTGAAGTTCTTCGCAATTCGATGACCAACTTCTCAGGTTGAAGTTAGCAGATGACATAATTTTACGAGAGTTCTCATAAAATGAGGTAACTTGATCAGTGTTGTCAAAACTGGTAACAATGTTGTCAACATAAATATTTTGGGTCATAACATCTGCTGTTGGTGAGTGTCCAGTGTTTTGCAAATGATGAAATATGGTACTGTTGAGAATGAATGGAGAACATTTAGCACCAAATAAAATGCTTTTAAATCTATAAATGTCAAATTTACTTTCAGGATCTTCTAAGTCACTGAGCCAAAAAATCTAGTACTGTCTCTATCAACAACATCAAGTCCGACATGTAAAAATGCTTTCTCGATGTCTGCTGTAACGCCGTATTTTCCCAAACGAAATCGCAAAAGAATTTCAGATATATCATTTATCAATGCCGGACCAGATTCCAAACATGAATTCTTCTATGGTAGGTTGCTTTGGTGGCAACTGCAGTCAAGAACAATGCGAAGAGGAGTTATTGTGGAGTCTTTGAATACTGCGTGCATGCAGGTAACGCACTTTGTTGGAGTTTGTAGAGTTGGGAATTTGTACTTTTTCGATGAAGTCGCTTTCCAGCTGATTTTGAATTATGTTCCCACATGTTTTCAAAAGTTCTGGGTTCTGAGAAAGACGCCGAACATTCGAGCGTGTTCTGGTAGACGCGATTTCAATATTACTTGGTAATATGCCATGGTCGTCTCTCCATGGTAACTTAGCATGGTAAATACCATTTTCAAAGTTAATGGAATTTTTGCAATAATCGACAAGAAACTTGTCATGTGAATTTGTTTGTTGAGGTGTGATACCAAGAGTCTCTAAGGACCAAAACCGTTCTAGGCCTGTATCATCTGGCTGAGTTAAAACATGAAGAATAGTCGAGTTAATTGTACTCGTAGTGTTGGTTGGACCACAAATGAGAAAACAAAGTTTCGAACTAACGGCGACAGGTCCATTGTCGGGTTTTATAATTTTATCTTGAGCAAAGTCATAATAACTATCACTGCCGATCAATAAAGAAATTTCAAAATGTGAATGTGAATAATCGAGTGGATGTGCGAGTCGAAGAGAAGAGAATGTAGGCGTGCCTAAACTTGCCGACTGTAAATGTATCGGTTTCGTGATAACAGGAACAACTAATGCAGAGACTGTAACAGACGAAATGTCCTGACAAATAACAATTACATTGACAATATCCAGTTCTTGAACATGAAGGCCAGAAGCCCCAAACGTAGAAATATTTAATGACTCTTTCTTGATTGGTTGCAGATTCAGTTCATTAACAACATCTTGGGTGACAAAACTTCTTTGCGACCCATCGTCAAATAAAATATGACCTGTCATTCGGTTTTGAAAGGTTTCGTTTGCGACAGTGGCTACTGCTGTTTTCAATAAAACATGAGGTGTTGTTGAAGATTGACGTTCGTCCGAAGTACTAGTAACAGAGGTGGTATGTTGCTCAAACGTGGCACAATTGACAGTTGTTAATTTCTTTAGATCTGTATTATCGGCAGAAATATTTTGAATGTCTGGTGACCTTTGTTTTTTTGGATTACGTTCGGGCGCAGTATATTCAGAGTTTGGTGTGGGCTGTGAAACATTAGTACACAGGCTGGTGTGGTGTTTCTGCTTACATTTGAGGCAGCGATACTGTGAGCGACAAGTACTGACTCTATGTTTACCAAGACAATTACCACGCTGGTCATCCGATTACCACCTTTGCGATACAGTACCTCGTTTGTGGTGTAAAAAAAGACGGAGATTGTTGCTCATACAAGTTGGAAAATTGGTAAGTACGTGCATTTCAACAAGCCTACTTGTGTTGCAAACTCTTTCAGGACAGGTATTAATCACCAATACTTTCATCCAAGAAAAATGTCCATGAGAGAAATAAAAAACAAATTTTTTGAAGTATTTTAAAATGGAAATATTGAGATAAAAATTCCAGTTGTTGGGTTTGAACAGCGAATTATATTTAAAATACGCTATTGTGAGTCCTTGGAGCAGCATCCGTATAGAGAATTGTCTTATTTTAGCCAAATGTGTAAGTTACGTTTGTGAGCCTTTTGTGAAAACATGTTTAAACTGAATTTATTGAGGGGGGTAATTAATTGTTATGAATACCTTATTTGCGGTGTCAAGTACCGCCTTTTTGCAGTTTCGGTGTCTGCTGGGTGTACCATAATTGCGGTGCGAAACATTTAATGGGGTCACTGTTTTACTAAAATGTTGCCTTATCTGGACACCTATATTCTCTCTGATCTGTATTCAATTAATTCTAAAGCATTTGTTTGATAAGTCCAAGCATTTATGATATGTTTAGCCCAATAGTTGGACATTGACTCACTTGTATTGTCTTTGAAGCTCCGAAAACAAGTATCATGTATTGGGCCAATTCACATTTGTTGATTATCCAGACCGCAAGTTGTTGTTTTTCGCGTGCATCTCCAGTGGCAAGCAGGTCTAGAAAGCGCTCAAATCTGTCCGTCCGTCAGTCAGTCCGCCAGTCAGTCCGAAATACTTTGGGTTGAAATTTTTAGTCAAAGTTTTCTTGGCTGGTAAAAAGGGAATGATTTTATATTTGGCCTGGGGCTTGATAATGTTTCACTGTACCGTGTAAGCAGTTTTCAGACCTTCCGTGTAGCCACTTCCTGCTCGCCAATTGTTTGAAATTGTACTGTACCCACTGAATATGAAAACTTCATTTGAAGTTTCCTTGGCTTGTATGAAAGGGATTGATTTTATATTTGGTCTGGCGCTTGATATTTTGAGTTATACCGTGGAAGCAATTTCCAGATCTGCCGCACAGGCATTTCCTGTTTGCCGAAAATTTGAAATTGTACTGTACCCACTGAAAAATTGCATGCAGGGACGCAGTTTCATACTGGTACTAGTCTTGTTTTTTTTTAGAAAAAGCCCTTTGATATATGATCACTTACAAAACAGAGATATTTTTCAAATTATGGTACGTTGTATCACATGATCATCGTAACTTACAAATCACCGAGAAACTCTATCAGAGAGCTTTTCTATGAATTGTAAATAGCAACGATTAAGAAAGAAAAATGTCATTTGCAACACAGATATTTACAGGATGCCATCTCAAAATTGTGAATTCTGGATGGTTAAAGTTTTAATTGAACATACATATTCAAAGTAAATTTCAGAGAAAATGTTTTGGAATAAAGGGCAATGGGAATTTATTTATTTATTCAATCAATCAGCCCTACAAATCACAAATAATGCTATATAAGGTCACCTGTAATAAAACACTATTGTCGGGTGGAAAATTCACCTTCCCACGATTTGGTAGTAATTCACCCTACATGTACAGAATGGCCGCTGGCGATTATCATCAATAATTCGACTTGATGTCTTAAAGAAAATTTTCAGGCGCAATTACTATAATTAATTCAGTGTGTAACCACTCACTACTTTCGTTCAAAAAAAGCCAATTTTCCCAAACAAACAAGTGAAGACATATTAACATTTTCATCCTTAACAACTAAAAAAATTATCACTTTGCATCAAAAACAGCATTTTGACCCTTGGTATTCCAAAATCGTCAATGGTGTTGTAATGAGGGAACAGAGAGAATAACCTGGGGGACCGGTTACTGTCGAAGCCTTTCCTAGAATCTTAGTCGAAGTTCGACTAAAATTCTAGGAAAAGCTTCTGAAAATGAAAGTTTGTAACTTGGTGCGCAAGCAAAACATTTCGGTTTTGGGAATGCACATACATAGTGTTAGTTTTGGAAACCTTGCCCGGCATTATAGGAGCCCCGCCGATTTTTTCTCATTTCGACTAATACCTCAAGCCAGGATTCTCTTAGGCAGGATTTGACTTGCAGTGAAGGCCTCGCTGTCCTCACAGGTAAGACCGTAAGGGAATCCTGCTCTAAAGCAATTATGGAAAATCGGCGGGCTCCCATAACGCCGGACTCCAGTGTTACTACACCGCCCCCATCTCGACGGTTTTGCTCGGATTTATTTTAGGTGCGAAATCAGTTATGGAAATCAGGTTACTCCAAATTTGCGAATATAAAAATAAAAATTTGTAATAAAATTATACATCAAAATGGAGGTTATGGTGGATAGAACACATGAAACTGATTCGTTTACCCCACAAGTACTGATTGTGGGCACCTGTGGTTCATGGAAGTCTGCGATCATATTCGTATGAAAACCAGCAACCAAACAATATTTCACGAGAACATCTCGGGGCGACAAAATAACACTTTGGCCAGCCGCTGATTTGTCGCGGTTCTCGGACGAGAATGCCTTGGTTACCCCTGTACTCCCAACTGCCTCTCTATTCCCTCGCTTCTCCTCTCCTCCTAACACTCGGAGACGAACTGCTTGATGACATCCCTTGCCCCATTCTTCCCAATCTCTCCGATTAGCATATTAACCCTCTCCTTTGAGTCTCCCCCTAACCACATGTCCTTCATTCTCCCATCCCACTTCCCCATTATACGCCCAGTGAATCTTATTCTGTTAGACTGGTACTTTGGGCATTCTAGAAGAAAGTGTTCCAGGGTCTCCACCATGCCCAAATTACACATCTGGCACTCTTTTTCACTGTTTTTCCCAATTTTTCCCCTCAGCTCCATGGATCGTGACCTCAGCTTGAACAACAGTGACCCGCCGAAGGTGCCATGAAGGTACTCTTCAGAACCTGGCTTCTCTTTATCACGCAGGCCACCAAAAGACCTCTTTGATTTGACCCCCTCACGCCAATTACGGTTACAATCCTCCATGACCCTTCCTCGGACGATTTTTGTTACCCTAGTTTGCCTCAACGTCCAGGTCCGAGATCTCCAATGAGTAGTTCTCTACTAGCTCCCTCACTTGGACCATCCACCCCATCCACATATGCTTCATACATCGATGAACAACGCTAGGCAATCAAACCACCTCACAATGCAGCGACAGAACTTAGTCTGCAAAAATGCCAACACTGCCTGCATTTATTTGAAGACCTTGTCCATGGGTAACGGAAGTATTTTATATGTGCTAACTGTGCAATCTCCACACCATGACAGTAGGTAGGGCGAGGACGATCAGTCCCATTATTTCATTTTGAACGATATTGGTTATCGGTGTATTTTGGTCCCGTTGACCTAAACCTCCACATTGTGATGAATGTAAACAAACGAAATGGTTTGACATTCATCTTAAAGCAGCTCTGTCGCTGCGTTTTGAAATATTTCGATTTCCCAAATTCGTTCTTGAATATCTGAAGCATATTTGGCCACGAGTTGTTCTCACAAGTTGTTCTCACGAAATTTTATTTGATAGTCAGTTCGCTTACGAATAGGATCGCAGACTTCCAGAAATCACCGATGCCTGCTATCATTGTTGTGTGTTGGACGAATATATTTTTCGTGTTCTATGCATCATAACCTTTATTTTCGTTTATTATTTGTGTATGTCATTCATATATTAACGGAATATCAGACTCAGAGTAAACCGATCTCCACTACTTCCATTACTTATATATAGCACCTTATATAAAATGTGTAAAATACATCCTGCGCATAAACCACTCTTATCAACTCAATACGTCACAACTGTTTCAAATTCCTCGGACCTTTCATTAATTTGATTGCATAAACTAAAATTATTTCGCAGCACACAATGTTGTCTGTATCTATGTACTATTTAAAAAAAGAGTACTAAACTTGGTCCAAACAACAGTCCATCCAGCCCCCAAAGGTAATACTGTTTTCAATCAACACACGGCGAGTCAATAAATGAAACAATTGTTATTCCTCCCAGCTCTCACCAGGCACGGTTGACAAACCCTTTCGACTTGACAGAATGCTCATTAGATCAATGGTTTTGATTGATTAGTGTGGGTGTTTATACTACGCACGTAGAAATAATTCAAGACGTCTGTACATATAAAACTGAACGGCCAGGGCCATGTTTCGTTAGTAATCTTGAAAGATTGAAACCGCAAAAAGAGGTATTGTGAACCGCAAATGGAGGTACTCATTAAAAGGACAACACCGCAAATCAGGTATTCTAAAAGTTCAAAAACCTCTCGTCGAAGCTGCCAAATAAGGCGAATGCAGGACTTTTTATGAAAGCTGAAGCTGACCTAAACTCAAAGACAAAAGTCTGAAGCAACAATGGAGCGAAGGTTTGACCTTCTATGTCCTTGATATTCACGGAGAGAACAAATTTCGTCGAAAATTTCCGAAAGAATGAGGATGAACGCTAATGTATTTTCAATAACACAGCTCAATTACTTCATAACTCACACCGACACTATGTACACGAATGCAGTAATATTCCATAGATCGCCAGATTACATTTTTAGTGATATACGCAAGGTAATAGCAGTTATACCATATTTTATGACACCTACCTTCAACCGTTTCCGTCTTTTTTAAACCGCAAACGAGGTACTGCACCGCAAAGGTGGTAATCGGATGACCAGCGTGACGAAAACACATATTGGATTTTCTTACGAAATCCATTCTCGAATTTGAGTCTTTCAGTTCAGTGCAATCTGATGGGAAATGATGCTGGCCGCAATAAACACATTTGCGAAGATGATTATTTTTCACAGCTGAATTATTTCTAGTAAATGGTTTTGATTTTGTGTAAGTGAACAATGAAGTAACAGTCCCATTTACTGGTTGACTGGAAAAGTCTGAGCCAGTTTTGCGAATTGGTAGACACTACTCGAGAATTCCAACTTCTTTGAGAATTGCTGTACGAAGATCATCCAATGCCCATTCACAATTTCCATGAGCTCGTGCTAAGTTGTGTTGTGTCTCGTTGGGAAGGCGGTCCCAAAGTACGGGTACAAGAAGGGTTTTGTTGGTCTGGGGTGTTTTCCCAAGAGATTCTAGTGATCTGATTGAACTTTCAATTTTATCCGAAAATCTACGAAGAGAATGAAAATCATTTGTTGTAGGTTTGTCTATCTCCAAAAGAGATGTCAAAAAGGCTTGTGTAATTTTATAATTTTGTCCAAAACGAGTTTGTACCAATTCAATTGCCTTCGAGTAATTTTCAGACGTAATTGGTAAGCCTTCTATTGATAATTTTGCTTCTCTTGTGAGATAGGATTTTAAATAAGTGAATTTGTCAATTGGATTGAGGTGTTGCGACTCGTGTACAGCTGATCTAAACACGTCCCAAAACGTAGGCCACTCGAGTAAGTTTCCGGAAAACTGTGGAATGTGAATCTTCGGCAATGAAACTTTCTTGTTCATATTTTCATATCGACCATTTTTGTTCCAGTTGACGTCGTTGCCGTTCCCGTTACCGGTTTTGTGTTGCACATCGACTATCGAGAGTTCATTTAGTGCCATTTCACTTTCAACTAAATGTTTACGAAGGTCGTTTAAATAATCGTCACTTTCAACAATGAAAGAATCCAGTTGCTCGTCGGTAAGTGTACCCAAGCAATCTTTATCTAGGTTTTCGAGTAGCGCGAATTTACGCTTCAAGTTTGTCAATACTAACGAACCTTCTACTGATCTTCCGGACTGTATTGCAGAGTCCAATTCATTCAGTAGCTTCGTAGCCTGTCTGCGGTGTGCCCCGCGTATCCTCATATCGCGTTCCATCGTCGAGGGACCAAATGTGGGGAAATCAGCCTGAATTTGAGCTAGAAAACACGTGTGTGATTTTGCTTGTCTTATTCACAGGTACTCGGCACAAGCTGGGAAATCGAAAGAAAAATGATATTTGATACCATTTTTTAGTATGCTGACGTGCCCTTGTAATGTTATATAAATATTAACAAGGTAAACAACTCGCTTTTCGAAAACGATAGCACTCATCTTCGTCCCCCCCCCACCCCCCCCCACCCCCTTAAATTTGATTCACACAACAGTACCCGGTATCAATGAAAAGGGGAATGACTAAGCTTTACAGTGGTGTATTACACGACCGTTGGGTGTTTGTGGGTTGTTCATGATAACTGGGAGAAGTCGCAGAAAAGGCCGAAAACATTTAGTCGGACAGTTTATTTATTTATTGATGTTTAGGGTCACATATTTATGCACAATGGCTAATCATGACCATGACAGTTTTACGGATGGAGGAAGCCGGAGTACCCGGAGAGAACCACCGAGCAACGACGAGCAGCTGCCAGCTCCCCAACAACGGAACTCCGCACTGCAGCACAGGCAGGGTTAGATTGGTTGAAGACATGCGTACCATCGACGTGCAGTACGACTTAGTACACGGCGTCATTGTGCCCCCACGCGGGCAATGGAGATGAAGTGTCTTGCTTTAGTCGGATAAGATAGTGCACAGTGGAATGAGGTTTACGAGCGACAATTATCCGATTTATTATAAATAATTCGAGGTCCCCTTGTCTATGGAGGGCAGATTCAAATATTAATCGTATGCCTTTATCAATTACTAATCTCGGATCCACATTTATTCATTTCTGGTGATCACATTTGCCGTTTATACATTTTTTTAACCTTCCCTTGGAAACTAAACAAGATAACGTCACCCATAGAAGCACAATGGCATCCCATTGGCTACTATTTATGCCGAGAAAATCATCGATGAAAATAAGCCAATGGGAGAATGGGGAAAGTTTTTGCGCAAGTCGCGTATCTATAGACGCCATCAACTCAGGTCAACTTGGGAAAAGATGTCAAAGTTACGGCTATAAAGTGTTAAAACGTTAAATGTGAACTCCAGAAATGAATAAATGTGGATCGATCCGAGATTAGTAATTGATAAAGGTATACGGTTAATATTTGAATCTGCCTTCCATAGACAATGGGACCTCGAATTATTTATAATAAATCGGATTGTCGCTCGTAAACCTCATTCCACTGTGCACTATCTTGTCCGACTAAATGTTTTTCGGCCTTTTCTGCGACTTCTCCCAGTTCTCATGAACAACCCAAGAACACCCAACGGTCATGTAATACACCACTGTAAAGCTTATTCATTTCCCTTTCCATTGATACTGGGTATTGTTGGATACGTTGTGTGAATCAAATTTGAGGGGGGTATAACGAAGATGAGTGCTATCGTTTTCGAAAAGCGAGTTGTTTACCTTGTTAATATTTATATACCATTACAGGGGCACGTCAGCATAGATTCAAAAATGGTATCAAAAATCATTTTTCTTTCGATTTCCCAGCTTGTGCCAAGTACCTGTGGTCTTATTATTCACCGAAAATTACATTCAATACATATAAAAACAGAGAATGAGAAACGGAACGGTATCGTATCTCAATAACCGTTCGGAGATTCGGGACAGTAATCATATATCTGATACTAAAAATATATCTCTATTTTACATGGCCTTAGTTTCAGCACATGCCCTATGTTAAGAATTTCACCCCTGTGCAATAGTGTAAAACTGCAGAGCGGAACCTAATTTTTTTCCCGATCGGATTCAAGATGGCTAAATAGGGGTCATATTGGGTTTTTTTTATGTAAAGGCACCCACACTAGGCGGTATGCCACGGTGGGGGTATAGCGGGCGACAAACCATCTCTAGTTTGGTATGAAACATCCTTAGGACCACTAGAATAAAATGGTAAAATGGTAAAAAAAAACACTGATAAAAATCTTTTGATATTTGGTATACAGCATCCATAGGGGGGTCAGATACAAGTTTGTTAAAATGAAGTCCCTTGGTTCATATTTGGGTTCAATACAGGAGTCCGAATTTTTTAACTTAGGGCAATATAGGGAATTTTCTTTAAAAATCTTCTTCAGAACCACGAGACAGAATCTTTTAATGTTTTGTTATGAGGGTCAGATTCAAGATTCTCCAGATCAAGTCCCTCGGTTAATATTTGGGCTTCCTATGGGCCCCGAATTTTAACTTAGTGAAATATAGAGGATACTCTTTAACAATCTTCTTCAGATTCACCTGTCAGAATCTTTTGATGTTTGATATACAGCATCATTAGGGAGGTTAGATCTCTTTTTGTTCAAACCAAGTCCCTGGGTTAATATTTGGTCTCCATTTTGCAGCCTGAATTTTAACATAGTCCAATATGAGGAATAATCTTTAAAACTCTTCTCCAGAAACATCTGACAGAATCATTTAGTATCTGGCGTACAGAATCCTTACAGGGATTGGATTCAATTTGTTCAAAGTCCATTGGTTAATAATTGGACTCTCTAAGGGAGTCCAAATTTTATCTTAGTGAAATATGAGGAATAATTTATGAAAATCTTTTTCAGATCCATCAGTTGGAATCTTTTAATATTTGGTATACAGCATCCTTAGAGGGTTCAGATTCAATTTGTCCACATAAGGTCCCTTGTTTGCTATTTGTGTTCCTCTACACCCATTGTTTTCCAGATTTTTTTTGGTAGCTTTGGTGTGATGTCCAGATGGGAGCTACTATGTTTTTTTTTTAATTTTGTCAAAAAACATGGTCGCCTGCAGCATCTCTGATTATGCTATTAAATTGTCTACATTTCCTATAATGGGGTACATTTGTTTTCAAATGGTTTAATTACTGTGGGGTTGCTTGATTTCATTTTGTTTTCAGTGTGTACTCCTCTTTATTCGAACATTACCATTTCTGGACATAGAACTGTTTTCCACCACTTCATTCACTTTTGAAAATGATTTGATCGGGACAGTTGACTATCTTGTTTTGTTTTTGTACTGCATCCTGGTTAATTATTTTCTCGATAAAATGAAAAAGGAAAATTAATTTATTTCATTTTCCCTGCTATAACCCCAACTGTAATTCATCCCTTTGGCCTTATCTCACATCCATTTTTAGCTCAACTTTGGCGAAGCCAAATTTGAGCTTTTGTCATGGCCCGTCGTCCTTCTGTCCGTCTGTCAACAATTAGATACGGCTCGGGATAGAGGCCGTATTTATGAACCGATCTTTACGAAACTTCTTGGGTACCTTTGTTATGACCGTGGGACAAGAACGAGTGTTTTGGGGTGCGGTCCGAAATCCAAAATGGCTGCCAGCCGCCATTTTGTACCGACGATGCAGAAATCTGTTTTTTTTTTGTACAGAACTTCCATATGAAAGCTCTGATTTGAATAATTTTTTGTATGAATGTTTAGTACCATGAGATACATTACATATCCTACGGTTTTTTTTCTCGTGCTTAAATTATGCAAATTAGACTAACTTTGATTTATTTAGTGTTACTTTCAGCACTGTCAGTGCAAATGCCAATACGGCTCGGGCTAGAGGCCGTATTTATCAACCGATCTTCACGAAACTTCTTGGGTACCTTTGTTATCACCTTGGGACGAGAACGAGTGTTTCTGAGTGCGGTCCAAAATTCAAGATGGCTGCCATTGGCCATTTTGTACCCAAATTAGGTTTAATCAGTTTTTTGTACACAACTTCTATACGGCTCAGGCTAGAGGCCGTATTTATGAACCGATCTTTAAGAAACTTCTTGGGTACCTTTGTTATCACCGTGGGATGAGAACGAGTGTTTTTGGGTGTGGTCCGAAATTCAAGATGACCACCAGCAGCCATTTTGTACCAAAATTAGTGCAATCAGTCTTTTGTACAGAACTTCTGTATGAAAGTTCTGATTTGAATAAATTTTTGTATGAATGTTTAGTAACATGGAATACATCACATATAGTACGGGTTTTTTTCTCGTGCAGAAATTATGCAAATTAGATGAATTTTGATTTATTTACACACTGTAAGTGCACATGTCAATACGGCTCGGGCTAGAGGCTGTATTTATCAACCAATCTTCACGAAACTTCTTGGGTACCTTTGTTATCACCTTGGGACGAGAACGAGTGTTTCTGAGTGCGGTCCAAAATTCAAGATGGCTGCCAGAGGCCATTTTGTACCGAAATTAGGTCCAATCAGTTTTTTGTCACAACTTCTATACAGAGCTCGTATTTATGAACTGATCTTCACGAAACTTTTTGAGTACCTTTGTTTTCACATTGGGACAGGAATGAGTGTGTTTTGGGGTACCTTTGTTATCACTGTGCTACGAGAACAAATATTTTGGGGTTCAGTCAGACCCACTCTGAGACTCAAAGATTTTTTTTCTAGTTTAGCATCTGACTGTCACCCACCTTTACAATACTTTACCTATACATTTGTTACAGGCTACGGCCAGTATTTATGTACAGACCGTTACAATACTTTATATGTACCTTTGTTATCAGGTCATTACCTATATGTTTGTCATTGCTGCGCCACATACTATACATGTACATGTCTTGACAAGTTGAGCTACAGTGTCATTGACACTTTCATTTTCAAATTTTGTATCATTCTGATGGCCTCTACAAAGAGTTTCAAATTTTATTAAAAAATGGCTTACATACACACACACGTGTGTGCACACTCTCACCCTCACACAAATGGGTTTAAAGAACTTGGAAACCCTGCAGAACGTTGCGGGCCGATTGTTAACATGGACGAGTAATGCCGCAGCACTAGAAGCAATAAGGGTGAGCTTTGGTGGATGAGGATTAAGGACAGGATAGACTTAATGAAACTCTGCAGTCACAACTAATGGTAAATCGCCACGACAGCCGATGGTGCAAATTAATGTTCCAGAATATTTGGAATTCCAACATAAAGATAGGGTGGATAGTCCATGTGAGGGAGTTAATGGGGAACTATTCGATGGAGATCTCAGACTTAGAAGTGCGCACAACCAAGAAAATCGTCAGAGAAACAGTCATGGCCGAGTATAATATGAATTGGCGAGAGGGGGTCAAAGCAAAGAGATCTTTGAGTGGCCTGTGCCGTAAAGAGAAGCCAGGTTTTAATGAATACCTTGATGACACATTTTGAGGACCACTGTTGTTCAAGATGAGGTCGCGGTCGCTGGGGCTTAGGGAAAATACTGGGAAAGACAATGAAAAGGAATGCCAAATGTGTAATCTAGGCATAGTGGAGACCCTGGAACACTTTCTATTGGAATGTCCAAAATACCAGTCTTAACAGAATAAGATTCACCGGGAGTGTGATGGGGAAGTGGGATGGGAGAATGAAGGACATGTGGTTGATAGGTGACATCAAGGAAAGGGTTAATATGCTTATCGGAGAGATTGAGAAGAATGGGGTACGGATTCTCATCAAGCAGTTCGTCTCGAGTGTTTGGAGGATAGGAGAGGCTTGGGGATAAGGAGGCATTCGGGGACACTGGGTTAATCAAGGTCTTCTCACCTGAGAACCGCCACAAATCAGCGGCCGGCCAAAGTGTTATTATACCCCCGCGAACAAAGTTTGGGGCGGGGTATTTAGGAACCACTTTGTCCGTCCGTCCGTTTGTCTGTCTGTCTCTGTCTGTGCAAGTCATGTCCGGCTCATAACTTTTGATTGCCTTGAAGGATATTAATGATACTTGATATTAATGTTGCCTACCACCAGAGGGTGTGTCGTGAATAAGGTTGGAATGCCTGTCTACAAGGTCAAGGTCACAGACTTAGTTCAAGGTCACATACCCATATCCAAATATACACATGTCGTATCTGGCTCATAACTTTTGATTGCCTTGAAAGATATTAATGATACTTGGTATTAATGTTGCCTACCACCTGTGTGTATGTGGTGAATAAGGTTAGAATGCCAGTCTAGAGGATAACGGTCACAGACTTAGTTCTAGGTCACATACCCATATCCAAATATACACAAATCGTGTCATGCTCAGAACTTTTGATGACCTTGAAGGATATTAATGATACTTGGTATTAATGTTGACCACCACCAGAGGGTGTGTCGTGAATAAGGTTGGAATTATTTGATAGGGTTGTCAAAGCTGCTTAGCATAGAACTATAATAATAACAATCCAGAAGTCAAGAGGGATAGATTGTCTACAAAGTCAAGGTCTCAGACTTGATTCAAGTTCACACACCCATACCCAAATATACACAAGTCGTGTCCGGCTCAGAACTGTTGATGGCCTTGAGGGATATTAATGATACTTGGTATTAATGTTGACCACCACAAGAGGGTGTGTCGCGAATAAGATTTGAATGCCTGCCTGCAAAGTCAAGGTCACAGACTTAGTTCACGTTTACATACCCCTACATCCAAATTCAACTTCCCATATCCAAATATACACAAATCGTGTCCTGCTCCGAACTTTTGATAGCCTTGAAGGGTAGTAATGTTACTTGGTATTAATGTTGCCCACCACTAGAGGGTGTGTCGTGAATAAGGTTGGTTGGAATGCTTGTCTACAAGGTCAAGGTCACAGACTTAGTTCAAGTTTACGTACCCACACATCCATATTCAACTATAACAATTCGTGTCCGGATCAGAAAATTTGATGGCTTTAAAGGATATTAATGTTATTTGGTATTATTGTTGCACATTATCAGAGAATATGTTGCGGGGCTATTCTTGGTCCCAAGTTGGGACAGGCCACATCTAGTTATTATTATCACACACATGCACATCAGAGCTTATATTTCGACGGGAATCCGAGAATCGATTCACGCAAAGATTCACACAACCTTTTTCGAGTCACCTTTTTCATACTAATGTGACAAAATAAATTTCGTCCGATTTTTATGAAATAAAAATATATGTGTTCTTTATTTTTCAATTAACATCATTTTCAATGTTTTGACGTAATTTCAAGTTTTGACGCCACCCCTCTGGTGACCGCCCAACGCCTCAAACTACATATCGTAGCACTACAAAAGTTTCACTGACTGGAAAAGGAATAGTTAAAACTAATGCATTGTGCAGTTTCATCAAAATTGTCATAAAATTGTTAACGCTATGACGTTATTGGCGATCGAGGTCGGAAAACGTTAAAATTAAATTTCACTTCATCAGTTGAAACCAAAGGAACTTTCAATACTTATGGTCCCGAATAACAAGTTGGAAAAATTTTGAAAATCCGAACTCAAATACCTGAGATATGATGTCAATACCGACAGGCGTTACCCACCACCATCTGGTTACAGTCCTACCCCCAAAGCTACATAACATCGCTCTATAATTATACCCCAGATAAAAAGAGGAATTTGCTCAATCATTGTGCCGTTTTATCCATACACCTCGTTGTTGGGCTCACTCGGTGATGGACGTGTTTGGCTGGATGACTTCTGGAAATTCAAAATAATTTAGTTATACATTGCTTTAGGAGAATCCTAATTTGATTCCCCCAGCAACTCACTCTCATGGGTACGGAATTCATCTCGCATCAAAGCCCCTGTTAAAGACAGGAGTCTCAGTTTTTCAGGCTGTTCGTTTTTTACCAGGTAAGCTTCACGTCACTGAAACATTTTCAAGATCTTTTCTTTTGCTATCTTTATTTTCTAGGGCAGCTCTGCCATTCCCTTGTTACGTAGACAGGCAAACCGCCCATATTCTTTTTCGATGGAGTTTCTGATTATCTCCATATAATTACCTCTTATTCTATGTAGGAAATCTTCAGATTCATTAGGAACTACTTTTGTGTTGATGCTCATACTTAGCATCAATGGAAATTATTTTGTTTTTCCGTTCGGGCATATAGCCAAAGCCTATTAATTTTTGTTCTTATTAGCATTATAACTTGAACAAAGGTTCCAGATTTGACAACCGGCATATGATTGATAACCTGGTTATGGACATGCAACACTCTCCGATTGCCATCACAACTCTCCGATGCATGCATCTTGTTGGAAACTTCCTTAATGTTTAGAGCGGAACTACATTTTTACACATTCCTACGTTCTGTTTTTTAGTAACTGCCTTAAATGACCCCCCAACTAACCTCTTGGTCACTTAATTTTATTATCAAACAATATTTTATAATTTCCTATATTTGGTAACTGTCTCAGTTGACCCCCTAACTAACCACTTAGTCTCTTTATTATATCCCCACATTTTTTTCAAAATTGGGATATACTGGATTGCGCCTGTCCGTGCATTCGTGAGTCTGTATGTCCGTTCATACGTCTGTCCGTCCGAACTCAGATGTCTGTTCGCATTATAACTTTAACATTACTGCTCAAATTTCGATGAAATTTCATAGAGATGTTCACTATCATGAGACCTTGAAGCAGCATTAACCGCTTTGCTGTTGAAATATTTTTTCTGTGAATTATGGCCCTTTGAATATACAAAAATAGGGTATTTTTTGTCTGTTCGCGTCGTATCTCAGGTTTGGGTCATTGGATCTCAATGAAATCTGGAATGAAAATTGTTCATGGGAAAGGCTTTCAAATGAGCCTTTTTACTTTTTAGACTTATCCCCCCTTTTAACTTTGAAAAATCGCTGTTTGTCTCGTAAAATAGCCAAATTTTTGTCTGTTCACCTCATATTTCAGGCTTGGGTTATGTCTCTGTTTTATAAGGTTTGGGTTATCAGGTTTCAATGAAATTTGGAATGAAGATTGTTTATTGGAAGGACCTTGAAGTAGCCAAATTTTTGTCTGTTCGCCTCATATTTCAGGTTTGGGTTATCAGATATCACTGAAAATTGGAATGAATATTGTTTATAGGAATGGCTTTGAAATGAGTTAGATCCTTGCAGTAAAACAAAGAAAATACATGCAAATCACCTCCCCACATGTGGCATTATGTCTTTGTTCTACATCTCTTATGTGAATGGTCTGATCATCACCAGACTTCAGTAACAGGTGTTTCCGGCCTTCACAATTTCCTTGCTTTAAAACAAAGACAATAATTTTGCTGTTTGTCTCGTAAAATAGCATTTTTTTTTGTCTGTTCGTCTCATATCACTGGTTTGAAGTTCGCGGCTCTCAATGAAATTTGGAATGAAGATTGTTTATGGGAATAGCTTTCACGGTATTATGGATCATTTCTTCTCTTGTCATTGTTTGGTGGTATGCACTGTTTCAGTGTGGAGCTCTATTTTTACATGTTCTTACACACAGCGATCTATTTTTAGTAATTTACTTAACTAACTCCCCACCCCCATCTGCATAATTTTTAATAGCAGATCTAAGAAATGTAATAAGGATTAAGATGTTTCTGGACTAACCATTGAAATAACAATATAGTCGACCATTTAGATTTTTTCGTCAACGAATTTACAATAGAAGAGTACATTGTATTTCTTTTCCTCAACTTTCTATGTTAATTTTCAAATATTCCGAGTTTCACCCATAGTCTTATGGGAAAGAAACACAAGCGTCCACCGAGAATAAAAACTCGATGAAAAAACTTGTGACGTCGTGACGTTTTTGAAAACGTCTGTCGCGTACAGATAAATTCCAGAGAGACATAACGTCACGTCATTCTGTTTCGAACCTTGAAACTGAATACATGGCTGAAGAATTATCGGTAGCAATTTTGGCTTTGCAATTATTTTATGAAGATAGAGAAAACTTTTGAATTCATCGACTTTGGGAAGACCTCCATAAAGAGAGAAATGTCTCCAGACTTACACCTGCATGGAATGTGGCCACGAATTCGACAGCCTGCAACATTTCTATCGCCACAAGAGAACCAAGGATGGCAGTAAAGCAGCAGAGGGCCCTTCGATTCGATCCCGATCCTGTTATTTTCGACCAAGACCTGATATATGCAGAAGACGTTGCTGTCATCGAGCTGTATCAACCGAAAGGTGCAAGACATCTATAATTAAAGACTGAATGGAAATCCAGTTATGGAAACCGAAGTGCTAGAAATGTTCTTCAAGAGCCCGCTCCTGTGCTTTAAGATTAACCTCAGTCACGGATTTATACCCGGGAATAACGGGGCGGAAGAGATGAGATATTACCATCCATCAGAGAATAATTCCCACGTACTTGAAGCGACATTCGCCATACGGGACGAGGCCGACTTCCATGAGTTCCGAAAAGAATGCAAGCAGAGAAGATATATTAGATGGACACGTCTGCAGAGACCAACATCGAAATGGATTGTACACAGCGTAACCAATGTGAAATTCTACATCTGCAAGATTAGAGATCCTCCTATCGGCGGAGTACCAGATGAAATGCCAGACTCCATCATGAAGAAACAACGTGTTATTGCCAAAAGCAAAGAGGAGAATAACCAGTTCCCGCATGATGACAATTTGTGTCTTTTCCGTTGCCCGGCACGATGGAGTGGAGCCACCTACCATAATTTGAATTCGTCTTGAGAAACCTTGTTCAGAAAATACAGAGCGCAAGATATGGACGTTTTCCCTGGAATCTAGCTTTATCAACTGCCAGACACACGGAGATTTGAAGTGAACATGAACGTCTATCAACTAGTGTCAAGAAAAGAAAGTGAAGAGACCACTGGAGAGTTGGTTCAGTGTTCACAGAGCAGATGTGATAAGACGATGTACGTTAATCTCTGCAAGTTACACTTCAGTTATACGAAAAACATTGAGAACTATTGCAAGTCCTTTGGATGTCAGATTTGTGGAAAACCGTGGAAGAAAGTTGACAAACTTAATTGTCATGAATCGATTTGTGCAGAAGTGATCTACCAGTATGCAAGTGGTGTGTACAATGTACCGGAGACTATATGAGAACCTTCATGAGCAAGGAATCATTGTGTTTGAAGAAGACCAGTATTGCCCATTATGAAGATCCTTGGCAATTCAGGTTATGGGAAGACGGTAACCAACAAAGATAATTTTAGAGAGATCAAATACTGCAGTGAAGATGAAGTGTGTGGAAATCCTTCAAGGTCGACTTATCTTTGCACATCTGTTTCCTTGTTTATCAATATTCCAAATTGAGATTTCTGGAGTTCTACGATATTATCGATCAGTTTGTGGACCGGAGGAACTACGAATATGCAGAAATGGATACAGACTCCGCCGACATTACCCTTACTGCTTGAAGACTGGAAGAGGTCATCCGTCCAGAGAAGAAAACAGAGTTCTACAAGTAATGGAATAAGAGGCCTATCGGCTGAAGCTTACAACCAAAATCAGAGTCAATTCATGGAGAAAAGTCCGAAATGGCATGATTTTTTTAAAGTCCTATTTGACACTCTCTCTTTAAAGTTCTATATGGCAGTCTCTAAAGTCCTATATGGCAGTCTTTCTTTAAAGTCATGTAAGGCAATTTCCCTCAAAAAAGTCCTATAAAGCAGTCTCCAAATTCCTGAATGGCAGTCTCTGATCTCGGGACAATTCCTCAAAATAGTCCTATATGGCAGTTCTTGAAACAAAGTCCTGTATAGCAATTCTTTGAAACAAAATCCGAAATGGATTGAACCAAATAAATGTCTGTTCGTACTTTGTTTCTGAAAAATTTTAATGTTAAAAACGCAAATAAAAATTCTTCCTGTAAACAACATGCCGAGAGTTTTCTAAATTTATCATAATCGTCATCATTCATGTTGTAAATTCATGTAGTAATTTCCTGGTATAGTTTAGGCTACCCCTATTGGAAGTGGGGGATACTTCTTTATTATGCCCCCGACCTCCGAAGGAGAATTCGGGGGTATCTAGTGAAGCCCTCCGTCCGCCTGTCCGTCCATATACATGTTTTGCATTGTAACTTCAAAGCCATCGGTCGGATTTGGATCTCCTGTGGCATGATGATAGACCTGCACGGGGGAACGAATATGCACAAGGAACGGGTTCCGTCCAATAATTTTTCCCAGAGTTATGGTCCTTTTTCCCTTCTGTCCGTCTGTCCGTACAAACATTTTGCATTGGAACTTAAAAGCCATAGGTCAGATTTGGATCTCCTTTTGTATGCTGATAGACCAGCACGGGAGAACGGATATGCACAAGGAACGGGTTCCATCCAATGATTTTTCCCAGAGTTATGGCCCTTTTTCCCTTCTGTTCGTACAAACGTTTTGCATTGTAACTTCAAAACTATCAGTCGGATTTGAATCTCCTTTGGTATGCTGATAGACCAGCACGGGGGAACGGATATGCACAAGGAAGGGTTCCGCCCAATGATTTTTCCCAAAGTTTTGGCCCTTTTTCCCTTGTGTTTGTCTGTCTGTAGAAACGTTTTGCATTCTAACTTCAAAGCCATCGGTCGGATTTAGATCTCCTTTGGTACGCTGATAGACGTGCATGGGGGAACGGATATGCACACATAACGTGTTCGGTGAATAATTTTTCCCAGAGTTATGGCTCTTTTTTACTCTTTCGACTTAGAAAATGTTTATGTCCCACAATACCTTTAAGGCAACTTCGAACATGCTTGCGGGTCGGGGACAGTGGCCCACGCTTTGCGTTGCCCTTGTTTTTGTTTAACTTAATTTATTTCAAACAGACGTTTTATTTTTAAAAAAATTGATTCATGGTATCTTTTAGGTAACCCCTATTGGAACCGAGTGATTCAACTTATTAATGTTTTTTCAACTTGTTTTAAATTTACTTCCAAAAAGTTGATTCATGGTATCTTTTAGGTTACCCCTATTGGAACCGGATGATACACTTTTAATTTTGTTTAATTTTTTAAAGAAAAACTGATTCCTGGTATCTTTTAGGTTACGATTTTGTATAAACAGAGAAATAAATCATCATTATCGTCACATCACTAGGAAATTCACAGTTGTAAATATTACAATTTCTTTATTAAATGAGAAATGAACAAAGCATGAGAAAAGTTGTGCATGACTTTTTTTTTACTTCAGGTAACAGGGGGCGCGGTGGCGTTGCGGTAACCGGTTCTCGTCAGATCACCGAAGTTAAGCAACGTCGAGTCCGGTTAGTCCTCGGATGGGTACTAAGGCGTACTGCACGTCGATGGTGCACATGTCTTCAACCAATCTAACCCTGCCTGTGCTGCAGTGCAGAGTTACGATGTTGGGGAGTTGACAGCTGCTCGTCGTTGCTCGGTGGTTAAGTATGTGACCTTAAACACCAATAAATAAATAATAAATAAATAAATAAATATACTTCAGGAAACCGAATTCCCAAGTGGAAAACTTAAGTTGGGGATGATTTTCTTTGAATTTACTTTTTTCTTCTCTTTTTACTTCTCCTGTTCCTTCTTCTAACACTTATACTGTTAGGTTTTCTCCTTTCCGAAAAAATATTCCCTAAAAGTGCCCCGTTAGGTTTTCTCTTTCCTTCTTCTAGAGCAAACCTCTATTTACAGAAAATTGGGTAATTCCTTTATCTACCCCCAAAAAGGTCTTTTTGGGTATAGTAAGTACAAACTGTAGGGGGTGGGAATGCTCTCAAGCTATTTGACCTATCCCCATTGGACAGAGGTTTGTAGCTCGGCCTGTCCCAAGCCAGTATAATACGAAGTCATTGGCAGTTCAGGTTATGGGAAGACGGTAACAAACAAAGAGAAGTTTAGAAAGACCAAAAAGTTGATTCATTGTATCTTTTAGGTTAAATTCACAGTTTAACGTTTACAAGAGATCTTAATGATCAGACCAGACAGTGGTTGGGTCGAATGTGAAAGATCTTCTAAATGATTTGCTTAGAAGACGAAAGTCTTCCCAACCTATGGGAAGGGAAGCGTTGGCACAAGCTTTGAAAGACTGTAACATCCCATAAGAGTTGATTGGTCGTAAAGAACGTTGGAATGCAGAGTTCATATCCTACAGTTTAAGGATCAAGATTGCAGTTTGATCGCCAAGATCTCAGAATTATCAACACAGACCCCAACTACGAACAAAAAGTCTACCGAAATTTGTTGAATGTTGAAATGGAGTGGTGTTTCAAACACGTCCGTCAAAGATACATAAGACGAGGCAAAGCATAGAATACCCTGAAGACCCAGATAGAAGTAGATGCAGCCATCAACACCCAGATCCCACAAACAGCTCTAATCGAAGCCCTGTCTAAAGACGCTAAATCTGCTGAACCTGAAGACACTAAGCCTGGACTAAGTCAAATTAAAGAACCCACATTCAAGAACCACGTTTGAAGAAGATCACAGTGAGAGTAACCAAATCACAACAACAACCGTTGACGAAGTTGATGCCGAACTCGGACGAGTTCGCCTGCAACATGAACTCCGTTTGGCCTGTGATCATAATGTGGAAGAAAACATTGACGCAGTGATTGAAAGAAAAATGCTACGGATGTACAGTCTATCCCCCAAGTGAGATTCAGAATAATGTATGCCTTGTGACGTCTCAAGAAGAGAAGGTCATCACATGTTTTAATGATGCATAAGCAGCATTTGCAAGAATGACGTCCATCTACTGTAGCACCAAAATACTACTGGAATGAATCCACAACCAGTACAGAAAGAGTGTGAAGATCTGTTCGAGAAACCTATCGCTCATGAACAGAGACTTTGTATTATGGATTTAGTGATTTAATTCATGACCCTCAAGAAGCCAAACAGCCTGAAGATGTAAAAGAAGTTCTAAATGTAGGATTTAAAAAAAAGAAGAAGAAAAGGAAGAAAAAAGTATAAAAAAGAAAAAAAGGTGGTAATGCAGTCAAGTTATTTGATATTTATTTTCTGGATAAAGATTAATAAACTTTGACTGTCCCAGGTCAGTATAAAGTCAGAGGGCCACCTAGGGTGAGTATTTTTGTGTTTGATGGCCATTAAGCCTTTACCCAACGTAACAGCCAAAACCGGCCAGCGTTATTCTAAAAAATCGCCAATTAATTTTCATTATTTTTTCATGTTTTGTCCCAAAAACATAGGTTACGACCCCTCATGGGAACGAGTTCGTCGAGCTCGTTCCAATGAGGGGGTCATAAATTACGTTTTTGATACAAAAAATGAAAATATTAGTTATTCAAGAATTTTGTTTGCAAGTGCCCTCTGCTTTTCATGTTAGGTAAAGGGTTAAGGCCACCCTTCCAAAAGGTATAGAAGGCAAGCAGCATCACATTCTGTCCAACAAAAAAAAGGTCGATCCTCATTGGAAGCATCCATTCACATGTTTATTGTGTGGTTCCACGGTCTGTTTAAAATCATCATTGGTAAATAGGGTTATTCAACACATTCAAGACCTTATCACACCTGTTCCCAATCACATCATTTGGTGTTACAGTGAATGACAACCACTATACAATATTTTACCCCAAGCAGAATTCCTAGAGGGTCTCGCTCGAGAATTGAAATCTGATAGTTTAGTCATATTGGATGATCTGATGCTCGATGCAGATGTTCCGAGTGCCTAGATTATTTACTAAAGGTAGTCATCACCGCAATATTAGTGGGTTGTACATAGTTCCAAATATACCGACAAAAATAAAGTCCACAGGACTGGAACTCTCAATATTCATTACATGATCTTGTTTAAAAAGCTTTGGGGTCGTTTCCAAATCACACACTTGGCAGCACAAAGGTTCCTGGTCATTCCCAGTTTCGTAGAGAAATTTTCGAAGATGCCACTTCGACCCCATATGGTTACCTTTTAATCGATCTCAAACAAACCATTCCTGAACACATGAGATTGAGAACTCAAATATTCCTTGGAGAAACCCAACTCCTGTACTTCTGAATGGTATAAAGGGGGCAGCAAGTCTGCTCCAAGTCCGAAGTATGTCCGACCGTCTCAAGTGCAACATCGTGATTTTCAAGCTTCTTAGTAATTCGAAACCCACAGTCCTCAAATCCAAACTGAAACATGCAGACAAAGATTTTATTACATGTTTTTGTGTGGCTGTGCCTCGAATATCCTGAAGGGGGAGTACCTCTGACCAAAGCTGCGAGAACCAAACTCGTTTGTCTGAAGAAAGGTACCTCTGACAAAAGAAAGAGACCGATCTTGAAGAGGGGGGATTCTTGGCTGCACTACTACCTCCCGTGTTACTGAGTGTTGCTAAACGTGTTTATGGATGACGGAATACGCAAAGAAGATGGCTTTCGTAGAACCGAGATTATTGTAATGTTTACAAGAGACTGTTATGATCAGACATCTGAATGCAATGGCTGTTTCGTCTTTGGATTGAGTAATGAGAGACATTATCGATGCCCCGTTTCTCACCTCCGACGTAAAGATGGATATAATCTTGTCTTACAAAGATACTTGACTTTTCAACACAAGGCAATGTCCCCTCAACCCATCAAAGTCGAACTTGAGAAAGACAATAAAGACCAAGACATTCTCAATTCTGTACCTATTACTATGAAGACTAAAGCAAAGTTGTTGTTGATTCGTATTAGAAATGACCCAAATATATCTTGGAACGAGAAGAATGAACTGGTCCATAGAGACCAGACAGTGTTAGGGTCGAATGTGACAGATCTTCTAAATGACTTGCTTAGAAGACGAAAGTCTTTCCAACCTACAGTATGGGAACCGTTAGCACAAGCCTTGAAAGACAGTAACATCCCACAACAGTTGACTGGTCATACAGAACGTTGGGATTCCATGAGACAGTCGGAGGCTGCGAGGAAGCTGGTCATACAGAACGTTGGGATTCCATGAGACAGTCGGGGGCTGCGAGGAAGCTGTAAACTAAGAGTGCGACTAAACCTAAGCAACGAAAGAAACCTAATATGATTAAATGGTCTGAAGCGATAGTATAAATAGAGTTAGAACTTGGAAAAGACAGTCATGGAAACATTATACTACGATTCTGAAGTTCCTGGAAGTTTCGGTTGTATACACTCTCTCTGTAGAGTATTCAAGAAAAAAGACTAAACAAGATGTGAAATGGTTAGAGACGCAAGACACTTTCACTCTTCACAAACCAATTCGTCGTACATTTTCCCAGAAGGAAAGGGATCGTTAGCGGCATCGATGCACAATGGCAGGATGACTTAATTGGTAGATTTAACGAACATCAGTAAATATAATAACGACACAAAGTGTTGTTGATGTGTGTAGATGTGTTAAGTAAGCATGCTTGGGTGATGCCTCACAAAAACAAACTTGGTGATTCCATCATTAAAGCTTTTACCAAAATTTTCAAACAAGGTCGCAAGCCATTAAAATTACAAACTGATCAGGGCAAAGAATTTCTAAACAGAAAATTCCAGAATTTTCGCAAAAGATCGTGATGTACGGAACTACCTGATCGAACTAACAACAGAAGCAAGTCTATCACAAATACATGAAGAACCAACAAGGGAGAACAACCTGTTAGATATTGTCTTCACTACAAATCCATCACTAATGAAATCATCAGTAAATGCACCAGGAATATCGGATCACGACCTGGTGATCACAGACATAGATATGAAACTACATGTTAACAAAATCAAACCGAGAAAGTGCCTTAACCACTCAAAAGCCAACTGGGCGGAATAAAATCGTGTCTCAAAAAACTGTCAAACACAATCAAGGACTCATCTAAAGAAAGCATGGGCATCGAAGTAGTATGGCTGGAATTTAAAAATACTCTTCTTACCAGCATAGAAGAAAACATACCAAGAAAGACACTGGGTAGAAAAATATACACACCATGGATAAATAAAAATACAAGAAGGATGCTAAAAAAGAAACAAAAGCTATATAACTCGGCAAAAGAAACTGGAATGTGGGACCAATTTAAGAAACACCAAAAAGAATGCAACCGGCAGCTGAGAAAACAAGAATGGACATTCTTAAATAAAACCACAACAGAAGGATTAGGCAAAAACAACTTAAAACCATTCTGGAAATATATAAAGTCAAGGAAACAAGATAACAGGTGTCTCCCCCTTGAAGAACAAAGGGAAGCTGGTGAGCGACAGCGAAGGTAAGGCAGAAATCTTGGTGGAGCAATTTCAATCCGTCTTCACCAATGATACAGAAGACACAGAACCAAAAACATCCACAACAGCAAAGCACAAGATTCCAAAATTGACCATCAATGTAAAAGGAGTGAGAAAACTATTAAAAAAGATTAACCCTGAAAAATAAGCTGGGCCTGACCAACTACCAAACCGAGTGCTAAAGCAATGCGCAACAGAAATCGCACCAATACTCACAAAAATGTTTCCAAAAATCAATAGATAACGGTACACTACCATCAGACTGGAGGACGGTCAACATATCCTGCATTTTCAGAAAAGGAGTCCAACATCTAGCTGAAAAATACAGACCGGTATCCTTAACATCAATACCATACAAACTCTTTGAACACATCATATGTGAACATATGCTAAAACACAAAGAAAAGAACAATATCCTAACAACTCTAAATAGTGGATTCAGAAAAACATATTCCTGCGAGTCGAATTATTAACAACAACTCACGACCTTCTCAAACATTATGATGCAGGACTACAAGTGGATGTTGTGATACATGACTTCTCCAAGGCCTTCGACACTGTCCCGCATCAACGCCTCCTCCACAAATTACAGCAGTATGGCTATGGCATTGAAGGGCCAATACATCAATGGCTATCTTCATTCCTCACCAACAGATTAATGAGAGTAGTAGTGGAAGGGTCATCATCCAAAGAAATACATGTTGACTCGGGAGCGCGGTGGCTCAGTAGGTAGATGTGCAGGCTGCAAGCCGAGAGGTCCTCGGTTCGAATCCCACCTGCGGCAACCGCGTTGTGTCCTTGGGCAATACACTTCACCCCCATTGCCCACGTGGGGGCACGGTGACGCTGTGTACTAAGGCGTACTGCACGTCGATGGTGCACTTGTCTTCAACTAATGCTAACCCTGCTTGTGTGGAGTTAGTATGTTGGGGAGCTGACAGTTGCTCGCGGTTGCTCTGTGGTGCTCTCCGGGTACTCCGGCTTCCTCCGCCCGTAAAACTGTCATGGTCATGATTAGCCATTGTGCAGAAATATGTGACCTTAAACACCAATAAATAAATAAATAACATGTTGACTCAGGTATACCACAAGGAACTGTACTTGGGCCGCTACTCTTCCTCTGCCATATTAATGGCCTACCATACTCAGTCAAATCAACAGGACGTCTCTCCGCCAATGACTGCCTACTCTGTCGACCAATAAAATTATACAAAGATCATGATATCCTACAGAAAGATCTTGAAAAACTGGAAGAATGGGTACAAAGTTGGGGAATGTGTTTCAACGCGAAAAAATGCTACATCATGAGTATCCAACCTAAAACCAACAAATTCTTCTATACATTGGATAACCATATATTAGAACAAGTTCTATGGGCCCCCATCAACCATCGGGCCACCATTAGGAAAGGGTTTTCGCTTTTCAAATGGAATGAAAATGGGTTCACCCGATGATTCAAACATACCAGACGCTAGAAGGGGGTCGTGGTGGGACGCCCCCGACCCATGGACAATTTTTGTTGGAAAAATTGTTGGCCATGCGAACGCCAACATTTTCTCCAAAGGTTGGTTTATGAGCAAACTGTTCCTCAGAAGTCGTCCATGTGGTGTGTGCGACTTGGGCAGGAATGCACGTCAATAATGACAACTTGCTAACTATTTATATTTATTTATTTATTTATTGGTGTTTAAGGTTACATATTTATGCACAATGGCTAATCATGACCGCGACAGTTTTACGGGTGGAGGAAGCCGGAGTACCCGGAGAGAACCACAGAGCAACCGCGAGCAACTGTCCGCTCCCCAACATACTAACCCCACACAAGCAGGGTTAGCATTGGTTGAAGACAAGTGCACCATCGACGTGCAGTACGCCTTAGTACACAACGCCACCGTGCCCCCACGCGGGCAATGGAGATGAAGTGTTTTGCCCAAGGACACAACGCGGTTGCCGCAGGTGGGATTCGAACCGAGGACCTCTCGGCTTGCAGCCTGCACCTCTGACTACTGAGCCATCGCGCTCCCAACGTCACGTCCTAACTAAAGGTTGATCCGCGAGATCCGCAAAAGACAGCACACTTTGTGAGCCGTACATATAAGTATAGTCCCAATTATCCGAATTGACTATAGTCATTTACACGAAAAAGGTACGTTTATTTTTTAGTTTCATTTCAAAGAATTCCTTTCGTTTATTATTGTTTTATCCCTTTACCTAACATGAAAAGCAGACGACACATGCAAAAAATATTCTTGAATAATTATTTTTTTAATTTTTTGTCTAAAAAACATAGGTTATGACAAGCTCGTTTCAAAGAGGGGTCATAACCTATGTTCTGGAGACAAAAAATGAAAAAAATAATGAAAATTAATTGGTGATTTTTATGAATAGCGCGGGCCGGTTTTGGCCGTTACGTTGGGTAAAGGTTTAAAAAAGTATTTTGAGTTAGGTTTCAAGTTGATGCCGACGGTCAACGACCGGGATCACTGTCGGAAAATTTTCACTCCCGCCCCACGGTGTCGGAGATCCCAGCTTTGGGTCGAGATTCAATGATAATGCACCAAATTCCCCTCATTTTCTTGCCAAAATAAGCAAACTGAAGTTTGTGGGCCGAATTATTGATACCTCCAACAGAAGTACCACAAACCACAAACTAGATAGAGTTATTTGTGAGCAAAGCACACAATGGGGTATCCCCGCATTTCCTTAGCAACACCTTAGTATAGTTTTAACGTTTCGAATTAAATACCCTAAGAGCCTTTCGATGAAAACTGATTTTCTAACGATAAAAGTGGTTCCACTGGAACCACTTGGGGCCAAATCAAAATTCCGAAACCTTCATGCACATCTAGAAATGTTACCTGAACATATTAGCAAAGTTTAAACGTTTCGAATTAAATACCCTAGGAGCCTTTCGATGAAAACTGATTTATTTTCTAAGAATAAAACGCCCAAAATCAATAGTAAGGGGCATATGCACGTCGCCGTCCATTATAGTAATTCAGGTATGCTACAGGAAGACGTTTAGAATGGGAATGTTATAAACTTACACTGGTCCACTTCTGACCAAAAAATGGGCTGTGTAATCAAACCAGCTTATATTTTTTATTAACTTCAACATGGAAAGTGGCACCTACGTTAGTGTCGCCCAATTAAAACTCATGTGTTTATGAGATGATATGGCTATTACAAAGAAGGCTTTCCTGAACTAAATATCTTAATGTCAGAAGAAGGCCTGGAGAGCAACTTTTACAGGCTGCTCCACTTGTTTACTGTGATAAACAATCACCTGATGTCACACACAAAGTGATACATACGTTATGCCGCGTGTAATTACGGCAGCATTTGAGACATGCATACACGCTACATGCATTGTTTTTCAAGTATAAACACGTTTACCTAATATGTATATTAAACACTAATTTATTTCTGTTCCTTTCAATTAGTATTTCGAAAACAAGGACAACTTATCTGCAACTCGAGGCGTTTAAAATGGATGATACATACGTTATCCCATTTATACTCTTACTTTATTTTGGCGGCGTGTTAGTAAAAATAGGTACAGCTACCTGGTGAAACATGACTTCTTGATAAGACCGACAACTCATTATATCATGTTATATTTTCTTACAACTTTTCTGAGCTGGAATTGAAATTTGATACCTACGTGATCGATACATACGTTATCAGGTATTGTCTACTACTGTATTTCGTCACGAATATGACACTTTATGACGTCAGGAAGGTATTTCGAAGATCCACGTGATTTCCAAACACGTTGTGCTGCCATTTTGATTGAGGTTGTATTTGATAAACCTCCATTTAAACAGCAGTCAGCATGTGAGTGAACCTTGGTAGCTTTAGATTATTTACACGAACATTGGTGTGTTTTTGTTTGTTTTATCTACATGTGTGAAAGATGTTTTTGTGATCTTGGATAAAAATTCATTCAACACACATGGCATGAATGCATATTACAAGTGTTTGCATTATTCATACCTACGTTACTAACAGTAACGTAGATATCGACCTTTTCAAAACTGGAGTAATTTCGATCGCTATGACACTTAAGTAAGTAGATATTGAAAGTTGTATCTTGAATTTTCAGGGGTGTAATTAAACTTTTATTTTGTTTTAGATTAATTTTAATACAAGGAATTTAATCAGATGACATGTTAAAATGAAATGTTGAAGTGCTGGCACTGATTCAAAATTATCGTCATTACTCCGAATACAATAACAACGTTTGACAGTGTTTTGCGATTTCATTACTAATGTAATATATTTGCTTGCATATTAAATAAATTTAATATACAAACAAATATATTATAATGTTAATTAAATGCCCTAACACCAATATCAATTGGGTAACGTAGGTATCGATACATGCGTTATCTTACAATGTCGTTCCTTTTTCTTCTCAGTATGGGAAAAAGTCGTGCGGAAATTCAAAAAGCCTACAGAGAAAGGCAAAAGATGAAGGGACCTGATTTCCTGGAAAAGGAGAAAGCCAGATTTCAGAAGAAGTATGTACCCGCAGCATTGCTAATCAAAAAGAAGCTGACAGTTCGTAACTACAAGAACAAACTAAGAAATCGCCTATCAAGGTCAAGGAAAAAGGCTAGAGAGAGCATTGACGATGACACAAGTGGTTATGGCAGTATGCCAATGGAAATAGAAGATGGTAGAGACAACTCTGAGCAATCAATTCCGTTGATAGTCAAGATACCCGTGACTAAGAAAACCAGCAGCGGTATTAAAAAAGTAAAAGCTCGAGCACAAAGTAGAGCTCATAGAATAATACAATCATTACAGTCTGAAGTATCACAGCTGAAAAAGAAAATGAAAGCCAAAAATAAGAAAATAGAACGCATCTTGAAAAGGGCAGAGAAATGCAAATTTGACACCAACACTTTGACACCAAATAGAAAAACAGAAATGGAGATAATCTCACTGAATTTAACCCTCAAACGACGAGAGATAGACCGAAAAAAATATTGACAGGAAACGTAATGGTGGCAGAAATAAAAGAGGCAAATCAGGCATCTGGAAAGAAGAAAGTTCACAACATTCACAGAATTGTATCAGGGAAGACAGCTAGGAAATACAGAGTTCTAAAACAGATAAGTCGGTGTACACATTTAAGTAGAGGTTCCCTCGGAAAAGTAAATGACAAAAAAGTTGAAAAGAAAAAAGAGCGACGAAATTCTCGTTCACGAACTACTGCTGAAGCCCCTGTGGTTGAGTTTCTAAACAGAGAGGATAACAGCTGCACTCAGCCTGGAAAGAATGATGCAAAGAAAGTTAATGACCAGGGAGGGAAAAAGCAAACCAAAGTCCTCACTGATTATCTTAAGAACTTGCATGTAAAATATCTCGCTGAAAATCCAAACCAAAACATCTCGTTAGCCACGTTCACGCGTCTGCGATCGGCAAACATTCTCCTTGCATCTTTCATATCCAGAAACAACTGCCAGTGCATCCACCACCAGAATATGGCCTTGAAAGTGCAATCTTTAAGAAAGGCAGGGGTGAAAATAAGCGAAAACCCAGAAAGGCTCATTGTCCATAGTCAGGATTTGGGTGAACTTTTGAAAGAAATTCCAGAACATGTACATTACAGGATATGGAAAAAAGTTGAAATAGAAGGTGGAAAAATGAAAATGAAGATAGTTGAGGAACAAGCAGACAAAAAAAAAGTTTATGGAAGATTTGCAAATCCAGATTAACCTGTTTTCTCGGCTTGTTGACAGGGTAACAGAGCAGTATCGCAAAGTTCGCACTTTGAAGGAATCCCTACCCCAAATTGAAATGATGGTACAGATGGATTTCGCCGAGGATTTCGCATGTAGATCCTTGGATGAAGTGCAAATGACGTACTGGAACCAGTCCATGGTCACCATCCACCCGATAGTCGCTTATTTCAGAGAGAATAATGAACTTAATCACAAAAGTTATGTTGTGATCAGTGACGAAATGTCACATGCTGCAAGTACTGTATGTGCTTTTCTTGACAAATTAGTACCAGTGCTAAAGAAAATAAATGCTAATCTGAAAATAATACATTATTGGACTGACTCGCCATCGAGTCAATACAGAAACAGATGCATTTTCCACACAATAGCCAGCTACCAAGAGCTGTACGGAGTAAATGCAAAATGGAACTACTTTGAGGTAAGGCACGGGAAGGGCCCTTGCGATGGTTAGGGTGGGACAACTAAACGCATGGCCGACAATGCCATCAAGCAGGGAAACGCCACAATTCAGGACGCGAGTGACTTCTATACATGGGCGGTACAATCAAGTATGAAAGGGGCTGATTTTGTGTACGTGTCAACAGAGGAAACAAAGAAGAAGCAAGATGAAATATGACTTTGATGAAAACAAAACCAATTAAGGGAACCATGAAACTCCATGCGGTTGGAATCAAGGTAGAAGAAAATCGAAAGACAGTGATGACAAGAGAAACATCATGCTATTGTACAACGTGTATATCTGGAGCATTCTGTGACACGTGGACAGTCCATGACATCAAGAGTTTCGCGGTTAATGCAGGAGAAAAGCATGCACGTGCCAATAGTAACACCTGCAATAAAACTGTGGAGAACAATATTCAAGTTGACAGTGGTAACCGCAAGAATGCTTTTACAGCTGATGCTCAAACAGATGTAGAAAGCAAAAATGTATTCAGTGATATACACGTGGATAACTATGTTGCTGCATTTTATGAGGGCAAGTGGTACATTGGCAGGGTCGAGAAGAAGGATGACAATAAAGGCGATTGCGAGATAACTTCCATGCACAGAGCTAAGCAGATGTTCAAATGGCCCCAGGCGGAAGACCATTTGTGGTTAGATGGCAAGAATCTTTTATGTGAGGTCAAAACATTGCAACCCTCAGGAAAATCTAGGAGACTATTTAAAATTTCGGAGGAGGAAGAGAATATGATTGACCAGAAATTTGCAGCTTTTACAACAAATGATGATACATACGTTACCACGCATAGGCAACGTTAACCCGCTGCATACAAATCCCCAAACACTTCCCTGATTCAAGATAATGGAAGCCATTATCTTAAATCACGTTAGAGGTTGAGGATTTGTCAGTTTATCTACGAATCACATCTACTTTGCTCCGTCAGTTATAAAGCTGATACCTGCGTTACCAGCATTTCTGGTACCAGAATGTGCCAAGTGTTGTGTTGCAAGTGTAAGTATGTTCCATTTTTTACACTTTAAATACAGTTGTGTTATTTTATCACTATGTTTGGCACGACTTGATGCCCAAGTTTTTTAAATTAGTTTCAAGTTGCAATTAATTACATTACGAAAAAACAAAAGGTCAAAAATGTCTGCTTTAGGACTGAATGCATGAAACATGTTGGTTTTTTTACTTCTAATTTTATAAAGTTTTGGTAGAATTGGCATTTCTTACAATATTTCGTATACACCGAATACTATGTAGGTAAAATCTTTATTATCCCTTTACCTAACGTAACGGCCAAAATCGGCCAGCGCTATACACGAAAATCGCCATTCAGTTTTTTTTAATATTTTCATTTTTTGCTTCCAAAACATAGGTTGTGACCCCTCATTGGAACGATCGCGTCGCGCTCGTTCCAATGAGGGGTCACAATCTATGTTTTGGAAGCAAAAAATGAAAATTTTTAGTTATACGAGAATTTTTTTACGAGCGTCGTCTCCTACTAGCGTTAGGTAAAGTGTTAACAGACAAAGTGGTATTTTTGATACATACGTTACAAATGGATGGAGAGTTTAAAGATATGGCTATGGGCGCAATCACGCACTCTATATATTTGAAAGGCATGCAATATTAGAGTTAAGTAGTTATGAGATAGTTTTGAACAATAGTCATGGCTATCACGATGCGGCTGTATTCTGTAAGTCTTAACAAGAATTATTTTACTGGATATAGCAGCTGGATATAGACCGAAAATACAGTTAAGATTATTTCCGTACCTTTGAAAAAAAATTGCACTCAATGTTGAGCGGCGATGCCTACCATTTTTCTTTTATTTCGCGTCATCAAATTTACAGACGTTGTTGGAAGTGATGAAACTGTTACCTCTATTTTCATACACTGTCTAATATTCTGTCTCTTTCATTAGTAACGCATGTACTCGATGAAAAACAGAGAAAATCATCAGCATACTTTAGCATCATATATATTTTCAATACTACACATCATTTTGAACAGTTGAAATTTTGACTGAGTATCACAGATATGTTATATGTTCAAATAAATCAGGTTTCACACATAAACTGGAAGGTTTTTATTTGACCACTTTTCCATGGCGATATGCTCCTTACTGTTGATTTTGGGTGGAAAGTGGTTCCACTGGAACCACCTGGGGCCAAATCGAAATTCCGAAACCTTCAGGCACATCTAGAGATGCTACCTGAAAACCTTAGCATAGTTTAAATGTTTCAAATTAAATAGGCTAGGAGCCTTTCGATGACAACTGATTTTTTAACGATAAAAGTGGTCCCACTGGAACCACCTGGGGCCGAATAAAAATTCCGAAACCTTCATGCACATCTAGTAATGCTACCTGAACACCTTAGCATAGTTTAAAAGTTCCGAATTAAATACCCTAGGAGCTTTTTGAGGAAAACTGATTTTCTAATAATAAAAGTGGTTTCACTGGAACCACCTGGGGCCAAATCACAATTCCGAAACCTTCATGCACATCTAGAGATGTTACCTGTACACCTTAGCATAGTTTAAACGTTTCGAATTAAATACCCTAGGAGCCTTTCGATGAAAACTAATTTTCCAATGATAAAAGTGGTTCCACCGGAGCCACTTAGGGCCAAATCAAAATCCGAAACCTTCATGCACATCTAGAGATGTTACCTGAACACATTAGCATAGTTTAAATGTTTCGAATTAAATACATTAGGAACCTTGCGATGATAAAAGTGGTCCCACTGGAACCACCTGGGGCCAAATCAAAATTCCAAAACCTTTATGCACATCTAGAGATGTTACCTGAACACCTTAGCATAGTCTTAACGTTTCTAATTAAATACCCTAGGAGCCTTTGGATGAAAACTAATTTTCCAACGATAAAAGTGGTTCCACCGGAGCCACTTGGAGCCAAATCAAAATTCCGAAACCGTCATGCACATTTAGAGATGCTACCTGAACACCTTAGCATAGTTTAAAAGTTTCGAATTAAATACCCTAGGAGCCTTTCGATGAAAACTGGTTTTCTAACGATAAAAGTGGTTCCACTGGAACCACCTGGGGCCAAATCAAAATTCCGAAACCTTCATGCACATCTAGAGATGTTACCTGAACACCTTAGCATAGTTTAAACGTTTCGAATTAAATACCCTAGGAGCCTTTCGATGAAAACTAATTTTCCAACGATAAAAGTGGTTCCACCGGAGCCAATTGGGGCCAAATCAAAATCCGAAACCTCCATGCACATCTAGAGATGTTATCTGAACACATTAGCATAGTTTAAATGTTTCGAATTAAATACCCTAGGAGCCTTTCGATGAAAATTGATTTTCTAATGATAAAAGTGGTTCCACTGGAACCACCTGGGGCCAAATCAAAATTCCGAAACCTTCATGCACATCTAGAGATGTTACCTGAACACATTAGCATAGTTTAAATGTTTCGAATTAAATACATTAGGAACCTTGCGATGAAAACTAATTTTCCAACGATAAAAGTGGTTCCACCGGAGCCACTTGGAGCCAAATCAAAATTCCGAAACCTTCATGCACATTTAGAGATGCTACCTGAACACCTTAGCATTGTTTAAACGTTTCGAATTAAATACCCTAGGAGCCTTTCGATGAAAACTGATTTTCTAATGATAAAAGTGGTTCCACATTTAGAGATGCTACCTGAACACCTTAGTATTGTTTAAACGTTTCGAATTAAATACCCTAGGAGCCTTTCGATGAAAACTGATTTTCTAATGATAAAAGTGGTTCCACTGGAACCACCTGGGTCTAAATCAAAATTCCGAAACCTTCATGCACATCTAGAGATGCTACCTGAACACGTTAGCATAGTTTAAATGTTTAGAATTAAATACCCTAGGAGCCTTTCGATGAAAACTGTTTTTCAACGATAAAAGTGGTTCCACCGGAACCATTTGGGGCCAAAAAAAATTCCGAAACCTTTATGCACATCTATAGATGTTACCTGAACACCTTGGCATGGTTTGATCGTTTCGAATTAAATACCCTAGCAGCCTTTCGATGAAAACTGATTTTCTAACAAAAAAAGTGGTTCCACGGGAACCACTTGGGGCCAAATCAAAATTCCGAAATCTTCGTGCACATCTAGAGTTGGTACCTGAACACCTTAGCATAGTTTAAACGTTTCGAATTGAATACCCTAGGAGCCTTTCAGGGTGTGACGTATGGACGGACGGACTGACGGACGGTACGACAGACGGACGGACGGACGGACGGACGGACGGACGGAGATCATGACTATATCCCCGCATTTTTTTAAAATGCGGGGATAATTATTTTGACACGGCCACATTGTAAATGTATGCTCGGGGAGGGTGGGAGTGTGTGTGTGTAGGGGGGGGGGGGGGGGTACCATTTTTTTTTTAATCCACGAGCACGAAATATAAATCCACGTGTACGAAATATTTATTCTTTCAGACGAAATACCAGTCCGTGCGAACAGAATAATAGTCCGAGCGCACAAATTATGAATTCGTGGTCACACTCACACACTTATTTCTTGTCTTGGTCATGCGTTTGGTCTTCAAAAACGCAACAAGTTAACTCAGGGAATTTTAATAACCAGTTCTTGTTTGCTTGTTCGTTTTTGCAGGGATATGAAAAAAACGAGGGGACGTGACAGCCGTTACTTATTCCCAGTTCTTTATTCGACATTCGTGATGAACCGATTTATTTATTTATTTATTTATTTATTTATTTATTTATTTATTTATTTATGTTTAAGGTCACATACTTATTCACAATGGCTAATCGTGACCGTGACAGAAGCCGGAGAGAACTACCGAGCATCGACGAGCAACTGTCAGCTCCTCAACAGTCAAACTCTGTTGAAGCTCCGCTCAAGCAGGGTTACAGCGGTTGAAGAGTGCACCATCGACGTGCAGTACGCCTTAGTACACAGCGACATCGTGCCCCCATATAGGCAACCGGGATAAAGTTATGAGCCGATAAAATCGATTGATAACGAATATCGAACAAGGAACTGGGAATAAGTAACGGTTGTCACGTCCGTTAAAAACGAACTGTTGTTATTAATATTAATAAATAAAGAAATGGTGACTCTTCAATTATACCTAACTGTACAGTTAGCCTGGACAATTATATTGATTTAAAATGAAGGTTAGGGGCAAGTCATTTGATTGGGCTGAGGGTGCCTTGGTATAGAAATTACACTCTTGAGTTGCGTGTGGTCCAGGGGGAAGTCAGTATGTGGATGAGACTAAACCAAAGCCCAAGTCCAGAGTCTGTTTCTAATTAAACCCCAAAACATCTCGAAGTAACAGCAGTTACGAGTCCCCGCCCCCCCCCCCCCCCATCGCCCCCCCCCCCCCACCCCCAAAAAAGGTTCCATAAAACCGATATCACGATTCGAGGGCAAAACCATGCATCTTCAGGCTCGGAAATAATCTCTGGGACGGGAGGCACAGTTCATCGTTTTGATCTGAGGGAGAGTCATTCACTTCAATTCTCTGGATATAGGATGCGGTTGTTCTGGCTGACATACGGTGTGTGGCAAGCGAGGCCTTGACAATTGCAGAAGTCTATGAACTGAGAGTTGAAAATAAGTTGTCATGGGAACGAGATGAACGACGTCAACCAACCGTCCTCTCACATTCTTCATGAGTAGGGATGACATAAATGGAATTGTCGGAGATACATACTCAAAGACAATAGTCAGCAACCAACCGATCCTTTCCATTTAACTATTATCTGCTCCCGGGCTATCACTTGGAGTCTTGTGCATAGGGGGGTGGGGGGGGGTGTAGAGCTGAAAGGGTTAAGGGATTTTCTTGATCGATTAATCACGTGGATTAATCTTAGTTAACCGATTAATCACTTGTCCAAATAGATATCTGAATAACTGCCATACCGTTGATGATTTACAGCATGAACCCTTTCCCCAACGTAACAAACAAAACCGACTAGGCCTATATACAAAAATCTCCTTCAAATTTATTATGTTTTCAATTTTTGTCTAAAAAACATAGCTTATGACCCTCATTGGAACAAGCCCGTTGAGCTCGTTCCAATGAGGGATCATAAGCTATGTTTTTGAGACAAAAACTGAAAATGTTTAGTAATTCATGAATTTATTTTGCAAGTATCGTCTACTACCCGCAATGGGTAAAGGGTTAAGAATGACCATTTCCAGCTACTGATACAGTATGATGATCATGCAAGTAAACAAGTATGTCAGCAAGTAACTTGCATGCTTTACTCTGTCTCATATAATTGATGTGAGTCAGTGTGACAATGTTTACCTGTTTTGAAGCAAGTTTGTTCCTTTGTTAACCCATATAATACAGTAGTTCAAAAGTAACGGTTTATCGATCAATTACTTTTTGGATCGATCTAGATGTTGATCATTGATTAATCGATTAAACGGTTAACCGTTTTAGCTCTAGTGGGGGGTGGAATTAAATTAGAAAAGAAAGTGGTTTGGAGGCGGCATGATGGTCGCTGGGGTCGCACTTCCATATACAACATGGATTTGAATACTTTGTAATAATATACTGGATGGGAAAGTATGAGTTTTTGGGTGGTAGAACAGAGCTTTCAGTTTAAGGCTTGAATGGATAACGTTATGAGATCATGCCTTATTAGGGAGTTTAGAAAGTGTCATGGTTGTTTGTAAGGCGTGCCATTTAGGGCCTCCGTCTAGAAAATTACATATGTGCATGTGTTAAGTGAAGGAAGTGTTCTCACAACATTCTCACTCCATGGGTAGGAGTAAGTAAGTTGTTTTTAGTAAGTTTGTTTGTAGCATGTGAATGCAAACGTAATAAATATAAAACCTTAAAACAATACAAACAATCATCACATTGCAAGGAAGCGACATACCCTGAGAGGCTGTCTTCCTGCCACTCCCTAAATTGGTCTCTCGACAGCAGAGGTTTATATAATATTGCCTGCCCATATCAAATTGATACCACATACAAGTTATGTACCAAAACGAAGATAATAATAAATGAATGGTGACGAAGTGAGGAATAAAAAAAGAAACTCCTGTGCGCGTTAGTGTTAGGCAAGACGCTCTGATAGCCGGAGGCATAGAGAGAAAAAATACCAAAGTAAACTACGCGGAGTGTGTACCCAGACAAACATGGAGAATTCACCCAGGCACATGATTCAAATCCATATGACGGGCATGGGTGCAGGTCACCAGCGCCCTGGAGGTATACCCCTTTCCATCATTCGACGTTCACATTACTTACAGTCGGGGCATTCAGTATTGATGCATGTGACGTGGAGAGCATATGATTCTGGAAAATTATCTGTCATGAAACGTTTGAAGTGGGGTCTGGTGTAGTTCTGTACCCACTGGTTCTATACCGTTCCATAACCTTGGAAAGGTATGTAGAGGAAGATTGGACGAAAAATTGGTCCTAGGCATAAAAGTCTGCACACTTCCAGATGATTGCCCGGCATCCATGCCATTAGGATTTGTATATATCTGGAAACCTTTGTTAAAAGACATCGGAAGTTTGTTATTACGCCAATCATGCATAAAGAGAGAGAACTTACAACTTGTAAATGCCGTTAAATTTCAAAATACGAAGCGTTTTGAAAAGGGGGTCCGTGTGAGGATTCCGTTTTTCTTACTTATGGTGCAGATTGCTTTTTTCTGTAATGTGAATATCTTTGAAGTTGGTGGTGTGTGACCCCATACCTGTATGCCGTACACAAGATGACTATGTATTAAAGAAAAATACAGTGTTCTCAGAGAATTTAATGGTAATATGTTTTATTGCTCAGTTAATTGTATAGATAGTCCTTGCCATTTTGGAACAAATTATCGAGACGTGCTGTTTGAAATTTAGATTTCATGAATATACCCAGAAATCTAACTGAAGTTTCTATTTGTTCTTTTCCTATGAGTTTAAGTATTGTATCTCCTAGGAATAACCTTCTTTCTCCCGGTTTATACTAGGAATCATTATTAGGATGAAGCAACATAAATTTAGTTTTCTGGGCATTCAAGACTACTTTATTTGCAGCGCACCATTCTTCCACGTGTTTTATTTCCGAATTAATTTTAGAAAATAGCTCGTCTAAGTTGTTGTTAGATTCGTGAGCTGTCGTGTCATCGGCAAACAATAGCACCTTTAAACTAGTACAATTGGATATATCATTTATATGTAGCAGGAACAAAATGGGGCCAAGAATAGATCCCTGTGGTACACCCGTGATGATGACTTTGAAGTCAGATGTTGCAGTCGAGTACTGCACGCACTGAAGTCTGTCTGAAAGATAGTCTTTAAACCAGGAATTGGCCACACCTCTGATTCCCATAATGTTCTAGCTTGCTTAATAAGATCGAATGGTCAATTGTATGAATTTGTATCGAATGCTTTTGAGAAATCAAGAAATAAGGACAATGTGCAGTCTTTTGTTGATTTATCGTTTGCATTTGCTACATTATTTATAAGGTGAAGGATGGGACGAATTGTTGAGTGTCCTTTCCTAAAGCCAAACTGATATTGGTATAGAGTATTGTGAGTGTCCAAGTAACTAGATAATCTCACATACATTATTTTCTCAATAATTTTAGAAAAAGCTGGCAAAATACTAATGGGTCTATAATTATTAAAGATATGTTCATCACCTGACTTAAAAGTCGGGATGACTTTGGCGATCTTCATGTTAAGAGGCACCACGTCGGAGGAAAAAGAGAGGTTTAATATAAGGGCTATGGGTTCAGCTATCTCATATACGACGTCTTTCAGCAACCGAGTTGAAAAATTATTGTAATCTTTACTTGTTTCGGATGTAAGGTTATTCACGCAGAATATCACTTCCTGTGAGTTTGTTGGCGAAATGAAGAACGACTCCATGTTGTTGTTGTTTCTCAGATATTCTGAGAAATGATGCGGAGTAGTGGGAACTTGGTTATTTGAGGTTTTGCCAATATCGACGAAAAATGAGTTAAATCTATTAGCAATTTCCTTTGGATCATTCAGTGTAATATTACCTTCAGTGAACGATGGAGGTAAGGTGTGACCTCGTTTAGATTAAAATTTTATTGATAGCTTTTGAGAGCACGTCCCATGTTTTCTTTATATTATATTTATAGTCCAAAAGGATTTTGTTATAATAGTCGGCTTTGCAGACACGCTTTAATCTGTTAAAAATATTGCAGTTGTCTTTGTATCGCTGTATGTTGGGGGCCGATGGTGATTTCAGCTTAATTCTGTAAAGTTTTTGTTTGTTCAAAGAGGATTGCAAAAGTCCTGTGGTCATCCATGGTTCTCTTTTGATATATTTGTTGGCGATCGACACAGTTTTTAATAGCTTTATCAAAGGCTTCCTGGAAACTGTTTAGGTAAATATTATAGGCGTTATTAGAACAATTACTACTGAAGGTATTAATGAAGTCACACTGACGAAGAAGGTGTTTAAAGTAATTCAAGTTCTCTTGGCTGAAAGATCGTTTTTCGACTGTTTGGATAGGAATGTCTTGATATGCGATAGATTCTTCCATGTAAAAATTGGCAAAATGATCGCTGATGCCAGTTGTAATTATACCTGAGGTATGCGTATTGCCATTTTTGTTGTTACATAATATATGGCCTATCAGAGACGCAGAATTTTCAGTGACTCTAGTTGGCCTTGCAATGACCGGTAAGAAGCCTGCACTGAATATTAGATCTATATAATGACTAGTTTTTTGGTGATTATCAAAGTTTAACAAAGTTTATACTGAAGTCGCCCATGAGGTAAATATTCCTAGATTCAGAATTAAGTTTTTCGAGCAATTGGGAAAGGGTTGATAAAAAGAGGTCCAAGACTGGTTCGGGTGCTGTGTTAGGTCTATAGATTATTCCAACAATACATTTTGATTTGCCCGAGGTTTCTATGAACAGTGATTCAAACACATGAGAGATAAATACCGATATGTCTTCACGTACTCTGAAGGGTATATTTTCATTTACGAACAATCCGACCACCCCCCCCCCCCCCCCCCCCCCCCCTCTGCCATAATCTTCAGCAGATTGACAACGAAATACAAGTCAGTGATAGCCATCGAGTTCATATGCAATGTTATCCCGAATATTGTGTGTTTCTGAAAGACCAGTAAAGTCCAAAATGTTCCTATTGGGCTGCAGGTCACACAGAAAGTTTTTGAAGTTGTTCCAATTGGCATTTAAGCTTCGACAATTTAAGTTTAAAAGTGAGAGTTTTTTTGTTTTCTGGTGATATTTTCTCTTTAAAAGTCTCAGGTGAGAAGTAATCAAAACCGTCTCTTTCAATAATGAATGGGATTTCTGGAGCATCAATTTAATTATTACTGATTGCATCATTAAACTTTGCAGTAAAATCGTATGTTCCTTCACTTTGAGTATCACCAAGTTTAATTGTATTAGCCATTATTGTAATAATATAAATAAAGCATAAATGTACCTAGCATAGATATCTGTGTATGAAACATTGTATGTGTATATTTAAAAACAATTTTGACAGAACTGGAAGTATATAAATGAAATAAAGCTCTGCTGTCGGGAGATATTAGATAAAATGAATGTAACATCTGTTTGAATATGATGGAAGTTTTCTTCATATTTCACGTTAGGAGAGTAATTTACAATAATCAGTTGTTAAGCTGATTACTTGGATATTTTACATACATACAACGTAATAAGTTCAATGGGCTTGACGTGACAGACCTGAATCCCAATCTGCCTTCTAGAAGCGAAAAGAGTATCCAAGAGCTCTTACCCCTTACCCGTAATATCTCGGCCAAACTAGCCAGGGCTATTCACAGAAATAACCTTTTATATTTTGTTATTGTTTGCCCCCAAAGCACAGCTCTCGACCTCTTGTCGGAGTGAGCTCATCGAGATCCTTCGACACTAAACCATATTTCTGAACCGCACAAAAAAATTGTTTGTACGAGAATACATTTTTTGCGTGGATCTTCTGCTATTCAGGTCAGGTAAAGGATGAGATGCATGTCATCGAAACACAGAAAAGAACAACGAGCACCCTTCGTAGCCCATGCGACCCAATTAAAATGACGTTCACCAATTTGTTTATTCCAGGATCCTAATATGCAGTAAAAAAAAATACATACTTGTAGCGAACTTCTTTGTGGGGTATGGGGACAGGCGTAAAATGACACAAGGCGTTCACGTTTGCCTTAAGTGCATAAAAATGTTTCCAAAGTGAAAATGGAACGCGTGGAAGTCATGACTCAAACAGATAAGTAGACAGCCTCAGACAGAAAAGAAACCTCGACTGTATTAACCCTTTACCTAACACGAAAAGCAGACGACACTCGCAAACAAAATTTTTGAATAACTATTTTTTTTCATTTTTGGTCTCAAAAACATAGGTTATGACCCCTCTTTGGAACGAACTTTTGAGAAGTGCGTGTGTACAACACAAATGATGGTCCAAACAATATGTCAAATTAGCAATGGAAAAAAGGCAAAACATATTTCGTTTTTGACAGTCGCATCTGTTCGAAATGAGTGAAAGTGGAAAAGGTATTTAATGGTTCCGATTTAACAGTTTTGTGACGATTTCTGGACAAGGGGGATACGGTAGTGACAAAGGGATATTCTGGTAGCATGAGAGGTTCAAGTTAAATGTGTGAAAAGCTTATGTAAATTGTTAATTGTATGGAAACATTAAGTACAAAATTTGTATGTGCAATACTGTGCAATATGCGAATAAACACACCCATTAAATAGAGAGTTTTATTCGGCACTTTCAGTATATTTATTTCGACAATTCTATAAGTGTTGTGGGGGGGGGGGAGGGGGGTGTTACAACTTGATGGAGACCCATAGATACCTTCCAATAATAGAGTGTTTACTTTGACATTTATACTGATATTGTGAGGGAGGAGTGGGGTACACTGTTCCGGTGATCCAAAGATACCTTCCAATAAATAGAGTATTTACTTTGAAATTTAAGAGTACTTGGATGCACTTCTCTCAAAGGTATGCAAACGTTGGGGGTGTGATGTGTACAATGTACTGGGGACGGTATTTACTTTGACAGTTGTACATAAATAAGGGGTTACAATGCTCTTTAAGCTTCATGGATACCCTGCAATTAAAAGAGTATATACTTTGTACTGGGGACTGGTATTTACTTTGACAATTGTGCGTGTGTAATGGTCTTTAAACTTCGTGGAAACCCGAAAATTAAGAGAGTATATATTCTTTGAAACATGGTCCAATTTCTGTTGGAGAGTACCTCTCGCATGGGCTGTATCCCAACTTTTGGTGTGAGGCAGTGGGATCAGAAGAGGACAAGCTAGACAGAAATTGACAGCGAATGATCATGTTTATAGCCAGCCACACAGTTATTAGACATTAAGTGGATATCTTTCTTATCGTGTTGATACAGTAGAACCCTGTTGATTGAATAGCCACTTTGCCAGAGAACATTATTCAATCAACATGAGTATTCAACCAACATGCAGGGATGTTATGTTTCTGTATTCCTAGAGATAGACTGATCACCTTATTCTATGATGTCCTGTCCGACAGAGCTCATTAAGCTCTGTCAAACAAGACATAACAGACTAAAAGATTATATTGAATTACTAGGGCTACATTGGCCCATAAACAGAGGGGACTCTGTGATTATTGGGGTAATTTCTCAAGGATGTTACAATTTCTTCCTTCAATTAACATTATTCAATCAGCAGAACTGTTGTGTTTCTGTGTTCCAGGAGACAAATTGGGCAATTATTCTATTATACCCTGCCTGATAGAGCCAGCAGAGCCCTGTCAAACAAGACGAAACATAACAAATGATTAGGTTGGATTACTGAGGCTGATTGGGTCCATAAACAAGGGGGGTTCTGCCATTGCTAAGCTAATTTCTCGAGATGTTACTTTTTTATTTGACCATCAACGGGAGTTTACTCTAATTTATATGGAGATAACGGGTCATACTTGCGCTGAAGCTATGGTGGGTGAATGGTTTGGTGTTTGGAAGTTGTATTCAAGTAACAGGGATATTTAATCAAGAGATATCAAATTAAGTGGATTCGAGTGAATTCCAATAATCTGGACACTGGTCACTATGTGGCCGATTTTCTATTTATCTATTCATCTAACAGGAGTATTCAATTAACAGGAATGTTGTGTTTCCATGTTCCCAGAGATGAACTGGGCATTCAGTTTATTACATCTTGTCCGACAGAGCTTAATGAGCTCTCTCAACGAGCTCTGTCAAGCAAGATGCAACACACTAAATGATTGCACTGGGTTTACTTTGGCTAAATAAGTCCACAATAAAGAGGGGGAATTCTGTGATTATTGTGGTTATTTCTCAACATGTTGCAATTTTATTTCTTAAATTAACAGTATTCATTTGACAAGAACGTTATGTTTCTCAATTCATAGAGATAAACTGAGCTTTTATTCTACTATATCTTGTCTGGAGGAGCTCATTGAGCTCTGTCAAATAAGATATAACAGACTAATCGACTGTATTCAATTACTAAGGCTAAATAGTGCCATAAACATTAGAGATTCTGTAGGCCTTCAGATTGCTTTTGTGTGTGAGTGGGAGGGGGGGGGGCAGGCACATTGTTTTGGGGCAACTTTTGTGCCCACATTATGGTAAAATTGAATTTCTGTGACCTTGTGTTTGATTTGACCATTGCACTTCACACGCAATAGGTCAATAATAGCTACAATGCATGCTGTGTACATAAAACTTTTTGATTCTCTGGTTCGGGATGGGTTTGGCTTTAAGGGTAAGGACCTTCTATTGTAATGTGTGGATTCAGTTTGGCTAGATACTGCTTAATTATATTCAACTTGGTTATGGTTTGTATGAGGAAAGTAATCGTTTGTTAGATTGGGTGACTGTGAAAAGGGCGGTTGAATATCTTCCGACTCATCCATGGGAACTGTCGATGTGAAGGAGTGAGCCATGGGGGGGGGGGGGGGGGGGGGGGGGTGGCGGTTTCCTCTACTTAGTACCTTCCGCTTTCTGCTTCTTGAAGAACACGTCTTCTAAGCGTCGGGCGTCCCCACGTTTGATGGGTCTTTTTCTTCTTTGTCGTCTTCTTTCCCTGATCTGGTCGAAGTTGCCTGACCGACTTCGGTGTTCCAGTCTCCTCTGGGTGGGGGACCAATATGGAATTAATTCCTCCCATGAAGGGTGCTACTCCTCCCCGATTGTAATGGTAGTGGTGTTCTCGCAAAGTCAACCGAGAGGAGAATGCTCTCTTCCTTAACCTGGATAGTCGCGCAGGAAAGCGAGAGAAATGCAGCCCCAGCAATGTCTTTTGGATATCTGCGACTGTCTCCAGCTTGGGCACATCAGCCCAGTGGTAGATTGTTGGACTTCTATGCTAGAGGTCCCGGGTTCGATCCCCGTCCGGGACGACCCGCGTTGTGTCCTTGGGCAAGGCACTTTATCCCGGTTGCCTAAATGGAGGCACGATGACGCCGTGTACTAAGGCGTACTGCACGTCGATGGTGCACATGTCTCCAACCGCTGTAATCCTGCTTCAGCGGAGCTTGAACAGAGTTAGAATGTTGGGGAGCTGACAGTTGCTCGTCGATGCTCAGTGGTTCTCTCCGGGTACTCCGGCTTCTTCCACCCGTAAAACTGTCACGGTCACGGTTAGCCATTGTGCATAAGTATGTGACCTCAAACACCAATAAATTAATAATAAATAAATAATTGGGCACATCAGTTAATTAATGGTAGACCAATGAATAAATCATTCGCACACATTGCAGTTAAGGGTGTGGATAGGCGTGATAAAATGTATATTCGAAAGAATGGTTTCAGCGCGCAAAATGCGCATTTGGGACAACGTGGGGGGGTAATTATAAGCTGCTTTTGACACTCCCGAACTGTATGGTTTTGTCATATCTACACAGGCAATGAAGGAAAAGGATGAGGACAAGGTGGTTGGATGGCGCCGCCTCAGATGTTTCTTCCCTTTTTCGAGGAGGAGGTTCAGTTGGAGATTTTCTGTAGGACTGAAACAGATCAAGAGGGACCTGTAAGGACATAACCACAGGGTTATGGTATCGCAGCTTCATCTTAGGCTGGTAGGATGTTCAGTTTTTGGAAAATGTATAATTGGTGTCAAAATCATCACGGTTGTTCAAGAATTTCTTATCCCCACTGCTAATCTGTCTAGGTAGCCATTGTAAGCGTACCGTCTTTCAAAGGACGTACCAAACCAAAACCTTATATTATGGTCTTTCTGGAGGCCATGTTTGTACTAGAAACCCGCCAGCTGTATCAGATTGCAGGACGCTATCTGTTAAGCTACGGCCCCACCGACGACGCTGCTGGCCGTTAGTCGGCGTTTCATGAATTATCTTTTTTTTTTTAAATCTGGCGTTTCTCCAAGTTTCATTTCAAACCTGATGAAACTTGGATATTTACGTTAAGCTAACGCTAGATGTAGGTTTAGCCTCCGCATGTCTACGTCTAAAAAGTAAGATGTAAGTTCGCTTGAAGTTTCTCTACGTCCAGATTGTACGTTTCATGCGCGTTTCATGAAGTTTGGGTCACGTTAGGGTGAAGTTTGCAAAGTAAGTGCTACGTTTCTTCAGACTTTTCATACGTTTTCACACGTTCGGTTGACACACGATGTACGTTAGGTGTAAGTTTGTGGCGTTCATCTTACGTTTACCCTACGTTTTCCACGTTTTACCCAAGTTTTAAGACGTTTGCAAAGTACAATGTACGTTTAGCTGACGTTTAACCCGTTTGGGGTACGTTTCCAAAGTACATACTACGTCAATCCTACGTTTATTTTTCAAAAAAAAAAAAAAAAAATTTTTCTTTTTCCCTCACGTTTGTACCAAGTTTGGTGACGCTTGGTCCCTGAGTATATATATTTCGCCAACTCTCGATGACATTTCATTTGTGAATGTGATGCTGAAGAGAATACATCAGAATACCCAAAAATATTTTTGAGATTTCTACATTTTTTGGTGAAAAATGGCAAATGATGTGATACAAGTTGGACGTGTGTTACAAGCTGTTATGCATGTACAACAAGAGGGGCTTAGAAATGCCATCCAGATGGTGAATGTGTTACAGAGCGTAGCCCTAGCGGAAGGTGCTTTCACAAACGTGACGCTAACGCCACCTGTACTTTACTTAAATTTCACAAACGTGGACCAAGCGTAGAGAAACGTGGAGAAAATAGATTTTTGGAATGAAACTTCACCTGTACTTTTACTTAACGAAGCCCTTACTTTACAAGCGTAGTTTAAACTACATGCTTACTTTGTGAAACGTGATGTTTGCTTTCAGAAACGCCGAGTTGGTGTTGGGAAAATTATTTTTTGTCATAACTGATCCACTACGTTTATGTCAAGTTTGAAAAGTATAGGCTACGCTCACAAAAAACAACGTACGAATGTAAAGTACAGGCTACGCTTTCACTACGTTTTGTCAAGTTTTTAAGGTCACCGGGTAGAAACGCCACGTTTGGGGCGTAATTTTAAACTCTTGAAAAGTTTGGAATTTTGACCCCAAGCTCGCAATCATCTCCACGTCTCATCTCGCTTGTTGAAGTACAACTGACGCTCCCCTACCGTTTCACAACGTTTTGACAAGTTTTTTTCCATTTTCAGACGTAGGATTGACGGCACGTTGGTGGGACCGTAGCTTTATGAGTATCAATCAAATCACTTCCGCGTTTCAATGATTCATTGTGCTGTTTGCTTTCATGCATCAATTCAAGGTTGAAACGAGTGGAATCGTCATCAACGAGGGCATGCCTTAAAGGGACAATAAGCCGCTAGTTTGAAAAAATATCGACTCCCAGATTTTTTGCTCGTATGTGAAAGAGCACGGGAAAACCACTGTATGCAAGGTGTAAGATGCCAGAAACTGCATGAAATTTCATATATCTGAAGGCATTAATGCAGGCGAAATTTAAGAAAATACATTATGAAGATATAGGCCAAGTTACCCGAGAGTAAACTCCTCGTCACATCATTTCTGAATGCACCAGATTTCTCATTTTAACTTTCTAAAGTTTGAATACACCACCGCCACGAAGAATAAGTGCGCATTATTTAAGCAATAATTGGGCATTATTAGATAAAAAAACACTTTGTGTAACATTTAAATAAATTGCAGTTATGTATCCACTAAGATCTTCAACACGTTTACCGACAAGGCCAATCTACAGTTGATTTCATTGACGTTTACGCCACAAAGAGACCCGCGTGTACACAACCTTCACTGTTTTCCTTCAAAGAAAGCTAATTTCGACGAATATTGAAAATCACATGGTACGGAATTTTCCGTGAGTGATCGGCTAACCACTTCGGGTTGGAAAACTGCAGGCTGCCGTTTTTCAAATGTCCGGTAAATTCTCGCCTTCAGGTTAATTTATTTAATCGAATCGGACGCGTGCATGCGAATGATATTAAAACATAAGGGTACTATTGCATAACGGACATTGTATATTTGTTAAATGGTCAACTTTTTGCAAAATCGCTTCTTGTTTTCCCTTCAATTAATTGATAAAGTAGTTATATTACTCAGTCTGGATTATAGTTCGATAACTCAATTTATTCATTCATCAGATAGTTATAAAAATCTGATAATTCCACTCGTTTCAACCTTGAATTCATGCATGGAAATAAACAGCACATTGAATCATTGAAACGCGGAAGTGATTTGATTGATACTCGGAACAGATATAGCGTCTTGCAATCTGATACAGCTGGCGGGTTTCTAGTCCAAACATGGCCTGAAAGTCCGTAATATAAGGCTTTGGTTTGATACGTCCTTTGAAAGGACGTACCAAACCAAATACTTATATTTAATTATTCATCAGATAGTTGCATCTAAGTACGTAATTCTACGAAATGCACCTCAGAAGAAATCAGCGACACTTGTCTTTTTCAAATTTTTCGGATGCCATAGAATTAAGAAAGAACGCTGGTTTTGTTTACATTGGCATGGCGGGGGTTCGACCCCACGCCGAGAGAGAGTTTATTTTCTTTATGAGGCAACCAAGGCCCTACATGTGGCAGCCTCCCAGAAAACCTTCTAGGTGGGCAAATCTGATCAAATAAAAGGTGCTTTAGTTTGGCACAAATGCAGACGAGTTCATTGACATGTTGCCCGTCCCCATATAGCTCCTCTTTATGGGGCAACCAAGGCCCTAAAAGTGACAACTTCCCAGAAAACCTAGATGGGCAAATCTGATCAAATAAAAGGTTCTGTAGGGTGGCACAAATGAAGACGATTTAATTGCCATATTGCCTGACCCCCATATGACCCCTCTTTATGGGACAACCAAGGCCCTAAAAGTGGCAACCTCCCAGAAAACCTTCTAGATTGGCAAATTTGATCAAATAAAAGGTGTTATAGGTTAACTCGAGTTTAACGCAAGTTTATCGGCAATGTTATTGCAAATTTATCCGCGACGTTATCGCGACTTTATCCGCGTTGTTAGCGAGTGTTAATTCGCCAGGTTAACGCGAGTTTGGCGCGAGTTATCCGTGAGGTTATCGCGAGTTTTACGCGAGCTCATCCGCAAGTTTTACGCGAGTTCATCCGCAAGGTTAACGCGAGTTTGACAGGAGTTTATCCGTTAGGTTATCGCGAGTTTGGCGCGAGTATATCCGCGAGGTTAGCGCAAGTTTACCCGCGAGGTTAACGTGAGTTTATCTGCGCGGTTAACGCGTGTTTAACGCGTATTTTACTCGGGTTAATCCGCGAGGTTGACGCGAGATTAACGCTAGTTCATCTGCGAGGATAACGGGTGTTTATCCGCGCGGTTAGCGGGAGTTTAACATGAGTTTACCCACGAGTTTAACGTGAGTTTTACGCAAGGTTAACGTCGAGTTTGACAGGAGTGTATCCGCTAGGTTATCGCGAGTTTGGCGCGAGTTTATCCGCTAGGTTAACGCGAGTTTAACCGCGAGGTTAACGCGACTTTATCGCAAAGTGAATGCGAGTTTATCCGCGAGGTTAACGCGAGTTTCACGCGAATTTTTAGCGAGTTAATCCACAAGGTTGACGCGAGATTAAAGCTCATGTTAATCTCGCGTTAATCTTGCGGATAAACTCGCGTTAACCGCGCGCTAGCCTCACGGATACTCTCGCGTTAACCTCGCGTCAAACTTGCGCTAACGACGCGGATAAACTCCCGTTAAACTCGAATTAACCTCCCGGATGAACTCGCGTTAAACTTGAGTTAACCTCGCTTTAAACTCGCGTAAACCTAGAGGATAGACTCGCGTTAATCTTGGGGATAAATTTGCGTTAGCGTCGCACATAAACTCGCGCTAATCCCGCGGTTAAACACGCGCTAACCTCGCGATTTAACTCACGTTAATCCTGCCTTAACCTTGGGGATAAATGCGCGTTAACCTCGCGGATGAACTAGCGTTAAACTCGCGTTAAACTCGCCTTAACATCGGGGATAAATTCGTGTTAAACTCGCGAGTAAATACACGTACGTTAGCATCGCGGATTAACTCGCGTTAAAGTTGCGTTACACTCGCGTTAACCTCTCGGATAAACTCGCGTTAACCTCGTGGATAAACATGCGTTAACCTCCCGGATTAACTCTCGTTAAACTCGGGTTAACCTCGAGTTAAACTCACTTTAACCTAGCCGTTAGACTTCCGTTAATCTTGAGGATAAACTTCTGTTAAGCTCGCGTCAGCGTCATGCATAAACTCGCGCTAATCTCCCGGATAAACACGCGTGAATCTCGCAAATTAACTCGCGTTAACCGCGGCGATAAACTCGTGTAAAAACTCGCGAACAAACACGCTTTAAATTCACGTTAATCTCGCGGATTAACTCACGGATAAACTCGCGATAACAACGCGTATAAAGTAACGATAACCTCGCGCATAAATTCGTGTTAACATCGTCGATAAACTCAACTCGAGTTAACGTCGCGCATAAATTCGCGCCAAACTGGCGTTAACCTCGTGGATAAACTTTCGTTAAACTCGCGCTAATAACGCGAATAAACTCGGGATAACCTTGCGCACAAATTCGCATTAATATCGCGGATAAACTCGCGTTAATCTGGCGGAAAAACTCGCGTTAACATCGCACATAAACTCGCACTGACCGCGCCGATAAGCACAAGTTAACCTCGCGGATTATCTCGCGTTAAACTCGCGTAAAGCTCGCGTTAACCTCGCGGATAAACTCGCGTTGAACGCGTGGATGAACACGCGCCAAATCGCGTTAACTTCGCGGATAAACGCCCGTTGAACTCGAGTTAACCTCGCGGATAAAGTCATTGTAACCTCGCGGATAAACTCGCGTTAATCTCGCCTTAACGTCGCGGATATACTCGTGCCAAACTCGCGATAACCTAGCGGATAAACTCGCCTCATACTCGCGGTAACATCGCGTTTAACTCGCGCTGACAACGCGGGTAAATTCGCGATAACCTCGCCATAAACTCGCGTTAACATCGCCGATAAACTTGCGTTAAACTCGAGTTTACCTCGTGGTAAACTCGTATTAAACTCGCGTTAACCTCGCGAATAAACTAGCGTTAAACACGCGCTAACCTCGTGGATAATCTTGCGTTAACCTCGCGGATTAACTGTCCCTAACAACGCGGATAAACTCGCAATAACCTCGCAGATAAATTCGCTTTCAACTCACGTTGACCTTGCGTTTAACTCGCGCTAACAACGCGGAGAAACTCGAGATAACCTCGCGAATAAACTCGCGTTAACATCGTCGTTAAACTCGCGTTAAACTCGAGTTAACCTCGTGGATAAACTCCTGTTAACTCGCGTTAAACTTGAGTTAACCTCGCTTTAAACTCGCGTTAACCTCACGGATAAACTTTTTTTTAAACACGCGCTGACCGCACGGATAATCTCGCGTCAACCTCGCGCTAACACTGCGGAGAAACTCCCGCTAATCTCGAGTTAACCTCGCGGATGAACTCGCGTTAAACTCGAGTTTACCTCAATTTAAACTCGCCTTAACCTACCGGATAGGCTCGTTTTAATCTCGAGAATGATGTCACATTATTGACGCCTGGATAAACTCACGTTAACCTCGCGTTAACATTGACGATAAAAGTAGTATGTCATGCACGTATCAGGGGCTAGTTGCAGGATCTCATGTGACGTCATAGTCGCGTGACCCAGTGGCGTTATGTTGTGTTGTCTTGGTAACCCGCGTGAGCGGCATCTCGTGACGTCATCCCCATAGTGATACGTGGTGTGAGTGCGTATGCGCAGCATGTGTTGTTAGGGTGATATGTGTTTCCGTCGTCCATTTTGTATACTGCAGGCCGCCATCTTGGTTTCTATGGTAGCACGTGGTTGCTATGTTACCTAAAGGCCTACAACAAGACGGGGGTATGTTCGGAGGGTGTGTTCGATTGAATCGGAGTATCTCGAATTACCACAAACAACCCAACAATCCCTCCAAATCACCAAAAACGACTTTATTTGATACGGAATCTTCAAGAATCCTATTTAGGACCGCGAAACCGTAGGTTTTAATATCGCTATAGTGCCCAGGGGGTACCGGGGTGTGTTCGAAGTGGAGTAATGTTCTGGTTCAGATTTTCCCAGAATCCCTTCTTGGATCCCTATCCCATGACGTTTTTTTCCCAATAAAAGACACATTCCTTTGGTCATTATCCAGAATTCTCTGCTTCTATCTACCAGTACAATAATTTTCGTCTATCTGACCATGTTCCTTTGTCCTGGAGTATACTCCAGTAGCGTAGAAGAGCCTATCAGCTGGAACAGCTTTGCTTATTATTACTATATTTAGCTGTTATGGTCTGTTCTTGTTTGTTCTGCCCCTATTCCGAGTACTCTTGTTGTTTCATTTATCTAGATCATTTATATAGATTATAAGTAACCAATCAGATTGCTTGAATTCCCATAATCTGTATGCAGAGTTATCTCCCTTGTGTATAACAAAAACCTATATCATTTCCAAATATCCCTTTAAACTATAGAGCAGTTACTGATAAGTCATTGCTCGAACGACTCGAAGCCCATCGAGCAAATGAGCTATCGAGCAATTGCTCGTTCGAGTGACTCACACATATTGCTCGTCGACTCATTTCAGTATTTGAGAATACTTCTGACCTGGTATTGTATTATTTGAGGATACCTATCGAGGATACCTTTTATAGGATACTTATATGGGGATACTATTACCTGTACCACAAGACATACCTATCCCAAATATCCCTTATAAGAGCCAAGAGAGTAATTGCTCCATGAGCAATTGCTTGAACGACTCGAAACCCATCGAGCAAATGAGCTATCGAATAATTGCTCGATTGAGTGACTCGACATACTGCTCGAACGACTCGAATCCCATCGAGCAAATGAGCTAACGAGCAATTGCTCGTTCGAGTGACTCGACATACTGCTCGATGACTCATTTCAGAAAAAAGGGATTCCATAGCCACAGGTGTTTTCAAAAAAGGGATTCCACAAATGGGATTCCAAAAAAGGGATTCCATAAGTGGGATTCCATCTTATGTCGAGTGACTCGCACATATTGCTTGAACGACTTGAATCCCATCAAGCAAATGAGCTAACGAGCAATTGTTCGTTCCAGTGACTCGACATACTGCTCGACGACTCATTTCAGAAAAAAGGGATTCCATAGCCACAGGAGTTTTCGAAAAAGGGATTCTTAAAAAGGAATTCTGTAAAATGGGATTCCGTGAACACACCCTCCGAACATACCCCTGTCTTGTTGTAGGCCTTTAGGTAACATCTCGCAATAATCTCGCGGATAAACTCGCGTTAACCTTGCCCATAAATTCGCATTAATATCGAGGATAAACACGCGTTAAACTCGCGCTAACATCACGGATAAACCTCGCGAGTTAACTCTCGCTAACAATGCGGCTAAGCTCGCGATAACCTCTCGGACAAATTCGCGTTAAACTCGAGCTAACCTCGCGTTGTACTCGCGTTAACACTGCGGATAAACTCGCGATAACCTCGCGCATAAACTCGCGTTAACATCACCGATAAACTCGAGCTAAACTCGAGTTAACCTCCTGTTAAACTGGCCTGAACCTAGCGGATAGACTCGTGTTAATCTCGCGGATAATCTCGCATTAGCGTCGCCCATAAACTCGCGGTCATTTCGAGTATAAACACGCGTTAACCTCGCTAATTAACTCGCGTTAATCTCGCATTAACCTCGGGGATAAACGCGCGTTAACCTGGCGGATTAACTATCGTTAAACTCGCGTTAAACTTGCCATAACCTCATGTTAAACTCGCGAGTAAACACACACGTTAACATCGCGGATTAACTCGGATAAACATGCGTTAACCTCCCGGATTAACTCGCGTTAAACTCGCGGATATTCTCGCGCCAAACGCGCACTACCCATGCCTATAAACATTCGTTAACTTCACGGACTCACTCGCGTTAATCTCGCTTTAACCACGGGGAAGCATTGGCGTTAAACTCACTGACAAACATTCGTTAACCTCGCGGATTAACTCGCGGATAAACTCGTGTTAACCTCTCGGATAAACTCGCGCAAAACTCGTGTTAACCTCGCGTTAAACTTGCGTTAACCTTGCGGATAAACGCGTGTTAAACTCGCGTTAACCTTGCGGATAAACTCGTCTTAAACACGCGTTAGCCTAACGGATAAACTTGCGTTAACGTCGCATCACACTCGCGCTAACAACGCGGATACACTCGTGTTAAACTCCAGTTAACATTGAGGATAAACTCGCGTTAAACTCGGGTTAACCTCGAGGATAAACTCGCGTTCAACTCGAGTTAACCTCGTAGATAAACTTGCGTTAAATTCGAGTTAACCTTGCGTTAAACTCGCGTTAACCTAGCAGTTAGACTCGCGCTAATCTCGCGGATAAACTCACGTTAGCGTCGTGCATAAACTCGCGCTAGTCCCGCGGATAAACACGCGTTAACCTCGCGAATTTACTCGCGTTTATCTCGCGTTAACCTCGGGGATAAACTCCTGTTAAACTCGCGGACAAACAAGCGTTAACGTCGCAGATAATCTCTTGTTATAATCGCGGATTAACTCGCGTAAAACTAGAGTTAACCTCGCCGATAAACTCGTGTAAACCTCTCGGGTAAACTCGCGGGAAACTCACGTTAACCTCGTGGATAAACGCACGTTAAACTCGCGCTAATATCGCGGATAAACTGGCTGGCGTTAATCTGGCGGAGAAACTCACGTTAACGTCACGCATAACCTCGCACTGACCGCTCCGATAACCACACGTTAACTTCGCGGATTAACTCAAGTTAAACTCCCGGATGAACACGCGTCAAAATCGCATTAACCTTGAGGATAAACTCGCGATAAACTCAAGTTAACCTCGCGGATAAACTCGTGTTAACCTCTCGGACAAACACGCGTTAAACTCGCGTTAACTTCGCGGATAAACTCGCGTTTAACTCCACTAAACCTAGCGGATAAACTCGCGTTAAACTGGCGATAACCTCGCGGATAAACTCACGTTAACCTTGCGTCAAAGTCGCGATAATACCGCGGATACACTCGCGATAACCTTGCGCATAAATTCGCATTAATATCATGGATAAACAGGCGTTAAACTCTCGCTAATCTCACGGATAAACTCGGGTTCAACGCGCGTTTAACGTGCGCTAACAACGCGGATTAACTAGTGATAAACTTGCGAATAAACTCGCGTTAACATCGCCGATAACCTCGAGTTAACCTCCTGTTAAACTCGCCTTAAACTAGCGGATAGACTCGCGTTAATCTCGAGGATAATCTCGCATTAGCGTCGCCAATTAAACTCCTGCTCATCTCGCGTATAAACACGCGTTAACTTCGCTAATCAACTCGCGTTAATCTCGCATTAACCTCGCGGATAAACTCGTGTTAACCTCGCAGATAAACTAGCGCTAAACTCCCGTTAACCTCGCGAATAAACTCACGTTAACCTAGCGTCAAACTCGTGCTAATAACGTGGATAAACGCGCGATGACCTCGCGATAACCTCGCGTTAACCTCGCGGATAAACTCGCGTTAACCTCCGCGATAAACTCGCGTTAATCTTGCGGATATACTCGTGTTAACGTCGCGCATAACCTCGCGCTAATCGCACCGATAAACAGGTTGAACTCGCAGATTAACTCGCATTAAACTCGTGTTAAACTCGCGGATGAACACGCGTTAACCTCGCGTTTAACTAGCGCTAACATCTCGGATAAACTCCGGATAACCTAGCTCATAAACTCGCGTCAACATCACCGATAAACTCGCGTTGAACTCGCGTTAAACTCGTAGACAAACTCGCGTTAACCTCGCGCATAACCTCGCGCAAAACTCGCGTTAACCTCGCGTTAAACGTGCGTTAATCTTGTGGATATACTCACGTTAACGTTGCGCATAAACTCGCGCTAACCGCGCCGATAAACACGTTGACCTGGCGGATTAACTCGCATTAAACTCGAGTTAAACTCGCGTTAAACTCGCGTTAAACTCGCGGATGAACAAGCGTCATACTCGCGTTTAACTAGCGCTAACATCGTGGATAAACTCCTGATAACCTAGCTCATAATCTCGCGTCAACATCACCGATAACTCGCGTTTAACTCGCGTTAAACTCGCGGACAAACTCGCGTCAACCTCGCGCATAACCTCGCCCAAAACTCGCGTGAACCTCGCGTTAAACTTGCGTTACCCCCGTGGATAAACTCGTGTTAAAATCGCGTTAAACTTGCGGATAAGCTCGCGTTAGACACGCGTTAACCTCACGGATAAACACGTGTTACCGTCGGGTTAAACTCGCGCTAACAACGCGTATAATCACGCATTAAACTCGAGTTAACCTCGAGGATGAACGCGCATTAAAGTCGAGTTAACTTCGCGTTAACCTCGCGTTAACCTAGTGGTAAAACTAAAGTTAACCGCGCCGATAAACTCGTGTAAACCTCTCGGGTAAACTCGCGTGAAACTCACGTTAACCTCGTGGATACACGCACGTTAAACTCGCGCTAATATCGCGGATAAACTGGCGTTAATCTGGCGGAGAAACTCACGTTAACGTCACGCATAAACTCGCTCTGACCGCGCCGATAAACACACGTTAACCTGGCGGATTACCTCGCGTAAAACTCGCGTAAAACACGCATTAACCTCGCGGATAAACTCGCGTTAAACTCCCGGATGAACACGCGTCAAAATCGCGTTAACCTTGCGGATAAACTCGCGATAAACTCAATTTAACCTCGCGGATAAACTCGTGTTAACATCTCGGACAAACACGCGTTAAACTCGCGTTAACTTCGCGGATAAACTCGCGTTTAACTCGACACAACCTAGCGGATAAACTCGCGTTAAACTGGCGTTAACCTTGCGGATAAACTCACGTTAACTTCGCGTCAAAATCGCAATAATATCGCGGATAAACTCGCGATAACCTTGCGCATAAATTCGCATTAATATCGTGGATAAACAGGCATTAAACGCGCGCTAATCTCACGGATAAACTCGCGGATTAACTCGCGGATCAACTCGTGGATAAACTAGCGATAACAACGCGTATAAACTAACGATAACCTCGCGCATAGATTCGTGTTAACATCGCCGATAAACTCGCGTTCAACTCGCGTTAGCCCCGTGAATTAACTACCTAACAACGCGGATAAACTCGCGATAATCTCGTGGACAAATTCGCGCTCAACTCGCGTTAACTTCGCGTTTAACTCGCGCTAACAACGCGGATTAACTAGTGATAAACTCGCGACTAAACTCGCGTTAACATCGCCGATAAACTCGCGTTAAAATCGAGTTAACCTCGCGGATAAACTCGTGTTAACCTCGTAGATAAACTCGCGCTAAACTCCCGTTAACCTCGCGAATAAACTCACGTTAACCTAGCGGCAAACTCGCGCTAATAACGCGGATAAACGCGCGCTAACCTCGCGTTAACCTCCTCGATAAACTCGCGTTAATCTTGCGGATATACTCGCGTTAACGTCGCGCATAAACTCGCGCTAACCGCGCCGATTAACACGTTGACCTCGCAGATTAACTCGCATTAAACTCGACTTAAACTCGCGTTAAACTCGCGGATGAACACGCGTCATACTCGCGTTAATCTCGCGTTTAACTAGCGCTAACATCGCGGATAAACTCCGGATAACCTAGCTCATAAACTCGCGTCAACATCACCGATAAACTCGCATTTAACTCGCGTTAAACTCGCGGACAAACTCGCGTTAACCTCGCGCATAACCTCACGCAAAACTCGCGTTAACCTCACGTTAAACTTGCGGTGCCCTCATGGATAAACTCGTGTTAAGCTCGCGTTAAACACGCACTAACCTCACGGATAAACACGCATTACCCTCGCGTTAAACTCGCGCTAACAACGCGTATAAACTCGCATTAAACTAGAGTTAACCTCGCAGATAAACGCGCGTTAAACTCGAGTTAACTTCGCGTTAAACGCGCGTTAACCTCGTGGTTAGGCTCGTGTTAATTTAACGTCGCGCATAAACTCGCGCTAACCGCGCGGATGAACATGCGTTAACCTCGCAAATTAGCTCGCGTTAATCTCGCGTTAACCTCGGGGATAAACTCATGTTAATCCCGCGGACAAACACACGTTAAATTCGCGTTAACCTCGCGGATTAACTCGCGGATCAACTCGCGATAACAACGCGGATAAACCCGCGATAACCTGGGGCATAAATTCGTGTTGACAATAAACTTGAGATTACTCGATTTAACCTCGCGGATAAACTCGCGTTAATGTCGCACATAAAACTCGCGTTGTGATCGGGGAGAAACTCACGAAAAACTTGAATTAACCTTGCCGATAAACTCGTGATAATCTCGCGGATAAACTCGCGCCAAACTCGCGTTAACCTCGTGGATATACTCGCGTTAACATCGCGGGTAAACTCGCATTTAACTGGACTAAACTGGCGTTAACCTTGCGGATAGACTCATGTTAATCTCGAGTACAGACTCTCGTTAAAAACGCGTTAATCTCGCGGATAAACTCGAGTAAACTACGAGGATTACCTCGCGTTAAACACAACACGCGTTAAACACGCGGATAAACTCAGATAAACTTGGGTTGAAGTTGTGTTAACCTTGCTGATTAACTCGCAGATAAACTCGCGTTAACCTCGGGGATAAACTCGCGTTAACCTCGCAGATTTCCTCGCGTAAAATTCGCAGATACACTCGCGTTAACCGCGCGGATAAACTCGCGTTAATCTCGTTTTAAACTCGGGGATATACTCGCGGAGTCTATCCGCTAGGTTACCGCAAGTTTATCCGCGATGTCAATACGCGATGTCAATACTGGCAATATGCCAATCAACTCATTTGTGCCACCCTACAGCACCTTTTATTTGATCAGATTTGCCCATCTAGGTTTTCTGGGAGGTTGTCACTTTAGGGCCTTGGTTGCCCCATCAAGAGGGGTCATATGGAGGCGGGAAACATGTCAATAAACTCGTCTTCATTTCTGACACCCTTCAGCACTTTTTATTTGATCAGATTTGCCCATCTAGAAGGTTTTCTGGGAGGTTGTCACTTTTAGGGCCTTGGATGTCCCATAAAGAGGGGTCATATGGGGACGAGCAACATGTCCATCAATTCACCTTCATTTGTTCCACCCAACAGCACCTTTTATTTGATCAGATTTGCCCATCTAGAAGGTTTTCTGGGAGGTTGTCACTTTTAGTGCCTTGGTTGCCCCATAAAGACGGGTCATATGGGGACGGGCAACATGTCAATCATCTCGTCTTCATTTGTGCCACCCTCAGTACCTTTCATTTGATCAGATTTGCCCATCTAGAAGATTTTCTGGGAGGTTGTCACTTTTAGGGCCTTGGTTGCCCCATCAAGAGGGGACATATGGGGACGGGCAACATGTCAATCAACTCGTCTTCATTTGTGCCACCCTACAGTGCCTTTTGTTTGAGCAGATTTGCCCATCTAGAAGGTTTTCTGGGAGGTTGTCACTTTTAGAGCATTGTTTGCCCCATAAAGAGGGGTCATATGGGGACGGGCAACATGTCAATCAACTCGTCTTCATTTGTGCCACCCTACAGCACCTTTTATTTGATCAGATTTGCCCATCTAGAAGGTTTTCTGGGAGGTTGCCACTTTTAGGGCCTTGGTTGCCCCATAAAGATGGGTCATATGGGGACAGGCAATATGTCAATCAATTCGTCTTCATTTGTGCCACCCTACAGCACCTTTTATTTGATCAGATTTGTTCATCTAGGTTTTCTGGGAATTTGTCACTTTTAGGGCCTTGGATGCCCCATCAAGAGGGGTCATATGGGGACAGGCAACATGTCAATCAACTCGTCTTCATTTGGGCGACCCTACAGTACCTTTTATTTGATCAGATTTGCCCAGCTTGAAGGTTTTCTGGGTAGTTGCCATTTTTAGGGCTTTGGTTGCTCCATAAAGAAGGGTCATATGGGGACGGGCAACGTATCAATCAACTCGTTTTCATTTGTGCCGCACTGCAACACCTTTTATTTGATCAGATTTGCCCATCTAGAAGGTTTTCTGGGAGGTTGTCACTTTTATGGCCTTGGTTGCCCCATAAAGAGTGGTCATATGGGGACGGACAACATGTCAATCATCTTGTCTTCATTTGTGCCACCCTACAGCACCTTTTATTTGATCAGATTTGCCCATCTAGAAGGTTTTCTGGAAGGTTGTCACTTTTAGAGCCTTGGTTGCCCCATCAAGAGGGGTCATATAGGGACGGGCAACATGCCAATCAACTCGTCTTTATTTGGGCCACCCTACAACACCTTTTATTTGATCAGATTTGCCCATCTAAAAGGTTTTCTGGGAGGTTGTCACTTTTAGGGCCTTGGTTGCCCCATCAAGATGGGTCATATGGGGACGGGCATCATGTCAATAAACTCGTCTTCATTTGGGCCACCCTACAGTACCTTTTACTTGATCAGATTTGCCCATCTAGAAGGTTTTCTGGGAAGTTGTCATTTTTAGGGCCTTGGCTGCCCCATAAAGAGGGGTCATATTGGGATGGGCAACGTGTCAATCAACTCGTCTTCATTTGTGCCACCCTACAGCACCTTTTATTTGATCAGATTTGCTCATCTAGAAAATTTTCTGCGAGATTGCCACGTTTAGGGCCTTCGTTGCCCCATGAAGTAGGGTCATATGAGGACCAGCAACATGTCAATCAACCCGTCTTCATTTGTGCCACCCTACAGCGCCTTTTATTTGAGCAGATTTGCCCATCTAGAAGGTTTTCTGGGAGGTTGTCACTTTTAGAGCCTTGTTTGCCCCGTAAAGAGGGGTCATATGGGGAAGGGCAACATGTCAATCAACCCATCTCCATTTGTGCCACCCTACAACACCTTTTATTTGATCAGATTTGCCAATCTAGAAGGTTTTCTGGGAGGTTGTCACTTTTAGGGCCTTGGTTGCCCCATAAAGAGGGGTCGGTCATATGGGGACGCATGACATGTCAATCAACTCGTCTTGAAGGTTTTCTGGGAAGTTGCCATTTTAGGGCTTTGGCTGCCCCATAAAGAGGGGTCATATGGGGACGGGCAACGTGTCAATCAACTCGTTTTCATTTGTGCCACCCTACAGCATCTTTTATTTGGTCAGATTTGCCCATCTAGAAGGTTTTCTGGGAGGCTGTCACTTTTATGTCCTTGGTTGCCCCATAAAGAGTGGTCATATGGGGACGGGCAACATGTCAATCAACTTGTCTTCATTTGTGCCACCCTACAGCACCTTTTATTTGATCAGATTTGCCCATCTAGAAGGTTTTTTGGAAGGTTGCCACTTTTAGAGCCTTGGTTGCCCCCTCAAGAGGGGTCATATGGGGACGGGCAACATGTCAATCAACTCGTCTTCATTTGTGCCACCCTACAGCACCTTTTATTTGATCAGATTTGCCTATCTAGAAGGTTTTCTGGGAGGTTGTCACTTTTAGGGTCTTGGTTGCCCCACAAAGAGGGGTCATATGGGGACGGGAAACATCTCAATCAACCCATCTCCATTTGTGCCACCCTACAGCTCCTTTTATTTGATCAGATTTGCCCATCTATAAGGTTTTCTGAGAGGTTGCCACATTTAGGGCCTTGGTTGCCCCATAAAGAGGTGTCATATGCGGACGGGCAACATGTCAATCAACTCGTCTTCATTTGTGCCGCCCTACAGCACCTTTTATTTGATCAGATTTGCCCATCTAGAAGGTTTTCTGGGAGGTTGTCACTTTTAGGGCCTTTGTTGCCCCATAAAGATGGGTCATGTGGGGACGGGCAACATGTCAATCAACTCGTCTTCATTTGTGTCACCCTACAGCACCTTTTATTTGAACAGATTTGCCCATCTAGAAGGTTTTCTGGGAGGTTGTCACTTTTAGGGCCTTGGTTGCCCCATAAAGAGGGGACGGGCAACGTGTCAATCAACTCGTCTTCATTTGTGCCACCCTACAGCAGGTGCCATTTTTCCTGTTTTGATGGAATAAAAAATGTCAAATAAGGAATAAGTAACCAACGTCACGTCGCTCATTATGTAGTAAGTGCAAATGATAAATCAACAAAAGACTGCACATTGTCCTTATTTCTTGATTTCTCAGATTCATACAATTGATCATTCGATCTTGTTAAGCAAGCTAGAACATTATGGGAATCAGAGGTGTGGCCAATTCCTGGTTTAAAGACTATCTTTCAGAGAGACTTCAGGGCGTGCTGAACTCGACTGCAACATCTGACTTCAAAGCCATCACCACGGGTGTACCATAGGGATCTATTCTTGGTCCCGTTTTGTTCCTGCTATATATAAATGATATATCCAATTGTACTAGTTTAAAGGTTCTATTGTTTGCCGATGATACGACAGCTCACGAATCCACCAACTACTTAGACGAGCTATTTTCTAAAATTAACTCGGAAACAAAACACGCGGTTGAATAGTGCGCTCCAAATAAAGTAGTCTTGAATGCCCAGAAAACTAAATTTATGTTGCTTCATCCTAATAATGATTCCTATAATCCGGGAGAAAGAAGGTTATTCCTAGGAGATACAACACTTGAACTCATAGGAAAAGAACAAATAGAAACTTCAGTTAGATTTCTGGGTATATTCATGGATGAAAATCTAAATTTCAAACAGCACGTCTCGATAATTTGTTCCAAAATGGCAAGGGCTATCTATGCATTTAACAGCGCAAAAACGTATTACCATTAAATTATCTGAGAACACTGTATTTTTCATTAATACATAGTCATCTTGTGTACGGCATACAGGTATGAGGTCACGTACCATCAACTTCAAAGATATTCACATTACAGAAAAAAACTATCCGCACCATTAGTAAGAAAAAACGGAATTCTCATTCAGACCCCTTTTCAAAACGCTTCGTATTTTGAAATTTAACGACATTTACAAGTTGCAGGTTCTCCTCTTTATGCATGACTGGCGTAATAACAAACTCCCGATGTCTTTTAACAATAGTTTCCAGATATATACAAATCCTACTGACATGGATACAAGGCAATCTGGAAGTGTACAGACTTTTAAGCCCAAAACTAATTTTTCGGCCAGTCTTCCTCTACATGCCTTTCCATAACCGGTGGTACAGAACTATACCAGACCTCACTTCAAACGTGTCATGACAGATAATTTTCTAGAACCATATGCTCTCCACGTCATATGCAACAATACTGAATGCCCCGACTGTAAGTAATGTGAACGTCGAATGATGGAAAGGGGTATACCTCCAGGGTGTTGGTGACCTGCACTCTTGCTCGTCATATGAATTTGAATCATTTGAATCATGTGTCTTGGTGAATTCTCCATGTTTGTCTGGATACACTCTCTGCGTAGTTTACTGTGGTATTCTTTCTTTCTATACCTCCTGCTATCTGAACGTCTTGCCTAACACTAACGCGCGCAGGATTTTCTTTTCTTTTATTCCTCACTTCATTTGTTATTATCTTCCTTTTGGTACATAACTTGTATGTGGTATCAATTTGATATGGACAGGCAATATTATATAAACCTCTGCTGTCGAGAGACCAATTTAGGGAGTGGCAGGAAGACAGCCTCTCAGGCTATGTCGCTTCCTTGCAGTGTGATGATTGTTTGTATTGTTTAAATGTTTTATATTTATTACGTTTGTATTCACATACTGCAAATAAACTTACTTACTAAAAACAACTTACTTACTCCCACCCATGGAGTGAGAATGTTGTTAGAACGCTTCCTTCACTTAACACATGTACATATGTAATTTTCTAGACGGAGGCCTCAAATGGCACGCCTGACAAACAACCATGAGACTTTCTAAACGCCCTAATAAGGCATGATCTCATAACATTATCCATTCAAGCCTCAAACTGAAAGCTCTGTTCAACCACCCAAAAAAACTCGTACTTTCCAGTATATTATTACAAGTTATTCAAATCGATGTTGTATTTGGAAGTACGACCTCAATGCCCATCATGCCACCTCCAAACCACTTTATTTTCTATTTAATTCCAGCCCCCCCCCCCCCCCCCCCCGCCCCCCCCCCCCTCCCGGAGCTCAAACGGTTAACCGATTAATCGATTAATCAATGATCGATCCAAAAAGTAATTGATCGATTAATCGTTACTTTTGAACTACTGTATTATGTGGGTTAACAAAGGAACAAACTTGCTCCAAAACAGGCAAACATTGTCACACTAATTCACATCAATTATATGAGACAGAGGAAAGCATGCAAGTTACTTGCTGACATACTTGTTTACTTGCATGATCATCATACTATATCAGTAGCTGGAAATGGTTATTCTTAACCCTTTACCCGTTGTGGGTAGCAGGCGATACTTGCAAAAATAAATTCATGAATTACTAAAAAATTTCAATTTCTGTCTCAAAAATATAGCTTATGACCCCTCATTGGAACGATCTCAACGAGCTCGTTCCAATGAGGGGTCATATGCTATGTTTTTGAGACAAAAATTGACAACATAATAAATTTGAATGGAGATTTTTGTATGAAGGCCTAGTCGGTTTTGTTTGTTGCTTTGGGTAAAGGGTTCATGCTCTAAATCATCAACGGTATGGCAATTATTCAGATATCTATTTGGACAAGTGATTAATCGGTTAACCAAGGTTAATCCACGTGATTAATCGATCAAGAAAATCCCTTAACCGTTTCAACTCTACCCCTACCCCCCCCCCCCCCCCCCCCCCGCCCCCCAATCACTAGACTCCAGGGCAGAAAATCGTTAAATGGAAAGGGTCGGTTGATTGCTAAATATTGTCTTTTATGGTCTTTGAGTATCTCCGACAATTCCATTTATGTCACCCCCTACTCATGAAGAATGAGAGGGGACGGTTGGTTGACGTCGTTCATCTCCTTCCCATGACAACTTATTTTCAACTCTCAGTTCATAGACCTCTGCAATTGTCAAGGCCTCGCTTGCCACACACCGTATGGCAGCCAGTCCAACTGCGTCCTATATCCAGAAAACTGAAGTGAATGACTCTCCCTCAGATCAAAACGCTGAGCTGTGCCTCCTGTTCCAGAGATTATTTCCGAGCCTGAAGATGCATGGTTTTGCCCTTGCATCGTGATATCGGTTTTATGGAACCTTTTTTTTTTTTTTTTTTTTTTTGTTACTTCGAGATGTTTTGGGGTTTACTCAGAAACAGACTCTGGACTTGGGATTTGGTTTAATCTCATCCACATGTGGACTCCCCCCACCCCCCCCCCCCCCCAGACCACACGCAACTCAAGAGTATAATTTCTACACCAAGGCACCCGCAGCCTAATCAAATATTGTGACTTGCCTTCAACTTTCTTTTTAAATCAATATAACTGTCCAGGCTTACTGTACAGTAAGGTATAATTAAAGAGTCACCCATTTCTTCATTTATTAATATTAATAACAACAGTTCGTTTTTAACGGACGTGACAACCGTTACTTATTCCCAGTTCCTTGTTCGATATTCGTTATCAATCGATTTTATCGGTTCATAACTTTATCCCAGTTGCCTATATGGGGGCACGATGACGCTGTGTACTAAGGCGTACTGCACGTCGATGGTGCACATGTCTTCAACCGCCGTAACCCTGCTTGAGCGGAACTTTAACAGAGTTTGAATGTTGAGGAGCTGACAGTTGCTCGTCGATGCTCGGTGGTTCTCTCCGGGTACTCCAGCTTCCTCCACTCGTAAAACTGTCACGGTCACGATTGGCCATTGTGCATAAGTATGTGACCTTAAACAGCAATAAATAAATCGGTTGATAACGACTGTCGAATAATGAACTGGGAATAAGTAACGGCTATCACGTTCCCTCGTTTTAACATATCCCTGTAAAAAACGAATAAGCAAACAAGAACTGGTTATTAAAATTCCCTGTGAAAACAAGCATGCAAACGAGACGAAAACTAAGTTAACTTGTTGCGTTTTTGAAGACCAAACGCACGTCCAAGACAAAAATAAGTATGTGAGTGTGACCACGAATTCATAATTTGTGCGCTCGGATTATTATTCTGTTCGCACGGACTGGTATTTTGTCCGAAAGAATAAATATTTCGTGCGCATGGATTTGTATTTCGTGCTTGTCGATTAAAAAAGAAATGGTACCCCCCCCCCCCCCCCCCCCTCCAATTAAGGCTGGGGGCATACATTTACAGTGTGGCCGCGTCAAAATAATTTGTGGTTTGTGGTACTGCTTTTGGAGGTTGGAAGTATCAATAATTCGGCCCACAGACTTCATTTTGCTAATTTTGGCAAGAAAATGAGGGGAATTTGGTATATTATCATTGAATCACGGCCCAAAGCTTGGATCTCCGACACCGTGGGGCGGGAGTGAAACTTTTCCGACAGTGATCCCTGTCGTTCACCGTCGGCATCAACTTGAAACATAACTCAAAATGTTTTTTTAAAACAATAATAAACGAAAGTAATTCTTTGAAACAAAACTAAAAAATGAACGTACGTTTTTCGTGTAAATGACTATACTCATTTCTCATAATTGGGACTATACTTATATGTACGACTCACAAAGTGTGGCCCTGCTGTCTTTTGCGGATCTCGCGGATCAACCTTTAGTTAGGAAGTTGACATTATTGACGTGCATTCCTGCCCAAGTCGCACACATCACCTGGATGAGTTCCCATGAACAGTCTGCTCATAAACCAACCTTTGGACAAAATGTTGGAGTTCGGACGGCCAACAATTTTCCAACAACAAAAATATCCCATGGGTCGGGGGCATCCCGCACCGCCCCCCCCCCCCCCCTTCTAGCGTCTGGCCTGTTTGAATCATCGGGTGAACCCATTTTCATTCCATTTGAAAAGCGAAAACCTTTTCCTACTGGTGGCCCGATGGTTGATGGGGGCCCATAGCCATAACACATTAGGGGCCCCACTCAAGACGCACCGGGTCGATCATGGTTCGGCACGGCTGAGAAAATTTTTCGGAAATTGCATATGAAAAGGGGCAAAAAATCCTCGACCCTGACTCGATGCACTGAGGAATTACAAGTAGAAAAATTAGCAATTCGACATCGCTTTTGTACAACTTCAATCTGAATATGCAATCTACATGTAGTACGGGGTTAGTGACTCTATGTACTTGAAGGAGCCCCTAACGTAAGAAATAGAGTAGGCCTATCGTGTGCTTTGAGAGACTTGAATAGAATACAACCTTCGATAAAGAAGTCTATTTTCCTGGGTTAAGGGGGGGGGGGGCATGGTAACATACATGGGACCACTGCCGACTGTGGTAGACCAGTGTGTGAGTGTGTGTGTGTGTAGGGGGGGGGGGGGTGTGGGGGGCATTACGTAGTCTTTTTTATCCCGGAATCCTTGGTGCGCAAACGCTGAGCCCCTGTCTGTTCTCGAGGACCGATGTGAGGGCCTCACAGCGGTCAGCGAAACTCAGCAGGGGTCCGCATGCATGGTGTGCACGAAGAGATCTCAGTTGGGCGATTTACGATACACGAATTCAAATTCCTATAAATACACACGGATATATATCTCTCTCTCTCTCTCTTCCATGAGCTGGTGGTGCCCTTTTTTACCTTGTGGGTCCATATTGAGCCTTGTGGACTTCTGAGGTCTGGGCCCGTGGCCATTGGTCACCCTGGCCCATAGGACGAGCCTCGAATGTGACCTTACCCCAACCTTTTGCCTAAGGGAACGGCAAAACGCATTCACAAAAATCCCCATTCAAATGTTATTTTTTCAATTTCCCCCTAAAAAACAGAACATATGGGCCCTCGTTGAAGTTCTCGTTAAGCTCGCCCCAACGGGTGCTCACAAGCTGTGTTTGGGGGAAAACAATGCCAATTTGTAGTTATTCAAGATATATCTTCAAATGTCATCTTCTGTTCCAATCACACTTACGCATTATTATTACATTATTATAATAGTTTTGGGGTTTTTTTAACGTTTTTTTTTTAAAATTTCTGCTACGAAATGAACTTTCCGTGGTTGTGTAAATTTGTGCGCGATGAACCATTTCACTGAGTAGCGTGAACCTCCTTAATATGAGTATTGATTTATCGGGAACAAAGCGAGCCAGCTATCGGGTTAACAGTCATCTCCCATTTATTATTGACTACTGCACAATGCGACAGATGCGCCGACATCACAAATAATATGAACAAAGAGGGTGATAATTTTCTTTTTTTCATTTCTCATATTCATCACATGCCTTTCACCATGTTTTTCTCAACAAAGGTCCGTTTTCTGTAGTGTATTTATCAGGAGATTTCATAATCCAAGCCGGTATCTTGATTTCGACCTTATTTTCATAATTTCTTAATTACGTGAATACAGTAATAATGTATATGAAGCCCGTGGAAAGTGTGACGTCAAATTAAGCCCCACAACGCAGTTAGAATATCGATCGGTTTCCATCCAATATTGGATGAGCGATACGGAAGGCATCATTGATACTGGAAAACGTCGGGTCGCTCTGTAATATATATTTAGACGGGGTCGCGTGAATTCGGCAGCCTCTCTTTGTTTTTCGCCAGATACAGTTATATATTTACTCGTGCTGTTTTCAAGATGAAAAAATGGATTTAATCATTAGATGTTTTTCTTCTCAGTTGTGAGTGCCTCGATGTGATGCGGACGAATTCTGCGATTGGGTGTATTGAAAATTGAGAGTTATTAGAAAGGCGAAGCTGCCATCTCGTTTCTTCACGGGAAAAGAATCGAGACTTGAGTGGTTTATTCGTTATACATATAGACATATTTACAGGAAAATCTAGTGTATAGAGCTTTTGTGGATTTTACGTTTCTCCTCCTGTTGGGGGGCAATTCAGCATTACATCAAAAACGGCTCGAAGGATTACACAACTGCAAGCATTGAGAAATTAACTAAATTTGCGAAAATGGGGTGTACACTGAGTGCCGATGAAAGAGCCGCCATGGAACGGAGCAAACAAATAGAGAAAAATTTAAAGGAAGATGGTATTCAAGCTGCAAAAGACATAAAATTATTGTTACTAGGTGAGTTTGTAGTTTGTGGTAGAAACTGCACAGGGAGCGCCTCATCATTAATGTATTCTGTGCTTTCTAATTAATGACAGTTTTACTAACCATCGATTGTTATTATGCAGACGCCATGTTGGAATTCTGCTATTTGTCGACCACAAATAGACATCGGAACCGTCATGGCATAGTGGGCGGAACCGAGTGTAATGAATGGCCTGGCTGCCTCCCCCACCCGCAAGATGTTATCTGCGATCAATTCCGTAAACCTCATGCACCGCACGTCGAGGCGTCTGACATATAGCCAATTGCCGGCACGATCCCACTTCTACACGTTTCTTTTTCATATAGCATCTCGATCAAAATAAGGTAGTACGGAATCGTATATGAAATAATTAACCCATTCAACACTGTGTTCCCCAGTGTAATTTCCGTACACAATACTCTGTTGTGATTGGACGAATCCATTTTGTGAATGTGGGCAAGTTCAGTAAAAATATAATTCAATGAGGGTGATGTTCCGTTGAGGTTTTACAACCCCCCCCCCCCCCCCCTGTTAGATATTCATTTGATAATGGGAGCTGTGATGTTCGAAACGACACAAAACTACGAAAAGCAGCTAGAAAGTCGAGGCTAGCGCTGTTGGGTGAGCCGAACGATGATTCAGAAGAAATGGGGCGACCGATTTTTCATTCGCCAACATGTTTGGACCTCAGCGAAGACAGAACTTTTCTCACATTGATTTTGGTATTTATCTATCGACTCGAACACAGCCCCAGTGTACTCAATAATGATAAAATCAGGCTGTGGATGGAGGGGATTCGCCTGTTTGAACGATTGCCTCTTGTGAACGTCGTTCCCCATTTCGAGGGAGAATTAGCAGTACACATCACTCGATTTGCTACCATAAGCTTTAATTCTACGCACACAATTGAACAAAAAAAAAACAAAAAAAAAACAGGCTTTGAACCCTCCATCTCCTTCAATTTCCAATTTCCATCCCGATACTTCGTGTCTCATATAAATACTGCTTAAAAAATATGAAAAAAAATATGAAATGCTACAACCGTCAAACCCCTGTAATGGGAGGGGAAAGGCCCCCTTCCATACACTTGCAGTGTTCCAGTGATGCCATTGCCGAAACGAAAACGGTTACTGTGTGTAGGCCAACTAACAGGAAACTTTTATGTGGGAAGGTCTGTTTGTGTATTGGGGTTCAACGATACTTTCACCGACCACCGCAATATCGTGTAGGAAAGATTTTAAATAGAGTTGTCGCGATTTTTTAATTTAGGAATCGATTAATCGTCGCAAATAATCGATAATAATCGATTAATCGTACATAGATGATCCCCGCCCTCCTCTTTGAAGTCGTTTTTGTGAAGTTCAAGTCAGTTGACCTACCTCAAGTAAACAACGAAGCCTATCCTCTTTTAGGTACATTCAAAGCTTTGATGTTCCAAACTTTTGAACCGTCAGTGTAATAATCAAGACCGGTCTCAGTTGCGAACTGCGAAGTTCGCGACTGCCGACCGGTCTTGATTATTACAATGACGGTTCAAAACTTCAGAACTTCAAAGCTTTGAATGTACATAACAGACAAATGCTTCTAATGGCTTCTTGAGGTTTAACGTCGGCGTTTTTGACCTTTTACCTTCAGAAACAATAGTTTTGTTCATCAATTTTTTTTTTAATTATTAAACGTCTAAAACGGGGTAAAATTGACCGATTCTTCGACAACGAAAAATACTAATCGGTTTCGGTGTGACCGATCGACAATCGACTAATCGTGACAACCTTACAGATTTACGGTTGGAGGAAGCCGGGGTGAACCGCAAAGAAATTATGAGAAGTAACGGAATCTCCAGAAAGTTAATATCCCGACACTAGCAAAGTTAATACGAGCAGGTAAACGTATAGTCTTCTTCGACACTGGCGATAGTTGTCGTGGTGAACCTAAGAAAAACGTTGCCCAAAAGGATTTAGATGAGTCCATAACTTTTTCGACGCTGCTAGCAACATTCCAGCCTAGGATAGGTAATATATTGTCACGAAAATAATTATAATTTGCGCCTATTAACCAATTTTTTTCTTGTGGATGGCCCAAATTAAATCCACTGTTGGACCAATGATTTCTCGAGTTAATGTTTCATAAATATTTTAATTCTATTCATGACTGCTTTACGGAAATATTTCGAAAAATACTCAGTTTGTTATTTTCGAATTTGTAGAGGCCTGAAGTAGAAAAATGCGACGCCAATTACTTCTCGTTCAATAATTAAATGATTGTATGGATTTGTGAAAAGGTTACTGAAATCCTTCGTTTATGTGGAATGCAGAACGGAGTGTGGCGTGTCCTTTTGCAGTAGGTCGCGCATAACGGCACAAATTGGGCGATCATTCGTTTCTTTCGCCTCGGAAGAATTGAGGCGACAGATTTGCCGTTCGCATAGAATACTGGACTTTGTACAAACAAAAAAGAAATTTTACGCGAATGCTATGCTGTTCATTTGTCAGCTCTGATAGAACCCAGTTGTTTATAATGATGATAACACTTCGTTTTCTATTGCTTTTGGGACACACTGTTGGAAAGATCTCTGAGCTCTTTCCAGTGGTGTTCTCCACAGCACTTCATCGATGCATTGAAATATTCAGAAAGAATATTATAAAATGAGCTGACGTTTTCTAAGCTGCTCGTCTCAGCATTTGCACAAGCCACAAAGTTATTTATTTATTGGGGTTTAACGACACTTTCGACAGCCAGGGTCACCTCGTGTCGGACAGTTTTACGGGAGCAGAAAGCCGGAGTACCCTGAGAGAGCCACCGAGGAACGGCGAGCCATTAAGTTGCTAATATTGCTAAACAATGTAAGGGTTGTTCTCGTGACGGGCTTCACACACTTGTGTGAGAACACAAACATCTATTGGTTATCGAACGTCTCGAGTACGACGTCCCAACATTACAGTGTATGTAAGTCGTTAAATATGGCAATTGTTGTGAGATATGGGAATAAATGGAAACTTTTGAACTAAATGAAAGCAATAGTTAAATTATACCCATGGATCGCAAAGTGGAACCTACATGTACTCGAACGTGGTGAAGTTCTGTATACGGGAAGGAACCAGCAAACTTCTCAGTGTATTTAGGAGTAAATATAAACATCACGGGAAGAGCCACCCACCGGAACCATACGAATAAACTAACTGTGAAAGGGAAGAGAATACTTAATCAAATAAAACTTATATATAGGGAAAAATCTCTTCAATAAGCTTATCGTGGGGAAAACCATTTGGAAATGGTGGGTGTACCAAGTATAGCGTATGGTACAGATGTGGTATCTCTAAATCAAACGACTTTAAAGAGTTTGGAAACCCCGCAGAACGATGCAGGCCGATGGATAACTGGGTCGAGTAAGGCCGCCACAGCGGCCACACTAGAAGCAATCGTGGTGAGCTTGGATGGATGAGGATCGAAGACAAGATAGTCTAAATGAAACTGTTATCTTAACTAGTTTTTAAATATTCCCGACAGCCGATGGTGTAAACTATTCTAGAATATTTAGAATTCCAACAGAGATAGGGTGGATGGGCAAAGTTAGGAAGTTAATAGAGAACTACTCAATGGTGATCTCGAACTTAGAAGTACATGTACATGTAGGGATAATCCAGGGTAAAAAAAATCGTTATAGAGGATTGTTGTGTTAATTGGCGAGAGGGGGGCAAATCAAAGAGGCCTCTGGTTGGGTTGCGTGATAAAGAGAAGCCATTCAAGCCAAGTTTTGGAGAGTGGCTTGATGGCACCTTTTGAAGGGGATGGGCCGGTGGGGTCACTGTTGATCAAGCTGAGGTCGTGTTCGCAGGAGCAAAGGGGAACTTGGGGAGCATTGAGAAACACAGTGAAAAGGAGTGCCAAATGTGTAATTTAGGCGTAGTGCAAACCCTTGAACACTTTCTATTAGAACGTCCAAATACTAGTTTAACAGAATAAGATTCACTGGGAGTATAGTGAGGAAGTGGGCCGGGAGAATGAAGGACGTATGGTTGGTGGTTTAAAGAAAAGGAGAGGGTTAGTAAGCTTATCGGAGAGATTGGGAAGAATAGGACACGGAATGTTATCAAGTAGTTCGTCTCCGGGTGTTGGGAGGAGAGAAGAGCCGTGGGAGTAGGGGGATAGTTTGGAGCACAGGGGGAACCAAGGCATTCTCACCTGAGAATCGAGGCAAATCGTCGGCCGGTCAACCGTCATTATTATTTTATTTTACTCTAGTGATTGCATTTCGTAGTGGTTGCCTATCCTAATGGTTATATATTCTAGTGGCTGACTATCCCTTTGGTTACCTTTAGTGATTACAGATCCCAGTTATTGCCTATCATAGTGGTAACATCTCCTGGTGGTTACACATTCTAGTGGTTATCTGTCCTAGTTGTCACCTGGGATGGGGATCAGGTCTCCTGGTCGTGTTGCATGAGACAAACCGCTGGGTGGAGGAGTCGGATCGTGTGGTATAGCCGGGTGCCGTGGCCTAGTAGGGGGAAAAGTGGGTGATGGGGGCGGTCATTTTTGTCGGGAAGGGTGGTGGATTGGAGATGCGTCGAGGTGGGGGGGGGGGGGTATGGGTCATGGGCCATAACGTCGTGGAAAATATTGATTGCCAGCTTTTAACTTAAGTTGCTATATCAACTTTGCTGTCTTGTTATAACAACATTGCCAATAAACTTGTTCAGTTGTTAAACCAACTTAGCTATCTTGCTATAACAACTTTGCTGTCTTGTTTTAACAACTCGGCTGTCTTGTTTTAACAACTTAGTTATCGTGTTATATAACAACTAACACAACTAAACCCTTGTTATAACTTAGTAGTAATTATTGTGTTATGTGTGGCGCTAAAGCTGCTTCCTCATGCATGCGTTTCACGCAGCCGGAACGCAAGGTAAAAAACGATACTGGAAGGCAATGGGTCGTTCACACAAATGCGCGAATCGAACTTGACGCTCCCCGTTTCAAACATTGGTATATGTTGGCAGATGTGTTTAACGCATGTGATTTTACAGTGTGACGTCATTTTTGTGGGTTTTTAGTGGTTCCACATAAAACAACCAATAGAAATTTACTACTCGCAGTGCGAACACACAAGGAAAAGGCGCGCACGTGAAAGCAGCTCAACACTCTCCCGTACACGCTTCTCAAGTCCTCATGCGTTCATCAAACTGCCATATGGCTCTGCCCCCCCCCCCCCCCGCGAGAACCCCGGGAAGTGAAGCAGTGATTGTTTACTGTGATAAGCAAGCTCTGTTTCACTGGTAAAATAGGACCCCCGTCACTTATGCTTGGGGTGCGAGTCCTAAAATAGGCAACATGGTGTATAAAGGATTGACTGACCTTGACTTTATCTCCATGTTGTGATCATGATTAGCCATTGTGCAGACGTATATGACCTTAAACACCAATAAATAAATAAGTAAATATGGCTCTGTCAGAGTGCATCTCTGTTCTTGTGATGAAGTGAATGAAGCCAGTCTGTTCACGGCGATCGAAAGCTGAGTAGGGGCGGGAGCCTGCGAGTTTAGTGCAGTTTTTTTAATTTATTTCACGGCCGATACTGCAAGGAATACTCGACCCACTTAACTACACGTGGACGGACAACTTTGCTTTTGCATACTCTCTGGAATTTTACCTGCATGTAACAATACGCACGAATGGAAAGGGTTCATCATGTGAATGGGGCTATAATCAGTATCAAGCTGTTAACCCTTTCGTCGCGAGAGGCCGTTTTTTTCCGGCACAGGAACATGGTACATGTACGTCACATTTCACTAAGTAGGACGGCCACTAGGTGAATGTGTGGGTAGACTAATCACTCTTGGTAATATTAATTGGATGTATGAGGAATATGGACGCATCCAATCGCTGCCATTGAACTGATATGGAAGATGCCCTCAGGGTTCAAAGGGTTAAGGGACGTTCACATGACGGGTTTTACACACCTGTATTACATACACTTACACATGTACATTACTACATTGTATATGCAAGTGTTGGCATGCGAACCGACAGAACCCTTTTTCACACGTATGTATATTTACATTAAATTACAAAAAATACATATCGCGATACATACGCAGGCCTGGCATTCTTACAAATGCAGGAGGGCTAAAAATGGTTTCCCGCACATGGCCTAGGGGAGCGATTAGCTCCCCTTAAGCTTACAAAAGCTAAAAGTAGCAAGTAGCCGAGTGGGCTTTGTGCATTTTGTTTGATGCTTCTAACAAGGTAGTCTCTGTGAGATGGCTACACTACTGCCCCTCCTACACCTCCGGGCCTCGGCAAGGTGTGGGAGGGGCTGTCTGGCCGTCTTGCAGAGACCACTAACAAAGCAGAGATCTGAAAAGATCCGGGTTTTAGGAACAACCTGTTTTGGTAATCATTTTCTAAGGCCAGGATGGGCTAGTTTTCGCCCTCCTTAATTTTTTTAAGGCGGATAAATAATAAATAAATCGCTCTCCTGAAAATGTCAGGTCTGCATACGTACAATTTGCGTACATAGGGGGGCCTGGGGAGGTGGTGAAAATCTCGGAATACACGTGTAAATGTACTCGTGTGTTTCAGACAGTCATTCGTTCGTCATGAGAACACATTGCACATTTATTTTATCGTATACACTAAAACATGTGAATTCTGTGTTACAATGGGTTAAATAAGCCATCGATCTGATCGAACGTAGTGAGTTGGACCTTCGACGGAAGCATATTAGCACTACGAAGTAATTTCTCGACGAAGTTGTAACAAGATTAGCTAAGTTGTAAAAGCAAGATACATGTACATGTGTATCTTTGGATACCACCATTGTGATTACATATGATAACATATCCTAGAGGTTATATATAGTGTTTACCGATTACAGTGGATACAACCCTATTGATTACATACCCCCGTGATTACCAACTGAGCGGTTACATGTAGTGATTACCAATTATATAGCGGTTACATATAAAAATCTTCACATATCCCAGGGGTCACCCATCCTAGTGGTTTCAGGTTTCCTGCTCTATACTGCTTACATATCGTGGTTGTTACATATTCTAGTGGTTAAATATCGAAGTGGCTACCAGGGCTTGTATATCGACGAGAATCCAAGAATCGATTCGCGCAACAAAACCAGCGAAAATCCATATAGATGATTGCTGCACCTCTGCAAAGATTTGCTTGAGAACAGTTGTGTCAATTTAAAACCCTTCACCTGACATAGCGACAGCAAATTAACCAATACAAGGCTAACGTGACCTGGGACATCCCAGTGTGCAATATTTGATGAGAAGGCTCGTTTCGTTCGCGTGGTGGTTACGCAAATTTAAATCTACGCGAACGGATGGCCGGTTAGCCAAAAGTTGCATCTTGAATGTTAAAATCTGAGTCACTTAACTGGTAGAGTGCTAAATTTTTTCTCAGCCTCAAGGCACTCTCCCGTAAATTGTAACAATGCAAATCAATGGAGATGATGTAATTTTAGTTACAAGATAATATGAAGGACATCCACAGAATATGAAGCCTTTTACTTTACGTACCTCGGGGGGGGGGGGGGGAGGTTCTTCAGAAAATTCCTGTACACAGGGCTGAATATTTTTTTTCCTCCCGAAGACCACCCACCACCCCCCTTTTTGAAGGAATTTTTTTTTTCGATTTCGAATGGTACACCCACCCCCCACTGACCACCAATCTGGTGTAAATTGTCCAAATTTTAAATGCTTTCACTTGCATTTCATCTTCCTATTTCATTTTCACAGTCAGTCCAATTTTTTAAGCTGTCCAAAGGGAGGTAACTAACAAAACAAAGACATATGCAACTTGATGCAGCTCTGTCAGTGTCGGTGTAAATTTTACTTTAATTACATCTGATTTCAGCTTTCCAAACAACATAAAGGGTAAGTAGATGGTACAATATCATATTTGGTGCTCAATAGTCATGAATTCATCAGAATTCATGAGCATGAAAACCTAATTTCATGTATCCATTTATTTTCACAACGTCCTGCAACATCGAGCGGGGTGACAGGACAACATGTGTACTTTCTGAGTTTTCTCGGTGAGTTTTCTGTGAACTTCAACTTATAACTGAAGGATGAGTATTTTACAGGGGGGTAGGAAGGTAAAAATATTTGGGGAGGGGCGGGGTGGTGACTGACTATATTCATTAATTGTGACTGTGATTGCATATCGTTGTCCTCTATGTGATGGCGTGTACTGGTCCTACCACTTGGCAAATCACTATAAAGTGGAACATCCTGGTCTAAATTGTCCAGTAGAAATTCAGCCAATTGAGAAAGAGAGATTAATGAAAGTTTGATGTTGTTTTGAACAAAATTTCACTATAACCTGCTAAAACCAGATATAAATGTTCATTTTATTTACTTTGTTGCCTTTACTCACAGAGTCAAAGACATTGGGCAAGTCGTTCAACCCATTTCCCAATGTAACAGTGAATGTAACGGCAAACACTGGCCAGCATTATTCACTAAAACTGCCATTCATATTTTATTATCTTTTCACATTTTGGTTTCAAAAACATAGCTTATTACCCCACCCATCATTAGAATGAGTTCATTGAGCTTGTTCCAATGATGGGTCATAAGCTTTGTTTTTGAGACAAAAAATGAAAAATTTTAGTCAGTCAACAATTTTTTTCAAGTGTCGTCTTCTATCCACATTGGTTAATGGGTTAGTCTGGTGTCTGAGAGCCATAGGTGACCTCCCAATTCATAATAACTACCCCAATATATTGTAAAATCATCCCAAAGTGCATCTCAACAAATTCCATCTATAATTGTCTGTTAAAAGTATGTGAGGAAAAAATCTAGACCACCTGGAAAAAAGTGAGTTTTGGAGCTGCTGGACCACCCACCCACCCCAGCCGTGTGTATCAGAATGTTTTGAAGAACCCCCCCCCCCCCCCCCCACCCTCTGGGTACCTGCAGTTTTTAGACTTTTGCCGTGAGAGGCTATATATATTTCAATTCAGTGCAATATATGAATACTTGTTAATGATAAAAAAAGCAGTTTCCCAAGAATTTTTACATGGCCGAGCGCTTGGTTAGCCATCTCCAATCCACGTGAACGGTCAGTCTGTCATTTTTGAAAATATTTTGCACATTTTGATATCCTGGCACTTTGTCAATAAAATTGTACAAATATGGTTGTCATTGGAACCAGCTGAACATATTTGTAAGGTTTTATTTGGAAAATATTGTTTATATTTTTAAAAATTATCAATTTCAGTTTGTTTTAAAAATTAAAAAACCGTGTTGGGTAAAGAGTTAACATGTGTTATCAGTATACAACAGGCGTTCAACCACGGTGGCCTCATGGTATTCTGGGACACTCTTGGCAGGTACGGATTCTTGCAACCATTTTCGCGAGAATCCAAATGGATTCTTCCAAATTTAGATGAAATACAAGCACTGGGTAACATAACATATCCAAGTCGTTACGGAAACATACCAACTTAAGTGGTTCATATCCCAGTGAATGCATACGAGAGTTTAGTGAATACCACCCTTACAGTCATATATTCTAGTGATTGCTTGTATGCTAGTGGTTGTATGTAGTGTTTAGTACTTTACATGTCCCAATGGTGCCCACCCTAGTGGTTCCATATAGTGTTTACAGGCACCGGGGGATCGCGGTGGCTCAGTGGTTAGAACATTGAACTTCAAACCGAAAGGTCCACGGTTCGATCCTGACCAGCGGTAATCAGAGGCGGACTGGCCGCATGGTTCAGCGGGGATGTTCCAGGTGAGCCCCCTATTGGGGCCACCAAAATTGGTCCAGCCCAGCACCTATTGGTTGGTACGTGAAGTTTCGTGAAATGATCAAAATTCCGAAATGGATCTGATTGCAAAGACTGCAGGTATATCGAAATGTTATCAAAAGCAGTCCACATAGATGACATTTCTTACTACTCAAAGTTTGCTAAGCACCAAGTATATCCAACTACCTGTTTTACGTTTTAGTTGAAATATTGTAATGAAAAGTGTACATATTTTTTTTGTTTAATTATATCTTTAATGATTTAAGCACAGAAATTAAGGTTTTATTTGTGTTTGACATTATTTTTTTAGCTTTTGAATACGATAACCATGGAAAATGGATATTATTGGTAAAAGAGGAAATGTTTCAAATTTGCCAAAAAGTTGACGGAGCGAACTGATATGGGTGCAGTATCGAGTATGAGACCCATTACTGTTAATTACAGCTTGACAGCGCCTTCTCATGCTCCCAGTCAGGTTCCTGGTGGTCCTTTGTGGGATGTTGTTCCATTCTTGGACCAGCATGGCGCCAAGCTCATGGACACTTCACAGCTGGACTGGACGGGCTGAAATTGCAAGCTGCAACTCATTCCAGACATGTTCGATTGGATTGAGGTCTGGGGATCTTGCTGGCCAGTCCATACGCCCAATCCCCTCCATCTGTCGGTACTCCCCGACAGCATGGGCAACAAGAGGACGGGCATTATCGTCCATCAGAATGAATCTATCGCCCACTGCACATGCATACAATTTGACGTGGACATAAGGATCTCATCAATATACTGCTGTACAGCCAATGTACCACGTTCAAGGACACAGAGCTCTGTACATCCATCCCTGCTGATGCCGGCCCAGACCATGATTGACCATTCACCACGGCGGTCATGCTCAGCAATGTTGGCTGCATGGAATCCCTCTCCTGGTCTTCTCCATACCCTAGAACGCCTATCTGTGTGGTCTAGGCAGTACCTTGACTCATCTGTAAAACTGACACGTCGCCAATCTTCTCTGGTCCATCCAACGTGGTCCATGGCCCATTCATATCGTGCCTGACGGTGGTTCTGGGACAGCGGAATGCGAATACATGGTCTTCTCGACCGGAGACCACATTCGTGCAACCTTGCCCGGATTCTCTGCGTCGAAACATTTACCCCGAATGCATTCTGAAGGTCACTGCGAAGCTGGGTTGCTGTGGCAAAGCGGTTCCTACGGGCCCGAATGATCAAAAACCGGTCTTCAGCTGCAGATGGTGCCCTGTCTCAGCCACCACCATGCCGTCTTACTGGTGTACCATACTGCTGAAATCTTGCCCAGGCTCTGGTGATCACCGTTCTTGTGCACACCAAGGGCTTCAACCTCACAATGGGTAGCCCCTTGCTCCACCATCCCCACAGCCCGTCACATTTCTGCTTCAGGCAAATGCCTTCTTACATTTGCATTTGCCATATTCAGTCATTAAATCACAAGGGTTTGTGTTGAAATGAAGATGGAATACCCTACTGTAGGCTACACATGACATGTACATGTAGACAATACACGAAAACATCATGCAAATCAAGGGGTACATGCTTTCCATGACTGTCACGAAAAATCTGCCTGTCAAGAGAGCTAATCACTGGGGACCATCTCAATACATTCCTCAATCATATCCACCAAAAATATCGCAAATATGTCACAAGCAAATGTCACAATGATGTGTCAAATATTTGGTGTTCAGCAAACTTTGAGTAGTACATATACCAGCAGTCTAGTCTGCCATTGATCGCCCAGATGAAGCGCAACAGCGTTCCTTCAATTTAAAAAATCAAAATTTTCTCCGATTGTGCCGAATTATGATCTTCTCGAGCCCCCCCCCCCCCCCCCCCCCCCCAAGGTTGTGGGAAGGATGGAGTGTTGGGCTATTACGTGTACATGTCATGCAGGTCGGGAAACATTGCCATTAAACATGTCAAGACGTTATACCAACACAGCTGTTTTGTTAAAACAGCTTAGCTTAGTTTGCCATCTTGTTATATAACAACTTTAATTACTTGTTGCTATCTTATAAAAAAACTTAGCTAACTTGTTATAACAGTTTAGTAGAGGCGCGGTGGCGTTGCCGTAACCGGTTCTCGTCAGATCACCGAAGTTAAGCAACGTCGAGACCGGTTAGGCCTTGGCTGGGTGACCGTCTGAACGCTCGATTCGGACTCCCGCATTGTGTCTTTGTCCACATGGGGGAACGATGACGCCGTGTACTGCACGTTGATTGTGCGCATATCTTCAACCAATCTAGCCCTGCCAGTGCTGGAGTGCGGAGTTACGACGTTGGGGAGCTGGCAGCTGCTCGTCGTTGCTCGGTGGTTCTCTCCAGGTACTCCGGCTTCCTCCACCCGTAAAACTGTCAATGACAGGATATGACCTTTGGCTGTTAAAGTGTCGTTAAACCTTAATAAATAAAATAATAATAACAGTTTAGTAGAAATTATTGTGTGGCGATAACACGCTGTTGTAAATTCTTCAGCATACGCTCCTCGTGCCCAATTCCAAATAGCTATGGCAGTTCTCGTCAGTTGAGACAGAGTGCGTCTGTCCCCGTGGTGAAGTGTTGTCACTCTGCCTATGGCGAAAGCTGAATAAGACAATGAAAGTTTTTTGCAATTGCTGTAGAGTACGGCAGATACTGCAAGAATGCTCCTATGCTTAACTGCATGTGAATGCGTAGCATATTGTTTTACATACCCTGTGTAATTTTACCTATATGTATTTTACACACGTATGTGCAATCCCTGTGGGAAGCCGGGAAGTGAAGTAGTGCTTGTTTACTGTAGTAAACAAGCTGTGTTTTTCTGGTAACATAGGACCCATTACCAATGTTTGGGGTGGAAGTCATCCAAAATAGGCAACATGGGTGTAAACGATTGACTAAACTAAGTAAACTTGACCAGTGACTGCCGGGAAGAGAATGCAGGCGAGTGAATAATCACTCTCCTCATTTTGATTTTGCAAGAGTGAAAAATTCAGGAGAGTGATTTTAACCCCTTGCCTACTATGACAGCTCAAACTGGCCAGCAGTATACACGAAAATGACCATACAAATTTTTTTATGCCCCCCGACTTAAGTGGGGTGGCATATGGTGATTGAAGTGTGCGTGTGTCCATCCGTCCGTGTGTGTGTGTGTGTGTCCGAGCCAGATCAAACTTCACACAGTTATAAAGACCATGGGAGGATGTGTCACCCACCATAGCCGGGTTCGTACCTTCAAGGTCAAGGTCACATTTCAAGGTAACATTAAAAATCGGTCAATATTCGAGCCTCAGCCATAACTCAGAAACGAATCATAGTACAATTGTTAAACTTCTTACAAATGTTAAGGACAGTTAGAAGGTGTGTCGCGTTTTATAGTTTCCGCCGCATCTGCAAGGTGAAGGTCACAATTGACCTTCATATGTTCAGGGTCACAAATCGTGTCTCAAGCAAAACTCCAAAACTATTAGGGCTACAATCATCTAACTTCGCTCAATTATAAAGGACAACGGGTGGATGTGTCACACACCACAGCCAGGTCCGTAAGGTCAAGGTGGGGTGGGGGTGGGGGAGGGGTGGCATGTGTTACCTTAGTAATTTTTTTTTTCATTTTTGCTCTAAAACATAGCTGATGACCCCTTATTGGAAGGAGCTCATTGAGCTCGTTCCAATGAGATGTCAAATCTATGGTTTAAGCAAAAAATGAAAGATTTCAGTTGTGTGAGATAATGTTTTGAAAGTATCGTCTCCCAGTAGAGTCATGTAATTGGTGATTGAAATACAATATGTAACTTGATGTTCAGACATAATTTCTACATACATCATGAAAGCGAGTGATTAATTGCTCCCCTAGTGAACAGTTTAGGAGAGTGAAGGCGAGTGAGAGTGATCACTCTCCTTTCCCTTCAGTCCCTGCTGACCTTATCTCCCATGTTGCGGTCACGGTTAGCCATTGTGCAGAAATATAGAAATGTGTGATCTTAAACACCAATAAATAAATTGCTATGCAAGCGTTTGTCATGTGAATGAGCCGTTGAGACTTGTCTTTAACCTCACCACCGCAGGGAGCATAGTGGGTCAATGGCTGCGACATTGGCCCCACCAAGTGTAACTGTGGTGTGTCTTTGGGCAAGGCACTTAATCTCGATTGCCCAGGTGGGGGTGGGAGGGGGGTGGCACGGTGTCGCTATGTACTAAGGGGTACTGCACGTCGATGGTGCACTTGTCTTCAGCCAATGCTTTCCCTGCTTGTGCGGAGTAAGTGCGTTGGGGAGTCGGAGAATTGCTCGCCGCTGTTCGGTGGTTCTCCTCGGGTAATCCGGCTTCCTCTACCCGCAAAACTGTCCGACACGAGGTGAGCCTGGTTGTCGAAAGTTTCGTTAAACCTCAATAAAACAAAACACCACCATCCATTCTTGACTGAAGAATCGGAATGAAGATTGCCTGAAAAAAATAAGGTCATCCTTTTCATATTACAATTGAACCCTGTTAATTGAATAACCACTTTGCCAATGAAAATTATTCAATTAACAGGAGTATTCAATTAAGAGGGATTGTGTCACTTTCTTGTATTATAGAGATAAACTTAGCATTTATTCTATTATATCTTATTTGACAGAGCTCCATGAGCTCTGTCAAACAAGATATAATAGATTCAATCAGTTCGTTGAGGTGCAGGCTGCAAGCCGAGAGGTCCTCGATTCGAATCCCACCTGCGGCAACCGCGTTGTGTCCTTGGGCAAGACACTTCACTCCCATTGCCCACGTGGGGGCACGGTGACGCTGTGTACTAAGGCTTACTGCTCGTCGATGGTGCACCTGTCTTCAACCAATGCTAACCCTGCTTGTGTGGAGTTGGTATGTTGGGGAGCTGAGAGTTGCTCGCCGTTGCTCGGTGGTTCTCTTCGGGTACTCCGGCTTCCTCCTCCCGTAAAACTGTCACAGTCATGGTTAGCCATTGTGCAGAAATATGTGACCTTAAACACCAATAAATAAATAAATAAATAAATAAATAAATAAATAAATAAATAAATAGATTAAATGCCTGTATAGATGTACTGAGGCCAAATAGGTTTATAAACAAAGGAAAACTGGAGAGAGTCGGGGTAATTTCTCGACAGGTTACAAAATTTTTTATTCAATTAACAAGAGTTTACTCTATAACCTATATTCAATTAACAGGTCAAATTTGCACTGGAGGTATGGTAAATGATTTTGTGTTGGGAAATTATATTCAATTAACAGGATTATTCAGTTGAGGATATACAATTAAGATGGCTCCACTGTATCTTAATTTGTAATTTGTGCAGGCCTGGGGCCTGTTAGTTTTAAATACAAAACAGTTCAAATCTGAGTTACAGAAACAGCGTATACATGTGGTAAGCTGGCTTTCCTCGCGCACTCAAACCGACCCCACTGGCAGCGGCAGTCGCTTGATGTAATATTGTAGGGAAATGAGTGGTGACCTGAGTTATTTTTCGGTGTTCTTTACATACAGCACTTCAACACAGCTCCGGAAAAGTGGCACACAAGTGTAGGAAAATCGTCCTTACTACACGTTTTAAGGGTTCGCGTTCATGATGTGAATGGCGTAAAGACTAAAGTGTAACAACAATAAGTTAAAAATATTTTAGCTACTTTTGTACATGTAGTAGATTAGTGTAAACAGGTTCAAAATCCAGTGTAAATGTATATGATCGTATATTTCGTAATCCGATTTCTCATGTTGCTATTCACATTTATTTATATGTACATCGTTTTTGCCAACTATGCTCGAGTTTTCAACATGCCCGGGTTTCGCCTGGTCGGAGGTCAAGCTTCATACCCTCTCGTGCCTAGTCGTCGCTTGAGCTCCAGGTACTGAAGTAGTGCTTTTTCACTGGAGTAAACATGCTTTGTTCCACCCGTTTAATAGGGCCAACTAATCAACGACTGGCTGGAATTTGGAGCCCTCTAACTCTTGAGTGGATATCAACTTCATAAGCACAAACGATTGGTTTGACTCCATACGTGTAGTGTTGTCATGATGTAGCCATACATGTACATGTCAAACGTGACATTAAACACCAGTAAATAATAATAATCCCAGCCACTCTTAAACAAAAATTATCGAAGAAGGTACATGTATGGAGTTCAAAGTGAATTGCCTGTCTTTATCCTACACGTCATCGAATCTCTCTTTATCGAGATACGGGCAAAACAATTCTAAGAGTGATGGGCGTCATGTACAGACCAAATACTCCACCCAAAGCGGACAAAGACCTTTTTTCAGTACAAACTAAATGAAATAACTGATAAACTTAATCAGGAAAATAAATCGTCCTATATTATGGGTGGTTTAAATGTAGATCTTCTGAAATCAGACTCCTACCAAAAAAATTGGACTGTTTGCAGACCTAATGTTCAATCACAGGCGTCTGGCGCTTGGATCGTGAAAAAATACGTCCAAAATCCAATATATAAGACCATTATCAAATATTACCCCAAAACATATATAAAAAAAAGAAAGGTGTGCAACGAATTTCTCAGGAAGTTTGACACTCGAAATTAGATAACGCCTATTTTCCATATAAACGAAACTTTTTCGATCGGTTTTAAGGCATTAATGAATGCATAATATATTTATCTTCACATGTGCAAGTGTTTCATTTATCGCTCACTCCTCATACAATCATACCAGCTTTATTTTTCATAACTTTCACATCAGATTTATTTCTTGTCATCCTCCATGATACAAATTCGTAAACATTACGTCATAATCCACCGCAGTGAATATACTGTTAGTTTCTATTTGCCAGTACGAGATAGAAAAACGATAATCTTTCTTTCTGTCTCGTACTGGCAAATAGGAACAAACCGTTTATTCACTGCGGCTTTTCGGGGTTTCCCCGCCCCGTTTCCTCTTGCTATAGTCTGACTACACCCATGTGGAAGAGTACTAGACGGGTTTTATCACATAATCTAGGCTACGATCCGTTCGATGGCAGTACTTCAGTAGAGCAGCCAAGCCTATCATTTGGAACAGTTTATGTCCGTTTGTAGGCTTTCGACCATTCTTCTCCTTGATAAACTCTGTCCTACCTTGTCGACTCGAAGGGTCCGAGTCAAGGCGCAGTCCCTCGAAGAGGTACTCCTCAATCGACTCATACAACTGGGTCATAGAGGAGGTGCTCGAGGTGCAGCTGCTCGAACGACTCGATGCGTTCGTCATCGAGCAAATGAGTAATTGAGGAACTGCACCCCGCGAGTGACTCCTCGAACGACTATTCTAGCAGCTTCGAGGAGCTGCTCGAACAACTCTTCGACTCATTTAGGATCCAATGATCACCAGTGATCGTCACCAGCAACCATCAGTGATTGCGACAGGCGATCACAAGTACTGGAACCTAAGTGAGGTACAGCATGGTGACCCTATCTAATAAACCACAGCCTCCTCCTCTTGACCCGGTAGCTGACATTCCCGATGTGACACGTTGGCATGCCCCAGAGAGCCTGGCCAAGAGGCTCTAACCTGCTCAACTCGTCCCACAACCCTAACCCCATCAGTAACCCGGTGATGCTATTCCAGAAGTGCTAGCGTCATCTACTTGCCCCATTGACGCAGCGATCTACAAGTTCTGACAGTTCCGACCAAGAGACTTAGATCGAAATAGTTGCCCTTCCCATTCTTTCAGAAACCCTATCCTCCCCATGCTCAAAGAGTCGTTCGACAGGCCAGTTGACTCGTTTATGTGATCAGTGATTGCGGGACATCCAGTGATCACTTAATGATCACAAAAACCCAGATAAGTAGAAAAGTCATTCGAGGAGTCACTTGCTGGGAGCAGCTCCCCGATTACTCATTTGCTCGATCGCATCGAGTCGTTCGAGGAGCTGCTCCTCGATGGTCAGTTGTAAGAGTCGTACGAGGAGTCCTTTCACGAGGGACTGTTTCATGACTTCTTGGCTCGAGCCCTTCGAGACAACAGAGTAGGACAGAGTCGATCAGTGAGAAGGTTCGAAAGCCAACAAACTTGAAGTGGCACGGTGTTTTAGCGGCACTCCTGAATATAGTTTCGACCTTTAAAATTGTGCTGAGAAAGCAGGAATATGCAATGCTCAATACTTAATTGTAAATGTAGAGAGAAAATAGTTCGTCTCAATATCTTTACTGTAGTTACTCGGAATCTGCCATTCTCTGTACACCTCGATAAGTTCTGGATTTGTTTGCTGTGAATGTTATATGTTCGTTTACCGACGTCACCATGTAGTTGCTTTATGTCGCTTTATGTGCGTGCACCCTGGGAGATTTTTTACCTTTGCCAGAAATTCTAATAGGGGAGAATTTAGGCATGTAAATATTTAACGCTTTCAGCCCTGAATCCTTCAGTGGAATTATCACATAAAAAGATATGCTGTACAAATGGACTGGTACAAACGTGGTATGTAAGATAGATCAGCTGTACATTCTTCTTGCAGCCCTTGGGCTGTAAGGTGAATGTATAGCTGATCTACCCGATGGGGTTTGTTTTTCAGGTGAACAACTAATAAATGGAGACCTCATTGTTTTGTTTTGGTTACAATATGCTATAGGAAAATGGTGGCAAATTCAAAAAGTAACATGCCTAAACGCTTTCATGTTAATATTTCAGGCCAGTGTTTAGAGTCCTTCTGTATGCACGCCCCTTAATATACTACTCAAAATTCTGCTAAGCACCCAGTATATCCAATTACCTGTTTTACGTTTTAGTTGAAATATTGTAATGAAAAGTGTATATATATGTTATTTAATTGTATCTTTAATGATTTAAGTACAAAAATTAAGATTTTAGTTGTGTTTGACATTATTTTTTTTAGCTTTTGAATACGATAACCATGGAAAATGGATATTATTGGTAAAAGAGGAAATTTTTTCAGTTTGCCAAAAAGTTTACGGAGCGAACTGGTATGGGTTCAGTATCGAGTTTGAGACCCATCACTGTTAATTACAGCTTGACAACGCCTTCTCATGCTCCCAATCAGGTTCCTGGTGGTCCTTTGTGGGATGTTGTTCCATTCTTGGATCAGTATGGCACCAAGCTCCTGGCCACTTCTTGGCTAGACTGGACGGGCTGAAATTGCAAGCTGCAACTCTCTCCAGACATGTTCGATTGAATTGAGGTCAGGGGATCTTGCTGGCCAGTCCATACGCGCAATCCCATCCCTCTGTCTGTACTCCCCGACAGCATGGGCAACATGAGGACGTGCATTATCGTCCATCAGAATGAATCTATCACCCGCTGCACCTGCGTACAATCTGACGTGGACATCCAGGATCTCGTCAATATTCCGCGGTGCAGTCAATGTACCACGTTCAAGGACACAAAGCCCTGTACATTCATCCCTGCTGACGCCGCCCCAGACCACGATTGACCCCCCCCCCCCCCCCGCCACCATAGCGCTCATGCTCAGCAATGTTGGCTGCATGGAATCGCTCTCCTGGTCTTCTCTATACCCCAGAACGCCTATCTGTGTGGTCTAGGCAGTACTTTGACTCATCTGCAAAAAGGACGGGTCGCCAATCTTCTCTGGTCCATCCAACGTGGTTCATGGCCCACTCATATCGTGCCTGGCGGTGGGTGGTTCTGGGTCAGCGGAATGCGAATACATTGTCTTCTCGATCGGAGACCACATTCGTCAACTGTGCCCGGATAGTCTGCGTCGAAACATTTACCCCGGATGCATTCTGAAGGTCACTGCGAAGCTGGGTTGCTGTGGCAAAGCGGTTCCTTCGGGCCTGAATGATCAAACACCGGACTTCAGCTGCAGATGTTGCACTGTCTCTGCCACCACCATGCCGTCTTACTGGGGTGCCATACTGCTGCAATCTTGCACAGGCTCTGGTGATCACCGTATGGTGCACACCAAGGGCTTCACCAACCTCGCGATGGGTAGCTCCTTGCGCCACCATCCCTACAGCCCGCCACATTTCTGCTTCAGACAAATATCTTCTTACATTTGCATTTGCCATATTCAATCATTAAATCACAAGGGTTTGTGTTGAAATGAATATTGAATACCCAACACATGTCATGTACATGTAGACAGTACACGAAAACATCATGAAAATCAAGGGGTACCTGCTTTCCATGACTATCACGAAAAGCCTGCATGACAAGAGAACTAATGAAAACACTGGGGACCATCTCAATACATTCCTCAATCATATCCACCAAAAATATCGCAAATATGTCACAAGCAAATGTCACAATGATGTGTCAAATATTTGGTGCTCAGCAAACTTTGAGTAGTATATTTTGTTAAAAATGCTGTATAATGTGCCCGAGCTGGCAAATCGTAGATGTCAGTGGAGTTACTCGATTTTCCAGCATAATTTTGAGACGTTTGTGTGGGAGCACCTTTGCGTGGCAAGGCTTTAGATTGGTCTAATTTGTGGACACTAGATTCAAGTAAAAAATGTCCCCAAAAAACGAGAAACTATATGATTAGTCAATTTACATATGAATAGAATATAATATAGGGCTTTCTAAGACCTATTTTCCATGGTGCAAAAGTATTTCTTAACAAATATCTTCATTTTAGAATGTTACAACAGCTGTTGGTAGCCATCTCTTAATTTGGGGATACCCTTTACCGGCTTGAATTTGGGTAATATAAAGGCCTGCGTGGTTGCATTGATGTTCAGTTCTTACACTGCTGCACGCGATTTCGGGGTCCTCGGGAGAAAATGCTGTGTTCATTGGGTAAACCTTTGCCTTGTTTGTGTGCATGTAGAACGGTCTCTCACTCTCCGTCCTGTAATATGATTAGGTTTATTTTATTCAAATCCGAGGCGAGGGTATTTTAGTGAAAATCAAGATGATGTCCTGTACCTTATAGTATGACCCCAAAACGAGGTAACCCGTAATGAGCAGTCTTCAGTGTTTGTTATCACGATTTGATTGGCTAAAGTAGTTTGCTGTTCAGATAAGATAGATAAGGGACCAAGGATTACAACACTAATATTGTTTTCGTGTAATTTGGGGAAAGGAAATATCTAAAATTCATGATTATTGCGGTTTTCTTTAACCAATTTAGTTTGTGGTCTTGGTGTGCAAATGAGATGTCACTTCGCCCAATGTTTGGTTTACCATGACGAGAAACCGAGATCATAGCCATCGCAACTAGGCAGACAGAATATTTGCAACTAGGGAATATTATTATCGGGCAACCAGGCAGACAGTTATTGTGGCGAGGGCGATGTCATAGAAATCGGCGTGTTTGTTAATTTAGCAATCAGTCAGAGTTTAGCTATATGACTATGTGTCGGGGATGTACCCGTCTACCGATGGATATTTGGTGGTCATTTGCTAAATGGTGCGATAACTGGCGTTTGAAGCGCAAGTTTTTGCCAAATTTGCGGGGTTTTTTCGAGGTTCGTTACGACGGAAAAGAGGTAAAGTGACGGTCGATTTGAATTTCCACGTTCGAAAACTTCAATCGATCAAAATATTCTCCGCCTCGTGAGTTCCGGCATCCGGTTTCTGTATTTTCCGCTTATCCACTATGCTCCCTTCATGTTTCACCTTGCCCGAGCGTGAACCAAATAACCCACACAAAATTGCTGCTGAATTCAATATCCTTTTTGCGAATATAGGAAAGCCTGCAGGTGTCAAGATACAAAGCAGTAACAAACCTTTTACTTAGTACATGAATAAACATTTTCCGAACAACCTTTACCTTACCCCAACAACACCACAAGAAATTATAAACGTAGTTACATTAATGAAATCTAAATTAAGTAAAGACTGTGCTGATATTACTACTAGTCTCCTAAAGCTCACAGTGAATCAAATCGTGCTACCCCTTGCACACATCGTAAATACTTCCTTTGCTCGAGGAGTCGTGCCAGACAAAATGAAAATTGCCAGTGATTCCAATTTTCAAATCAGGAAACGAACACATATTCACAAACTATAGACCAATAAGCATACTTCCTGCATTCTCAAAAGTAATAGAAAAAACTCATGTCTATCAGATTAATTAGTCTCTTAAACAAATTTGGAATTTTATACCATCATCAATACTGATTTAGGAAAAATTGTTCTACTGTATATCCCATACTCCACTTGAAATCGGCTGCAGAAGAAAACAATAAGCAAAATAAAGACAACACATTGGCAATCCTGACTTATCAAAAGCATTTGATATAATGGAACACGATACCCTACTGAAGAAGTTAGAATGGTATGGAATTTGGGATATAACTAACGAATGGGTCAATGATTATTTATCTAATAGGATGCAGTATTTCACATACTGAGGGTGGAAATCTGATTTTTTTTTTAGATAACGTACGGTGTACCTCAAGGCTAGGTACTAGGCCCTATATTCTTCCTGTTGTACATAAATGACATTTGCTCTTCTACAGCAGTACCCCACGTCTCATTTGCCGATGACACCACTGTACATTGCTCTGGACCCGATGCCAGTAAGTTAAGCATTGATATGAATAAGGAACTAAGAAATATATCTGAATGGTGCTCGGCAAACCGTCTGGTTTTAAATGCAGCGAAAACAAAATATATCTTATCAACCCTACTCCTTGCATTAGAAATGTGATGAATGACGAAACTTTTATAAACAAGCAGAGAATAAGCAGAATAGGACCAAGCGAAACAGAAAAGTCACTTAGATTCTTGGGCACAAACATCGATGAGAACTTAACATATAAATCTCATATTTCCCAGTTGCTCGGGCAATTTATACACTAAACAAAGTAAAACATATTATACTTCTACACGAAGCCATGAAAACACTCTATTTCGCTTTGATAGACAGTCACCGGGTGTGTGGAATCCAAATCTGGGGTCATTCAAAAGCAATTAGTAAACCTGCTCCATGCGCGTGGTAAATAATAAAAAATACAACACTCACACCGACCCACTATTTATAAAGAATAAAATCCTAAAAGTAAATGATCTGTATAAGCTCCATTCTGTACTCTTCATATTTGATTGGTGAAAGGGATAATTTCTTCAGAAAAGTGGATAACGAAACAAATAGAACAGTCATGATGTTCCTGAAATTTGAATGATTCTGTGTGAATCAAAATGTATTTTGTCGGTATGATATTCATAACTTTTGCACATGGAAAGATTGCCTTCGAGTCGACGTAGATACGGAAAGAGTTTTTTTTAAGGGAGGGGGTGACGCCTCTTCCAAAGGTTTTGTGGAATAATTTGCTGACCTGTTGGAAAGTTTGTAAGGCGTGTAGTCTTGGTACCTGTTGACATATGTACTTACATGTACACTCTAAATCAGTTGGGTTAACAAAAAACACTCAAATGAACTGGGTTGCTTGAATATGAATCCATTTGGATTCATATTCACTCAACCCGGTTGATTTTTAACCCAACTAATTTTAAAGTGTAAACTTAAATTGGAATCGACAAAATAATCTCCTGACTGCCTGACACGAGTATGAATCAAGGAGACAGTGCCTTTTAAGAATTGAGACTGCAGCCAAATACATGTTACTAAATACAAAATGCACCGCCACGTTTATTGGTGTTGAAAACGAACTAAAGCACATAGAATGATTGTTTATATATCAAAAAGAGATGAAGATTAATGATACATGTATATAAGTGGGAAACAACAAACGGTCGATTATTAAACAGAATTAACAAAAACAAATATGGCATACGTCGAACTTGTATTGGCTTGTGGCACGAGGGCAAAACAAACAACGTACGTGTACGTTCCACAATGTTTGTAACAGCTTTTAAAACATTTATAGAAATGTGTGGAACACGGCATTTGCAAGCAAAACGCGAGAGTCGGCCATCTTAAACACACGTCATTCAATTTGATCATTACATGACAAAACAAACAACTGTCAACCTACATTATAATAAAGAAATTTTTAAAAAATAACATTAAAAACAGGTTCTCCGGCATCCTCTATCTGCTAAATCTTCCGACACGATGTGTGACCCTGGCTGTCGAAAGTGTCGATAAAACCCCAAATAAAAAAACAAAACAAACAGGATTTCTCTTTGACGAACATTTTCTACGTATGTTTATATTTCAGTACTTCACATGTCACTTTACGATCCAGTTCGGGAATCCAATTCATACTGCCTTGATTTTTAACAAACTATAAAGGGTGCTGTTCCATGTCCATTTATATCTAATAATATTACACATGACCTCAGTCAGATGTAAATAAAACAGTAAAATAGAGATTCCCTTGAACAAAACTTTTACGAGTTGGAATACATTCTTCGAGAGTATCGAGGTGTTCACGCATGCAACCTATTGTCAGCTCTACTGATCCCACGTCCTCGCATTGTTTTTTGATATCTAAGGCAACTTCAGCCATAGATAGTTTGGGTAATTCGGCAATCGACCCTTTACACTCCTTATACCAATCCGATGACCGACTTTCAGGAATCCCTGAGATTTGCCCATAAGCGTTTTGTTGTAGATTATTTATTTATTGGTGTTTAAGGTCACATATTTCTGCACAATGGCTAATCATGACCACGACAGTTTTACGGGTGGAGGAAGCCGGAGTACCCGGAGAGAACCACCGAGCAACGGCGAGCAACTGTCAGCTCCCCAACATACTAACTCCACACAAGCAGGGTTAGCATTGGTTGAAGACAGGTGCACCATCGACGTGCAGTACGCCTTGGTACACAGTGTCACCGTGCCCCCACGTGCGCAATGGGGGTGAAGTGTCTTGCCCAAGGACACAACGCGGTTGCCGCAGGTGGGATTCGAACCGAGAACCTCTCGGCTTGCAGCCTGCACCTCTACCAACTGAAGCACCGCGCCCCCCTTTTGTTGTATATATGTGCATTCATTCATTGTACCACAATCTTCGATTTGATGAATATAAATATATCGCGGTGTTATTCAAGAAATAGGTGAATGTCAGAAGTTTCAATGGCGAAGCAAAGGTGTGTGTGTGTGTGTGTGGGTGGGGGGGGGGGGGGATCGAGAAGACAATGTATTCGCATTCTGTGAGACGGCTACATTGGCCCTCCCACACATCCGGGCCTTGGTAAGGCCCGGGGGTGGGGGAGGGGCAGTGTAGCCATATTGCAGAGATCACTAACATAGCAGAGATCTGAAAACCTGTGGGTTTTAGGAATAGGCTGTTGTGGTAATCATTATTTTCTAAGGCTAGGAGGGCTATTTTTCGATCTCCTCATTTTTTAAGGCGAGCAGTAGGCGAGCGAATAAATCGCTCTCCTGAAAACGCCAGGCCTGGTGACCGTAATCTTATTTGTATTATTTGAGTAAATGATACCAACAGTGGCTGTATAAATTTTATGTAATATATTACCAAGGTTACACTGTATCAGGGTGATTTTTCGGGGGGGGGGGGGGGGGGGAGATTGGCCTCCCCTGGAGACTACCTCTAGTTTCTCATTGTGTAAATTCTGGAAGAACGGCCGTTTTGGGGGATTCTTGGAAGTGTTGTGGAGGTATCGATGCATATTCAGATGTTTTACATCACCAACTATGATGAACACCGGATATTTTTCTCAAGAAAGTGATTTTTTAAATCTTAGTTAAAAATCAATATCCGTAGCGTCACCTATTTTCGTGCATAAATTTTTGAAGATGCTAAATCAGCTTTTTTCGTTCGCACCTCTACTTCACTCCCGCCAAAACGGTGAAAACGTTATTGTAGCTCTGGAGAGTTTTTGTCATCTCCCCCGTTGCCGTTTGACGAAGATGCACCTGCTGTAAACTTTATTTAAAGAACACCATTAGCGTACCCTTTTCGCTCTTTCACGCTGACTGTTCTTTCCAGAGAATTGTTGCAGATTTTCTCTTCACTGGATCACTTTAGCGATTTCAGCGGCCAGAATCTCTCAATTTGAAGAGCTTAACGACAATGCCACTCCGTTTAGTTCGCTGTCGCGTTGCATTTTGTCCGCCATTAACGTCTCGGCAACCAAGGTCGCTAACTAAGAACTCCCCAGGAGAGATGCTGCTCTTTCTACAAATTCATCTCTTTCTGAGGCTCAGCGTAATCAATTTCGTTCTGTTCACGGTCAATGAGCACAACCTAATAATAGTATTACATGAATGATTTGGGATCTTTGGTTTCCCTTGAGGGTATGTCTTTTGTTATGATACTCCTATAAATAAGATAGGGCTGCGGTAGGAGGTTACGCACTCAAAACGTGAGCGTTTCGTCAGGCTGGGATGTACCACGTAAGGGTGTTTGCTATACTCTTGTTCTTCCCGCATATAGCGACGCCCAAACCTATCGACCACTTACTGAGTTTTATTACTAGTTTGTATAGGAAAGCCAGTCTGTAGATAGAGTGGTAGGTTCTACTTACTGTATTTCATATTCCTAAGCACTATGTAAGCCTTGCTAGTCTTTCGAGTTATCCATCCGAAGCACCCAGTACCGGATGCGATAATGCACATAGCTTACGTTAAACGCTGGTAAGCAATCAGGTTGCTTCTAGTCCAGCTCTTAACGTGCTTCTTAACCCACTTTCTCGGGGAGAGCGGTGGCTCTGTGGTTACGACATAAGCCAAAGTTCTACCAAGGCGAACTGTATGTCGATGGTGCACTTGTCTTCAACCAATGCTAACCCTGCTTGTGTGGAGTTAGTACGTGAGGAGTCTGGCAGTGGCTTCCCACACCCGTGAAACAGTTCGACGCGATGTGACCCTGGTTGTCGAAAGTGTCGTTAAACCCAAATAAATAAATAAATATAACCCGTTTTCTCAGCAGAATCTCGCGTACCTGACACTCGGCCCTATCCTTCGTATGGCCAGGTCGTCCAAATAATGTCGCACACTATACCAGATCACGCAGTTCCGATTCTGATCACTAGATTTTAATTTTGGACTTGCGCTAGAAGTTAAACCGGAATAAATAAATAAACAACAAACTGAACGTGGACTTTCAGGTAACTTACAATCAATAACAATCGGACGACTTCACTTCTTGGACACAGTTTCAAAGTAAACTTCTGATTTCCAGTTGTCTTTTTAAAACATAATACAAAAGGAACCCTGGCTAACTAAACTTGACACGGTTAAGCGATAGCTTGAATAGAAACTGTCCGTTGCCATATCGTTACGTGGGTCAGATATACACAGAACGACACGCGTGTGTGAATGGGTTAATCGATATGGCACGAGTGCCAGCGCGGAAGTATAGAACGAGAGGCCACAGGTCTAGAGTTTTATCCTTCCGCGATGGCACAAGTAACCCATTCACATACGCGTGCCGTTCTGTGTTTATTAAACGCCTTCACGTCTATAAAAACAATTATTAGAACGACACTCAGCAATTCAGTTGGCAACTATCAACTGAAAGAACACATTTTATCGCCAACCAAATTTGCGAGGGGAACCCGTGTTACTATTTCGTACTCTGAGTTCTAATGTGTTCTATGTGCCTAATGGCACATAGAACACATTCGAACTCGGGGACGATTTTAGCTATCGCTAGCGATTCAAATTGTAACTGCGGTGCACGGGAGCGCGGTGGCTCGGTGGTAGACAGTTGGGACTTCTATGCTAGAGGTCCCGAGTTCGATCCCCGTCCGGGACGACCTGCGTTGTGTCCTTGGGCAAGGCACCTTATCCCGGTTGTCTACACGGGGGCACGATGACGCCGTGTACTAAGGCGTACTGCACGTCGATGGTGCACATGTCTTCAACCGCTGTAACCCTGCTTGAGGGAGCTTGAACAGAGTTAGAATGTTGAGGAGCTGACAGTTGCTCGTCGATGCTGGGTGGTTCTCTCCGGGTACTCCGGCTTCCTCCACCCGTAAAACTATCACGGTCACGATTAGCCATTGTGAATAAGTATGTGACCTTAAACACCAATAAATAAAATATGTAACTGCGGTGCACGATTTGTAGAAAATTCAAGTGAAATTTCACTTCCTTTTAAAAATAGACCGTCAACGATTTCCGTTCTACACAGATGTGCGGAACAGATTTTCATTTTTCGCACGGTTTGGTGTTTGCTGTAGATGTGGAATTCATAGAACAGGCGTGTAATAATAAGCAATATGAGGAGTAATCTCTAATTCAGATCCAACAGTCAGAATCTTATGATGATTGGAGTACAGCATCCATAGGGAAGACAGAGCAAAGTTTGTCCAAATCATGTCTCTGGGATGATATTTGGGTTTCTTATGAGATCCTGAATTTTAACTTAGTACAATATGGGGCATATGTAAAAACAAACTTCTATAGAACCACCAGCCAGAATCTGTTGATACTTGGTATACAGCATCCTTAAGAGGTTTAGATTCAAGTTTGTTCAGATCAAGTACCTCATTTAATATTTGGCCTCGCTATGGGTGAAATATGAGAAATAATCTTTAAATTTCTTTTCGTCAGATCCACCAGTCAGAATCTTTTGGTATTTGGTATATAACAACCCTGGCGAGAGGGAAGATCCAAGTTTTTTTTTAAATCAACTCCTTGGGTAGCTCTCTGTGGGAGCCTAGAGTTTAGCTTGGTGCAATAAGGAGAATATTTTTTAGAATCTTCTTCTTCAGAACCACCTGTCAGAATCTTTGGGTATTTGGCATACAGCACCCTTACGGTGCTAGGTGCAAGTTTGTTCAAATTATGTCCTTCGGTTACTATTGGGCTCGCTTTGGGATTTTAACTTCGTGCAATATGAGGAATACTCGTTGAGAATCATCTTCAGGTCCACCAGTCAAAATCCTTTGGTAAATTGTTATAAAGATTCCTTATGGAGGTCAAGATTCAAGTGTGTTCAAATCAAGGCCGCGGGTTGGTCTTGGGGGGCTCCCTACAAGAACCTGAAATTTAACTTCGTGAAATATAGGGAATATTCTTTTAACTTTTTTTCTCCAGAACCAACAGTCAGAATCTCTTGGTATTTGGTATACGACCAAACCCGGGGTAAGGTCGTCAGATTCAAATTTGTTCAAATCAAGTATCTGGGTTAATATTTGGACTTCCTCTTGGAGCCCGAATTTTAACTTTGTGCAATATGAGGAATATTCTTCAAAAATCTTCCCCGGAACCACGATTCAGAATCTTTTGATATTTGGTATATTTGGTATACAACACCCTAGGGAGAGGGACTCAGAATCAAGTTTGTTCAAACCATTTCTCTGGTTTCATATTTAGGTAACTTAGTGTAATATGACCAAAAACAAATTGTTTAAAAATCTCCTTCAGATCCACCGTTCAGAATGTGTTGATATTTAATAATATATAGCATCATTGACGTCGGGTGGTCAACGTCAAGTTTGTTCAAGTTAAGTTCCTAGGTTGATATTTGGGCTCCCTAGTTTGCATTACTGGGTTTCTGGACATTATTTCTGTGACAGCATCTTAATACTAGAAAAGAATCATCTGACTGGACAACAGTTATAAATAATTACATGACTACATTCCACTGTAGTGTTTACTAGCCATATATGCTAATTAAATCCTCAGAGAGACGACTTGCATTACCTGTAAGCTTTCTGTCGAACCATTTTGACCGCCGTTACATTGTATACTGCTTGATTTTGAATTGTTATATTTTCTTGTTTTGTTACCTCCCTGTTATGTATTGTATGCATATAACAAAATATTCAAATAAATATTGTTTAAACCCATTAAATTCTTCGTTAAACAACTTTAGTGTGCGCCTCGGGCCCCTTGGGGCCTCTTGTTTAGTCAGAGCGCACCGTACTCAAAATTGCTCACGCTGCAACCACCCCCCCCCCCCCCCCCCGGACGCATTCTCAGCCAGCCACAGACCTCCATATGCATGAGACTAACTGCATGTGTGACATAATTAAACTTCAAGAAGCTTATCTAGTCCTGCAGAAAATACACAGTTACAGGCAAGTACCGAGCTCCAAAATGGCGTCATCGTAAAGAATATAATCCTGACTACTAACTGAGCAAATTTGTGTTGTGTTCAAAATCAAATGGCGGTTCAGTAATAATTTCATCATGTGTCTCAACAGGTCTGTAGGATTACTTGACGTAAAACAATATGCAGATAAGAATTGAAATGAATTTCGCTTTTTCGGAGTTTGACGGTGGGAAGGACGTGTTAAGTTGCAAAAGTGGGTACAAAACTCAACACGGTCACCCCACATTCATATTATTTCGTATACTTCGAAGGACTGACAGATTGTTATAATTTAATCTGACATATTTGCATATATTATAATATGCCCTGGGGAAATTAAATATCAAACGATGAGGAAATTACTGTCTCTATATCGAACTATCAGCTTGTATGCAGGCGACAGTTTTATAGTTTTCTGCACGGGCTGATACACACAGTTTCGAATACACCGGAGGAAAATAAGTGGAAACAACCCACGTACTGCATACTAATTCGAATCATTAATTTATCTACCTTAAAATGAATCTAGTCTTGCTCCTCCAAATTTGAAAAAATAATTTATCTTCTTGTCTTTCTCACCTTCAACCGAACACCGACGAACTTTTCTTTTGACAGTAATACGAATGTTTTTTTTTTTAGCTCATCTGGCTGAATTTCAGAGTGAGCTGTATATTATAGACACAGTAGTCACCCACTCTTCGTCCGACGTTCGTCATCTGTTGTCAGTCGTGAAGTTAGTGTCATAGAGTTTCTCTGCTCTATGGTAGTGTTTGAATCTAGTTCAGAGATCTTAACGTAGTGGCTACCCCTCTACGTTCAGATTCCTACCATTCAATTCTGTAGAAAAATTCCCCATCAAGTTTTTATGGGAACTCAAAACTCGAAAATAGGAATATATATCAAGCTTTCGCCTTATCACCGGCTGCATTCGATAGTACACGTATTTCCTTACATTTGTACAGAGTAAATTGATCCAAACTATATGTTCTTTATTTATCGACATTTTAAAATGTTTGAAGCTTGAATCGCTTCGATGTCGTCCATGTTACTTTTCGCTTGTATCGGCTATAACATAATAACCCGGAGTTGTGTCTAAACAAATATCGACGCGGAAACGGAAATACGATCGCATTTGAGCAGAGGAGGTCGATTTTGATCATTGCGTAGGGGCATTTTATTAGGAGTTACCGTTTCCGCATCGATATTCGTTTCGGCAGCAACTCCGGGTTGCTCAAAAAACATGGGCGACATCGAAGTGATTGTTGACGCTTCAATTTTTTAAAATGTCGATAAATAAAGAAGAACATATAGTTTGGATCAATTTACTCTGCACAAATGTAAGGAAATACGTCTACTATCGAATGCAGCCGGTGATAAGGCCAAAGCTTGATATATATTCCTATTTTCGAGTTTTGAGTTCCCATAAAAACTTGATGAGGAATATTTCTACTGAATTGAATGGGAGGAATCTGAACGTAAAGGGGTAACCACTACGTTCAGATCGCTGAACTATGTTTGAATCTTCCCCCAAAACTGCTGGCCCGATTCCTTTTTTTTCGGTGACCTGCTTCCGTCTTCTTTTTCTTAATCACTTGGTCAATGATGTGCACATTTTTCGCGGCATTATAAATTGAATATTACAACATATTCTAGTTATTAGTGAATCCCTGTATGAACCCCGGGAAGTGAAGCAGTGTTCGTTTTCTCTGTTAAACAACAAGCTCTGATTTACTGGTAAAATAGTGCCCGTCACCAATGCCTGGCTGGAAGTTATCAAAAGTGGGTATAAACGATTGGCTGTACTTCACTTTATATCCATGTTGATCTCACGATTAGCCATTGTGCAGAAATGTGACCGTAAACACCAATAAATAAATAACAAGAAAATTATAGTAATACTATGCAAAAAAAGGGCGATGGGAAAAATGGCAGTTATTCTTCACTCCGCCGTATAGATACAAATCTGGTTTCGTGTATATTTCAGTGGTATGAAGATGGGGTTATGTTGTGCCATTAACCTCGTTATTATCTAATTATTACCAAGTAGTTGTGGGACACAGCAGCGCGGGTATGAAAACATAAACACGAAGAAAATCCTTTTGGTAAGATTAAACACAAGAACAGATGTACAGGTTATGTTCCTATTTTTGTACCCCTAATGAGAAATACCGAAATGCTTCAAAGGTTTAAGGCATTTCTAGAATTGCGTTTGCGTTGATACATATCACAGAAAGGGCAATGAATGATAAAATTCTGTATATTAAATTAAATAGAGCCAGACCAATTTGCCGCGTTGTTTATTTGGTTTCTATGTAACTCATGATACTACATATAAAATTTAGTAGAATCGAGTAAATATTTAGTCCATTGCAATGGAAATGGGGTGGAGATAAAATGACGTTGTTGCACTGTTATTTTTTTTTCTGGTCCACTCACAGTCCTAACTTTGAAATAGCACAAAAATCCACCATTATCTAGGCTAACATGTACATGTCAGAGAACAGGCGATTGCTACGGACTATGTGGTTTGACTATCGAGTGGTTTGCCCAGTGTCTGAGTAAGTTGTGTGCATAAATAAAAAAAAAACAATTTCAATTAAACCCGTGAGTAGGCCGTTGCTAAGGACAGACTTATGTTGCTAAGGAATTCAGGTGACAATATTGTAGCACTGGTAGATTCATGTTTGGTCCAACTATGGCCATAACTATGAAATAACACCAGACTCTACCAATTAGTTACCGTTGCTAGGAAGCACGGTGGTTGCTATGGAGACAACGTGACTTCCTTGTCAAGTGTAGTTGTGACCGTTTCTAGGGAGTCGCGTCAATTGTTATTGAAGTCACGTGACACAGTCAGTGTTTTAATAGGTCGAATTCCAAATGTATTGTGTATGGGCCCCACATACCAAATTTAGCTAAATTCTGCCTAGTACCTTCCCTGTTGCTAGGGAGTCGCGCCGGTTGTTATGGGTGCTACTTGACATAGTCACGGGCCCAATAGATCGAATTCCCTTGGCATTATGGTTTTATACACCCAACTTTGGTTGAAATTGGCCAAGAAGTTTGCCCGTAGCTATGGAGTCGCGTTGGTTGGTATAAACGTTTTGTGACATGGTCAGTGACCCAATAGGTCGAATTCGTAATGCATTGTGGGCCCGCATACCAAATTCCGTCAATGTCGGCCCAGTACTTTGGCTTTTGCAAGGGAGTCGCTTTGGTTTCTATGGATGTCACGTGACATGGTAAATGGCCAATGGGCCGATCTCCCAATGTATTATGGCTCAGATACCAAATTTGGGTAAAATAGGCCTAACGTTTGCCCATAGTTTGGGAGTCGAGCGGGTTGCTATGGGTGTAACGTGGCATGATCAGTGGCCCAATAGATCGAATTCCCGAGGCATAATGGTTTCATACACCAGGTTCGGATGAAATCGACCCAGTAGTTTGCCCGTTGCTATGGAGACGCGTTGGTTGCAATGGGAGTTATGTAAAATGGTCAGCAACCCAATAGGTTGAATTGGTAATGTATTGTGGTTGCACATAACAAATTCGGTTAAAATCGGCGCAGTAGTCTGCCCGTTGCTAGGGTGTCGCTTTGGTTACTATGTATGCCCCGTGACGTGATGAATGGCCCAATGGGTCAGTCTCCCAATGTATTATGGACTCAGATACCAAATTTAGTTAAAATAGGCTCCGTAGTTTGCCCGTTGCTAGGGGGTCGCGCCGGTTGCTATGGGCGTTACGCGACATGGCCAATGGCCCAATAGATCGAATTCCCGGGGCATTATGGTTTCATACACCAAGTTTGGTTGAAATCGGACAAGTAGTTTTCCCGTTGTTGTGGAGTCGCGTTGGTTTCTATAGAATTTATTAACGTGGTCAGTCACCCAATAGGTCGAATTCGTAATGCATCATGGGTCAACATACCAAATTAGGTCAAAACCGGCCCTGTAGTTTTCCCCGTTGCTAGGGTGTCGCTTTGGTTACTAAGGATGTCACGTGACATGATAAATGGCCCAATGGTCCTATCTCCCAATGCATTATGGGCTCCGATAGCAAATTTGATTAAAATAGGACCAGTAGTTTTCCCGTTGCTAGGGAGTCACGCTGGTCGCTATGGGTGTTACGTGACATGGCCAGGGTCCCAATAGATCGAATTCCCGAGGCATTATGTTTTCATACACCAAGTTTGGTTGAAATCGGCCCAGTAGTTTGTCCGTCGCTGTGGAGTTGCGTTGGTTGCTATGGGAGTTGAAGTTACATGGTCAGTGACCCAATAGGTCGTATTCGTAATGCACTGTGGGTCCATATACCAAATGCAGTTAAAATCGGCACAGTAGTCTGCCCATGGCTAGACTTCCGTGTTGCTATGGAAGTTAGGTGGCGTGGTCAGTGGCTCGCAAAGTCGGATTTTAACTATATTTTGGGTCAATCAAGAGAATAATTCCAACTTGTTGCGCGCGGGATGTTAACTCTCGTTTTATTTTTGACTGAACCACTATACACCCCATGCCGTTATCAACATTTCGAAATCATTGTTTCTAAGAAATCGTTTAAATGCTACATATCGGTCCTCCGCTTCTTTGAATAATCCTTGATTCACTGTGAAGTCTCGGCGAATCACGTCTCGCGAAAAACTTTCGATGATAAAAAAAAATGTGAAAACAATATAAAGGACGATTTCGCTCGACGTCGGAGTCTCGCTCGGGAGCCTTCGGCATCATCGCCCTTTAATAAAAAGGAAGAGTTTGAAAGGCGTGTATAACAATCTCATTGTGTTGCGTGACAAAACTCGAATGAAATCCTTCAAGCTCTAGTTCCAAGAGTATTCTAAGTCCCAACAATGGTGGAATCTTCAATTTTTAGCTGCAACAACGAGTTTCTAAAATCAATAACTTTAGAAATACTGGGTAGAATGATTTCGTATTTGGTATGCAATAGTATTTTTTATGTCTAACCCCCCACCCGCACCCCATCCCCATGTTCAGCGGAGGCGTTATTCTCAACAATTATTGCCCTTGGTGGACTTGAATTGGTTTTAGTTTTACTGTCCGTCGAGCTCAGGTGCGAACTCGCTATTTCTTATTTGCAAGAAACTTTTATTTCTTTTATTGGGAATCCTCCCCGCGAGAACCCCGGGAAGTGAAGCAGTACCTGTTCACTAGGGTAAACAGGCTATGTTTTACTGGTAAAATAGGACCCAGTCACCAATGCATCGGAGATGCAAATCCACTCTAAAATGGGCAACATGGCTTATTAACGCTCACCTCTGGTCTTGAGTTGATACTCATCTTGTGGTCGTGATAACCATTGTGCAAAAATATGTGACCTTAAGCATCAATAAATAAATAAATAAATAAATAAATAAATAAATAAATAAACTGGGGATCCTAATTAAGCCTTTAATAGATTTAGCTGATACACGTTATCAGAGTGCAGCAAAAACTGTTTTCTCACACCCTGCCATTGTATGTGACTAAACCTAACGTTATTTTGCCCCCACTCTCAAAGTGGATTACATCCGTCCATCCATCCATTCGGTCGTCCGTCCGGTGTTTGGGCCGTTCTGTCGTCCATACATGGCATACAAACATATATGGACGGACGAACGATGTCACACAATGTGCCGACGAGACGAATAGAATGTCACATGAGTCATGACGTTTTTGACCGCCATGAAAATGGTCGTCCTTTGCCTTTTTTCTGAAAATAGCCAATACACTTTTCAAGCAAGCACTTCCAAATGGTGATTCGGATTTTTATGATATTTTAGGTGTAGGAAACAACTAGCACAATATACATAACATAGGAAACCGTTTTTCTCTCATGCCTAAATTATGCAAATTAGGCAACCATCTTATTTTCATGTCCACGATTTGTTTGCTCAACACCTCCAGCGTAAAAGGAGCGATCATTTCCAAACATGACACATGGAGGTATGTGCTCAGCACAATTGCCACTGATGTTTGAATTTCAAGATACATAGACATCTCTCCTAAAGTGTGGTATTGTGTGTTTGTTCTATATCACCTCCCATATGTATGGTCCGATAGTTACCAGACTTCCACCATAGGTATTCGTGGCCTTCCTAGTTGCAACTGGTGTGTGTGTGTGTGGGGGGGGGGGGGGGGGGGGGTGAAGGGGGGTGAGTACCCCTGCTGTAATTTTATAACTAGTTGCTTCAAAAAAGCAGATACAAATTCCTTAAGCTTCCAATGAAGGTAGGCTAAAATAGCACCCCTTTAACCGATTACACCCCCTCTGTGGCATCCCCAGGAACTGGAGCTGTGTTTCTTTACTATGGTAAATAAGTTCTCTTTACCGGTAAGATCGGACCCGGTTACCAACGCCTGGGGTAGAAGTCCTCTAAAGTGGGCAGCACAGGTATGAGCAATTGGCAAACATTGACTCCATACCTGTGTTGCTGTCATGATGTAGCCATAGATGCTGAAAAAGCCCCAAAACACCAATAAATACGATAAAGTTGCATTGGCTCTGGTGACCGTCTACCCCAGTCAGAATACCAAATCACAGTGGTCTTTCTTCTGGCTGAAGCAAAAGCTTTACAACTTGTTTTTAAGCGGATGAAGGACAGACTATCGATTTTCAGGTTTGTCCCACAAAGATCAAGGCTACTGGTACTAAAATATCTCCCGTTGGCTTCCATGTGATTACATTAGTTCTGTTCACCACAACTGAAACAAACTTGCTGAAAACATTGATAAATGGAAAGAGAAGCAACCCAATTGATTAGATCTGTGGCTACAATGTCGAGAGGCATGAGACCGTTACTATGAATAAAACATTTAAAAAAATGATTTTCTGGCAACAACTTTTGAAAACACATTCCCATCAAATTAGGGAGTAGGTATCAAGTTCAACGTGTGAGAAGAGGAACCTTGTCAATTTTACTGGATGCTGTCGGATGGCCAACGGTCATGGGACTGCTACTTTTCGCTGGACTTGGTCGATTTTCTCCAAAGGCAATAACATTGGTTCTATTTGGTACAAATCCACCAAGCTTGGTAGATACCCCATAAGCCTCTCAGATGATCATCAGATTGTTAAATTCCCCATTACAAAAATAGCACTTCTAGTTTTAAGTGATACCATTTATTCTTTTTATTACAGCTGAACGAAACTTACAGAAAGTATTCGCATATGGGTGGAGAAGAGCCCAACCAATTTTTGGTGTGTGTAGCTATCGCTGGCTCTCGTCGTATTATCAGAATTTAGCATATTCAATAAAATCAATTTTATACTGTCAACACTTAAAAAAACCCTTACCTGACTGAAAGTCAGTGAGAGCTATTGCCATCACTTGGCATCATCGTTCGTTATCTTTAGCATGTCGGATATCAGCCTTCTTCAGAAAAAATCGTAACGCCCATTACACGAGAAACAAATTTGATATTGTTATGAAGCTTCCTTAAGAGTAATTGTATTAATTAGGGTGAAAAAACGCTCTATGGGGCCCCCATTTAACACTGTTGATTATAGAAAAAAAAACACTGTCAGACCCTTGGATTCTTCTTAACAGGGACTTCTGTGTAATGATTCAGTATTTGGTATGCGGCCTCCTTTAATGATGTAGGTTCAGGTTTATACAAAGAAGTATCTCCGACAATATTTGAACAGTTAAGCTTGTCCTTTGAGGAACCAAAGTTATGAACCAACTAAAAAATTCAGTTTTTGGAGACGCATAATTACTGGCTCTCTCGTGGTTTAATCAGATACAATAGGGTTCAGTCAGTAAATGGGTCGCGACTCGCGAGCCTTCACGAGTTAAATTTTTCGCCTTTACATAACAAGCAACAAGTGTTATTTTACACGAAGGAAGAATCAAACATTTCCTGTATCAAAGCGGTGTTTGGCGCGAGTCAGTTTCCTTGTCTGGTAGCCAACAGTGACGCCAAAGTATATTTTAAATTTCATGTCATTTTGTGAGGCAATTAAACTAAAATGGTATAATAAAGTGTGTGTATCATATGCCCAACTTTTACACATTACTAAATAGCCCCGAACTTTTCGTCTTTAATCGCGTTTGGTGGTTTTCTGTTGTTTATTTGTGTACTCAAAAAATCAGGCCTGGAAATAAGCCGCGAACGATCATTAAGGTTACTTGGGGTTACTTCGATTGCAAAATACGTAAATAGAGATGAGCGGTACTGGAATTTTGAGTTCAGTATAGGTTTCGGTATTTTAGGGGGGTATACCAAGGTATCGGTTCGGTATTCGGTATCTGACTTGATTGAGATTTGCTGATAGAGGAATTCACACAAGGAAAAACAATAAGTTGCTGTAGTGTCATTCTACCACAACGCTATAAATGACACTGCCAATCAGGCCAAGAGTGGCATTCTTTTACGACCACAAATCATATCTACAGTAATTTTGTGACATGTTCCAAATGCACCTTAAATTAATGTTCAAAGACATATTTCAGGCGTTTGCGATCTCGGGAGCATGCGTGTGCCCTGACCATGCCATCTTTTGGAGGTCCTGCTGACAACAGACAATACACCTGGGCTGTGATTTCAAGTCCGGTCTTGGCTGCCTTAACACTGCAAAGCAATTGGACATGTACAGGTTGTAGTGTAGTGGGAATTCAGGACAGTTGCCCAGTCCATTGATGGTTAACAAAACTGAAAAGAAAATCAGTCACGTCTTTCATAATAATGAACCTTTCATCTGTTATATTAAGCCTCAACAGGGGCTTATAAATAGCGAATGTCGGCAAATTTGAAAATTCAGACAGTTTCGGTATTCAACAGTTGGTTCGGTTCGGTTTTTCGGTATCCCTGTGATATCGGTATAGGTCGGGGTCGGGTTTTTTTTCGGTATATTGCCCATCTCTATACGTAAAGCAACTCCAGGCTAGGACAAAATAATACAACCAAAATCAAATTCCCAATCCCGCAAGTTTGACTGTTTTTGCCAGTCAGGCCTGACAGTTTGTTGAGACTAACTCGACATAAGGGTTGCGCATTGGACCCACATGTGAACTGAAAGGCATGCCGTTTACATCGTAACATAATTTCAGCCAAAATAACAATTAACGCACGAGACTGCGCGTTGATTGTTGCTATTTATTTTGGTGAAATTCTACCAAACGAAAGAGCAGCAACAAACGCGCTATCGATAGCGCTAAAGCGCGGACGTGCGTTAGTTGTTGCTGTTACTTTTTACTAAATTATATTAAGACGTAAATAGCATGACCTACGTATTAAACAGAGGCTGTACAACAGCACCATATTTTCTAACGTAACCTGCTGGCGGTTCACGGTGTAATCTCTGTATTTCCAGGCATAGGGAAAGATATATTGCCCAGTCATCCATACCCCTAGTCACTTGCTCAGCAAAAACCTGAGCACCCAACAAGTAAATTTACTTACTGTTCATGGATCACCGGGTAGTGATTTGTTTCTTGGGTCCTTAAGCCGCAAGGGAGCGCAGTCAGTGGTTAGAGCATTGGACGTCAAACCGAAAGGACCACGGTTCGATCCTGACCAGAGGTAACCGCATTGTGTCTTTGGGCAAGGCACTTAATCCCTATTGCCCACGTTGGGTACTGTGGCGCTGTGTGCTAAGGCGTACTGCACGTCGATGGTGCACTTGCCTTCAAGGTGACTAACCCTGCTTATGTGGAGTTAGAGCGTATGGGAGTCTGACAGTGAGTTAGTATGTAAGGGAGTCTGACAATTGCTCGGTGGTTCTCTGTGGGTACTCCGGCTTCCGCCACCTGGTGTGGGTACTCCGGCTTCCGCCATCTGGTGTAAAAATGTCCGACACGAGGTGGCCCTGGTTATCGAAAGTGTTGTTAAATCACAATAAATAAATAAATATCTTTAAGCTGCATTGCATATTCGCTTATGTCTATCCTAACCAGTAGCCGTTCAATGTGAAATGTGTTGTATCGCTATCTCGTTGCATCCTATTCTACCTCAATTCTCATCGTGGCTTTCTCTATTTATTCCAGGTGCAGGAGAATCGGGAAAAAGTACCATAGTTAAACAGATGAAGTAAGATTTTTTTAATATGTTTGGATATAATTTACAGTTGTTCGGGTTTTAATCCATGTGGTCGACGACAATGGCACAAACTATATACACATATATTTGTCCACACGTATGCAGTAAGGCCGTAAAATAGTTTTTCGATGTTGGATATCCCCACTGTTAAACACACTCTGTATGAGTACTGTATCATAAAGTAGATTTGAAGGCTTTTTGAAGCACCTATACACCTCGTCGCCTCAGAACAACACAGCATATTCCATCGCAAAGAGATCGATGGAGATAGATATACTTATGATATTCAACTTTGACATCGAAAACTGCCGGTGACCAGAAAATTCTTTGAACGCGGTAGTCTTTTTTCTCGCGAAATGGTTGAAAAGATAGGGTGCAGCCAAGTTTGTTTTGATTTGAAACGACAAACGAAGGACTTAAAGTATTTTTTGAGCCAGTCGCTCGTTTCCAATCTATTACACATGTGGACGTGCTGTCTTCTTCCACCACCTCGCGAGAAAAACTGCTATGTTTAAGTAATTATCGGCAGGGCTGTCACGATTTTAGCTCAACTTTGGCGAAGCCAAATTTGAGGTATTGCCATGGCCCGTCGTCCGTCTGGCCGTCTGTCCGAGCTTAGCAGAGGTACATTGTGGAGTTTACAATTTAGGGTCAGTGGTAGTTGTGGGGTTGGGTTAGTACAGTGGCCACTTGTGGGGTTATTTTTTGCACTGAGGGGTTAATTTTTTGACCTTGTGAGGTTAGAAGTTTAACATGGGAAAAACACCACGTGTAAGAACGTCCGTCCGTCCGTCCGTCCCGTCCGTCCGTCCGTCCGTCCGTCCGTCCGTCCGTCGAACCGTACACACGGCTCGGGCTAGAGGCCGTATTTATGAACCGATCTTTACGAAACTTCTTGGGTACCTTTGTTATCACCGTGAGACGAGAACGAGTGTTTTTGGGTCCAGTCCAAAATTTAAGACGGCGGCTGGCAGCCATTTTGTACCAAAATTAGGTGCAATCAGCTTTTTGCGCAGAACTTCCATATGAAAGCTCCGATTTGAATAATATTTTGTATAAATGTTTAGTACCATGGGATACATCACATATAATACAGGTTTTTTTTCTCGTGTGTAAATTATGCAAATTAGACTAACTTTGATTTTTTTAGCGTTACTTTCAGCACTGTAAGTGCAAATGCCAATACGGCTTGGGCTAGAGGCCGTATTTATGAACCGATCTTTACGAAACTTCTTGGGTACCTTTATTATCACCGTGGGACGAGAACGAGTGTTTTGGGGTGCAAGATCGCTGCCGGCGGCTATTGTGTACCAAAATTGGTGCAATCAGTTTTTTGTACAGAACTTTTCTATGAAAGTTCTGATTTGAATAAATTTCTGTATGAATGTTTAGTAACATGGAATACATCACATATAATACAGGTTTTTTTCTCGTGCAAAAATTATGCAAATTAGATGAACTTTGATTTATTCAGTGCTACTTATCCACAGTAGGTGTACATGTCAATACGGCTCGGGCTAAAGTCTGTATTTTTGAACCGATATTCAAGAAACTTCTTGGGCACCTTTGTTATCGACTTGGGATGAGAGCGAGTGTTTCTGGGTGCAGTCCAAAATTCAACATGGCCGCCAGCAACCTTTTTGTACCAAAATTAGTGCAATCAGTTTTTTTTGTACAGAACTTCTGTATAAAAGTTCTGATTTGAATAAATTTTTGTAGGAATGTTTAGTAACATGGAATACATCACATATAAAACAGGGTTTTTTTCTCGTGCAGAAATTATGCAAATTACATGAACTTTGATTTGTTCAGTGCTACTTATACACAGTAAGCGCACATGTCAATACGGCTCGGGGTAGAGTCTGTATTTATGAACTGATCTTCACAAAACTTCTTGGGGTACCTTTGTTATCACCTCGTGACAGGAACAAGTGTTTTTGGGTGCCTTTGTTATGAGGACAAATATTTTTGGGTTCAGTCAGACCCACTCTGGGACTCAAAGATTTCTTTTCTAGTTTAGCATCTAACTGTCGCCCACCTTTACAATACTTTACCCACACATTTGTTACAGGCTACAGTCAGCATTTATGTACAGACCGTTACAATACTTTACATGTACCTTTGTTATCAGGTGATTACCTAGATGTTTGTCATTGCTGTGCCACATACTATACATGTACATGTCTTAAACAAGTTGAGCTACAGTGTCATTGACACTTTCATTTAATTTAGGAATCGATTAATCGTTGCAAATAATCGATAATAATCGATTAATCGTATCTAGATTACCCCCCCTCCCCCCTCACTCTCTTTGAAGTTGTTATAAATGGAGTTTCAAGTCAGTTGACATACCTCAAGTAAACAACGAGGGCGATCCTCTTTTAGGTACATTCAAAGCTTTGATGTTCTGAACTTTTGAACCGCCAGTGTAATAATCAAGACCAGTCGGCAGATGCGAACTTTGCAAGTTCGCAACTGCCGACTGGTCTTGATTATTACACTGACGGTTCAAAAGTTTAGAACATCAAAGCTTTGAATGAACCTAAAAGACGAATGCTTCTTACGGCTTCTTGAGGTTTAACGTCGACGTTCTTTACCTTTTACCTGTAGAAACAATAGGTTTTTCATCAAATGTTTTTTTAATTATTGAACGTTTAAAACGGGGTAGAATTTACCGATTCTTCGACAACAAAAAATACTAATCGATTTCTGCGTGACCGATCGACTATCGATTAATTGTGACAGCCCTAATTATCGGGTGGCCGAGATAGTTGTCGAAGTCGAATTAGAAGTGTATCTCGTTCTGTCTTTTTCTCTCTTTGGGTAAGAGTATACGATAGTTTGCTGAGTTGCCGAGAACTTGAGGCAGGTGTTTCAATCCAGTTTCAATCCAATGTCATCAATTTCCCAACATGGTACTGATATGGAGTGTGTTGGACCCAAAAGTTCGTACACATAAAAAAATTTGGGCAATACATATATGTACTTATTCATCCCAACCACTGATCTGTTCCAATACACTAAGTGCAAATTTCCTTGTATGATTACACCAGACATTAAGTCCGCAAGTCTAGGCTGTGAACAAACAGGTGTAAAATTGAACAAAGCGTGGGAAATTGCCGTCCTATTTATGAATGGACAGAATATATTGGTTTCATCACGTTCATCTGTGGATGTCTGTAGACACACCGCCCCCGCGCTCAAAGTCTAGAAGTGTTTCGCGCAGGAAGTGGAAATTAAGCATACACGTTCCTAATGGCAAAGGGATAACCCCTATTGTGAAGGTAAAGGTCAAGGTCGTTATCTATCCATCTGTAGACACCACGCCATCTGCCCTCCAAGTCAAGAATTGTTTCACATGGGAAGTGTAAATCACGCATGTACATTACTTATAACATAAGGATAATCCTTACGAATTATGAAGGGCAAAGGCCAAGGTCATATGTTCCTCTATCCATTCGTCTGTAGACGCAACGCGTTCTCCTCGCTAGGTCGAGAGGAGTTTCACCTGGGGAGAAGATATCACACATGTACATTCCGTATGGCATGAAGATAACACCTAACCTACTAAGTTTGAAGGAAAAGGTCTAGGTCATTTATTATTTGTCCATCCATCCGTCTGCAGACACAATGTTTTTGCGCTCTATGTCAAGAACAGTTTACATTTGTACTGCGCTCTGTGTCAAGAACAGAGATTACATTTGTACATTCCTTATGCCATAGGGATAATTATAGCATCATTGATTTTGAAGCCCAAGGTCTTTATCAGCTCACCTGACTGAACGTCAGATGAGCTAGAGTGATCACACTCTGTCCGTCTTTCGCGACTTCTCCAAAACAGCTGAACCGATTTCAGTGAAATTTGAGGTGATTGTTCTCTGACCTTGCACTTTATTTTGTTCAAATAAACTTGCCACGCTCCCATAGGGAGGGGGTGGTGGAAAATGCTCCCATTTTTTAAAAAAATCTTCTCACGAACCGATTGGTACAATGATTAGCTTAACTTGGCATAGTCAAGATAAGCTATTGCCATCACGCGTGTGGAAGTCTGTTAGTCTGTGAGTCTGTTAGTCTGTGACGTCTGTTCACATTTTTCCTTTAGCACGGGCTACACCCCGCAGTTCTTGTTTGATCGTCACGAAATTTCATATGCAGGTTTGGGGTCATGTCAAGATGGGAACGTCCCCTTTTGGTCGCGATCGGGCAACCGGTATGGCTGCCCGAGCCCAAAACCCGAAAACCATTAGCACAGTCTACAGGTCGTATTTATGAAGGGATTTCATTGTAACTTGGTAGGATGCCTCTGTATAATGCCTAGATGAGAATGTCCCCTTTTGAGCATGATCTATTAACCGTGATGGCTGCCCAAGTCCGAAACCCAAAAACAAAAAACTTTTAGCACAGTCTGCAGGTCATGTTTAATGTGGAGGGATTTCATTGTAACTTGGTAGGATGACTCCTTATGATGTCTAGATGAGAATATCCCCATTTGGGCATGATCTGCCAACCGTGACGACTGCCCGAGCCCAAAACCCGAAAACCTTTAGCACAGTCTACAGGTCATATTTATTGAGGAATTTCATTGTAACTTGGTGGGTTGACTCCATACAATGTCTAGATGAGAAAGACCCCTTTTGGACGTGATTGGGCGACTGTGACGGCTACAGGAGCCCGAAGCCCGAAAACCTTTAGCACAGTCTAGAGGTCATATTTATGAAGGGATTTCATTGTAACTTGGTAGGATGACTCCAAATAATGTCTAGATGAGAACGTCCTATTTTGATCGCGATCATGCAGCCTTGATGGGTGCCCGAGCCCAAAAACCTTTAGCATAGGCAAAAAGTCATATTTATGGAAGGATTTCATTGTAACCTGTTAGGTTGACTCCATATAATGCCTAGATGATGACATCCCCTTTTGGTCGTGATTGGTCAGTTGTGATGGCTACAAGTACCCGAAGCCCGAAAACCTTGAGCACAGTCTACAGGTCATATTTATGAAGGGATTTCGTTGTAACTTCTTAGGATCACTCCAGATGATGCCCAGATGAGATTGTCCCCTATGGTTGCGATCATTCACCCATGATGGCTGCCCGAGCCCGAAGCCCAAAAATCTTTAGCACAGGCTACAGGTCATATTTATGAAGGGATTTCATTGTAACTTGGTAGGTTAACTTCATATAATGTCTAGATGAGAACGTCCCCTTTTGGACATGATTGGGCAACTGTGACGGCTAAAGGTGCCCGAAGCCCGAAAACCTTTAGCACAGTCTACAGGTCATATTTATGAGGGGATTTCATTGTAACTTGGTAGGATGACTCCAAATAATGTCTAGATGAGAACGTCCCATTTTGATCGCGATCATTCAGCCTTGATGGGTGCCCTTGCCCAAAAACCTTTAGCATGTATGTAGGTCATATTTATGGAAGGATTTCATTGTAACTTGTTAGGTTGACTCCATATAATGCCTAGATGATGACATCTCCTTTTGGTCGTGGTTGGTCAACTGTGATGGCTACAGGTGCCTGAATCCCGAAAATCTTGAGCACAGTCTACAGGTCATATTTATGAAGGGATTTCATTGTAATTTCATAGGATCACTCCAGATGATGTCCAGATGAGAATGTCCCCTTTTGGTTGCGATCTTTAAACCACGATGGCTGCCCAAGCCTAAAGCCCGAAAACCTTTAGCACTGTCTTCAGATCATATTTATGAAGGGATTTCATTGTAACTTGGTAGGTTGACTTCATGTAATGTCTAGATGAGAACAGCCCCTTTTGGATACCATCAGGCAACTGTGTTGGCTACAGGGGCCCAAAGCCCGAAAATCTTTAGCACAGTCTACAGGTGATATTTATGAAGGGATTTCATTGTACCTTGGTAGGATGACTCTAAATAATGTCAAGATGAGAACGTCCCCTTTTGGTCGCGATCATTCAGCCTTGATGGCTGCCCGAACCCCAAACCCCAAAACCTTTAGCATAGTCTATTGGTCATATTTATGGAAGGACTTCATTGTAACCCGTAAGTTTGACTCCATATAATGCCTAGATGATGACATCCCCTTTTGGTCGTGATTGGTCAGCTGTGACGGCTTCAGGGGCCCAAAGCCCAAAAACCTTGAGCACAGTCTACAGGTCATATTTATGAAGGAATTTCATTGTAACTTTGTAGGATGACTCCAGATGATGCCCAGATGAGAATGTCCCCTTTTGGTTGCGACCATTCAACCATGATGGCTGCCAGAGCCCAAAGCCCAAAAACCTTTAGCACAGTCTACGGGTCATATTTATTAAGGGATTTCATTGTAACTTGGTAGGTTGACTTCATATAATGTCTAGATGAGAACGTCCCCTTTGGACACAATTGGGAAACTGACGGCTACAGGGGCCCGAAGCCCGAAAACCTTTAGCACAGTCTACAGGCCATATTTATGAAGGGATTTTAATGTAACTTGATAGGATGACTCGTTTTGGAATAATTTCACTGTAACTTGGTAACTTTTGTTGATATATGTTAACTGTGAGGGCCACATATATTAACTGTGAGGTCATATTAACCCACCCCTCAGATCTTTAGTACAGTGTACACCTCATATTATTTTTATCATAAACGTAGCATACAGGGAACAGAAATGAACATATTCCCAATTATCACAATTCTTGTCTTATTTCATAACCCTTTCATAAACATTGAACATTATCCTTTTCATCAAACACAACACACAAGTTAAGCTACAGTGTGATTGACACTTTCATTTTATAGTTGGTACTGAGCTTCCTATTGAGGTACAGAATAAAATTTGTTCATACGAAGTTCCTTGGACAGTATTTGCCTTTGTAATGAGGTGGGGGGGGGGGGAAGATTTTGGCCTCACCCAAAATTTCTATTTTCTGGACTGTTTTGCCAGATTGAAGCAAATTTGGTATGAGGGTATTATTGGGTCACAGGTACATGACTCATGCCAAAAACATTCCTGCGTCCCCGTGGGAACCCCAGGAGCTAAAAATAGAAATATTTTCAAAATGCGAAAAGTCTCCAAACCGCACGGAACAGAGAAGTGTTATTTGTCGTGATGCATTCTCATGATGAGTGAAATCGAATGGTAAAACAATTTCCATTGATTGTGTACGGGGGAGGGGTGAGGGGATGGGGGTGCTCGTCACCAATTAGAAAAATGTTCTCCAGAACCACCGATCAGTCTTGAAATTTGATATGCAGCATCAATTGGGAAGGGGGTGGGGGGGGGGGGGGGGAGGGTGGCCAGATGCAAGTTAAACTTTTGAGCACCACTGCTCATATGATTGTGCTGTAGTTGCTATACGTGCATACATGTATGCCAGCGTTGTGTTATTCAGTTAACATTCTTGGGCACATCATCCCGCCTTGGAAGTGGAAAACAGAATTAAATACCTTACGCCAAGTGAGTGTCGTTTGACCTAACAGTTCTGGCTTTTGTTAATTGACAACGTCTTCAAAACTACTCGAAAATAAAACTCATTCAGCAATGCTGCAGACCAACCACATGACTGGATCTAATAGTTGTAATTTTACAGATGTTGAAGGGACAGAAGTAGATGATGATGTTCAACGCGAATTTTTTCATGATTTTGAGGACAAAGATGCAGTAAATTATTCGTACCTTTTCAGTGTGTTTGTAAAATCAGACTATGTTTTCAGTAGTTATTGTTTCAAGGGGTACAAAGTGTGTGCTGTGTGTTGTAGAAATTATATATCGACAAGAGTTAGGTCATTTTGTTTCTTTGCAGACTTGGTTGTTCTGTTTGAATAATTTATATTGGCTTATATAAACTATTCCAAAAGATTAGGGGATATTTGATAAAAGTGAGATATCTGAAGAAATATATGTTTTCATCAAAAAGACAGTTTCAGTATTGCACTGTGACATCTGGTGAATGATTATCTGCGATAGTTGGGTGTCAAGACAAGCACACATTCCACACACTGAGCTATAGAAGACATGGAAGGTCAGTCAGAGTATTTACCACATTCAGTCCAAGACCTCAATACCTTGTAAATCCTCCTGGATTCGCAAGAAACCGACGTGGCATACTCCAAACCAAACGTCCAATATCAGCGTGACTGATGATGTTATACCATTCTGACCCGCGTTGTGTCCTTGGGCAAGGCACTTTATCCCGGTTGCCTACATGGGGGCACGATGACGCCGTGTACTAAGGCGTACTGCACATGTCTTCAACCGCTGTAACCCTGCTTGAACGGAGCTTGAACAGAGTTAGAATGTTGAGCCGACAGTTGCTCGTCGATGCTCGGTGGTTCTCTCCGGGTACTCCGGCTCCTCCACCCGTAAAACTGTCACAGTCGCGATTAGCCATTGTGCATAAGTATGTGACCTTAAACACCAATAAATAAATTATTCCATTCTTCCTGCAGTGCAGCGGCGAGTTCCTGGACATTGGTAGGGGGCTGTTGTCGTAGGCGCCTGCCAAGCATATCCCAGATGTGCTCGATTGGTGAAAGGTCTGGACTTAGTGCTGGCTAAGGCAGTGTTATGATGTTCTGTTCTGAATCGACGGCCGTGACGTCGCTCAAATGGCACCACATGAGCTGCTAACATGTTTTCACGGTAGTACTGCCCTGTGACACGCCCTTGAATGGCATGCAATGTTCTGCTTGCCATTGTTATGCCTCCCCACACCATAACCGATCCACCACCAAACCAATCGTGCTGCCTAACGGTTACGTCGTGGTATCGTTCGTTGCGCCGCCGCCACATTGTTTCGCCTGTCGTGGAAGTCGAGAGTGAACCTCGATTCATCGGAAAACATAACGTTGCTCCACCGACGATTGTCCCAGCGCTGTCGTGCTCCACACCAATTACGCCTTACTGCGATGTGACGTTCAGTCAAACGTGGAATTATTCGAGGTCGTCGAGCGTACAAATTCCAGCTGTGAGGGCGATTTCGGATAGTCTGACCACTGACTCGCACATCTGTCGCTCAGTGCAGCTGCTGTCCAATTTCTGAGGCACTTTGATGGCGGTTACGTAATGATGTGGTTTGGATGAAACGATCCTGGTTAGCAGTTGTTGCCCTGGACGACCTGACCGACGTCTGTCATCAACATTGCCTGTCGTACGGTAGCGTGACCACAGCCTGCTAATCACCGATTGAGTAACATTGACAATTTGAGCCACTGCAGTCTGTTGTCAGCTTCCAACATGCGTCACGTTTATGGCTCTCATTGGAACGATCTGAAAGGCCATAAGCCATGTTTTTGAGGCAAATTTTTTTTTAAAATAATAAAATTTGGTAGGCGATGTTTGTGAACAGTGTTGGCCAGTTTTAATCGCTGCATTAGGTAAACCCCCGTGGGTCACCAATACTTACGGTCGAAGTCCTTTAAAATGGGCAACATGGGTATAAACGATTGACTAAACTTGCTTTATCTTCATGCTGTGGTCACGATTAGCCATTGTGCAGAAATATGTGTCCTCCAACACCTATAAACAAATAACAAGTTAGGTAAAAGGTTAAATTACCCATTATGTGATAAAAAGAATATAAAAATCGTCGCGATTTACCATAAAATTTCTTGACTTCGTTCACTAAAATCGATCTGAGCCGAGGTAAACCTCTAGTCAAGTCGATTTCAGTGAACTCGATTCAGATATTTCATATCAAATCATGACTCAACCCAGCTTCTCTATTTATACCTAGCTTCTGGAAGAAATGACAATCATATAACCATCTTTACACCCACACCTTAAGCAAACGTGTGCGTGGAGGTGGAGAGGGTCCTTCAGTCAGTGGTGTAGCCATGGGGTGGAGGTGGGGGCTGATGGGGTGCAAATGCCCCCAAATTCAGCCACCCCCATCTAGCAATTTCCTTGATTCTTGAGTCCATTTGCGTCCATAATTTGAAGGTTGTGAAAGGCGTCAATAATTATTTTTGCCTTTCACAACTTACGAATTATGGACGCAGGCGGACTCAGAGCCAAGGAAATTGCGTTTTTTTTTCTCGAGTTCCAAAATTTTTCACGGAGGGGGGGTGGGGGCAGACCCCCTCCAACGAGAGGGGGCATCTTCTCTTGTGGTCGCCCTATATTGCCTCTACGGGGCTCGGATGGTGCAGCGAATCATATTCTATATGCCCCCCCCCCCTCCCCTAGATATTACTCTTGCCCCCCGAACTTTGATACCCAGCCTACGCACCTGTCTTCAGTTAAGTTAACTTTTCATCTTGTTTCTACCAGTCTTATGACTTGGAGGGGTGGTGAAGTTAATGACGTATTTGCTAATTAGGCCTAATGTTTTTTTGTATAATTTTTTAAAAGAACATTTTGCCTAAATAGGAGGTCGTACTATTATCACTGGAGCATTGAGCAGAAAACCTATACATATCAGGATGCATAATAATGTATTGTGATTTTTGTGAGTGAATTAACAATCTAGCTTTAAGGCCGTCAAGATATTCATTATGACGGCAGTCTAATGTTCCAATCATACTAATATTCTCGCCTTCTGAGTGGATGAGAGCTCGTGCAGTTTCTTCCATGTTTACAGCTCCAGTTTCGTATGTTACCGTTTGACGTCACCACGCAAAATATTTTAAATGACGTTGCCCGTTTCGTAATTATTTCATTAACGACTTGTAAGCCGTTTCATTTTTCTAGATTTTTCACGCGTGCTGTTTTCCAAATGAAGTGTTGTTTTAATTACAAATCTGTTGACGATTTGAAGTGAGATGGAGTGGCATCGACCTTATTATTTATTGATTATTTGTCCAGTGACATCGTGGGGTATACAAGAGGTTTATTTGCTAAACTTGCTTAGTTACCCTGTTCATTTTACGATGTGGGTTTTGGGCCACAGGTTGGGTCTTATTGGAACATATACGTTATTGTGATGTATTGACGGTAACATGGTCTGAGGTTTGCTGCGCGGAGTTTGTATTCAACTTTGGCGCGGAACATAAACTCAAAGCCGCAAGCCTCAGACCATGTCGCCGTCAATTCATCACAATAATTTATAATTCTATAGGGATAAGTCATCGGTCTATGAAGTATGTTAATAACCTTTTACCCGACCTGAATAGTAGATGACGCTTAAAAAACAATTCTTGAATAATTAAAAAAAAAGTTTCATTTTTTATTGCAAAAACATAGCGCATTACCCCCTCAGTTAGGGTTCATAAGCTATATTTTTAGGCAAATAATGAAGAAAAATAATAAAAATTTCAGTGGAGATTTTTGTGAACAGCGCTCATTGTTTTTAGCTCAACTTTGGCGAAGCCAAATTTGAGGTATTGTCATGCCCCGTCGTCCGTCTGTCTGTCTGACTTCTGTCCATCTGTCCGCCTGTCGCGCCGTACACACGGCTCGGGCTAGAGGCCGTATTTATGAACCGATCTTTACGAAACTTCTTGTGTACCTTTTTTATCACGTTGGGACGAGAACGAGAGTTTTTGGGTGCAGTCCGAAATTCAAGATGGCTGCCGGCGGCCATTTTGTACCAAAATTAGTGCAATCAGTTTTTTGGCTCACCAACGTTAGTTGTGTGAGCCTATGGCATAGCCCTCATGTCGGCGTCGGCGTCGGCATCCGCTCTCAAATATTTTGAACTTTTGTGTACAGGTTTTGATTTTTTGGCTTTTCAAATTTTTTTTTAGTTTCAGCATATTGCTATGGTGGTTCACTATAACATTTAACTCTTTTCCAGGGTATTTTGTCGTAATTTTAACCCTTTGAATCAAATTTTAGACTTATTTTGATGTTTGCGTGCAGGTTTTGATGGGTTTTTTTTCCTTTCTTTCAAGTGGAGATTTACCTTGCAGCATATGTCCATGCTTTCTATTGTATGTAAACATGCATCTTGGGGCTATGCTTGTATTATTTAACCCTTTTCCTGCTGAATTACTTCAATTTTGGACTTTTATGTACAGCTTTTGGACTTAGGCTTACAGCTTCTTACTTTTATGTACAGGTTGTGATAAAAAAAAAACAATTTCAAGTGAGGTTGACCTCACTGCATATTGCAGTGGTGGTTATTATAACATTGATATCTTTCCAGTGCATTTTTAAAATTTTTTTAACCCCTTCAATAGATTTTTAGACTTATTTTGACGTTTGCGTGCAGGTTTTCATGGGTTGTTTTTTTTTTTTCCTTTCTTCCAAGTGTAGAGTTTCTGCATATTGCTATGGTGGTTCACTATAACATTTAACTCCTTTCCAGGGTATTTTGTCTTCATTTTAACCCTTTGAATAAAATTTTAGACTTATTTTGATGTTTGCGTGCAGGTTTTGATGTTTTTTTTCCTTTCTTCCAAGTGGAGATTTACCTTGCAGCATATGTCCATGTTTTCTATTGTATGTATACATGCATCTTAGGGCTATGGTTGTATTATTTAACCCTTTTCTGCTGAATTACTTCAATTTTGGACTTTTATGTACAGCTTTTGGACTTAGGCTTACAGCTTCTTACTTTTATGTACAGGTTGTGATAAAAAAATACAATTTCAAGTGAGGTTGACCTCACTGCATATTGCAGTGGTGGTTATTATAACATTGATATCTTTCCAGTGCATTTTTTAAAAAATTTTAACCCTTTGAATAGATTTTTAGACTTATTTTGACGTTTGCGTGCAGGTTTTCATGTATTTTTTTTCCTTTCTTCCAAGTGTAGATTTACCTTGTAGTATATGCTTTCTATTGTATGTAAACATGCATCTTAGGGCTACGTTGTATTCTTTAACCCTTTTCCTGCTTAATTATTTCAATTTTGGACTTCTTTTGTTTACAGGTTTGGATTTTTGTGCTTTTAAAAAAATGTTTTTCTTCTTTGCATATTGCTGTGGGGCTTCACGATAACATTTAACTCTTTTCCAGGGTATTTCGTCTTAATTTTAACCCTTGGAATCAAATTTTGGACTTATTTTGACGTTTGTGTGCAGGTTTTGATGTTTTTTTACTTTTATGTGCAGGTTTTGAGGTTTGTCTTTCTTTTCTTCCAAGTGGTGACTTACCTTGTAGCATATTGCCATGGTTCCTATTTTATGTTAGGATGCTTCTTGGGGCTATTATTATATTATTTAACCCTTTAGCTGCTTATTTACTTTAATTTTGGACTTTTGTGTGCAGGTTTTGTACTTTTGTGTGCAGGTTTTGATATTTTTTTTTTAAGTGGAGTTTTACCTCTCTGGCATATTGCCATGGTGGTTACTGTAACATTTTCAGGGTATTTTTCTAAATTTTAACCCTTTGAAACAAATGTGATACTTTTATGTGCAGGTTTTGAGGTTTGTCTTTCTTTTCTTCCAAGTGGATATTTTTCAAGTAGACTTTCACCTTACTGGCATATTGCCATTGTGGTTACTGTGACAGGGTATTTTTCTCAATTTTAACCCCTTGAAACAAATGTGATACTTTTTTTTACTTTTATGTGCAGGTTTTGAGGTTTGTCTTTCTTTTCTTGCAAGTGGTGACTTACCTTGTAGCATATTGCCATGGTTCCTATTTTATGTTAGGATGCTTCTTGGGCTATTTTTATATTATTTAACCCTTTAGCTGCTTATTTACTTTAATTTTGTTCTTTTCTTTGCAGGTTTTGTACTTTTGTGTGCAGGTTTTGATATTTTTTTTAAGTGGAGTTTTATCTCACTGGCATATTGCCACGCTGGTTATTGTAATATTTTCAGGGTATTTTTCTAAATTTTAACCCTTTGAAACAAATGTGATACTTTTTTTACTTTTATGTGCAGGTTTTGAGGTTTGTCTTTCTTTTTTTCAAAGTGGAGACTTACCTTGTAGCATATTGCCATGGTTCCTATTTTATGTTAGCATGCTTCTTAGGGGTTATTATTATATTATTTAACCCTTTAACTGCTTATTTTCTTTAATTTTGGACTTTTGTGTGCAAGTTTTGAACTTTTTTTTTTACTCCAGCCACCCCTTTGCATTGGCCACCTATTGGTGAGCCACGGGGTACTGATACCCCCCTCTAGTTGTACAGAACGTCTGTATGAAAGTTCTGATTTGAATAAATTTCTGTTTGAATGTTTAGTAACATGGAATACATCACATATAATAGGGTTTTTTTTCTCGTGCAAAAATTATGCAAATTAGATTACTTTGATTTATTCAGTGCTACTAAAACACAGTAAGTGCACATGTCAATACGGCTCGGGCTAGAGTCTGTATTTATGAACCGATCTTCACGAAACTTCTTGGGTACCTTTGTTATCACCTTGGGATGAGAACGAGTGTTTCTGGGTGCGGTCCAGAATTCAAGATGGCTGATAGTGGCCATTTTGTACCGAAATTAGGTCCAATCAGTTTTTTGTACACAACTTCTTTACGGCTCAGGCTAGTGGCCGTATTTATGAACCGATCTTTACAAAACTTCTTGGGTACCTTTGTTATCACCGTGGAACGAGAACGAGAGTTTTTTGGGTTCGGTCCAAAATTCAAGATGGCCGCCAGCAGCCTTTTTGTACCCAAATTAGTGCAATCAGTTTTTTGCACAGAACTTCTGTATGAAAGTTCTGATTTGAATAAATTTTTGTAGGAATATTTAGTAACATGGAATACATCACAAATACGGGGTTTTTTCTCGTGCAGAAATTATGCAAATTAGATGAACTTTGATTTGTTCAGTGCTTCTTATACACAGTAAGTGCACATGCCAATACGGCTTGGGCTAGAGTCTGTATTTATGAACTGATCTTCACGAAACTTCTTGGGGGCACCTTTGTTATCACCTTGTGACAGGAACGAGTGTTTTGTGGTGCCTTTGTTATCACTGTGCTATGAGAACAAATATTTTTGGCTTCAGGCAGACCCACTCGGGGACTCAATGATTTCTTTTCTAGTTTAGCATCTAACTGTCACCCCACTTTTACAATACTTTACCTATATATTTGTTACAGACTACGGTCAGCATTTATGTACAGACCGTTACAATACTTTACATGTACCTTTGTTATCAGGTCATTACCTAGATGTTTGTCATTGCTGTGTCCCATACTATACATGTACATGTCTTAAACAAGTTGAGCTACATGGTCATTGACACTTTCATTTTCGTTACGTTGGATAACGTTCAATGTGTGGAAAGCGCGTCAGTGATGTATGTGAATGTTCAAGAGCCCAAAGGTGGTCAAACTTGGGAAATTCACAAACCCCATATTCCGTTCGCTTCTGTTCCAAGTAATGCTTACATATTTTAGGCAGTACTTCATGATATTGAATTTCTTCTAATCTTTGTGTAACACTGTCATGTTATTATACGTCAAATGAAGGTTGTGTTGCATAGAACCTGAACGAATAGATGGATGTCAAACAACCAAACTGGTAGAAGCGAGTTTAGATGATCCCTGAAAATCTTCTACCACATTTGCAAGAGAACTTAAAAGGGATGTAATTTACATCAAAATCGTCTGTGGCTGAAGTCACTCCAAATAGCCGAGAAGTTAGTAAATTAGATCGATTGACGGATTCAGTTGGAAACAGGCATGCATGAAGAAACTTTTTTAAACCTGTATTTTCTTTCTTGAAAAACGCCATTTTGTTCTTTCCTCTCGTATTTCAGAGGTCACCTGTTATATTTTTTAGAATGACTAGTTGCACAGGGTAAAGCTTGTGCGTTTAAAAATCAAAATCTGGAATTTCGAATTGGATGTCAAGTGCAACTAATGACTCGCGAAGATACGTTGTTTATGTTTTCCGAATAAAATGTCCGATTTCTCGTGTTATTTTGTAAAGAATGTTATGGATAAGAAGTAAACAAAGACAGATGGTAAACGCATTTTATCATATGACCAATCCATGATGTGTGTTTAGAATGGTCAAAGAAGGTATATGACAGTCATTGTTAACATGAGCATAAACATTGGATTACATGTCTTTTCAGTCTTGTACGCACCAGCACGTCGTATTTAACGAACGTCATACGTATTGCAGTTAATTTCGTGTTCTAATCGACTTGCCCAAAATGAGCGACATGCGAATACACAGTAGAAATGTGTTGTTTCAAATTTTCAAAAGTTTTAAAATCCACCTTGAAATTCTTTTTGGCCTCGCACTTAGGTTTCATAAATTTATCTCAGTTTTTCTGTCATATCCCATACTATCCATCGGCATATTTTCCATAGCCTAAAATTTGCATCAGGTGAAAAACAGTTTAAAAGGTATAACCAGTATCTGAAATCATTATTGTGTAGGGTAAGCTTGCATTTAATTTGAAAATAAGTTCGAAAGAGAATGAGTTAAAAAAAATCTATTGATCATCCGTAACCTTTTTGTTCGTTTTTCTGCAAGAGACTTGACTGACTGACCACAAGCAATTCCATTTTGACGGCATGTAGCTCATAATTGAAGTTTATGGAACCAATCCAAATCTTCATTCGATGGAAGTGGATTACATGCATGCAAAATTCCTGCATTTTATCAGTACGGCAGTTCTGTTAGTGTTTGCTAATAATATCGACTGAACATGTCTTTTATTTAAAGTTTTCTGTTTCCAATTCGTATACAGCTGAAAATCGAACAATACCAACGAAATACAATTGGACAATAATTAGTCAGAATCTTTTAACATTTGATATGCGGCAACCTTTGGTGGTTCAGGTTTCAGTTTGTTCAAACAAGACCCTTTGGTCATAATTGGGCTCCCTGTAGTATCCCAACTTTTAATCTAATGCAAAAAAAATATACTTTAAAAAAAATCACCTTCTTCAGATTCACGATTATTTTGTTAGCTCACCTGACTGAAAGTCGTGGTGAGCTTTGGTGAGCACTCATCGTTCGACGTCCGTGAAGATGGTGTTTGCGACGTCTCCAAAACCGCTGAACCGATTTAAGTGAAATTTGAGATGGTTGTTTGTTACGACATCGCATTTTGATTTTGTTGAAATCAAGTTGCCCCGCCCCTGGGTAGGGCCACGCCCAAAAAGTGTTCCTAAATCTTAAAAAATCATCTTCTCATGAACCAGCAGTAGCAGAAATTTGATATTTGGTGTGCAGCTTCCTCTTGAAGTGTAGACTCAGATTTGTTCAAGAGAAGTTCCAGGGGCTACATTTGCCGTCGTGGGAGGGACAAGAATTTTGGCCCCACCCAAAATTCCTATTTTCCAAACCGAGAGACTGATTTGAACCAAATTTGATATGAGGGCTTATTGGGTCATATGTAACTTAATGTATGCAAAAAAATAATTTCCCGTCTCTCCAAGGGAAACCGCAGTAGTTAAAAATAGAAAACAATTTAAATGCCCATATCTCCAAAACTACACGGCACTGAGAATTTTTATTTGGTGTGAAGCTGCTTCCTTAGGATGAGCAGAAAGTAATGGTCCAAAAAAATTGCCATCGGTTTTATCATAGGGTACTTTTCAGGGACCACTGCTCCAAAAGCTTTCATACTTCACATATAACATCTTTTGAGGATTGATTCACATATTTCTTGAAATCAATTTCCTGGGTCCATATTTGGGCTCTCTATGGGAGCCCAAATGCTCATATTAGTGCAATATGAGGAATAGTCTTTTACAGTCTTCTTCAGATCCACCAATCAGAATCGTTTGATATTTGGTATGAAGCATCCTTAGGGGGGTGAGATTCAATTTCATGTTTGTTCAAGCCAAGTCCCTGGGTTCATATTTGGGCTCCCCGTGGGAAGATTCATTCACAGGTTTGTTGAAATATAATTCCTTGGTCCATATTTGGGCTCTCTATGGGAGCCCAAATGTTCATATTAGTGCAATATGAGGAATATTCCTTAAAAACCTTCTTCCGATCCACCAATCACAATCTTTTGATATTTGGTATGCAGCATCCTTGGGGGAAGGAGATTCAAGTTTGTTCAAGCCAAGTCCCTGGGTTCATATTTAGGCTCCCTGTGGGAACCCGAATTATAACTTAGTTTAATATGAGGAATATTCTTTAAAAATATTTTTCTTCAGATCCAGTAGTCAGAATCTTTTGATATTTGGTATAAGCTTTTCTTAGGAGGGGCAGATGCAACTTGTTCAAATCAATTCCCTGGGTTGATATTTAGGCTACCATGTCAGGTGAGCGCTCTCGGGCCTCCTGGGACCTCTTGTTACATACACCTGGAACTTAATTAAGCACCCCCTGAAATGTATCAAGACAGTGAAGTTGCTGTTACTGATTATTATGTTTTATGATTGCTGTATCTTGCAGTGCATTTCATCGCGTGAAACATGCCGTTTCTGGTTGATAGCCTACCTCAAACACACACCCTCGTCCACGTGAATCATGCTACCCACGAATGTCACAAAAACACTATCATCTGCATGCAATATCTGGGTATAAAACAAGACATTTGTCACTTCTTTTATCAGTAAATGTTGACATGACAAGGAGGAGACTGTTAGAGGCACTAAGATAGCAAATCGTTGGCATGCATGCCACAGGCATGTCATTCAAAGCTATTGGAAGGCAACTTGGCTATAGTCATTCTGTCATCATCAGACTTATCCGAAAACGCAACAACCCAACAAATCAACGATGTTAAGGAGCGCCCAGGGCCAGGACAAGACCTTTCCACGAGAAGATCGGAGTCTGGCACACCTCGTGAGACGTGAACCGTTTGCTTCATGTGGGTTTTGAAACGCATTTGGCTCCCCAACAGGCGTTTGTGCAACAGAACTGTCCGAAAAGGTCTCAAAGCACTGGGTATGAGGTCCAGAAGGGTCACAAAACGAACAGCTCTGTCCAATCAGGATCAAAGACGACGTTTGGAGTGGTGTATGGAGCGACAACATTGGAATCTCAGGACATTGAAGAGAGTCCATTGGTCAGACGAGTGAAGGTTCCCGCTTCACGTCACAGATGGTCGCATGAGAGTGCGGAGGCATAAAAATGCTGCTTACGTGCCCAGGAACATCATACTTACTTTCCTTATGGTGGAGGATCAGTAATGATCCGGGGATGCCTCATGGTTGTAAATTTGAGGGAATCTCGGTGGTCATCAGTACACCCGGGACATTCTCAATCCGGTTGTCGTACCTCATTTTTAGCTTAACTTGACAAAGTCAAGGTAAGCTATTGCCATCACGCGTGTGGAAGTCTGTTAGTATGTGAGTGTGAGTCTGTTCACATTTTCCTTTAGCACGGGCTACACCCCGCAGTTCTTGTCTGATCGTCACGAAATTTCATATGCAGGTCTGGGGTCATGTCACATTAATGAGAACGTCCCCTTTTGGTCGCGATCGGTCAACCGGTATGGCTGCCCGAGCCCAAAACCCGAAAACCATTAGCACAGTCTACAGGTCGTATTTATGAAGGGATTTCATTGTAACTTGGTAGGATGCCACTGTATAATGCCTAGATGAGAACGTCCCCTTTTGGGCATGATCTGTCAACCGTGATGGCTGCCCAAGCCCGAAACACTAAAACTTTTAGCAGAGTCTGCAGGTCATGTTTAATATGGATGGATTTCATTGTAACTTGGTAGGATGACTCCTTATGATGTCTAGATGAGAATTTCCCCTTTTGGGCGTGATCTGCCAACCGTGACGACTGCCCGAGCCCCAAACCCGAAAACCTTTAGCACAGTCTACAGGTCATATTTATTGAGGAATTTCATTGTAACTTGGTGGGTTGACTTCATATAATGTCTAGATGAGAAAGTCCCCTTTTGGGCGTGATTGGGCAACTGTGACGGCTACAGGGGCCGAAGCCCGAAAACCTTTATCACAGTCAACAGGTCATATTTATGAAGGGATTTCATTGTAACTTGGTAGGATGACTCCAAATAATGTCTGGATGATAACGTCCCATTTTGATCGCGATCATTCAGCCTTGATGGGTGCCCGAACCCAAAAACATTTAGCATAGGCAAAAGGTCATATTTATGGAAGGATTTCATTGTATTCTGTTAGGTTGACTCCATATAATGCCTAGATGATGGCATCCCCTTTTGGTCTTGATTGGTCAGCTGTGATGGCTACAGGTGCCCGAAGCCCGAAAACCTTGAGCACAGTCTACAGGTCATATTTATGAAGGGATTTCATTGTAACTTCGTAGGATCACTCCAGATGATGCCCAGATGAGATTGTCCCCTTTGGTTGTGATCATTCAACCATGATGGCTGCCCGAGCCCGAAAACCTTTAGCACAGTCTACAGGTCATATTTATGAAGGGATTTCATTGTAACTTGGTAGGTTGACTTCATATAATGTCTAGATGAGAACGTTTTGGACACGATTGGGCAACTGTGACGGCTACAGGGGCCCGAAAACCTTTAGCACAGTCTACAGGCCATATTTATGAAGGGATTTCAATGTAACTTGATAGGATGACTCGTTTTGGAATAATTTCACTGTAACTTGGTAACTTTCGTTGATATACGTTAACTTTCTGGTCTTTTGCAATAATATTTCAAGTGTGTTCGATAACTGGCCTGGCCTGATTTTTCATTACAGCGTTACGGGCCTTAATTAATTTTTATGAATTCTGAACTTATTAGCATTATAACTTGAACAAAGGTTCCAGATTTGACAACCTGAATATTATTGATAACCGGGTTATGGACAGGTTATGGACATGCAACACTCTCCGGTTACCACCACAACTCGACGCCTGCATCTCCGATGCGCACTTCTTGTTTTATTGGGGTTTAACGACACTTTCGACGGCCAAACTGGTAATAATATTTATGGTTGGAAGAATGCAATATTTACAATTTGAAGAGCCGTGAGGTTCGATTCGATTTTTTTATTCAAAATATTCGAGATTCGATTCGACCTTAGATTGAGATTCGCAGGGCGCTACTGGGTGTTTGCAACTATATCGTGGGGGACTGAGGGGAGTTCGCGGATGCGAATATATATGCCCATAATTTAAATAATTTCTGGATATTTGGTGTAATGTAATATAAACCTCATTGTTAATACTCCAATATCAACAATCATCTGTTTATCTCAAATTTATGTAAAATTATTAATGGTTGTGAATCCAGGTAAAAGGGTAGTACAAATTCCAAAGCAGGCCTGGAAATAAATTCACGAACGATCATTCAGGTTACGTATGGGTTACGATCGTTGTAAAAGACGCGAACGAACTACAGGTTACGACAAAGTAATATAACAGAACTTCATTAATTTACTAATCTCGCATGTTTTACCAGAAAGAAAGACTTGACAATCTTTCGCAACTATCTTCACTCAAAGGTTGAGTACTGCATCCACATATGAATAGAAAGGCTTGCTGCTTCCATTTTAAAGAATTTCAGCCAAAATAAATAGGCAACAACTAACGTGCAGTCAACGCATGTTAGTTGTTGAAATTTATTTCGGCGGAAATCCCGTTTAGACATGAAATAGCACGACTGGCGTAGTAAAAAGTCGGACAAACATCAAGCACTCTTTTTCCCTATGGGTTACAACAATGCTTATTAGCGTAATCTGCCAACGGGTAACGATATAAGCCCGTTATGTCCAGGCCTGAAAAGACCCTCCAAGGCAGTTGCATGCTTGATGTGATGATAGCGATGCGCTAATAAAGCTAATATTTAACCAGCAATTCCAGCACAGTGCAATACCTATAATTTGAGCCAACGCTGCAGCATGCAAATTGCTCTGTCGTCTACTATGCACTGTGGCGTCCCGCTGCCCCCCCCCCCCTCCCCCATATTGGCCCAATTAAACTTTCACACAACATAGGACCCCAAAATGGTCTCCAATACAGGGGCTACACACGTTACAAATATCTCAGATTCGCTCTTAGAGGACTAAATTTTGCAATTTTGCAACATTTTCTCGGAGTGGGAAGGGCTTACCTAACAAGCCCCCCCCCCCCCCCCCAGTCGTTACCCGGTCTTCCCACTTTCCCTCAAGGAGGGGGGGGGGGGTGCAACGACCGGAGTCTGGACTTGGGGAGGTTCCTAAAACCCACATAGCAGCCTTTCAAACATATTTTCCTCCCCCCCCCCCCCCCCCCAAAAAAAAAAAAAAAAAAAAAAATTAAAAAAAGTACTGGCCAGGGCACACACACGCACGTTATAGGATCCTGGCTACACGCCTGATTGTACACTACTAGAAGGGTATTCTGCTCTCGAGTAATCAAACATTAACACATGTTTTCGAAACTTAGCAAGTAACACAAAGTGCCTATTCCTCTTATTATCTCTCGGGTGAAAAAGAGGGCAAATTTGGGAGAATCTTAAGAAAAACTCATTAAGAGGGTTAAAATTGCTAAATTCAAAATTCAAACCTAACCGTGTCCCCTTGGTACCGGTTTGTGTAGGTACGAAACATTTGGTGACCAGCATCCCACAAAGAACAATCACCTATTGTCCAATTCCCGTCAGACATGCGCAAAGTCAATTTGCTACTTTTCATTAGAATGATGAGGACATTGTTTTTTTACCTTAACTTGACAAAGTCTAGATAAGCTATTGCCATCATGCGTGCGGAAGTCTGTTAGTCTGTGAGTGTGTCAAGTCTGTTCACATTTTCATTTAGCACAGGCTGCATCCCGTAGTTCTTGTCCGATAGTCACGAAATTTCATATGCAGATTTGAGGTCTAGATGAGAACGTCCCCTTTTGGTCGCGCTCGGTCAACCGTGATGGCTGCTCGAGCCCAAAACCTGAAAACCTTTAGCACAGTTTACAGGTACATATTTATGAAGGGATTGCATTGTAACTAGGATGGCTGTGTAATGTCTAGATGAAAATGTCCCCTTTTGGTCATGATCTGTCAACCGTTTCGGCTGCTCAAGCCCGAAACCCCAAAACTTTTAGCACAGTCTACAGGTCATATTTAATATGGAGGGATTTCATTGTAACTTGGTAGGATGACTCTGTGCGATGTCTTGATGAGAACTTCCCCGTTTGGTTGCGATCTGTCAGCTGTGATGGCTGCCAGAGCCGAAAACACGAAAACCTTTAGCACAGTCTATAGGTCGTATTTATAGAGGGATTTCATTGTAACTTGTTAGGATGACTCGATATAATGTCTAGATGAGAACATCCCCTTTTGGTCGCGATCGGTCAACTGTGATGGCTACAGGGGCCCGAAACCAGAAAACCTTTAGTACAGTCTGCAGGTCGTATTTATGAAGGGATTTCATTGTAACTTGGTAGGATGACTCCAGATAACGTCTAGATGAGATCGTCACCTTTTGGTCGCGATCATTCAACCGTGACGACTGCCCGAGCCCAAAACGCGATGACCGTTAGCACAGACTACAAGTCGTATTTATAAAGGGATTTCGTTGTAACTTGGTAGGATGACTCATTATAATGTCTAGATGAGGACGTCCCCTTTTGGTTGCGATCGGTCAACCGAGATGGCTACACAGGCCCGAAGCCCGAAAACCTTTAGCATAGTCTACATGCCGTATTTATGTAGAGATTTCATTGTAACTTGATAGGATGACTCGTTTTGGAATAATTTCACTGAAAACTTGGTAACTTTGGTTGACATACATTAAATGTGAGGGCCACATTAACCCACCCCTCAATTCTTTCGTACAGTCTACACCTCAAATTATTTTTTTATTGAAAACATAGCATACAGGGAACAGAAATTCTCAATTATCATAATTCTTGTCGTATTTCATAATCCTTTCATAAACATTGAACATTTCATCAAACACAACACAGTCAAGTTAAGTTACCGTGTCATTGACACTTTCATTCTCTGATATTTTTGTGGAAATACGGCGGTTTTGGGAGATTCCTGTTGGTGTTATTGATTTATCGGTGATTCTAATGTAGCTTAATCGGGGCTTCTAATATGGATTTATTACGACCCACACTAAGAAATTTGAAGAAATATCTCAGGAAAGTAAAATTTTAAATTTCTTAGTCTGTTAACGAAACGAAATTTTTGTCCCCTATTTCCGTACAAATTTTTTGGTTCCGAAAATGTTTTGGAAGGTACAAATGAGTTGTTTCGCTCGTTATTATGCATTTGTAGCTGTTAACCGCTTTCCTTTTTATCCTCCTCTCCTTCATCCTTGCCGTGTTTTTTCCTATACGTGTCCAATGGTATGGACTGTTTTCCCTCGTAGTGGCTGTTCAGCTGTGCCGATCAGGCCTGGGGTGATTACTTTGAAAATGTAATGATTACGATTATAATTACTTTAAATTTTCATGATTATGATTACGATTACAATTACTCCATTTTTGAAAAGTAATGATTACAATTACAATTGCTTTGAAAAAGTAATTGATTTCATTACTGATTACTTTCTGCCTTTTACTTCAATGGGATATAGTTTATTATTACACTATCCCTCGTGGGAACAATGGGAAGTAAAGCAGTATAATAATAATAATAATAATAACACTTTGGCCAGCCGCTGTTTTGTCGCGGTTCTCGGACGAGAAGGCCATGGTTACCCCTGAACTCCCAACTGCCTCTCTATTCCCACGCTTCTCCTCTCCTCCCAACACTCGGAGACGAACTGCTTGATGACATCCCTTGCCCCATTCTTCCCAATCTCACCGATTAGCATATCAACCCTCTCCTTTGAGTATCCCCCTAACCACATGTCCTTCATTCTCCCATCCATCCCACTTCCCCATTATACTCCCAGTGAATCTCATTCTTTTAGACTGATACTTTGGGCATTCTAGAAGAAAGTGTTCCAGGGTCTCCACCACGCCCAAGTTACACATCTGGCACTCCTTTTCGCTGTTTTTCCCAATTTTCCCCTCAGCTCCAGGGACCGCGACCTCAGCTTGAACAACAGTGACCCCCCAAAGGTGCCATCAAGGTACTCTTCAAAACCAGGCTTCTCTTTATCACGCAGGCCACCCAAAGATCTCTTTGATTTGACCCCCTCTCGCCAATTACGGTTACAATCCTCCATGACCCTCCATGACCTTTTCTTTTTGCCCTGGTTTGCCCCAACGTCAAGGTCCGAGATCTCCAATGAGTAGTTTTCTACTAGCTCCCTCACTTGGACCATCCACCCCGTCTTGATATTTGAGTTGAAAGTTCTCAGGAACATTACTTTACACCATCGGCTATCGGGGAGATTTACCAAATAATTAAGATAACCGAGTTTCAATAGGTCTATCCTGTCCTTGATCCTCATCCACCCAAGCTCACCCCTGATCGCTTCTAGCGCTGCGGCATTACTCGTGCCTGTTATCCATCGGCCTGCATCGTTCTGCAGGATTTCCAAGCTCTTTACGGCTGTGTTGGTTAGGGGTACAACTTCCGTACCGTATGTTATACTTGGCAGACCCACGATTTCCCAAATAGTTTTCCCCACGAAAACCTTATTGAAACTCTTTCTCCCTATAAGTTTCATTTGGTTAAGGATTCGCTTCCCCTTCAGAATCTATTAATTTGTGTGGTTTCGGTAGATGCCTCTTCCTGTGAAGTTTATATTTACCCCCAAATACTCGTAATCGCTAGTCTCTCCTACACTAAGAAGTCTACTGCTACCTTCCGGAATGCAGAACTCCCCCACTCTCCACCTTCGAGTGGGGTCCACTTTGCGGCCCACGGGTATAACTTTGCTCTTGCTTTCATTAAGTTCGAGTCTCCATTTGCTCCCATATTTCCCAACAATTCCCAGCATCTTCGCTAGCCCCTCTTCGCTGTCTGACACTAGCACCATATCGTCTGCAAAAAATAGCCCTGGGATCTTCAAGTCACCAACTGCAACCCCCTCATCGCTATGCAGGAGTTCATCTCCTAAACCTTTGATGTACAATGCAAAAAGAATTGGCGAAAGGATACACCCCTGTTTTAGGCCTAGATTAGTCTCCATAGGCACACGTTTTGTTGTAATGTTTCCCAGGCTAAGTTCACTCTGTACATCTTTATATAATGCTTTCATAATCCCAACAAACTCGCCCCCAAGCCCAGAGCTTCCAGCTTGCGCCACATACCCTCCCGCCATACTCTATCATATGCCTTTTTAACATCCAAACAGGCCATGAACATCTTTTTCTTTTTTGCTTTCGCGGGTTCTATCATTTGGGATAGCGTGAAAAGATGGTCAGTGACTCTCCTTCCTTTCTTGAAGCCATTCTGGATTTCTCCCAAAAAACCCTTCTCTTCGATCACCTCCTCTAATCTCCCGTGCAGGACTTTACAAAAGACTTTTCCAATGTTGCTGCTGACAGAGATCCCTCGATAGTTATCCAAGACGTCTTTTTCCCCCTTTTTGTGAATAAATGTCACTTTGCTTTCCCTCCACTCCTTTGGGACCTCTTGTTTTTCTATGGCTAAATTGAATAGGGCAGTTAGGCTTTCCAAGAGTTCCTCTCCCCCTTTTTTGATAAACTCGTTAGGAATTTCGTCCACCTCTCCCGCTTTTCCATTCCTTAATTTCGAGATCACCCTTCGCACCTCCTCAGTTTTGATTTCGCTGCAAACGAAGTTCGATAGATTTTCCTCGACCTGGTTCGGACACTCTGGTGGGTTCCCCATGCCCCATCGTTTATCGTTTACCTTTTCCCAGTGCTTGACTAGTTCTAATGCGATTTGATCTCGCTCTTCTGTTACTCTGCCATCTACTTTAATGCTCTGTGGGTTATTCCCTTTGTTACGTTTGTTCGCCCATTTCCAAAATACGCTCGAACTCGACCACCCTGTCGTTCTTATCGTCCTAATAAGACTGCTATTTCGCACTCTCCGGTTGTCGTCTTTAATCTTGTTTACTTTATTTCGTGCTTGTTGGTATTCTTCCTTTGCTACCATGGCCTCATTGCTTTCCACCCCCTTAAGTTTTCTACTTCTCCTGTATGCAGCACATTTAGCTTTTCTAAACTTTATGGCCCTTTTCAGTTCTTCGTTCACTCTGTACCCAAGTTCCCGTGTTGGCACCCTAATCTTTCCTACACTTTCCTTCCCTGCCTCCACTAGGCTCGCAACTATGGCGTCGGCCATCTTCTGGACACTGCCCTCCTTGTGTACGGCGGCAAGCTTTGGTTTCAGTTTTTCTTCGAACTTCGCCCAATCGGCATCCTTTTTGAGTTCCCAAACCTCCTTGAAGCTTCCTTTGCTTTTCTCTGGGTTTTTGGCCCTCATCGTCACTGTAATCAAGTTGTGATCACTATCCAACTCCATTTTTCCCTCATCGTCCACTTCTACCCCTATCACCTCCCTCCATAAAGTCATATCTGTGAGAATGTAGTCAATTATTGATTTTCTGTCGTTTCTCTCCCAGGTCCATTTCCCCTTACATCTAGCGTCCCTGTTCAGAATCTTCAGACCGAGCTCATTTGTGAAGTTCAACAGCTTCCTTCCATTCCTGTTGACTTTCTTGTCCCCACCCTCTATGCCTTCTTCCTTGTCACCTATGTGTCCATTAAAGTCGCCCATCAGAATTATACCGAGACCCCTGTTTTCTAGTTCAGTGATATCGGACCTTAGTGTTGAGTATATTGAGTCATTCCACTCGGGTTTACTTCCCTCCACCGCACAGTACACAATCCCAAGGGCAATACTTTTGTTTCTCAGACTGATCTTTACCCATCCAATTTCTTTTGACACCTCAGCCGAGGTGATGATATCTTCCAGATCTGTGATCAGCGACGGTTTTAAATCCTCTTTAATGTACATGCCTACCCCCCCCCCCCCTTTTCTGCCCCTCCGTTCGCCCTACACCTATCCACACACATCCGCTTACTTGGTCTACCCGTTCCTCGTGTCTTACCCACGTCTCGCTTAAGCCCATGACATCAAACTCCTCTGCCTCGATCAATGTAGCAATTTCACTCACTTTCCGGTGGAGACCCTGGATGTTGCAATAACCCACTTTCAGGGTACCGAGGTTCATTGGCTTCCGCCTACTGGGCCCATTGTTTTCTGGCACTAGTCCTGGTAAACTTATTCTGTCCCCCTCACTCTTGATTACCCCACCTATGTCCACTCTAGTTATACTTGCCTCTGACCTCCCACCCCGCTCCTCTCCAAAAAAGGCTCTGCTACCCGTAGAATTTTATCCCCCAATACCCGCTTCCCCACCTGCTAAGATGCAGCCCGTCACGCCCGTACATGCTCCCATTGCCCCAAAACGTGTCCCAATTGTCGATAACGGGTATTCCCAGATCAACACAGTAGTCCTCCAACTCTTCATTTAGGGCCAAAATCCTTGAGTTCCGTTCGTCCCCACCTCCAAGGACAGGAAGGACCCCGGATACGACTACCCTTGCATTCCTACATAGCAGTTTGCCGACTAAGCCTCTATACGACTCCACCAAACTTACTGACCTTCTCTCCCTTATATTGTTGGTCCCCACATGGACCACCACTACCGGTTCCGGTCCTGACCCTGCCACAATGCCATCTACCCGGTCCCTGAGATCCTCCACCTTCGCCCCCGGAAAGCACAAGACTGTTCGATTGGAACTATCAGGACCACAAACTACATTGTCAATCCCACGTACAATGCTGCTCCCCGCTACAACTAATTTTCTTCTTCTGGCCCCAGTTCCTATATCATCTGCACCTCCTCTCGTTTTGCAAGCTCCTGGCCCCCTCTTTTTCTTGACCGCCCTCCTTACCCCGTCTGGCCTATCATCATCACCAACCATCTCACCCCACACTTTCCCCCTCACTCTCGTCCCCAGTGGTATTTGAGTCTAAAACACTAAACATGTTTTCTAAACACCGCCTAGCAACCTTGGCAGCCTTACGCCGACTCTGGCTTCCGGACTCGACGCAGCCCTGACCTGACGCCACCTTCCGAAATTTCCTACTAGAACCCCCCTCCTCATTTACACCCCCCACATCAAGCATTATTCCCCCACGTTTCCTGCTTCCCAGTTTCCTTTTTGAGTCCACAACGACCTTCCACCCACCTTCAACCTCACCATCGTAAGTAACCTTCAACGGGGTAACTCCAGATACACCGGCCCTCCCCAACCTCCCTCTCAGTTCTGCAATCTCCCGCTCGAATCCAACACACTTCTCTAACAACTGTAAAATATCCCTGCAATTCGCACATACCCCACTACTCTCCATTGGCCGACCACCACCATACCTCATATTACACTGTCTGCACGCCTCCGTATCCTCACTCTCCCCCACCTGCACCCATCGACTCACCTCCCCCAGACCTCCCTTAACACCCATACTTACCTCCGTCTGAACACCCGTCGTGCACTTACCATTCATGACTACAAATATTGTACAGAATCCAATGACCGAAAACGACAAAAACGACAAAAACACCAGGACAACAAACATACTCGAAAAAAGGCAACTAAGGCAAACAAACAACAAAACCGGAAAAACCTATCACCCAAACCTCCTTATTACACCCTACGGTCCTCCCAAACACACTTGCAAAACTAAATATATAAAAACTTCCCTGAAATAAAACTAATATTAAAAACAATACTTATAAACAGTTCCGAGTTGAAAATTTTCTTCTCTCTTCGTGAGTAGTATTCACCCAAAAAAAGTAAACAAGTTCTGTTTTTAGCGTTGAAACGACTTGGGGATTCTGGAGTCGATTAGCCCACACCCAAAAGTTTGTTCGAAGTCGACTAGGCGGCATCCCACTTTCTGCCACCAAGATTTACATAGCAAAACCCCTGCAGTTGAATATTTTTCACCACTTACGAACATTACTGATGCCAGTTCATGTGTGACATATATAGGCATGAGGGGCTATATTTTAAAGGTCAGTCGACAATTGGTATCGGACATCGGTTGGTATTGGCAAAAGGATGTTTCCCAGTCTATAAAATTGCCGATATTTTCCCAGCAATTTTACATCCTATGATCCTAAAAATCCATAAAAATTTCAGCAGTCGTCATCGCTTTTTGATCGGATTTCCGGAAAAAAAAACCCTGGGATGTTCTGTGTTTTCAAACACTGTTGTCGATATATTTGCAACATATGGTTAGTGGTAGTGGTATTTTATTCCAATAAATCATTGTTCAGTGTTGTTCTCGTTCATTTGTGGTACAGAAGTGGTACCCCTAAACCAAACGGCTGTAAAGAGCTTGGAAACCCTGCAGAACGATGCAGGCCGGTGGATAACTGGGTCGAGTAATGCCGCGGCACGAGAAGCAATCAGGGGAGTGGGAAGGGGAGCTTGGGTGGATGAGGATCAAAGAGAGGATATACTTATTGAAACTCGGTTATCTTAATTATTTGGTAAATATCCCCGACAGCCGATGATGTAAAGTAATGTTCCAGAGTATTTTCACCCCAAATACAAAGACAAGGTGGATGGTCCAAGTGAGTGGGCTAATAGAGAACTACTCATTGGAGATCTCGGACCTAGACATAGGGGCAAACCAGGGTAAAAAAATCGTCAGAGAAAGGGTCATGTAGGATGGTAATCGTAATTGGCGAGAGAGAGTCAGATCAAAGAGGATCTGGGTGGCCTGCTTGATAAAGAGAAGCCTGGTTTGTAGAGTATCTTGATTGCACCTTTGGGGGGTCACTGTTATTCAAGCTGAGGTCTCGGTCCCTGGAGCTGAGGGGAAAAATTGGGGAAAACATAGAAAAGGAGTGCCAGATGTGTAATTTAGGCGTGGTGGAGTCCCTGGAACACTTTCTACTAGAATGCCCAAAATACCAGTCTGAAAGAGTAAGATTAACTGGGAGTATAATGGGGAAGTGGGATGGGAGAATGAAGGACATGTGGTTAGTGAGAGACTCAAAGGAGAGGGTTAATATGCTAATCGGAGAGATTGGGAAGAATGGGGCAAGGGATGTTATCAAGCAGTTCGTCTCCGGGTGTTGGGAGCAGAGAAGACGCGTGGGAACAGGGAGGCGGATGGGCGTACAGAGGTAACCAAGGCCTTCTCACCCGAGAACCGCGACAAATCAGCGGCCGGCCGAAGTGTTATTATTACCAATTTCCGAATGTCAAGAAAGGAAAATTCTCAGTACTCATGCGCAATGTATATACCACTGTCTTGTCACTTCTGTCAAGAATTAAGCATAAAACACGCATACTGGTAAAATAGTACTGGTAATCAATGCCTGGGTGGACGTATTCTAAAATGGGTCTTAAGTTACCATAAGCTCCAATAATAAATATTCCTATACTGGTGACTTCAAATTATAGAATAGTCACAAGACTTTTTTCCCCTTTTTCATTTGAAGACAACTCCACCAATTGCATTTTTTTTCTTTCCCCCAAATAAGTTAACGTAAAGCAATCCTGCTACGAGTGTTGGCCATGCCATTCAAATATGAGTCACTTAATCTGAACAAACCAGTAGTTGAGTGTGTTGCACCACAATAAAACAAAGGCCAAGTATTTCCTCAATTCAGATTAAAATCAATTGTTGTAAGAACAGAAGTATTGATTTGAGGAGGTGTCGGCCTAATGTATTAAAATTTGTTAAAGTGCTGATCATTATTGAAATTAATGATTCAATGGAAATTATACATGTACAGAACCAAATTTAACTATGTTATAAACTGTCATAACTTGACATGGATATAAAAACATATCTTTGGTAAAGGAGATTTAAAACTTTGTAATGACAACATGGCTACTCATTATTGAATTCTTATTCTCTTTGGTGACCACTTTCTCTTAGATCTTCTTTATTTTTATCAAACTTTAAACAAATAGTTGATAACAATCAAAACAGCACTGCGTTTACAGCGGCACAATTAGCTTGATGTTGAGAGTGTACTTACAATGAACATTAAAATAAAGACATAAAACATTAAATTTTCAGTGTTTTGAACTGTTGGTTCAACACTAAACATTTGATTATTTATGATCACAATTATTCAAAACTGTTAGAATGTGAACTTCAAATTATCAAGTTGGTGCTAAACAAAACGGCTGTAAAGAGCTTGGAAACCCTGCAGAACTACGTGGGCCGTTGGGTAACGGGGTCGAATAATGCCGCAGCACTAGAAGCAATCGGGGGTGAGCTTGGGTGGTTGCGGATCAAGGACAGGATAGACTTATTGAAACTCGGTTATCTTAATTATTTGGTAAATCTCCCCGACGGCCGATGGTGTAAAGCAACGTTCCAGAGTATTTTAAACTCATATACCAAGACAGGGTGGATGGTCCAAGTGAGGTAGTTAATAGAGAACTACTCATTGGAGATCTCGGACCTAGACGTAGGGGCAACCCAGGGTAAAGAAATCGTCAGAGAAAAGAGTCGTGGAGGATGGTAACCTTAATTGGCGAGAGGGGGGCCAAATCAAAGAGGTCTTTGGGTGACCTACGTGATAAATGGAAGCCAGATTTTGAAAAGTACATTGATGGCACCTTTGGGGGTCACTGTTGTTCAAGCTGAGGTCTCGGTCCCTGGAGCTGAGGGGAAAAACAGTGAAAAGGAGTGCCAAATGTGTAATTTAGGCGTGGTGGAGACCCTGGAAAACTTTCTTCTGGAATGCCCAAAATACCAGTCTCAAAGAATAAGATTCACTGGGAGTATAATGGGGAAGTGGGATGGGAGAGTGAAGGACATGTGGTTAGTGAGTGGCTCAAAGGGAAGGGTTAATATGCTAATCGGAGAGATTGGGAAAATGGGGCAAGGGATGTCATCAAGCAGTTCGTCTCCGAGTGTTGGGGGGGAGGGGGGAGAAGAAGCGTGGGAATAGGGAGGTAGTTGGGAGCACAGGGGCAACCAAGGCCTTCTCACACGAGAAAAGCGACAAATTAGCGGCCGGCCAAAGTGTTATTATTATTATGTTAGTCAGATATTCATGGCTGTTGTCACATTTTCTGACTTTCTGTTGAACACAAAATATCTTATTAGCTGCAAGTCTCAAAAGATAAATTTTGATAGATTTTTTTAAAAGCTTGTATACACAATTTATAGAAATGTAACCATAAATAATCACAAAAGTAATCGTGATCACTGTCAATTTATAAGTGCAGTTGATTACTTTTGATGACTTGTAATCACGAAATACCACGATTAATGATTACTTAAAAAATTGTAATCGATTACAGACGATTACGATTACTGATTAAGATTACCCCAGCCATGCTGCCGGTAACACTGGTTTGATTGACTGTTGACGATGATGGTTGTGAAGATTTAATTTACCTCTATCCTTTGTTACAAAAAATCTCTGCCTATTTGGACGTAATCCACCCCCCCCCACCCCCCACGGTCGGTAAGTTTCATTGCGGTAATACATATATGCAATAATTTATATTATTACCGGCATGGTTTATATTATTTGTTCTTTTTATTTACCCCCAGGCTAGGTCAAAAAGGAAAAATTAAATTTTTTTTTGTCTCTCTTCCTGTCTCTGATAGTTTCAGCTACCGGACCATATTTACCGGAAGTTAACTGTAAGTCCATTAGTGGTGAGTTATTAACTGTTAATACGTCCTTGATGCTGCTTAGTATAATATATTGTGTCATAATGTATTCAAAGGCCAATTATATTTATTTTTCAGAATTTCTAAGGTCATGTCCATACTCAGTTTTAACTCTAATAAATAGGATATTTAGGCGTTGCCGGTTGCTGTCGTTTCCCCCTCCTGTCATTGATCGTATTTTACATGATAACAACAATTTTATATTCACAGGTCGGATTAAGATGCAGTTTCATCATCTACGGACCTTCCGCGGGTATACAGGTATTCTGGTGTTAGGACGACACAAGAGACTAGTACTGCTGAGACATATGTAGAATCGGGAGCCTTCGGGAATTCCTTGAACGATTCTGGTCTCTAGTCTGATCATAAGGTCGACTAGCAGTACATGATCGGGTACAATTGGCACAGGTGTCAATTATACTGGGTCCTTAACTGACGCGTCAGTGTCAGGGACAACAGTTAAAAGTCTCGGTCAGAATCTATGGACTAGAAGTGTGGACGTTGCGTCGGGTAAGAGCGCAACAAATGGGGGTGACTGCTATAAAAACTTCCGCTAAACTAGTCGTTCCACCTAAATAAGCCCACACACTGAGTTTCAGTTTTCATTCTAGTCATGAAAGCCCTTGCGGATTGGTTAACTCGCAGTTCAGGCTTTCACGAAGCTCAGTACTCTGCAAGCTTTCAGTCTCAGTCTTATGATACATCGGACGCACTCTATTCCAACTGTATCAATGCACAAAGCTTGCAGAGAGTTCAGGTTAGCAGCCAGGGAGCGCCTACACCTCAGACCTGGCTCTTTCCTCAGATCTTACCCCGCTCATTCAGCGGATCGGATCCTCATCTTCCGAGCGCATCGTTACCGCCGCCTTATGCGCCAGGTTGACGAGAGAGTACCGCACATATATCACCTCTTCATGTGCTGCCTATTCGGCGAGGTACCATGCAAGCGACACCGAAGTTCCATCTTATGTGAGCGCTGCTTCGGGTAAAGGCGCAACATTTTTTGGGGGGTGGGTGGTGGTGGGGGGGGGGGGGCGCAAAACGTGCTCGCGTAACCAAACTTCCCAATCATATTCACAGGTATTTATGTCTTTATGTATTCAGTGTCCGAGTCGACGGCCTTACTGTTATAGTTGCATCAGGTAGGTGCGCAACTTATGTGGTGTCGGCTATACAGGTTCACTTAGCCGCACTTCCCAATCTAGCTCACACACTAACGTGTTTAGATTTATTATTTTAATCATGAAAGCTTTTATTCCGGATCAGCTTCCGGTGCTATGGCGTCAGGTCTACCGGTTTCAAGAGCCTTCCCTATGTCCCTATGTCTATGGACTCATGACATGAGTGTTGCGTTTGATAAAATAGCAATATATGGGGGTATTGTACGAACTCCGCCAATGCTTTCAGCAGCGCTGTTCCATTTAGCTCACGTACTGACTTTCTTTGTTATTCTTCTTTTCATGAAAGCCATTTAACATTCCGTAAGCAGTCAGTCTTTTTTTATCCGTCCGAGTCGCTTATTTCCGGGTGCGTTAATCAGCTAGGCATATGGAGAGTACAGATAAGCAGTCAGGTAGCTTTCTGTCCTTGGTATTCTCCTTTCTAACTCCGCTCGTGCAACGAATTTCCGCGTACCTGATACATTGCCGCCTTCACTTAGGTCAGGCAGTCGAGATAGTGTTGGTCTTGCACGTCATGTTTTGCCGATACTGATGGGCATTTTTCTAGCGGTACTTTCGATTCGTCATGTCCATTGAGTGTGACCTGTTGGTCTCCATTAGTTATCACTGGTCTTCTGTTTCCCTTGATATATCCCTACATTGTATGTTTCTCCTCTGATACTCCTTTGATTAAGATTGGGCTGCGGTAGGAGTTTACGGACTCGGAACGTGAGCGTTACGTCAGATAAGTACGTACCACATAAGAGTGTTCGCTGTACTCTTGCTCCGCCCACATATAGCACCCTCCAATTGTAAAATCATATGCTAAAGTTAATAGCTTCTTGTTTGTCTAAAAGTCAGTCTGCAGGTAGTGTGGACGTGCGATAGATCCTACTGTGTTTCCTCAACCTCAGCATGATGTTAGCTTTCATGGCCATTCGAGTTATAAATCTGACGCACACCCTTCTGGATATGTTAATGTACATAGTTTATGGTAACACAGTTAAACTATAAGGCTTCCGCCTACTCCTGGCTTAGTCTGTCACTTTCCTTGCTTCTTAACTCGCTTCGTCGGCTGAATCTCGCGTACCTGAAACTTGTCCAATCCTTTCTATGACTCCGGTCGTCGAGATAAAGTCGAGCACTTTTCCCAGTCATGCCGTTCCGATTCTGATCAGTACCCGGCATGAGATATTTGTGATTCTTCGCATTTTGCTTGAGTGTCTGACTGTGCTGTTCAATAATGTTTACGCACCTTTTCTTTCTCTACATAGATCCGCATATTTACTTAATGATTCCCCTTGGGGATGGAATCATTCTTCCATTATTTTCAGTTCCATTTCCTTAAAAAGTTGCTTCTTTTACGCTCAACAATCTATGGCGTCTGTACTGAGTGGTGACTTTTCTCACCCGATCTGTCTGCCGTCGTGATTTTGTCTTCGTCTTCTTGCCTTTACATGTTTTATCTTGACCAAGACACTTGCTGTGAAGTATATTTTGACGAACAAAATCTGGCATTTTACATGACTCTCATTATTCATGTTCGTAAGATTTTACTTTAGAATATATATTCCTGAGGCTAAAACCGGAATAAGTTCTTTGTTTTTCTCTTCATATGTCTACGGGGGAGATAAAAATTGCCACTTCGTCTTTTCAGTCTTCCTCTCCATTGAAGCCGTTACAATCCACTTTGGCTTATGTCACTTTTTCACCCACCACATCCTTTGGGAGCTTTGCTATCGTCACCGTGATAATAACTCTCTCTAGCTAGAAAGCGACCTAGGTCATTCACAACGAAGAGTCTATACAGTTCTAGGAGTCTTCTCTTTCTTGTGCCAACTGGTATGGTTATTTCAGATCCTTTTAGCTCATCTGACCCAAAGGGCCATGTGAGCTTTCGCCATCACTTGGCGTCCGTCGTCGTCCGTAAACTTTTCACATTTCCATCTTCTTCTCTGGAACCGCTGAGTCGGTGTGAACCAAACTTGACAGGAATGGTGTATGGGAGGTCCCCTACAAACGATCCTCATTTTGTTCCCGTCGGATGAAAAACATGGCTGCCAGAGGCATTCTTTGATTCTGGTTGGTGGATTTTCAAAAATCATCTCCTCTGAAACTAAAAGGCCAAATGTTTTGAAACTTCACATGATTGATCACTTTGACACCCTCTACCAACAGTCCTCATATAATGCTGATGGGGTCGCAAACATGACCCTAACTGCGGCTTATAGTTAATATAGAAACCTTATGGGAAATCAGTTTCATCTTCTCTGGAACTACTGAGCCGATGTGAACCAAACATTGCAGGAATGGTCTATGGGAGCTCCTTAACAAAAGATCCTCATTTTATTCCCGTGGGATGGAAAACATGGTCGCCAGAGACATTCTTTGATTCTGATTGGTGGATTTTGAAAAATCTTCTCCTCTGAAACAACAAGGCCAAATGTTTTGAAACTTCACACGATTGATGATTGGGGCACCCTCTACCAACGATCCTCATTTAATGTTGACTGAGTTGCAAACATGGCCGCAATTGCGGCTTATAGTTACTATAGAAACCCTATGGGAAATCACATTTTCATCTTCTCTGGAACTACTGAGCCAATGTGAACCAAACTTAATGTATGGTCAGTCCTGTGAAACATTCATCATTCTGTTTCGCGCTCATGAAGGATCATGGCAGCCAGATGCATTCTTTGATTTTGATTAGAATAACTGAGGGATATGTTGTTCTGCCAAGTGAGCGGTCACAGGCTCTTTAGAGCCTCTTGTTTGCATACTTGCTCAGTGTTTTTTGGACAGGTTTTGTTATTCCAAAACAATGTTCTTTCTGTATTCCATGTACTGGCTTTCTCCTTTGGAATGGAATTTATAGCTCATCAGATTTCGGTCCAGTCATTCTGGACGCAGGCAGGATTCCTTTTTTCTCAGGCATTTGGGTTGGCAACACTATTCTAGTGTTTGGTCGACGGTCACTATCATATTTTATATGGAGTATATTCACATTCTTTACGAACATAATTCATGACCATCCTTCTAGAATTTTCTGCCTTGCATTTGTTACCGTATTGGGGAGCCTGGCTCCCTTTCCCCCATTTCACTGATTATACACTTACCTTTCAATCAGATGAATCTCATTATATAATAAGAGGGATCTCATCAGGGAATGACTTGCTGCGTTTTCAGGCTTATCACCCTTGCTTCATGAGGTCTTCTTCGTAATTTTTTGTAACGAACCCCACTAACTCTCTGACGTCACGTTCTGTTTCGTGCCCTAGTAGGCGGTCCAATCTGACACGTTTTCTATCGATTTGACAATTATTCTGTTGTTTTTGAAACAGAAGAAGCAATAAACAGCAATTGAAGACTATATTTTAGCATGTTTAAAATTTTAGCATCTATCTTCCTTTGCTTATACTTGGTTTTCTTTCTGAGGATTGGGGTAGGGGTGTGAATATATTGTCCAATTTTATCCACATTACCCTTCTACTACGTTAAAAAGTTATTTACTGATATTCTTCGATTACTTCTTAACCTGTATGAGTCTCACTCAAGTGGGCAGGATCTCTTATAATACCACTACTCTAGATATTAGAATCCTGCCTTCTTCATAAGCATCAGCTTATATGTCATTTTAATTTTGGGCATTATTCTTTCTGAGTCTTCATGAGATGAATATTTGCTTTGGTTTAAACTGTAAATATTGTGTTAACATTCTTTCTCTGTATGTCTCGTTAATAAAGTTTCATCCCATTTTCTAGAATATATATTTTATTCTGGAATCAAACAAAATCAAACTCTTTATCCCTGTAGGTACAGATACTATGGGGCCTGCCATATTTTATCGTTAATCAAAGTTTTTGTTTGTGGGAATTAAATAATACATCCACATATTATATTTTATATTGTGTTCTGATTATATGTTCATGTTATTTTTCATCATTTTCCTTTGTAACCCAATTCTTGGGAAATGCTGTATTGTTATTATATACTATTGTCACTCTGGCATTAATTACCTATCATGCTTAAATATGACCTCCATTGTATCTTTTAATCAGACACGATGCGCATTATACTCCCTCCGCCGTTTTTTTAGCACTTTGTGTTACTTTGTAAGTTCGGAAAAAATTAAAATCAAGTTAATACCAAATTTTATTTTTTATTATACTTAACATAGTAACTCAAAAAGAGTGCCCTACGGGTAATATAAACTGTTATTTATATGTGCTTGCCTCCCCGCACTCATGTATACATGCGTTATTGTCTTTTGAAAATTCGAAAATTGACTTTGCGCATCTTTCACCAGGTTTTTCGTTCCTACGCAAATCGGTACCTGGTGAACTCGGTTAGGTTTAAATTTTGAATTTCAGCAATTTTAACCCTCTCCTCCTAAAGGGTTTTTATTAGGATTCTCCAAAATTTGCCCTCCTTTTCACCCGAGAAATAATAAATGGAATAGGCACTTTATGTTACTTTGGTAAGTCTAATCAAAAATAGAATTTGGTATACAATTTTAATTTCTCGCAATAAATATTTCATAAAATCAAGCTATGAAATATTTTCTGTGATGAATGTTCTAATACTTGGCCAGATGATATGATTGGATGGATGTCGTGTATCGTATTGAAGCAGCTCTCATTTCCTTTTTCATATCTGGCTGAAGCAACGTCTGTGTACCACAAGTTGCCTCGTATATCACAAACTTAATAGAGGGGCCCAGCATCTTCAATGCCATGATGCATGTGTACAAAACAAATCATACGTGAAAAATCAGCAGTGCACGTTTTGTCAGAAAATGGCTGGCTGATGTGAACTCGACTTAAAATGTATATTCGTGTACTACACCCTTGACCATTTGTGTTAAAGTTCATTTCTTATCAACCTACCTCACAGTTGTTTACAACAGGCTTGCACTGCAGTGGAAGTCCCTAACTCGGAAGTATACTTTCTATTTTGTTCTTTCCCAAGCGATTTGGGAAAGAAAAAGTGGTGCAAAAGCACCAAGAGAAAATAAGCCAAACTGGGTCGTGTGCGGCCAGTGCACACCCAGTAGGGGACACTATTCTCTGTACTAAATCCATGGAATTCCGGTACCAGTGCGCAAACGTGTAACCAAAGTGTCATTCTTTTTTTCTTCCGCCATCTAACCAAGATGCGTTTGGATTTTGCTATTGAATCAGTGATACTAACACTGGTTCTTCACAACATTCCTGTTCGGAAGTTTGGATATTAGCTGCTGTTTTCCATTGAATAATACAGGGCTGTGTTTTTATTGTATATTCTTTCGTTAAATTAATCACATTTTTGTCGTATTTACCTTCTTCTTTGTGTCGGTCGCATGCGTTTCTCGTGTGCCGTGCGGTTCGGTCTTTGTTATATATTTATATGCTGTCCTTTTGGATATTGCTGTTATTGGAGTTAGGTGTCAGTGGGGCTGTTTTGGCAGCATTTCTGCCCTCCGTTGAGGGTAGAATTTCTGCCTGTTTGTTCCTTTTTGGCTGTTTTGGGTTCTTATGTGTTCCCGCAGGGCCTTTATTTCCTGTCACCTTCCTCTGGTAGTTGGAGTGTTCTGATTTTTATTTATTTTGGGTTCACGATCCCATCAACTGCTCACTCGTCCGATATGCCCACGATGGTTCCTTGTGGGCAATGCTTACTTCCGAAGTATGTGGAGTACTATCATGCTTCATGCTCAACTTGTAATGGGCAATCGTCTGATCGAACCCGTGGGCTCTGTGGGTCTTTGTCATCCACCTTTTGGGCTTCCGTGAACCGTGCGGTGCGTTCTCATGGCCGTTCCTCCCGCGCTCGCGGTAAAGGGGAAAGCTGTCGGTCGGGGCCTCCCGACACGACCCTGTCTGGTGAGAGTTCTACTCCTCCATGGGAGATTTGCAGTCTATTCTTGCAGTGGATATTTCTGGGAAGGAGGTGCCTGGTTCCGAGACTGTTGTCCCTCTCCAGTCGACATCTGAGGCTGTCAGTGGGGTTGTAACTCCTCACGTGAAGCCGAGCTCGGTTGCTCTCTCCGCTTTTCCACCGGTGTCAACAGCTACCGACGTATCGTCTGCTGCTGCTCCGTCGGTGATGTCTTCGGTCTCCGTTTCAGCCGGCCTCGCCTTATCCGTGCAGGGATATCTGCTCATTTGGACGTGGTATATCGGCCTCATCCTTCCCTAGCTTCAACTCGGCGAAGTCGAAAGGGGTTGCCGGCCGATTCCTCTGCTGTGATCTCTCAGCCATCGAGCAACGCAGGTTTTGCTTTGGATTCAGATGTCTATAGTGGTGTCAACATGGACTCTGTTGCGCTTCCGTCCACGCACTCTGTTCTGTCGGCCAGGTTTGTCCCCGCACTCCAGATCCTCGGGGTATTTCATACCCCTATAAGCATCAGCTTTCAGATGCATCGGCTGCCATCCGTCGTTCCGCGTCGGGTGTTCTTGAGGATCGTGACCCTTCGCTGGATAAGAGGTCAGATGCGAAGCCACTTTGCCTGGCCCTTCCAACGTCGGGCCGACAGATTCGGGTCGTGAGCTTAGAGAGGCCCACTCCTTGCTCACGCAGGTTCTTTCCAAGAGCCTTCCCGTTGCCTCCAGCGAGGCTACTAGTGGTTTCCAGGCGCCCCCGGCGATTGGAAGCCCTACATCATGGGAGGCATCGGCTGATATGCCCGAGATGGGCTATGTGTCTCCCAACTCTGGAGATGGATCAGACACACCTGACGTTGAGAGCCATCAGTCTTCTGAATTGGGGGCGGCTCTTGACTTTGTTTTTGGGTTCCTTCCGGAGTTTAAACCGTCAGACCAGCCGGGGGTTTCAGCCAGCCCGCGAGCATCAGTCGCGCGCCTACAGCCTGCGTAGCAACCTGCTTCTGGGCGTTTTCGACCGTACCAGTCGGCGCAGGTGGTCGAAGTTGTTGCAGCATTGGACTCTAAGCTGAGAACTATGGCTATGAAGACTTCATTCTTCACTAGAGCTGATACCTTTTCCCTCCTGTGGGTTTTCGTTCCTACGATGCCTCCAATCAGTCGGTCTGCAAGACGGTGACGGTCTTTGGATCAGGACTCCTCCTCCCTCGGGCTTTCGAAGCCCAAGTCGGCCGTTATTCCTATGGCGACTTTAAAGTCCCTGTTGGTCTTATCCAGAGAGATGCTGGGCATGCTTTCTCTCTCCTTGGCTGCTTATATGCCTGCAGATTAGTTCGATGACATACAGGCTCCTTTGCGTGTGCTTTCTAAGGTGCTGATGCACCTTATTCACACACATGCTTGTAACACGGCTAATCTGGAATTAGTTCGCCGGGACGCAGTTTTGGACACCAGCCGTTCCCTTCCTGAACTGCAGCACGCTGCTGCACTTCGATTCGCTTTGTTGGGTCCACGTTCATTCCATGATCCCGGGGCGACGGTCCGGAATGACATCCTGCGTCAGTCCAAAGATCAGCTGCTACTTCGCCAGCTTGATCCGACTTCTGTTGAAGGCCGAGGTCGTTCCAAGCCTAACAATCGCCCTTCTGCTTCGTCGGCGAAGTCATAAGCTGGTCTTCCTGCCTCTGCTTCTTTCTCTTACTCACGTGGTAAGGGTAAGCGCCGGTAGAACAGAGGGAGGTGTCGGGAATCTTCTGCTTGTAGAGGAGGTGGTTTCTACTCTCGTGGACCTCGCCTGGGCTCGAAATTAAAGTTCTCACCTCGATTCGTTCCATGTTTTAGGAAGGATATCCGAGTTTGCAGGCCGTTGGGCCACAGTCACAACCGATCGTTTGGTGTTAGATGTTGTTCGGTCTTGTCTGCGGATATCCTTCCGGAGGCACCCCACTTTTGCGGTGCCGCTTCCAACTCAAGTTCCTTCAGACAGTTCACGTCGGGAACTTTTGATCACGGAGATCGAGGTCGTCAAGAACATTCATTCAGTGGGATTTTATTCCTAACTGTTCTTGATGTCGAAGAAGGACGGCCGACTTCGAACGGTTATCGATCTGAGTGTCCTGAACCAGTCTATCATTGCTCCCAAGTTCAGCATGGAGACTTTCAGGTCTGTTCGCCGCTCCATTCACCAGGGAGATTTCGCTTCCAGCATCGACCTGCGAGACGCTTACTTTCACGTTCCGATTCATCGGACATCGCGAAAGTATCTCAGGCGTGTTTACCAGTCCAAGGCATGCCGTTCGGCCTCAACATCGCTCTTTGGGACTTCACCCGACTGATGTTGCACGTGATAGCCTTCCATCGCACACAGTACAGAGTGACTACTTCAGCGTATCTGGACGATATCCCCCAGAGGCACTCCAATGCTGCTCTTCTGGAGTCTGATGTCGACACACTGTGGAACCTGCTTTTGTCGCTAGGGTTCCGAATCAATGAGAAGTCGGACCTGGTCCCTTCTCAGTAGTTTTGTTATCTGGGGATGGACTTCCATACTCAGCTGAATACGGTGGCGGTTCCCCGGGCGAGGGCAGTGATTCTCGCGGCTTTCGCCCTGACTTTGACCCAGTCCACGTCTGCGACAGCTTGGAGTATTCTCCGGTTGCTCGGTCTCTGCGGTTCGGTGATGAATCTCAATCCTTAAGGTCTGCTGCATGTCAGACCTCTCCACTACTTTCTGCTCAGTCGTTGGGGACCGAATGTCGATCCTTTGGATCTGGAGCTTTAGTTACCAGCATATCTCAGTCGTCACCTTCTTCCCTGGAAGGATGTTCAGTGGGTTATGCAGGGAGTTCCATTGGACTTGCCCACGTCCGATCGTATTCTGATGACAGATGCCAGCGATCTGGAATGGGTCGCGACATTGGATCCTCTAGGTCTTTCCCTTCATGGTGTTTGGGACCAGGATCAAGCAGCTCTTCACATCAACCAGAAGGATCTTCTTACTCTTCTTCTGAGTTTCCGGCAGTGGATCCCTCACCTTTCGAATCGTCAGGTCCTTCTGACGGTGGTCGCTTACATTCGGAACCAGTGCGGCACGCATGTACGAATTGGCTGGGGATTTTCTACTGCTCACTCAGGACGTCAATTCCGGTGTGGTGGATCGTCACAATGCCGGTCGTCTGAACGTCCTAGCCGACACGTCGGGAGAGGGTCATTTCCACCGAGTGGGTGCTTCACAGAGCAGTGTTCCAGTCGCTTTGCAATCTCGGTCTATTTGCGACCCGTTGGAACCATCAGGTGGACACTTTCGTGTCCCCGTGTTCAGATCCTCTGGCTTTCGTCCTGGACACTCTGTCACCCGATTGGAACGATTTAGTCGGCTACGCCTTCCCGCCGATTTCGATTCTGCCTCAGGTTCCAGCCAAGATACGAACCTGCAGTTGTTGAATCATTCTGATCGCTCCCCTGTCGCCTCAACAGGTGTGGATCAATCAGCTCCGCTCTCTGTTGGCGGCGGTTCAGGTACGTCCCGAGGAGGCTTCACGTCGACCCGACTTCATTGTGTCTTCACGCATATCTTTTGTCGGTACATTTCTCCTCCCAAGAGGTTTTTCGAGACGAGCTATGGAGTGCATTTCTTCAAGGCGGTTTAGCCTATGCGGCTAAGTGGAAGGTCTTCTGTCGATGGTGTGCTGATCACTCGGTTGATTATGCCAACCCTTCGATTGCACAGATTGTGGAGTTTCTGGTATATCTGTTTGATTCTCGGGGGTCTCCAACCTGTTACCATCAAGGGGTACAGGTCTGTGCTTTCGGAGACCTTTTCTTATGTGGGAAAGCGTCGGATGTATCGTATCGGCACTAATCAGTTCCTCTCCAAGCTTATTCGGCACTTTTCTTTGAAAAATGCCTAGGGTTTTGCAGCTGTCTCCATCTTTCTTGGGTGCGGATTTGTTTGGGGGGGGGGGACGCCGTTCGAACCATTATCCCAGGTGGAAGGGTTAACGAGCTTCACGCCCTCTCGGTTGCTCCGGCCTTTTGTAGGAGCTTCGTCAACAGTGTTACTTTTACAACGGATTGCTCTTTTTTCTGGCCAAGAATCAGATACCAGAAACTACTCCGCCTCCTGTCTGTGTCGGGGCTCTTCCTTCAGTTGAGGGTAATCGCGCTTTGCTCTGTCCGGTTCGTGCATTTCGCATTTACCTCAACCGCACGCAGTTTATCGGGAAAGGCAGGAAACGATTCTTTCTGTCTCTTTTGCCTGGTCGACAGAAGATCTCTCCGCAATCCATTTCTAGGTGGATTTGTCTTGCTATTCGAGCGCCATACGCTCGTTTGGCGAGTGACAATTGTATTACAATCGCATTTCTGCCCACGGGGTGCATGCATTGTCTACCCCCTGGGCTTATGCTAACTCCGTTAAGCTGTAGGACGTTATGCAGGCAGCCTACTGGAGAAATGCATCTGCTTTCTCCACCTTATACCTGTGTCAGTTGCAGGAGCTGTCTGAGGACCTTTGTTTTCAGGACCTCTTTATTCTGCTCAGGCTGTTATCGACCCTAGCCATTAGATTATTCTTTCAGGGTCGTTTCCAGCTCTGTGTTGGGTCACTGTCCTTTCTATCTGTGTGTCACACGTGGCCATACGCCTCATCTCTCGTCGTCTATTTCAGTGTTTGTTATGTGATGGTTTTATAGGCCATGGGTACTCTTCTGTCCACGGCTCCAGCGCAGTCGGGTTATGTGGGAGTTGGTTATGTGATTCCCTCCTCCTATTGTCTATTCAGCCTGCTGTAAACAATTGTGAGGTAGGTTGATATGAAATTTAAATTTTATAGCAAATTTCCTTTCTTATAGTATCGACCACAATTGTTTACCTGGAGGCCCTCCCGTCTTCTTATTCGGGTAGGAATCCTTCCTCCCCGCTGGTCACATAACTCCAATGTTGGCGGATTCAAATAGAATGCCACGTTGGTTATACGTCTGAGTGCTGGTACCGGAAAGCCGTGGATTTAGTACAGAGAAGAGTGTCCCCTACTGGGTGTGCGCCGGCCTCACTCTACCCAGTTTTGGCTTATATTTTTTAGGTGCTTTTGCACCACTTTTTCATTCCCAAATCGCTTGGGAAAGAACAAAATAGAGAGTATACTTCCGAGTTAGGGACTTCCACTGTAGTGCAAGCCTGTTGTAAACAATTGTGGTAGGTATAATAAGAAAGGAAATTGACTATAAAATTAAAATTTTAATAGTAAAAAAATAAGCAGCAATTGTAAAATTAATAATTTGGTAAATATGGGATTAAAAAGAAACTTGAGGTGACGAACACATTGAAATGTGACTGCGTCTAGTCTGAATCAAGTTGCGTATTTTCGTTGCTTTGCGAAACGAAACGTACATATGGGTTTTAAAACGAAATTTTAGGTGACGAACCCATTGAAATATGACTGCGTCTAGTCTGAATGAAGGGGTGTGTGTGTGTGTGTGTTTGGGGGGGGGGGGGGGGGGTGCTCAGTAGGTAGAGGTGCAGGCTGCAAGCCGAGAGATCCTCGGTTCGAATCCCACCTGCGGCAACCGCGTTGTGTCCTTGGGCAAGCCACTTCACCCCATTGCCCACGTAGTGGCACGATGACATTGTGTATTACGGCGACCGCACTCTGATGGTGCACCTGTCTTCAACCAATGTTAACTCTGCGGGTGAAGAGTTGACAGTTGTTCGGTGGTTCTCTCACCCGTAAAACTGTCGAAGCCATGATTAGCCATTGTGCAGAAATATGTGGCCTTAAACACCAATAAATAAATAAATAAATAAATAAATAAAATAGTCTGAATGAAGTTGCGTATTTTCGTTGCTTTGCTAAACGAAACTATGGACTATAATTATCAAAGCCTAACATTCTAAACGCATTGACGTAGATAAAGTATTGTCAATACCAGTCATTTTGGAGTTTGTCTAGTTGAGTAATACGTTAGGGAATACGTGAAAAAGGCTGTGATTGGCGATAACCATCATATTTGTCTCTCCATCATGCTTCGCACTTGTTAAGTGTTTTGTAAATAAAGATAACGTGAGGAGGCATACGCCATCAATATGCTGACAAAGTCTATTCAGTAACTGTTTGGTCAACCATACGATTGTAGCAAAGTAAATTTCTCAAAACAACATTTTTTCCTTTAAAACGCGTGTGAATGGGTTAATTGATATAGCACGAGTGCCAGGATGGAAGGATAGAATGAGAGGCCGCAGGCCTGGAGTTTTACAAGTGCCATATCGATTTACCCATTCACACGCGTCTGTCGTTCTCTGTTTATTACACGCCTTCACGTCTATAAAAACATTATTAGAAGGACACTAAGCAATTCATTTTGATAACTATCAACAAAAAGAACACATTTTATCGCCAAGCAAAGTTGCGAGAGGATTCCATGTTACTATATCGTCCCCTGAGTTCCAATGTGTTCTATGTGCCTACTGGCACATAGAACACATTGGAACTCAGGGGACGATTTTTAGCTATCACCACCGATTCAAATTGTGATTGCGGTGCACAATTTGTAGAAAATTCCAGAGAAATTTCCCTTCTATTTAAAAATAGACCGTCAGCGATTTCCGTGTAATAATACAATTTATGATACGTTGTAAACTCCCGTTCTTAACTCGTACCTAGAGTCGAGTGCCCTCTTTGATAGCCCACCCCTATTGCCCTTGGATACTTCCGGTGTTTGAAAGTCAGCGATGCACGAGACAACTGGGGGAAACAACTTCTCATGTGACAAGACGCGTACACACGTTGTCTCGTTTATCATTGGCTGCCTCTATAAACTTGTGGAAAGAAATATTTTGTGGGGAGCAACAGCCCATGGTATACGAAGCAACGTGCGGCCAACGTTTTCAACGGGTACCAGTGATGGTCCGATACCGCTGACGCTTGACTCTTTTTGTACCGATTACACGTCTTTTGTACCGACGGTTCTGTGTATTACTGTGTACTAGAAGGTAAAACACTGTCGAGAGAATATCACACATATCGACCTTTTGCATGTCCCCTTGCCTGTTTTAGCATCATAGAATGAAGTACATTTCCACTAGAGTGTGTACTGGGGAAGTGTTCGGAATTTTCGTTGTGGGGAAAAAATGTCAATAAAATAGATTTGTAAAAAAATTCCCAATAGGAAAATTATAATACATTTGCATGGCATGACTGAATGTCATCAGCTGTTTCAAAGTATAGTATAATTATCGATGCCAGCAACCGCCCCCCTCCCCCCCCCCCCCCCCCCCCCCCTTAAATGTGCACGGTGTCAAGTGAGGACCATTGTACTGCTTATACTGCAACCCAGAGAGGATACAGATCACGAGTTTGATTTTACGCATAACCGTGAACCTGTAAGAAAACATTCAACTTTGAATAGGGGGGTGTAGAGTGCGGGCGATAATATTTGTATTTTTTTTACATTGAAAATAGCATTCCTTGGAATCGTTTCTCGGAAAACGCTCGCGGAGCTTCCCGAGATATATCAGTACTTGGAAGAATTATTTTCTTAACAGAGGGAATGGTATAAACATTCGGCCCTTTAAATTCATTTATTTTAGGCACACCCTTTTGCCTTAATTTTTGCACACCCTTTTGCCTTAATTTTGGTCCTTTAAACCAGAAATAACAACCCTATCCTGTTGTATTTTATTGCCATGCCTTTCTTTGTGTTTCTATTTTTTGGTGGAAGTTATTCTGAGATATAGAAGAGGCAGAGAGAATTTATATGTTTCTCTGGATGTCTTCACACCTTTTCTAATTCGGGAACACCTGCAAACCGTGTGAAATTGGGGTAATCTAAAGGCTTGAAAAATTGGCTAGTGATATTCCTACAACTATTTTGAGCTGGTTCTGTATAAAAGAACATTTATTTCTTCCACCTGCTCCCACGGAAATAAACCGACGCACAGGTTTATAGGAAGGCGATTCCTCCAGCCCCCCCCCCCCCCCCCCCCAGCCAATAGGCTGCGAGCCGAGCAGGTCTATTATGGTTACTGAGAATGGTGAGTGCGCTTCTCTCAACCCCAGCACATCACACAGCACAATTTTCGTGTTGGAGGTTATATTATACGTCTGAATCGTAACTGGTAATCGGTCTTTTTTCCTTGTAACCCTGGAAGCTTCATACTCTTCATGGATGGAACTGTTAAAAGTAACCATAGCCCGCTTCGATCGTCGTACACCGCCATTCTGGCATCGATCTTCTGTATAGAAATCCAGGGATAAAGAAGTGGAAAGTCCCCATTCATGGTTTACTGGTGAATGAGACTGCGACGGCGTCTCCATGACAGAGCACAATTCTCAGAGCCTATTGTGATCGATATATCTAAATGCACCAAGCAATAAGATGGGAGGAAAAAATCAATACCGTTGTTAACATATTTCATTATTACTTTTATCTGTTTACAGTTGGTGTCATAATAAGTTGGCCGATGCAGACTGCAAAAAGTGATCCCTGTACTTGGGACACATTAGCTTATTTGTTAGCGCATTAGACTTAAGATCGAAAGATCGACAACCCGCTCCGGATCCTGCATCATTAGGAAAACATATATTTAATGCTGATTGTCCAAGTGGTAGCATCGTTGCACTATGTATTAACCCTTTTCCCAACGTAACGGTCAAAACAGGCCAGCGCTATTCACAAAAATTGCCAACAAATTTTCATTCTTTTTTTCATTTTTTTTCTCAAAAACATAGGTTTTGACCCTCTTTGGAACGAGCTCGTCGAGCTTGTTCTATTGAGGGGTCATAACCTATGTTTTTGAGACAAAAAATGAAAAAAATTATTCAAGAATTTTGTTTGCATGTGTCGTCTGCTTTTCACTCAGACTGTACATTTGCCCACAATCATTCAATGCTAACCCTGCTTGTGCTCGAATAGAAAGTTGGCGAGTCCGACCACAGTTACTGGAAGTTGTGGATACAACCACTTTTTTCACTGATAACAATGAAAGCACCACGTCAGTCCTGACACCGTGTTACACATACAGTAGTCTATATAATAATAGACAAGTAATGAAAGCTTTTTTGCCCTGACCGATACCCCCCTTCCCAGTTCATTTGTGAATTCGTTCATTGAACAAAGATTCATCAACACAGTTTGTACAGCTATCCACAAGGAATTTAACTTCATGTTTATCATAAATTAATAATCAAATCATCAAACTACGGCTTCTTTATTTGATAAAAAAAAACTCTCCATTCGACTTTTTTGCCCGCGACTCGACGCCATTAGAACAACAATGATGGCGTGAAATTTCGTTGCTAGGCTGTACAAAAGTTAACCCGGAAAGAGAAACTACGCACTGCGTCAACTGTTCTTGTGCTGCAGACGACAGAACAGAAGAATAATGGATGTGGGCTATAATATAAGAATCTTCCCTGCAAAACAATTGTTGCACTCCTGCCCTCGAGTTCTATTTATTGTCAAGGCACAACCAACTTGTCCGAACTTTAATAAAAAAAAAATGGTGGTTAATTTAAGACAGAGCTACCTTGTTGTCAGAATTTGAAAATGCAGGAAGCTTTGAAAGGAATATGTATTGGGGGCGGAAAGGGTATTAGATCTTGGCTATGGGCCTATATGACAGACAGGGAGGGGTCAGAGTGATCTCATGGCCTGTATAAAAAGGAAATTCTATTGCATCTCTTTTTTACAATGCCAGCTAGGAATCGTGACACTGACAACATTTAAATTTAATGCTGAACAACCTTAATCATAATAGTGTATTTGGCCCACTAGCCTACATGTTGTTTGAAACGTGGAGCGGGGGTGGGGGTGGGTGGGTGGGGAGCGGCGAGGCTTGTTGTAGGCACATGTTATTCAGACGAAGCACTTGGCCGATTAAGATATCTCGGGGTCTCGACAAACAATCTTTCCCGGAGACATTTTTTTTTAAAAAAAAGAAAAACCTTTCTAGAAAACCCACTGTGAGCATTTGTGCGTGCGTTTGGGAGTCGGTGGGGAGGCAAGGGCAGTGATGCTTTTGGGGGAACGCCGTTCCCCTTGACCCCTTCTACTTGCTGCAAACGTTCTTCCTCCTCAATTGCCAAACTTGAACTGGCTACATCAAAAATTACCTGTTACTTGCATGAGGAGTGAAACGTAAAGTTAGAAGCTGGTGAATGGGACGGGGGGGGGGGGGGGGGGGGCTTGTACGCACAGACTTTCAGATGCGGCGCTTGGTGGATGAAGATCAACAACCCCTGCCTTATTAACGGCCCTCGACTCTCGGGCCGGCAATAAACCCTCGGGCCGGCAATAAACCCTCGGGCTTTTATTCATTCCTCTCGAGCCGGTAATAAACCGCAAGGCCATCCAAACTCATGGTATTGTTATATTATTGGAAGATATCTTCAGAATCTGTAGTTTATGTTAACTTGGCTGCTCGCAGTTACTGGCTTTCTTGCCTCTAGATTCATGGATAAGCCTATTGTGACTTTTTCCCAATTAAAACAAAAATTATACACATCTGGCCAAACCATGGTCGGCTGGGGGATTTCCAGACCCCTGCCCGCGGGAACTCCGGGAAGTAAAGCAGTGCCTGTTCACTGCGATAAACAGGCTCTGTTTTACTGGTAAAATAGGACCCAGTAACCAATTCTTGGGAGGTGTAAACCCTCTCTAAAATGGGCAACATGGCTTATTAACGCTCACCCCGGTGTTGAGTTGATATTCATGTTGTGGGCATGATTAGCCATTGTTAAAAAATATGTGACCTTAAACACCAATAAATAAATAAATTGTCTAGACCCCCCCCCCCCCGGGTGGGGGTCATACGCCTACATCGGGGGAATGTTGGGCGCCACTCCTAGATTGCGGCGCATTTCCAAAGTCAAATAACATGAGAGAACGAAATAAGCAACACTAATGAGGTGTATAAATGGGGGTAGGCCTAGACTTTATTTATTTAATTTTTTCCTTTGAACTAACCGTAACATTAGCTGCACATTTTCCGCACACGCAGATAGTGCTGCCAACATGTCCAACTTCTAAGTACTTCCCTTTTCTTATCATAAATAGCATAAAACATACGACTGCAGTCTAAAAATTCACCGACTATCACTGTAAAGCAGACGACAAGAACTTGATCCGTTTCAGTATTCCGCAATCATTTTTAGACGGTATTTTTAGACATTAGAAACGTTACGTCATCATTGTTGTTCTAATGGCGTCGAGTCGCGGGCAAAAAAGTCGAACGGAGAGTTTTTTTTTCAAATAAAGAAGCCGTAGTATGATGATTTGATTATTAATGTATGATAAACATGAAGTTAAATTCCTTGTGGATAGCTGTACAAGAAAACTGTTGATGAATCTTTGTTCAATGAACGAATTCACATATGAACTGGGAAGGGGGTATCGGTCAGGGCAAAAAAGCTTTCATTACTTGTCTATTATTATATAGACTACTGTATGTGTAACATGGGGTCAGGACTGACTTGGTGCTTTCATTGTTATCAGTGAAATAAGTGGTTGTATCCACAACTTCCAGAAACTGTGGTCCGACAATTACTCGCCATTGTTCGGTTGGATCTCCCCGGGTTCTCTTGTTTCTACCCGTAAAACTCTCAAACACAACATGACCCTTTCTATTGAAAGTGCCGTTAAACCCAAACAAACAATGTTTGTGGGAGCGCGGTGGCTCAGTGGTTATGGCATTGGTTTTCAAACCGAAAGGTCTGCGGTTCGATCGCTACCAAGGACAACTGCGTTGTCTCCTTGGGCAAGGAACTTATATCCCAATTGCCCACAGACGGGGAGTGGGGGCAATATGTACTAAGGCGTAAAATCCGTCTGTGGTACACTTTTAAACCAATGCTAACCCTGCATGTGGGGAGTTGGTTCACTGCTGCTCGGTGGTTGACTCCGGCTACTCCGGCTTCCTCCACTCATAAAATTACCCGACACGATGTGTGCTTGACTGTCAAAAGTGCCGTTAAACCCCAATAACTTGTTTGTAACTGTCCCCTTCTGGCAAAGTGATATATATAGTTAGTACTTCGGACTTTTGATCGAAATGAGTAGTACGTCTCGCACGTTAGGGGCCTAGGTTGCCGGACCCCGGAAGTGACGTCATGTCACGTGACCTAGTGGCGCCATGTTGTGTTGTCATGGTAACCCGTGTGAGCGGCCATCTTGTGACGTCATCTCCATAGTGATACGTGGTGTGAGTGCGCATGCGAAGCGCGTGTTGTTAGGGTGATACGTGTTTCCGTCGTCCATTTTGTATATTGGAGGCCGCCATCTTGGTTTCTATGGTAGCACGTGGTTGCTATGTTGTCCAATTTTTCTGCAATAAGACGGGGTATGTTCGGGAGGTATGTTCGATTGAACAGGGGTAAATCTTATTACCAAAAACAACCCGACAATCCCTCCAAATCACCAAAATCCACCCAAAATCACCGAAATTGACTTTATTTGATACGGATTTCCCATGTTATGGGTATAGCACGTAGTGCTATAGTACCAAGGGGATATAAGGGGTGCGTTCGATTTAACAGGAGTAATGTTCTGGCTTTGAATTCTCCCAGAATCCCTTTTTGGATCCCTGTCCCATGACGTTTTTCCCATTAAAAGACACGTTCCTTTGGTCATTACCCAGAATTCTCTGCTTCTATCTATATATACAATAGGTTTCGTCTATCTGGCCATGTTCCTTTGCCCTGGAGTATACTCCAGTAGCGTAGAATAGCCTATTAGTTGGAACAGCTTTGCTTATTATTACTGTATTTAGCTGTTCTGGGCTATTCTTGTTAGTTCTGACCCTATTCCAAGTACTCTTGTTTCATTTATCTAGATCCTTTATATAGATTATAACTAACCAATCAGATTGCTTGATTTCCCACAATCTGTATGTAGAGTGATCTCCCTTGTGTATATCAAAAAACATTCCCAAAGCCAATAAACCAAGGGAGTAATTGCTCCATGAGCAATTGCTCAAACGACTCTAAGCCCATCGAGCAAATGAGCCTCAGAGCAATTGCTCGATCGAGTGACTCCACATACTGCTCGAACGACTCGAATTCCATATAGCAAATGAGCCATACAGCAATTGCTCGTTCGAGTGACTCCACATACGACTCTTCGACTCATTTCAGTATTTGAGGATACCTATGATGGCTCGGCATTGTATTATTTGGGGATACCTATCGAGGATACCTATCGAGAATACTTATCTGAGGATACTATTACCTGTATCACAAGGCATACCTATCCCAAATATCCCTTATAAGCTATCGGGCAGTTACTGAAAATCATTGCTCGAATGACTCGAAGCCCATCGAGCAAATGAGCCACAGAGCACTAAAAAGAATAATAAATGCAGAAAGAATAGTTGAATTTAAAACACTTATCTCGCAAAGTGATTTTAATCCTGTAATGCAGTCGAATTGTCCCAATGAGTCATATGAAACCTTTCTAAACATCTATATGGAAGCCTATGAAAGAGCATTCCCTCTCAAACGTGTTAGCCAGGACAAAAAATTTATTAAAAAACAGCCATGGATGACAAGGGGGCTTGTAATATCCTCCAACAACAAAGAAAAATTCTACAAGAAAAAACTCCATGCTCCCACCGAAAGGAACTCAGAAAACTATAAAAACTACTGTAGAATCTTCAACAAGGTAAAAAAACAATGTAAAGCTACCTATTATAGAGATATCCTAAACGAAAACAAAAACAATATGCGAAGAACGTGACAGATTTTAAACGAAGCCATCAATAAAGGAAAACCTGAAGCCAGATTACCATCGTTCTTCATCCAGGACAACATCGAGTTAAACGAGCCCCATGCCATCGCAGAAGAATTCAACAATTTCTTTATCAACATTGGAAAAAACACATCCGAACAGATTCAGAAAACTAATAAGTCCTACACAGATTACATGGACAACAATGTCTCCAATAATCTCTATTTAATACCCACAAATCCCACAGAAGTCAACCGAGTAGTAAATAAAATGAAGCCAAAATTATCTAAAGACTGCGATGACATCACAACCTGTCTTCTTAAGCATACGATAACCGAAGTATTGGATCCTCTAACACATGTAATTAACAACTCTTTCCTAAACGGCAAAGTACCAGACAGGATGAAGATCGCGAATGTGATACCCATATTTAAAGCGGGTGACGAGCACAGCTTTACAAATTACAGACCTATCAGTATACTTCCGGTATTCTCAAAAGTAATGGAAAAACTCATGGAAGTGAGGCTAGAGAGTTTCCTCAATAGGTTTAATATTTTATACCCTCACCAATATGGGTTCCGAAAGCGACATAGTACTATTCATCCAGTTCTTCAGCTCCTTAAAAGCATTGCAATAGAAAATAATAAAGAAGAAAAAAAAACAGCACCTTAGCACTGTTCCTGGATTTGTCAAAGGCTTTTGACACCATAAATCACGAAATACTATTAGGTAAACTGGAAACATATGGCATCCGAGGTGTCGCCAACAATTGGTTTAGAAGTTACTTGTCCAACAGGTCTCAATATGTCACGTACGGAGAGCACAAATCGAACTTAGCCAAACAGAGTTGTGGTGTACCACAGGGCTCGATTTTAGGCCCTATTCTTTTTCTTTTATATATAAATGATATAAGTAACTCAACATCACTCAATATTTTATCATTTGCCGATGACACCACTGCACACTGCCCGGGCTCCGATAATAATCCCATTATATCGTATTTCAATGACGAGCTCCAGAAACTATTCGAATGGTGCTCTGTGAACCAGTTAATGCTGAATGCTAAGAAGACCTCGTACATCATACTTAATCCAAATAAAGGTAGGAGCAATAATCTTTGTCAAGAGGTAAAAATAAATAACCAAAACATTAACAAAGTTGGGGCCACCGAAACAGAAAAATCTGTTAAATTCTTGGGAATTAGCATTGATGAACATTTATCCTACAAGACTCACATATCCCGATTATGCTCGAAAATAGCACGCGCAAACTATAGTCTAAACAAAGTTAAAAATATCCTCCCCCACGAAGCTATGAAAACTTTGTATTACGCCCTCATACACAGCCATTTGGTATACGGAATCCAGGCATGGGGCAACTCAAGAGCTATCAAAAAACTAGCTATCCTGCAAAAACGTTCAATACGAATAATTAATAACAAAAAGTACAATTCTCATACAGATCCCCTGTTTAAAGAAAACCAAATACTCAAGGTTGATGATTTGTTTAGGCTACATGCACTACTGTTCGTGTTTGACTGGCAGAACGGCAGATTACCGGTGTCTTTCAATGATATATTTAAAATTACTGACAATCCATCTGGTAGGAGAACTAGACAGTCAGGCCTCCTATACATAGAAAAAACACGGACCCAAACTCTGGATAAATTTCCTTTATACTCCTTCCCGAAACTATGGAATGCTCTGGACGACACAACTCGTAATATTAGCGACAGAAGCATGCTTAAGAACAAGCTAACTTCCACATTCATTTCCTCATATTCCAGTTATGTCAGCTGCAACAATCCCTACTGTCCTGATTGCACTTCGTAAACTTCGTAAATTGTCAAAGTCGTGGTCCGCGTCTAAATCTGGAATCCTCGTCTTGTGCAACCTGTCGCGCTTCCTCCTTACAGTGGTGCTATGTAAAATACTATATGGATATAAGTATGAACTTGCAAATAAAAGTCTACACAAATAAATCAATAACATTCGTCATCCTACGATGATGATGCAGCTAACGTAGACACCACACCCAAACATCATGACCAACCTCCTTGTCGCAGTCTAAACGATACGAACTTCACGATGGGACTTGTTGCCGCCCTCATGTGTTATGATAAGTAGTGGAGGGAGTCCTATAGGCAGGTTGCTTCTTGCCTACCTTGAATCACCGTCTTTCCGCTGGCGAAAATGAAACACTAATACTCTAATATCAGAAAAGTAATGATTCGATCGTCATTCTCCATCATGTGTCACATAATTGGCTCTCTGTTCATTCTTTCAGTCACAGTCTGTTTGCAATCACCCCATCTTCTTCCAGGGGGTGGCAGGTAGACAGCCAATCTGGCTATGCCACTTCCTGCGGTATACTTCACATTACATTTGTGCAATATGTTTATTTGTAACCATTTTACATGTATGTGTACCGTGAATAAAGAATCAGAATCTGAATCTGAGTCGTTCGAGCAATTGCTCATGGAACAATTACTCTCTTGGTTTATTGGCTTTGGGAATGTTTTTTGATATACACAAGAGAGATAACTCTACATACAGATTGTGGGAAATCAAGCAATCTGATTGGTTAGTTATAATCTATATAAAGGATCTAGATAAATGAAACAAGAGTACTTGGAATAGGGTCAGAACTAACAAGAATAGCCCAGAACAGCTAAATATAGTAATAATAAGCAAAGCTGTTCCAACTAATAGGCTATTATACGCTACTGGAGTATACTCCAGGGCAAAGGAACATGGCCAGATAGACGAAACCTATTGTATATATAGAGAGAAGCAGAGAATTCTGGGTAATGACCAAAGGAACGTGTCTTTTAATGGGAAAAACGTCATGGGACAGGGATCCAAAAAGGGATTCTGGGAGAATTCAAAGCCAGAACATTACTCCTGTTAAATCGAACGCACCCCTTATATCCCCTTGGTACTATAGCACTTCGTGCTATACCCATAAGATGGGAAATCCGTATCAAATAAAGTCAATTTCGGTGATTTTGGGTGGATTTTGGTGATTTGGAGGGATTGTCGGGTTGTTTGTGGTAATAAGATTTACCCCTGTTCAATCGAACATAACCCCCGAACATACCCCGTCTTATTGCAGAAAAATTGGGTAACATAGCAACCACGTGCTACCATAGAAACCAAGATGGCGGCCTCCAGTATACAAAATGGACGACGGAAACACGTATCACCCTAACAACACGCGCTGCGCACTCACACCACGTATCACTATGGAGATGACGTCACAAGATGGCCGCTCACGCGGGTTACCATGACAACACAACATATATTGGATGTATTTTAATAATGTATCTCCTCCGTTTCGAAACACAATGGGGATAAATATAGAGCAGTATCGAATATCCATCGGGACTTTCGGCGGAGGTAGCGGGCGTGCTTGTGCCATAATTTCTAATGTTCTACATAATGCGAGGCTCTCTGTCCGTCTCTCATTTCTAAGCCTGTTGTTTCTGATCGTCACTTGCTTTGTATGTTGTGGCGATATAGAACCGAACCCTGGCCCAACCGATAACTCTCACGAAAACCTCCAGAGGTCCCTATCCATTTTCCACTACAATATACGTAGTATCCGAACAAAATTAAGCAAAATCGAAGATATAGTTCAAGAATATGATGTGGTTTGTTTTACCGAGACACATCTACAGAATAGTTACAGTTCCACCAATATCCTCATTCCAAATTTGTCGGCCCCAATTCGCAACGACAGAAACCACTCTGGTGGAGGAATAGCCGTTTATTTCTCGAAAAGACTAAACTACAATCGTAAGACCGAGCTGGAATTTGATGATTCCATAATGTGGTTCGAGATTTCTTCGAAATCCAGCACATTCTTGATGTCAGTAACCTATAGATCCCAACAGTTTGCTAATCCCGAATATTGGGAACTGTTAGATGCTTCAATTGAGAATGCCCTAAATGTCGAACAGGCTATAGTAATAGTAGGAGACTTAAACTCTGACCTAAGAAATCCGCTCTCCAAACTAAATGAAATAATAAATCGCTACAACCTCCGTAATGTTATCGATAAGCCAACAAGAGTTACGCCAACCTCCCAGACACTTCTTGATCCAGTAATCATTAGTGAAACAGTGAACCTTGTTGAGGTTGATACGCTTGACTTGGGCATGTCCGATCATTATGCAGTTTATATCTATGTCTCATTCGAACTTGACAATAGGCAGGCTTTCTATCGTACCGTTCGAAATTATAAAAAAGGCAAATTTTAAACGAGCAAACGAACTGATCTGTCAGAAAGACTGGAAATAAATAATAGATGACCACGCAGATGTTAATGTGTCCTTAAAAAAAATTCTGTGAACATTTTATGGAGATAATGAACACCACGGTCCCAAAATCAACAGTCCAAATACGCCCTAATGACAAACCGTGGTTTACTTCGGAACTCCGACTCGAGATTAGGCGTGGAGACCGTTTCAGACGAAGAGCTCTAAAAACAAAGGAGCCACACCATTGGAACTTGTTCAAACATTCACGAAATACTGTAAATAACATGAAAAAACACGCAAAACAAATTTACGAAGATAACATCCAAGACAGATTATCGAACGTCCCCAGCCCCAGAGATTTTTGGCATATTATTCGAAATTTGTTAAACAAAACTGACGAAAAAATAATCCCGCCCCTTTATCGTGGTGATAGCCCCGATCCATCCGTTTTAACAACGGACGACCTAGAAAAAGCTGTAATTCTGAACGAAACTTTTATAAAAAACAGTACAATTGATGATGAAAACACCCAACTTCCAAACTTTCCTACAAAAAGTCACGTTATCCTTTCGAGCATTCTCTTCGATATAAAAGATATTACAGATGTTAAGTCGCTAAATGTAAACAAGGCCCATGGCCATGACGAGATCAGCATTAAAATGCTGAAGGGGACTGTCGATACCATCGCAGCACCATTGAGTATGCTCTTTCAAAAAAGTTTCGATACCGGAACATATCCAGACGAATGGAAGAAAGCCAATGTAATCCCCATCTTTAAAAAACTAGATCCCGCGGACAAAAACAACTATCGGCCGATCTCCCTTTTACCAATCTTAGGGAAAATCTGTGAAAAAGTGCTCCTGAAATCGGTTTTTACTCATTTTCATCAGAATAAGCTTCTATATAAATATCAGTCCGGCTTCATCCCTGGCCACTGCACTACTTTTCAACTTCTTGAACTATACCATTCGCTATGTCAGTCACTAGATGAACGACTGATGACTTGTGCTATCTTTTGTGATATCTCAAAGGCCTTCGAGAGGGTATGGCATAAAGGTCTTCTCTGTAAATTAGAGCAGTTTGGAATCTCAGGTCCTCTGTTAAAATGGTTTGACAGTTACTTGAAAAATCGTAAATAACGAGTATTGGTGAATAACACATACTCTCCATACAAGCTAATACAAGCTGGTGTTCCTCAAGGATCTATCCTGGGACCTTTCCTCTTTTTAGTCTATATCAACGATATTGCAGACAATTTAGAATCCCTTACGAGATTGTTTGCTGATGATACATGTCTCACTAACGGTAAAAGCTCCAGTTCTGAACTAATAACCATTTTGAATAATGATCTGGCCAAAATATACTCCTGGTCTCAGAAGTGGCTGGTGTCCTTCAACCCATCTAAAACGCAAGCTGTCTACTTTTCTCGAATCCCTAATCATAACCATCCAGATTTGTTCTTTAACGAAACTCCGATAAATTTCTCCGATTCACATAAACATCTTGGTTTAATCCTGCAGTCAAACTTGAAATGGGATCGCCAGATAGCGGAAATTTGCAAAAAAGTTAATGCACGCTTGTCCAATCTGAGAAAACTCAAGTATAAACTTGGGAGGAAAACTCTGGAACAAATATATTTCTCATTCATCTTGCCACTCATTGATTACGGTGATACTGTCTGGGACTGTGCTCCTAAGCTTCTTCTAATGAAACTAGACCGACTACACCACGATGCAGCAAGAATAGTGTCTGGTCTCACACGATCTGTTTCATCCGAGCGTATACTCTTGGAATTTGGATGGCGCTCACTCTATGAGAGAAGGCACCATCATAAACAGTGTGCTTTTTTTTAAAATATCAAATAACGATGCTCCAGATTACCTTGTTGAATTATTACCTCGCACTGTAGGTGAAACAGCAAATTACAATTTACGTAATTCTAACAACTTATCCGTGTACCAAGCGCGAACAGAACAATTTTCAACTACATTCTTCCCTTCATCTTCCAAAATTTGGAATGAGCTCCCAACTAATACCAAAACTGCGTCAACGCTTTCTGTTTTTAAAGGCAACCTTGCTAAACTGAACCCTTCCGTTAAACCACCTTCATATTTCTATACAGGAACCAGGAAAGGAAACGTTCTCCACTGCAAACTACGAAACTGTTGCAGTGATTTAAACCACGACAAATTTAACAATTTTATCTCCTCTACCCCACAATGTACCTGTGGCAATCCCCAAGAAGATGCACACCATTTCTTCTTTCAATGCCCGAACTTCCACCCTCAAAGATTGACCTTTTTTAATGCTGTTATCACTCTCAATATATCTAATGTTGACGAGCTACTTTATGGAATAATCGGTTTAACAACAAAGCAAAACGAACCTTTATTCAGGAAAGTTCAAACATTCATCCTTGCGACTGGCAGATTTGAATAAGATCACCTGAACCCAAACGATGCATATTGCACCCTTGGTTGTGTACTAGCGTGCGTTGAGACAACCGTGGAGTGCTGTGGAACTGCATTTTAATTTTAATTTTAATTTTAATTTCCACCAATTTGTTCTTAACTTACACGCTCTCTTTTTCTAAAGACGACAGAGATCCAATAATGCAAAAGTCAGCAGGCGAGCCTAGACAACGGCAATCCTTCACTCTCTAATCCTATAACTCTTTAACACCTCGAGCCCCGGTGGTCCTTTTTCAGACAAAGCCAGTGGAACACCCCGTTTTCCGTGACAAAATAATGTTAAATGAATAAGTAGTACAGACCAACCACTGTTTCCAACGTGCGGCCCCAAGGCTCCTCGTTGGAAATACTGATTGGTCAGCTCTAAAATATTGAAAATATTGAAAATAGACCCTTCTAGCTAATTCTAGTGAACTGATGTGGAAGATACCACCGGAGCTCAAAACGGTTAAATCATTATCTCTCTAAATCTCCAATCTTCAACCCTTTAGCTGATGACTACACTAATTCTTAGTATTTCTATATTGTATATAATTATGCCGCAAATGTTTAATTATTCTTGTTTAAGGAGAGGAGTTTTTGTAAGTTGTGATAACTTGTTCTCCGATCCTTTTTGCTGTATATAGTGGCAAATAAAATATCCACTTGCAGTGCCTCGGAATATTATTACCGTGACGTTTTCCTTTTCTTTTCTCGTGACCCGTAGAGCGATTATCTTGCAGACTGTTAATATTTATGATACACCACTGGTACATTGGCCTCCAACCAGGAGTGTATAGATAAAGGAGTGTCGGGCGACGCGTCACACTTACTTGCTGCACCTCGGGAACCTAATCTAAAATTTAGGAAACTGCGGAAGCTCATTGAAAGTGCTGATGGAGAAGGTGGCATATTGCCCAAGACGTACCCGACCTGGGGGGAAAAATTTGAAAATGGAGCCACAGAAATGCCATCTCATTGATTTCAGGCCTTGGCGTGATCAACATACAAGGCATACAAACATACATTGTCACGTCATAACGTCACGGAGAAAATGGACGCTTTCATATTTCCTCCGTCGGAACTTTAACGTTTTTTCTTATTACATTGTGATAAATCGAGTTAATTTGTTTGTGGGAATTAATCAAATTAAGGTAAGGGAGATAACATCAACATCTACACCAACGATCTACACCAAAGAGAACTCTTCACTCCCAAAATAATGAAGGATCTCTAATAACATCGGGATGAGAGCTTACCACTGGAGACAGATGCTGGCCGCAAAATGAACTAATTTTGACCTTTGTTCGATTCTCACATTTAATTTACTTTATCTGGAAAACGGGAAAATAGAATACGAATCCATAAAATACAATCAAGTGACTATTTAAACGACGCTTAATATTGAAGGAGCAACTATTATACCTAATGTGACTGAAAATGGAGTACAAGTTGAGAAGGCCCTAGTGTCCAATTCGGTCATCGCCGATAGAGATGAAATAAGGAATTACACGCTGAACATTGAAAAGGTGGTCACAAAGAAGAGGAATATGCTTCTGGAGGACATTCATGAAGTTGAAATAAAAAATCGTGGTCGTTGTGTGGTCACTAGACACAAACAAATTTGAAAGTTATCGTGGTGGATTTACAGACAAATATTGGGATGACACACTAAAGAAAGTAAAGGAAGGCTGTATATGGGAAAGTGTTTATGATAAAAGTAGTGTAATACTGGAAGACAAATTATGTGTTCCTCGTAACAGAGGTAATAAAATCCGCATACATATTTTTCGGACAACTAACAGGATTATGTTACAAGGATCTAGAACGAATATTAGGTGGTGGGTCATCAATGTGTTACCGGGAGTATACGAACTTGGTTTTAACACTCCGTTTGAAGGAGACATCAATCGAGTTGCGAATTTGTTAGATTCCGAACAAGACGTTGAAAATTCGAAATCCGGAGTGTTTGTGCCCCGCACTTTCACATCTTCAGGCACCTCCTCTGAAAAAACTTCACTGATATCACAACAAAAGCCGGGGTATTTTCCAACACCCAAAAGGAAGAGCAACCACAATCTTTCACGAGCTGCACTGAGATCACAAAACATACGGTCGACTATTCGAGGAAGTTTCCTTACATCTGGCATTTTCAAACAGTCCATAGAAGAAATTCAGTTATATTATCCATAGAGGAAATGAAACTATCACACAAGGAACATATGTCTATGTGTGATGAAAAGTTGGCGGACATCAAAACTCAAATTCAAAATTCATTAAAGGCCGAGACCCGTTCAGTCGAAAATAGGATTACAAACTTGGAAGAAGAAAACAAAACTTTAAAACATGACAATTCCAAGCTAAGAAATGAGGCGAGCGATACTAAATCAGCTCTTTCCAACCTCAAATCGGAGTTAAGACGGGAAAATGAAAAGCTAGCTGTACTAACCACGGAATTTGCTACAGCGACGAGTCATCAAGATGACAAAGTTCTTAATCCTAACACAGAGACCTTTATACCAAGGACGGATTCTAACCAGGACACGACTGACGAAAAGTTAGGTGAGGTTCCAGTTAACACGGCGCTGTTTGCTAGCACTCCTACAATCTTAACTACCAACAGCTATAATCATCTTTGCAAGGCAAATGATTCCAATTTAATGAATGCTCGAGAGGACGATGTGATACCGTTTACAGAAAAAACACGCGTTCAATTCAATGGGCGCGGGGGTTATCCACATAATGTTGTAAATGTTGATTCGACGCGCCCCGTACACTTAATTATTGGGGACTCAGTAATAAGACCATTACATCCAAAGAAAATGGCATTAAAAGGAGAATTTGTGAAAACTGTTGTTCAACCTGGACAAAGACTTGCCAATCTACACAAATGGATCAACGACTCACGTCCAGTTGAAAATGTAAACAAAGTAACAATTCACGTTGGCATCAATTCGTGTCGTAACAGTTTGTCAACAAGGGAAGAGGAGGTGGAAGATATCTTAACCACCCTGAAAACTAAATACCCTAAGGCCATCATCAGACTTTCTTCAGTTATTCCGTCACTCCACTCGGACACAATTAATTGTTTCATCAAACAAACAAACGAAACATATCGTTTGGTGTGTAAAAGGCAGGGGTGCAATTTCATTGATAACACCAGCGGATTTGTTTCAGCAGATGGTCAAATTCGTACACACCTGTTTCGGGATAATTATCATGTTAATGAGACTGGTATTAAAATCATAGCTAAACGGATGAAATATTTCATCGATGAATATGATGACATTGATAATGGCAAAGATAGCTCGTTTCGTCCTTCGCAGAGAAGTCAAACACAAACATTTCATGTCCGACGAACAGATGACGACCGAAGCACGAACTTCTACAGGAATCAATTTAATGATATGCCGATAAACAGACGTAGACCACCACAGATAATGAAATCTTCTGTTGGGCAAATAAACAATCATAATGTATATGATACGGGGAGATATAGACCCAAGCACACAAACTTCGTTGAACATCAGGAACAGTTTGGTAATGACGCTTTCAGCAACTTCCAGTCTGATGTGCTTCTGTTACGCAATCAGTTGTCAGATATGCTAAACAGCATGAACTCTAGAATTAGAATGGTTGGAACTAGAACAAATTGCTAAAAACTCAATCAGTATGTGTTGTATATGCAGTATATATTAGGATTTTTAACATTACATTTTTGCACGCTTTATCGGGAGAGGGGGGGGGGGGGGGGGGGTCTCAATCAATATATATTGTATATGCAGTATGGGTTGAGAGTTCAAATGTCATAGTTTAATAAGGCTCTATATATTTGTGTGTGTGTGGTTGGGGGGGGGGGGGGGGCTCTACCAATGTATATTGTATGCCGCGGATAAAATTTAAATTTCATAGTTTTATGTTTTTATTGGGGGGGGGGGGGGGGCATCCCAATCAAATGCGATATACGTTGGATGTTCAATATCATAATCTCATGTTTTATGGAGGGGGGAGGGGGGGGGGGGGTCGAACGTCGTTCACCAACAAATTATCATTGTAAAATTAATTTAGTCCAGGAAAACATTAAAGGAACACTGGACGATATTTTTGATGAAACGTTGCAAACATGAGAAACAGGCCTATATGATTTATACCGCTAAATTTAGCTTCTTCCGTAAGGCCTATCTGGCAATTATCTCCTATTTCTGAAAAATAGAAATATCATGACAATTCAAATGTCACATCTAAACTCTCATGATACTAATATCATTTCTCCTTATTAACCGTACATTATAGCTATGTAAGAAAATTAACTAACTGTTCACTTTTTATACAAACAATTTCAGTTTTTCAGTGTCTCTCTCCAGTGGAGCTACTCCCATCTATTGCTATATTTTGTATTACTTTATTCAATATGACGTATATATTTGAAAAGAAGAAGGTTGGTTACACTGCTTGGAACGTTCAAGGGTTGAAAAATAAAATTTCCGAGAGCTGCTTCCGCCAACAACTATTGCGTGATGAATTTATAACATTAACAGAATCGTGGCATTCAGACAAATCATGTATTGAAATACCGGGTTACACCTGTGTTGATTTACGTCGAAAAAATCCCCATGTCGACAGGGGTGGGATATGTTTCTATTTCAATACTAAATACGATCGTTTCATTACAAACATAAAACGGATTGGAGAATTGGCCTTATGGGTGGAATTTGACGGCCGGATGTTTAATCTTCCAGGTAAAATAATTTTTGTGTCGGTGTATATTCCACCCCATAACTCCACTGTTTGGCGACAGTCTCGATTAATGAACGCGTCAGTTTATCAGGATCTAGAAACCGAAATTCTAGCAACTGCCCCATCCGATATGCTCATTATAGGTGGCGATTTCAACTCTCGTACGGGTGGACAACCGGATTATGTTACAGATGACAGTGATATGCACATTCCTCTCCCAACAAATTACACTATTGACAACTGCAAAAGCAGACAAAGTTTAGACAAACAAACAAATGTGTTCGGCAGACAGCTCTTGTCTCTTTGCCAGAAAGCAAAGTTGAGAATTCTTAACGGTCGTTGCGCCGGGGACAGTTTGGGAAATTTTACTTCTTTTCAATATAACGGCGCTAGCATAGTTGATTATATAATTATGTCGGACAAATATCTATCGGATGTCGACTATTTCTGCATCAAGTCACCAACGGTGTTTTCCGATCATTGCCAGCTCGTTGTTCACTTAGAATATTCTTCTCTTGATACAAAACTGAAAAATAAGTTTGATTACACAAAACAAAAATTCACTTTCCGCTGGGTTGAGGACAGTGAGGAAAAAGCCAAAGAAATTATGCAAAGCCCGAGGACGAGAAATGATCTTCAACAATTTCAAATGAAAGTATTTACAATGGATAGCCAGGGATCTGAAACCGCGGCTGGGGACTTGATGCAGGTAATTAACTCAATAAATGTATTAGTTTGCAAACGATCTCCACTCAACAAATTTAAGAAAACACCTAAAAGACAATGGTTTGATACTGAGTGCAAGCATTTAAAGTCTGTGATGGAAAAAGTTATACGGGAAATGAAAGATAAACCTTTCGATAAGTCACTTCTCGGTAAATACTTCGCGGCGAAAAAAGCGTACAAAAAGGAAACTAAGTGGAAACGTAAAATGTACTATAAAAACATGTGTGATAAGTTGGAGTCACTAGAATCATATGATCCCGAATGCTACTGGAAGATTATTAACCAGCTCAGAGCTAAAGAGCCTGATAATAACAGCCTTGATCCTGATACAACTGTAGAGTTTTTCAACCAGTTGTTATGTCGCGACATATCACCCATCGAGAACACTGAACACACTGACACTGTAAAAACTCACAAATTCCCTTTAAACAATGATCCGATTACTGCGGATGAAATATTTGCTGCGCTGAAACTTATGAAAAATAAAACTTCATCAGGACCGGATAATGTCTCTAACAAACTGTTAAAAGCGATAGTACCGTACATGATTGATGCTATAATCAAAGTTTTCAATCACATTTTCGAATCGGGACATTATCCGCTCGACTGGAGTCAATCATTCCTCACTACTGTCTATAAAAAAGGTAACACATGATCCTAATAATTATCGAGCGATAGCCGTCAGTTCGGCTGTGGGTAAACTGTTTAATAAAATAATTAACGCCAGACTCAATCACTACTTGGAAAGTAACAAGCTAATTAGTGATAATCAGTTTGGATTTCGAGAACACAGTAGTACAATAGACAGTGCTTTTGTTCTCAAAACCATAATTGATAAATGTAAATTTTCTAAGAAACCTCTCTATGCAGTGTTTGTAGATTTTCAAAAAGCTTTCGATACAGTCAACCGTTCACTTTTATTTCGCAAAATGGCAAATATTGGTGTTCATGGCGCGGTATCAAACATCATGCAATCCCTCTATGCATCGAGTTATTATCGAACAAAAACAAGTTCAGGACTGGGTCCACCTCAGCTATCTACAATAGGCGTGAGACAAGGTTGCGTCTTATCACCCACGTTATTTAAAATCTTGATTGATGATATAAAAACATTTTTTGATGATAGTTGCGGTCCCATTTCCTTACAAGACATGAAAATTAATCACCTTTTATTTGCAGATGATCTTGTCATGTTTTCTCACTCCGCTTCGGGACTTCAAAATAGTCTTAACAAATTAGAAGAATTTACTTCACGAAATGACCTTACAGTTAATGTTGACAAAACCAAATGTCTAATATTTTCTCACAGAAAAACGAAGACTTTGTCAACGTTCAATCTGGGAAACAGAGCTCTAGAATTTTGTAATAATTACACGTACCTTGGAATAATGTTTTCAGATAATTGTAAACTAAATGAAGCCCAAAAAGCTTTATGTCTCAAAGGGAACAAAGCACTACATTGCCTGGTAAATTCCTTTACAGGAAAACATTTGCCGTCGGTAGAAATCCTCTCAAAACTTTTTGATAAATTGATAAAACCCGTTATACTATATGGCAGTGAACTGTGGGGTGTGCAAAATCCGTTATACAAACTTGAAAAGATGCCATGCGAGGCAGTTCATGCAAGATGTTGTAAGATGATACTTCATGTCAATAAAAACGCATCTAATCATGCAGTGAAGGCCGAACTTGGTAGGTATCCAGTTACTATTGACGCCTCAGTCCGTCGTTTAAAATATATTGCCAAACTGCAGAACAATGAATCAAATATGCTTCTTCACCACGCTTCCACAGAATCAAAATTATATGCCGATTTCAAAATACTGTCAGAAATGCTTAACCATTATGGGGTACCGAAAGTGGAGGAAATCACCAATTTGGGCAAAACACTGAAACACTTCACCGAGAAACTCAGGAACGAATATTTGAATTCTTTTAAAGAAGAAATTTTTAATGATAATAAACGAACGGGTAAAAACAAACTTCGAACCTATCGAACATTTAAGAGTGATTACGCTATAGAACTATTTCTCATTCATACAAAATCACATGAAGCAAGAATTAATTTTACGAAACTGAGAATTAGCAGTCACAATCTCGCTATAGAGAGAGGACGACACATGCAGCCCCCCATACCACTGAGTGAAAGATTATGTCGCGTTTGCTCAACGGGAGATGTTGAAAGTGAAAAACACTTCCTCATTGACTGTCCAGCATACGAATCGGAGAGAAAGCAACTGTTTGATATTGTATCGAATGCCCGGCCGGAGTTCTATGCCTTGAACAGCTTAGACAAATTTCAAGTGATCATGAAAAATGACAATCCCTCAACATGTGCTGCCGTCTGTAACATAATCCAGTTGTTCTTTATAAAGCGTAACTTTTTAATCAGTAATTAGAATATCCATGAACATGAATACATGAATCCATGCATACAATATCATTTTAAGCTCAGGGTTCAATTCATAGGCAAGCATTCAGTCCTGACTAAGAGCATAATTATCAAGCTACATATGTTTACATGTTGTGGAGGCATATTTTCACGCAGATAGTATTGTGTTCTCTGTAAATATTTGTATTTGTATATATTTCTTGAAATTTCCGTTTCATTTCCAACACTCTTCACATTTGTATGAAGGAACAAAGATTGTATTGTAATTTCAGTTACAAATTTATTCATAACTTAATTGTGTGCAATCTGCCTCATCGAAGGTGTTTTTTGCAATAAATCTAATCTAATCTAATCTAATCTACAAGGTGTTAAAATGTGCATGGGCGCGGGGGGGGGGGGGGATGAGGCACCGATAAATTCACCATGCCTTCGATACGAATGATGGATGATCTCTTTCTGTGTAGTGCAAGTCACATCACGGATAAAAAAAGTACCGGTACATTACTAAACTCTTATTGCCATCTCGTCTCTCTTTGGTGTGCATGCACCGGTGTGTTGGCGAATAGGTGTCCTTGTCTTCTTCAACTGTCGTCTAACCAGAAGGCTAGCTTTGCGTGGTCGAATACCCAGTCATTCTGTGTGTGCCATTGTAATCCAGTGCTGTATAGTGAAAATTTGTTCTACAGAGTATAGAAAAGGCTGACAAACCTGTATGAGTTTGTCCTGTAACAAAATGTGCTGCAGTAATACAGTGCTGTTTATGGAAAATATGTTGCACGGAATATGGAAAAAGGGGACTGACAATGTCGGAAACTTGTATGAGCACTGTAACAACAAAGGATAGAAATGCAGCGAATGCCCAGATGGAATGCCAGCCAAAACGTGGTTCTACGAGAGATTATCATACATGTAATTATCAGTACTAGTCTGCTTTCAATAAAAACATGAACAAGAATCTAATTCAATGAAAACGAAAACACTTGTTTCCAATACAAGAGGAAAACTTCCAGTGATAGACAGTCATCTCTCATGTTGAAATGTTAACCCTTTTAGCAAACAAAATTAATGGTTTGGTTCAGATTGCAGGCAAAAGAAAAATATGGTCGTTCGGTCTGATTTTTTTTTTTAGCTCATCTTGACAAAGTCAAGCTGAGCTAATCTCATCGCTCTCTGGCCGTCCGGCCATCCGTCGTCCGTCAACACCACGTTTTGGTCTTCTCCTCCAAAGCCACTGGGCCAATTCAAGTGAAAGTTTGTGTGAGTGATGGTCCCGAAGGGGCATTGCATTTTTGTTCAACTCAACATGCCCAGCCCCATAGGGAGGGAGTGGGGAAAAATGCTCCAAAATATTTTTAAAATCTTCTCATGAACCAATGTGTAGAATGACTTGATATTTGCTATGGAGCTTCCTTTTGAGGTGTAGAATCAAATTTGTTCAAACGAAGTTCGTGAAGCAATATTTGGCTTGTGGGTAATGGGAAAAACATGTAAGACTACTTTTCTCCAAAACCACTGCTCCAAAAGCTTTCAAATTTCACATATAACATCTTTGGAAGATTGTTTCACGTGTTTATTGAAATCAATTCCCTGGGTCCATATTTGGGCTCTCTGTGGGAGCCCAAATGTTTAAATTAGTTTTTTTGTTTTTTTATGCGTTTTGTTCAATTTTAAGACTGAAAAATTGGGGTCCGGGTGGGGCTTAGAAAATTTTGGACCAAAATCCGGAAATGAGTTTTTTTGTTTTTATGCATTTTGGTCAATTTTAAGACAAAAAAAAAAAAAAAAAATTACCCTGAAAATTTGGGGTCCGGGTGGGACTTGAGAAATTTGGGACAAAATCCGAAAATTAGTTTTTTATGCGTTCAGGTAAATTTTAAGAAGAAGAAGAAGAAAAAAATATTAGTCTGAAAATATTTTGTTTGGGACTTCGAAAATTTCTGAACAAAAATAAAAAAAAAATCTGTTTTTTATGCGTTTTTCTCAATTTTGGGACGTAAAAGTGCAGGAACTGAAACTAGAAGGAAAATTCTGTGTATTGTGTGGGCACAATCGCTTCATCTAGTTGGTATATGCTTTTCTTAGGAGGGGCGTATGCAGCTTATTCACGTCAAGTCCCTGGTTTGATATTTAGACCACAGTTACTGGAAGTTGTGGCTGCAACCACTTTTTTCACCGATAACAATGAATGCACCACGTCAGTCCCGACCCCATGTTACACATACAGTAGTCTATATAATAATTGACAAGTAATGAAAGCCTATTTTGCCCTGACCGATACCCCCTTCCCAGTTCATTTGTGAATTCGTTCATTGAACCAAGATTCATCAACACAGTTTTCTTGTACAGCTATCCACAAGGTATTTAACTTCATGTTTATCATAAATTAATAATCAAGTCATCATACTATGGCTTCTTTATTTGATAAAAACACTCCCCGTTCGACTTTTTTGCCCGCGACTCTCTGCCATTGGAACAACAACGATGACGTAACGTTTCTAATGTCTAAAAATACCGTCTAAAAATGATTGCGGAATGTTGAAACGGATCAAGTTCTGGTCATCTGCTTTACAGTGATAGTCGCTGAATTTTTAGACTGCAGTCGAATGTTTTATGCTATTTATGAGAAGAACAAACCAAGACCAATACCGGGTCTGGACCTGCGTCGCTGCATGCAATTGACAGGAAGTGGCTGCATGGCAAATCTGAAAATTGCATACACGATACGACTGATCATTATCAGGCTCCAGATGAAATATAAAATCAATCCCTTGCATAGAAGCCGAGAAAAGTTTGACGAAAAATTTCAATGTTCAGTGGGTACAGTAAAATTTCAAAGTACCAGCAAACAGGAAGTGGTCGCTGCATGCAATTGAATCGGCAAACAGGAAGTGGCTGCATGGCAAATCAGAAAATTGCATACACGATACGACTGATCATTATCAGGCTCCAGATGAAATATAAAATCAATCCCTTGCATAGAAGCCGAGAAAAGTTTGACGAAAAATTTCAATGTTCAGTGGGTACAGTAAAATTTCAAAGTACCGGCAAACAGGAAGTGGCTGCACGGCAGATCTGAAAATTGCTTACACGATACAATTCATCATTATGAAGCAGCAGACCAAATATAAAATCAATCCCTTGCATAGATGCCGAGAAAACCTTGACGGAAAATTTCAATGTTCAGTGGGTACAGTAAAATTTCAAAGTATCGGCAACAGGAAGTGGCTGCACGGCAGATCTGAAAATTGCTTACACGATACAACTCATCATTATGAAGCAGCAGACCAAATATAAAATCATTCCCTTTCATAGAAGCCAAGAAAACTTTGACGGAAAAAGTGTTTCAGACGGACGGACGGACCTCCTACATTAAAGAACCGATTTTGAAGAAACCTTCATCACTACTAAGTGAACATGCGCATATTCCAAAATTTTTGATCTGCGAAAATTTTAACCAGGTTATTTCTCTTGAACTTTGATTTAATATGGGTTTCTACATGAAATTCTTGTGTGCGCAACTCCTCCTACATTTATCAATTTCCTTATTAGCGGGGGAGGAATTCGCTAGAATTGTGCACTTGGTGATACCTTCCTGAAATTTGGCATGATGTAAGGGTAGGCATCAGAGATTTCAAAATCGATCGGCTACAAGTTGGCACCATCCTCTAGCCACCACTAGCAGCGAAATCCAAAATGGCCGCCAAGCGGATCGAAAAAAAGCTATTTTCGCCGATCGCACAACTGAAGCTCCAAACCTAACACCATACATGTGCTGTAATTGATGTGAATGATGGAGTGAAGCCCTTGGAACAAGTTGGGGGGAAGATTAATGGATAATGGGATCAGAATTTCCGTCGATGTGTGCGTCTGTGTGTCTGACTGTCAGTATGATCGTCCGTCCGTAGATAAATTAGTGTTGAATGTTTCTCGGGAATGCAATGGTCAAATGAACATGGTATGAGAGATTCCTGTCAACACATGAACAAGGGTACTCGATAGTATGCAGCAGTGGGGATACTTGGACATTTGATAATCCAATTAAAGTGACAGTCTATTCTCAACTTCCGGCATTTTCGATAGATTTATTTTCTAAGAAAATAAAACTATCAAATTTCTAGAGGAGTTCTGGTTCAATCTCAACACCATAGCGACACGTCTGCCAGCAAGGGCAGTGCTGGAATGAACTCGGGATGCATTAGTTCCCGTTGTTAATTATACAATGTTATCTTGCCAGTATAGAACATTGGCAAAATGGGACTAGAAGGGGTGAGTGTATGTTTGCAGTCATTCGAGGTACAGGAATATTTTTTGACTACAAGTAGTATTCTTCATTTTCGGCCAGTTAAGATGTGGTGTGTTCCAAGTCAGGATTAATGTTGCCGACACTTAATGCCCATCCCTCATGGTATGCTACTTTACCAGGGATATAGAGATATAGCCACCACTGGGAGCCAAAACATGACCTTTGATGTCGATGAGTGGTCGAAATGTTTTAGCGAATAACTTATCGAAATATGATCCGGTATGGCAATTTGATACCTTACGTTAGATTTATTAGATCAACTCAGGTATGGATTCATTGAGACATGAGTGCGCTACAAGATGAAGGATTTCCAAGTTGATTTGCTATGGAGTAGGAACTGACTAGTCACATGTGGCCTATGGCCAGAGAAAGACAAGGATACCATAGATGAACACACGGGTGAACGAAGGTATCAACTGTTGTACAGAGGCAAAATAGTTGGGGATATTGTATCATGCTATGCATGAATTAACACCGTCTTGTGCAGTAAATAACAGACTATTTTCCGAAATCTAAAACTGTATTCCTATACCCCGGACAATGTAGCAAGCCACATGGGATGAACATTTGTTAGCAAAATCAACTCAACTAGAAACATGACATGTGTTAACTGGCCGAAAATGGAAAAAAAAATACCAGAATAGGAGATGACTGGTCCTAACATGACAGTATACTACTCAATATTGTTACAACAGCCACCTTCACACTTACACAAAGGTGTGCACCTTAATCCAGCTTTCAAGCATTTGCAATTGCCCTTGCAGGCCTTGGCACAACTACAGTGGAGCATCAGTGCACATGCAGCACTTGCGTCTCCTAGGTGAGTCCAAAATGGGACCAGAATATTGAGACGTGGATTCCACTCCCATCCGTACTGTGATGGGTCTGGCACACATAAGTGTTTCTGCAGAGCACGATGCCAAATGAAAGATGACACAAGAATTACCCTTTTTACATGTTGATACAGAGCTGCTTTGGTGGGCGGGATGTTTTCCATAGACTTAAGGCCATGTGTGAACATATGCCGTCTCGCATCATTGACACGTGTACTGACACAACTGTTACTGTACATCTGTATGGTGAGTTTTTCGATATGCTGCATATGAGGGGAATCCTCTGAAAAGACTTGCGGATTCTCAGTCAATTCTATCATCATTTCAGTTGATGCGGGAAAATTCATCCGTGCATTCCATCCTGTCTTCTTCCCAATGCCGAGCATGCTGGATGTTACATCACAACCTGTGAAGGCGTGGAAGAAAGTCAGGGCCTTACAGTAATCAGGTCCAAGTTGTGAAGCTATCTCATGAATTGGCATATCTTTATATGCCTTTCCAATTCCAAACCCAATCCACAGCTCACTGAGTCCAAGGTCACGGAATGTTGCGAAATGGTGCAAAGACAGAATGACGACATCAGAATCAACCGTGCGAAGAAAAGCTATTTTGTGACCTTGTGAGACTGCATGGTTGAGATGAAGCATCATGCGCGTGTCTGCTTCCTCGTGGTTCGATGGAGATATGTCACATAAGCTAACATCCTTATTGCATAGTACATATTCTGATGTCGTTAACAACTGGTACTCGGATGTTGATGTTAATTTCAGCAGTTCAGCAGACAGGAACTTGAAAAATTCGTCTTTATTCTCACTAACTTTCAAGAATGCCTGCCAATTCTTCCCTTTAGGTAAAGGGACGTTCTCGGACACCCGTATCAACCTAACTGCTGTCTCACCGAGGCGTTTTGCTCGCGTCTGATTCTTCAAACTGCCTTCGGGGTAACAGTCATAGATCGCATCAACCCTTGTGGTGTTCGTGTTAATCAGAGATTCGATGTATGGCAATAATTGCAATCGAGCATATTCTCCAAACAGATCCGCTTTCTGTGGTTTGATTACATGGACTACAGCAGGCATATCCAAGATGACAACTGAAGCTTGTCTAGCTGCTGAATTCTTCCCTTGTGCAGGAATAGCTGGTAAACAATTGAGAATTTGAGATTTTGTCCCACTCCGTAGCTTACCTCTATCGGATAATGCTGGCGGATCACGTGCATTCTCGTGCATGAAAAACTCATCCATGTTTGAATCAGGCCGGGCTTGCAGTGAAACGAACATCTGGGTAACTATTGCGGCAGTTGCTTTACTTGACATGAGTTTGTCTCGGCCTTTGTCCAGGTTGGCTGGGGGTGGGTTAAGGAAGGTATATATATTTGCCTTGGGAATAACATCATTCAGGGGTACGGTGCATTCCACAAGCCTTTCCTTCAAGAAAGTGGAATATAAATGCTTGCCCCTTTCGGGTAATGACCGTAAACTCTTACTAACTTCGGGGTCCATATATTCACCAGTATCTAATGTCACCAGCTGACCACTAGTTTCATCATAAGGGTTGATAATGAGTCCCTGATTCACCAGATCGAGGAGAGATTTCAATTGATTCAGAAATTTTTTCTGCTCTGATACCGAACTTTCCGGGTGTTCCGTGTTATCTGATGATGTTGTGTGGAAACTTGCATATTCATACTCATCTATAACACGCAGAACTTCTGACCTTGAAAGCTCAATAACGACTTTCTCTTCAGCCTGGCCATAGAGACCTTTTGGACCACTGTCTTCTTTGAGTAGTTGGATACTATGTTCTTGGCTCTGATCTAAACCCATCATACTGAACTTCCTCTCACTACGCTGGACCACAAAATGGCCTTCCATGAATTTGTTGTGGATTGAAGGATGCCGCCTGGGTAGCTGAGACATGTCTCTCAGAAATACGGGGACCCACCGACAATAATTTGTATGTCCTAGGGCAAAAAAGTAACTGCACAACTCATCGATAGAACACAGTGTACCAGGCCAGTTACCGATTCGTTGGTTCCGAACGAATTGACAGCTTGTCAAGAGAAAGTTCCGAACGATTTCACCCCAATAGCGCGCAGTTGGAGATTGTGAAAGAATCCTCTGTTCCCACATTTCAAATGACTCATGGGGCCCAGTCTGCTGACAGTAAATCTCATAAGCATTCTTTCTGAGGATCTCAAGCCAAGCTAGAGTGAGAAGATATGCCTGTCGCGTCCTCTTGACATGTTTCCCACCAAGTAGGGATGATGCTACACCGGGTGTGAATATCTTTGCGAGGTGAAACATTCGCTCCCAACCAGAACCACCCATAAGCTTACCACCAGCTTCTTGGGTGCACATTTCAAGATGCAGGAATCCAATCATACACACCATTCGATCCTCACCTATCTCCTCTGGGAACAGCCATTGACATTTTTTCTGCCTGGCATACAACGGACAGTCACCTTCAATGACAGGTATCTGGCCGGGGTTTACGAAAGCAGTAGCTTCCCTGACCACATACATAGCATGCTTCTGCATACTGAGTGAGTCCGCTTTCTGCTCACTGAAAACAGGGAATACCCCAATAACTGCACGAGGTTTGACATTGTCTTGATCTTCATGTTTTGAAAAGAAGCCTGAAAAGGTCACAGGGACTTCATCAAGCTGCCAGCTGCCATCAACCTTCCCTTTATTGCTGATCTGTGACACATGAGACAACCAGTCATTCTCTCCCACGTTCAAATCTGCATATTCATTGGGCCGTACATTACATTCATCTGGAGATTCAAGCCTGATGTCCCCACCAAAGTCTTCAACGAAAGGAACAAATGCATAGTCGTCTGGGAGTTCAATTTGTGTGTCTTCTGGAACATCTAAACTCAGTGGTGGGGGATCAGTACCCACATTGTCCCTGCTCAGTTGACCAATGAGTGTGATGGACGTACCATGCATATCAGATCTACCAGATACATCAATGTTATCAGTGGTTCCTATCGAGAAAACATTACGTTTGCAGTTAGCTGGGACTACAACACCTTCGTTCTTGAACCGCAGTGAAACAGCTCTCGCGAAACTCCTGCGAACATCCATTACGCGATCATAAGAGACAGAGAGTCCCATTTGATGAAAATCTCTGATAAGATTTTTCATACGATCATGGGCATGCAACTTCAAACCCACATAAAGAGGCATTGGAGTTTCTCTGTCACGTCTCTGGTGAACATTTTGTGCATGTTCGGAGCGTTTCGCTGAATTGCTGATCAACATCTGTGAAATAGTACAAGCCACTCGAGTCTTGGCATTAACAGTCTCATCATCGCCTAAGTTCTGTATACTACATGTGCCCTCAAGTAGAACTCTAAGAAGAGTCAGGAGTGAGTTGGGTACAGGCTCGCTCAAGCAATAAGATGAAAATGATCCCGTGAAAGGAGCTTGAGATATGAGTATGTGTTTACGCAGAAGAAGACCCACATCAACTATCTTTTTTGCCTCTTCCTCAGACACTATACGAGTTAAAGATTCGGACAACAAGGAGCCAACTCGAAACCTACTTGAAATAAACACATCTCTACCCTGTGTGAAGGCGTCCCAGCCATCGCCCAATTTCTGCAACAAATGTTCTTTGAATCGAGTGGAATGTATTTCTTCACTAAGCCAATCAGAACCGACTTGCTTCAACCTCCGACTGTACAGATTCTTGAGATCGACAAGCTTCATCGCGGAATCGTTGTGTTCAACAAATGTTATGAGCTCTGCCATAACGAGAGGGTCATAGGGCAGGCCTGACGCGGAATGTTCGGCGTTCTTCGACTTTTTAGATTTAGCCGCTCGTGCTTCATTGGCAAGCTTACAATAACAGGTTTTGTGATAGTAAAGATCACTAGCAGCGGAATCAAATGCTGCATTGACCCGAGAAAAAACAACCCAGTTCTCGGCTTCCTTTGCCATAATTTTGAGTTTATTGTTATCAGACATTGATCTGCAAATAGGCTCACTGCTGTCACCTTCGCGTTTGTGACAATAAACACACTGGGGCAGTTTCCTGTCACAGCCAGATTCAAAACTTGTCCGTGTTCTTTTAGGACTCAGCGTGGAGCAGGATGCCACTGCCTCATTTCGCTCTCGCTTGTGTAGCACGCGCTGTACGATGTGAGTCCGAATACTGTCACGGCATGTCTTATGATATATTGCCTTATTCGTCAACAGTGACATCGACATACACTCATCACTCTCTCTCATCAAACAATCAATGGTCAAATTATATGGAAGCTCAACGCCATTATCTAGGAAGCGCGTTATGTCTTCCTCAATAGCTTTATAGGCGTCATGAAAACGAGATTCTCTATACGGACGCATCAATTTCTTGGAACTGTCTTGCTGGCAAAAGCAACAACGTTCCCAGTCAGTACTAGTCCGTACACGAAGAGGATTCTCACTCATTCTGTGAATGATTTTTGTGAACAATCGCGTTCTCGAATTAATTTCGACAGACAAATCAGAATTGCTTGCGGAATTACGCCAAACAAGAGATTGTATGGCAAAGAGACTGCTTCATAAAGAGCGTTGTTTCTCCGGGATCAGCGTCATTCAGGTTTGCCTGAATGACGCTGATCCCGGAGAAACAACGCTCTTTTCAAGTTCCAAGAAATTGATGCGTCCGTATAGAGAATCTCGTTTTATTCTACATCATCTCCCACGTCTGTTTCCAACACGTGCGTGGATCAGAGTTCACTTTCGCGCCCTTACAATCGGATGTATAGTCGGTAGACCGTCGAAAAGGAGGTTCCCTTCAGCCGCTGGCGGCCATTTTGGATTGTGCCGCTACTGGTCGCCACCGGTCGGTGTCAACTTGTAGCCGATCGTTTTTGAGAACCTCATAGCCTACACTAACAGTGTGCCAAATTTCAAGAAGGTATCACCAAGTGCACAATTCACCTGTATGTGACGAATTCCTCCCCCGCTATATGGCCTTCGCCTACATGATCAGAAGTGCATTCCACTAAAAACCCAAAGCGGGGGTATTAATCACCTTCAGTGATAGTTCTAGTTTCGTTCTCTCAGGTTATTTGACTTTGGAAATGCGCCGCAATCTAGGAGTGGCGCCCAACATTCCCCCCGATATAGGCGTATGACCCCCACCCAGGGTGTGGGGGTCTAGACAATTTATTTATTTATTGGTGTTTAAGGTCACATATATTTGCACAATGGCTAATCATGCCCACAACATGAGTATCAACTCAACACCAGGGGTGAGCGTTAATAAGCCATGTTGCCCATTTTAGAGAGGGTTTGCACCTCCCAAGCATTGGTGACTGGGTCCTATTTTACCAGTAAAACAGATCCTGTTTACCGCAGTGAACAGGCACTGCTTCACTTCCGGGGTTCCCGCGGGCAGGGGTCTAGAAATCCCCGGGCCGACCATGGTTTGGCCAGAAGTGTATAATTTTTGTTTTAATTGGGAAAAAGTCACAATCTAGGCTTATCCATGAATCTAGAGGCAAGAAAGCCAGTAACTGCGAGTAGCCAAGTTAACATAAACTACAGATTCTGAAGATATCTTCCAATAATATAACAATACCATGAGTTTGGAGGGCCTTGCGGTTTATTACCGGCCCAAGAGGAATGAATAAAAGCCCGAGGGTTTATTACCGGCCCGAGAGTCGAGGGCCGTTAATAAGGCAGAGGGCTGTTGAATTTCACCCACCAAGCGCCGTATCTAAAAGTCTGAGCCTACAAGCCCCCCCCCCCCCGCCCCACCCCCACCCATTCACCAGCTTCTAGTTTTACGTTTCACTCCTCATGTACGTAACAGGTAATTTTTGATGCAACCAGTTCAAGTTTGGCACTTGAGGAGGAAGAACGTTTGCAGCAGCAAATAGAAGGAGACAAGGGGGATGGCGTTCCCCCAAAAGCACCACTGGCCTTGCCTCCCCACCGACTCCCAAACGCACGCACAAATGCCCGCAGTGGGTTTTCTGGAAAGGTTTTTCTTTTTTTTAAAAAAAAAATGTCTCCGGAAAAGATTTTTGTTGACACCCCAGATATCTTAATCGGCCAAGTGCTTCGTCTGAATAATATTGTATCATTCTCATTTTGTTTTCATGTTTCATGTTATTTTGGGAAATATTTAACCCTTTTTTGTATGGCAGTGTAACTTACAACTTCAAGGTTAAAGTTTTTGGTTAAAGTTTTTTTTTTGTGGGGGGGAGGGGGAGGTGTTTTAAAATTGCACCTTTAATTCTTCAAACAGTTTAGTGGAATGTCACTGTTTCTTATTTGGGACAATGTCTACTATCTACTGAACATTTCTACAGTGATTTTCTTTAATATCGGCATGATTTTAACCCCTTTTAAACATGTTTTCAGACTTACTTTCTTTGTATTTGAAATTAGACTTTGCCACATACTTTCTTACTCTAATTCTTGCATGGTCAGTACAACTCAATGATTGCATTTACATCAATGCTTTCTTTTATCGGTTTTAGGAAATATTTAACCCTTTTTTGCCAATCAATTTTACTTCGTATTCCCAGCTTGAAGTTTCGGATTAAAGTTCTGCTTTTCAAGGTTCTACCTTTCATTCTCCAAACACTTTGTTACAACGTCATTTCTTTTTTTCATTTCGGGCAAGGTCTCCTGAAGTTGTGCACAGTGGTTTCAAATAATATTGGCATTAATTTAACCCTTTCCACAACGGTTTTCGAACTTAGTTACTCTAAATTTTAAATTAGGCTTCTACCACATACTTTAGTACTTTGTATCCCCGCCCACAAAGGAGGGATATAGCACAGAGCTCTCTCGGTCCATCCGTCTGTCCGAACTTTCTTTATGCCATAATTTAAACAAAAGCTAATTTCCTCCCCTCCCCCCCCCCCCCCCAATTAGTTTTTTTTTTCTTTTCTCCAATATGCATTTTGAACTATTTACAGTCACTACATGCGGAACGTTTTTTAAACTCACGTAACCCCCGCCCAGGGGCCAATTAGGTACTTTTTTTTTCTTTCGTCAAAAATGCTTTTTTAGAGTTTTCTTTAAAGTTTGTGGTTAAAAACCCAGGCAAACACCACCGTCGTCCCCCCCCCCCCTCCCTTAGGCAATTTTTTTCTTTCCTCCAATATGCATTTTGAACCAGTTACAGTCACTACATGCGGAACCTTTTTTTAAACTCATGTAACCCCCCCCCCCCCCCCCCCCCCTTTGCGGTGGGGGGAGGGGGGGGGCAATTAGGCACTTTTTTTTCATTCGTCAAAAATGCTTTTTTATAGTTTTGGTTAAAGTTTGTGGTTAAAAACCCAGACTAACATCCCCCCCCCCCCCCCCCCTCCTCCCACGGTGCCAGTTAAGCACTTTTTTCTCTTTGCTCAAAATGCATTCTGAAGGATTTAGACTGACCACATGCGGAAAAAATGGACTCCCCTAACACCCCCGCCAATACATATTCCTTTCAAAGCTTCCTGCATTTTCAACTTCTGACAACACTGTCTTAAATTAACCACCAGTTTTTTTTTTAATTAAAGTTCGGACAAGTTGGTTGTGCCTTGACAATAAATAGAACTCGAGGACAGGGGTGCAACAACTGTTTTGCAGGGAAGATTCTTACATTATAGCCCACGTCCATTCTTCTGTTCTGTCGTCTGCAGCACAAGAACAACGCAGTGCGTAGTTTCGCTTTTTCGGGTTAACTTTTGTACAACCTAGCAACGAAATGTCACGCCATCATTATTGTTCCAATGGCGTGGAGTCGGGGGCAAAAAAGTCGAACGGAGAGTTTTTTTTATCAAATAAAGAAGGCGTAGTATGATGATTTGATTATTAATTTATGATAAACATGAAGTTAAATACCTTGTGGATAGCTGTACAAGAAAACTGTGTTGATGAATCTTGGTTCAATGAACAAATTCACAAATGAACTGGGAAGGGGGTATCGGTCAGGGCAAAATAGGCTTTCATTACTTGTCTATTATTATATAGACTACTGTATGTGTAACACGGGGTCAGGACTGACGTGGTGCTCACATTGTTATCGGTGAAAAAGTGGTTGCAGCCACAACTTCCAGTAACTGTGATTTAGACTACCATGTCAGGTGAGCGCCCTCAGGCCCCCTGGGGCCTCTTGTTTAATTTATTTTAACAGTTTAATTTCCAATACAGTAGGTTAACCCCTTCGCGCCAACGTAACGTCGAAAACCAACAAAATAGGCATTCAATTTTTTTTCATTTTTTTATCCAAAAAACGTTTATAGCCCTCATTGGAACGAGCTTGTTCCAATGAGGTGCCACAACCTATGTTTTTGAGACAAAAATGAAACTTTAGACTCATTCAAGGATTTTTTTTTTTCCTGTCGAGTGTCGTCTGCGCTTAGAATTAGGTTAAGGATTAAAATGTATTGCCATATTCGCAATGTCCATGTATATATTTGACCTAAGGCCCGAAGATATCTTCAGATATCATTTTTTAATATTTTTTTTTTTTTTTTTCTTTTCATTTTTTTTTTTTTTTTTTTTTGTCTAAGAGCTCATGAAAAGATTAGGGTCGGGCATGAAAATTCGGATCGGGCGGGAAATCTGAATCATTTCGGGTTTTTTTTTCTTCATCCTTAATGCAAGCGCTATTCACAGTAATCGTCATTCAAATGTTATCATTTTTCAACTCGTGCATCCAACACACAGCTTAAATGAGCCCTCCTCGTTGAGTTCGTTCACCGAAAAAAATGGAATATTTTTTTCGTTCACCGAAAAAAATGGAATATTTTTAAGTCACTCAAGGTAACGTTTCCTTACGCCGCCTGACATCGGCCCACAGAAAAAATGTTGAATTATCGGGGAAGGGGCGCGGTGGCTCAGTTGTTACGGCATTGAACTTCAAACCGAATTGTTCATTGTTCGATCCCCGCCGGGGATAACTGCGTTGTGTCCTTGGGTAAGGCACTCAGTCCTGATTGCCCATGTGGGGGCACGGTGGTGCTGTGTACAAAAGAGTAGGCCTACTTCACGTTGATGGCGCACTTGTCTTCAACCATGTTAACTCTGCTTGTGTGGGGTTAGTACGTTGGGTAGTCTGACAGTTGCTGCTCGGCGGTTCTCTCCGGCTTCCTCCACCCGTAAAACTACCCTCCTCCACTCGTAAAACTACCCGACACCAGGTATCCTGGCTGTCGAAAGTGTCGTTAAACCCAATAAATAAATAGAATTATTGGAAAGGGGGGGGGGGGGGGGGGGGCTCTCGAAGCAACTTCACGGGTTTGGTTAACAAAAAATACTATAATGCTGTTGAATTCAAGTGGTTATTTAGCTACCTTTACCTCACATTATCTAACGTGACTAGAAAACTACACTTGAACAAAACAGATTTCCTAAAATTTTCATTTTTTCAGTTTGAAACATTCTGTTGACCTTTTGCATTATTGTTGAATATTCCAGATAAATAAAGAGGGTGATTTGATAACTTTTGGACCTAAATAATACAATTGACTTTTGGTGTGTTTTTTGTTTGGACTTCCCTGAAAAATATGTGCACATGACCGGTACTTACCTTCCTGTCAGTTTTCTTACTTATTTGTTGCATGACCACCCTGCTTTCGGGCTAGAAAAAAGTTGTCTGAGGGTCTATAATTGACAAAGATATTTGAATGCCAAAAAATAAAGTGATGCGATCATATTTCTTTTTCGCCTGAACGTTATGGTCGCCTATGGAAAAATACTTAGTTCCGTGATATGATACCTTAAATGCACTCATTGGATGACTCATTCTGGATGTTTTTTGGCTTTCTTTGCCCAACAAACCAGTTTCACGTGTTTGTGTTACAGCTTGTTCGCAGAAATTTACTGAAAATCAGAAACACCACAGAAAGAGTGCCTTCAACAAATATAAATGGACAAAAATAAACTTGTTGGGAAATAAACGTTCAGGTAAGAAAATAAAAGAAATGAGGCCAATTAAGAAATAGGCGCGTAGTCAGGATATCAAAGTTAGTGGGAGGGGGGGCGGCAAGTGTAATATCTACTAGGGGTGGGGGTGGGGGGCTAGTTCAGCGATCTTAACATAGCGGCTACTCCCCCCCCCCCCCCCCTCTGTAGGGAGGTAGCCGCTACGTACAGATAGCTGAACTACTAGGGAGCATAAAGAATAAGATGCGCAGCCTCATCCGAGCCACGTGGCGGCGAGATGGGGCGAACACAAGGGGCACTCCCCTCTCGCTGGAGAGTGGGGGAGAGGCGGGGGGGGGGGGGGGGGCTCCCCGGGGAAAATTTTGAAATTTGAGACTAAACACAATTTCCTTGTCTCGGTCCGTTTGTGTCCAAAATTTGTAAGTTATGAAAGGCTTCAATAATTAGGCCACATCACCTGGGGGCATGCCTGAAATTTGTGGGCACCTGCCTCCCTCAGCCCCCCCCCCCCCCGATGACTACGCCCCTGTTTAGAAATAAAAGTGCCAATAAGGAAGGTTATCCATCGTCGAGCTCGTTCCAATGAGGGGTCATAACCTATGTGTTTGAGACAAAAAATGAAAAAAATGAGTTATTCAAGAAGTTTTTTTGCAAGTGCCGTCTGCTTTTTCTGTTAGGTAAAGGGTGAACCATGTCAATCAATCGACATGTTTACTCTCTCGGAGACGTCGCAAAGATGCCCCTTATAAGAGGGTGGGGTTGTTAAATCTGATTTGTCCCAACTAACAAAATATTCTCTGAAATTGATCTTAACCACAAGTAAATAATAAATAAATAAATAAATAAATATTCCAACTAAATCATCAAGGTATCCCTTTGTTGAAGGCACCACTTGATGATGTAGATGATGTAGTTGGAATATTAGTCAGTCGGGACTCTAATCCAAAAATCAAGAGTTATTGGAAATTAATTTGTGCTAAAATGTGTAGTATTCGTAACGCATGGGTTCCCCAAGTTTTTTTTTGTTGTTTATTCAGCACGTACATTCTAAAAATCAGTTGGATTAAAAATCAATCCAAATCAACTGGGTTGAGTGAATATGAACCGAATTGGGTTCATATTCACTCAACCCAGTTGGTTTGGCTTAACTTTCAATCCAACTGATTTTACAATGTACCGTACACCAGATTATGCATGCAGGGCCCAAAACAGCCCGAATCGGGTACCACAAACCTCCATTTGTACGACCGACTCTGTGTGACGTAAGCTCGAGTATTAAATCTAATCTCTTGAGAAAGTATCTGGCTACTAGGAAGAACGAATCATGGTGAAAATGTGTCTTATGGAAAAATCGTTGGGGGTGGGGGGGGGGGGGGGTGTCACAGACCCCTAGTCCTACTCATATTTACTGCTCTGAACAATATGTTTATGTTAACCAAAATGATGTACGAAGAGGGGGCTTCTTATGACAGAAGATTCTGCACAGCATTTCTAAATTCAAGTCCGTTGAAATGAGGAATAAAGTTGAAAAATGTTTCCCGTGCCGTCGGGTTTATGTGTGATGAGTATGATAGCCACTTAGTCTCTTGACAGACACCTGTGGGATCCTGAGAAGTTGTGCCGTTTTTGTTTACTGTTGTCCGGCTTAATCCATAGAAATTGGAAAGGGGACTATTTGCGACTAATGTTCCACTGGGATGGCCAAAACTTATCGAGTTGGAGCAACCTGCGACATATTTCCAGGATCCCCAAAAGATCAATGAGATCCCCAGGTATGAGGTAGTTAAACAGACCTGTCAACGGTTTATTCCCAACAAGACGAATGTCGAAAATGGTTATCCCAACAAAACGAATTTAATTAAAATGATTTTATAACCCATTTTTTAGGTTTTCCATCGTAAACTGCAAACACGGCTTACTTTTGAACGAAGAGATTAACAGGTTAAGTGCTGGAAGCCCATTTTGGGGCTTTATCCTGAAGTGTTGGTACCAGAGCTAAAAGGCTTCATATTCTGTGGATGTACTTCGATTAATTTTTGATGTGATATTATTAAGTCCGGGTGGATTTGCCCTGTTACAATTAATGGGAGAGTGCCTGTAGGCACTGTCCCATTAAATGTAACAGGGCAATAATTATATAGTATATGACCAAAATTTTGACAACCAAAAAAAACTTAGCACGCTCTCGGTTAACAGAGGCGCTACTCTTTGTTACAAGACGATATTTGCTACAGTTTTTTGTATCTTTTTTTCCAACAAAACTCCCAAACACATGCATAAAATATAACCCGAAAATACTTAAATAGCTTACATTGTAATGTACACGTTCTTTTTGAAGTAAATTTCCCCCATATTTGATAAGATAAAAAAAATTGGTCTTGTTGAGATTCGTCTTGTTGGGATCGTCTTGTTGAGATATTTTACCAATTCGTCTTGTTGGGATGACACCCTGGCAACTTGCTCCAGATTAAATAAACACTATGAAAACACTTATTATGACAGTATGGCGTGGGTTAATTTCCCTGATCGCTAGCCAACACAGTCCGCACAGGATTTCCAGAATGCTACACCATCTTGTGAGACGGACGGACAACTGTTATTAATCCCCTGCACATTGATGTCAAATTATTGAAATTTCAAGCCGCAATATTTACCCATAATGCAACTGGGAATTTAACCAATTCAGTAATGTTGGACAGAGCTTTGTCAAGATTCAGTTGAATAAATTTCTGGTTGTATTGTGGGTAAAACCTGCTATTTTCAAGGTAATGATGCTCAGGTCGTGTGTGTTACTTTGGTTAATGTTGGAACTATTTTCACAATTTCGAATAAATGAAACATTCAAGCCTTGAACATTAGATTGGTAAAGTTCGCAGAACGCGCAACAGAACGAGCCATCAATGTTTATTGATATATTCCCGTGGAAACTCTAGAAATAGAATAGTGGTAGGATGGGAGTTCTCAAAAAGTGGCAGCTGCAGGGGAAGGGGTGAGGGCATTGTCCCATACAATTTTCGTTGCCCCGCCCCACCCTACCAACATTGCCCAATGCAAGGTTCACACAACAAAGAGCCCAAAACAGTCTCCAATGTAGGGACAACACACGCTAGAAATGCCTCAGAGTCGCTCATGGAGCTCCAAATTTTCTCTCGTGTGTATGTATTGTGTGGTGTGTGTCCTAACTAGAATCCTCCGGTCGTTGCCCTCTTGGGGGGAGGTCCAATGACCGGAAGGTCTTAGTGGAGCCCTGAAACCCCACACAATGGCCTTTCAGATATAACCTCCCCCCCCCCCCCCCCCCCCAAAAAAAAGTGGCTATGGCACACCTTATTATAGAGTCCTGGCTACGTGCCTGAAAAGTGGACCTCCAAAGTATATACGATTGGATCAACTTTTACTTCATTCTTGAGATCGGTCATGATACAGCCACAGTTAGGTGCTGAAAATAACCTTAAACTCATATAAACAATTTTACATAAAACGTCGATTGCGTTTTCTGCCTCTACTCAAGTATTAGACGAATGTTCACACATAAAGGGAAGGTTGCACAAGAATATTTTCTAATTTAGGCCGAAAAAGAACCTGATTTTGTTCAAACGCCCAGTCTTTCAAAACGTTGCAGAATTCGAAAGAAGAGAGAAAAAACACCATTAAGCTTGCGCAGAGTCTAGAAAAAGTCAAACGCATTCGGATGATGAACCCAGAAGACTGGATGTAAAAGGGTTTCATCTCCAGTGGACACGTCTGTGGTCTGTGGTGGCGCCAGAATCTTTTTTCTTGTTGGGGATCACCATTATGAAGACATTTTACATGTTCATGTCTGCTAGGTATTGAGGCGGTTTTTTTTTGGGGGGGGGGTGGGGGGGGGTGGGGGAGGGGGGTCTGGTTATCCTTTTGAACAAACGCGGTTCGAGGATCTCCAATGTTATAAAGGGTCGGCTCTTCGACTGAACGTTTGAAGCATATCCATATGTTGTGCGATTCGCCCATGTACCCGTTGCAGTATCATTGACATTGGAACGGGAGACGGTGTGACAGTTGACACCCACCCAATATATAAATTCAAGGGTAAGGTCACATGCGCAAGTTTGTTAGCAAGCTTGGCTTACTCATGGCTCCGTGCCACTCATCTTCTTTACGTTCATCAGTAACTTTCTCATCACCGGAGAGCTCAGCTCTGAGGCTTTCGCTGTGATATATCACGTGGGGATCTTGGGAATGTAGCATACCTTAAGGTGGTGAACAAGTTAGTTTTGAGTTGAGAGGTATCAAGGTGGTGCCCCTCTCGTGTTGGTGGGGTGGGGTGGGGTATATTTTTCAAATGAAAGTGTCGATGACTCTGTAGCTCAACTTGTGTAAGACATGTACATGGATATAGTATGTGATACAGCATTGACACATATCTAGGTAAAGACCTGATAACAAAGGTACATGTAAAATATTCTAAAGGTCTGTACATAAATACTGACCGTAACCTGTAACAAATGTATAGGTAAACTGGTAAAGTATTGTAAAGGTGGGTGACAGTTAGATTCCTCCAGCCAGAGTCGTATTGAAATGTGCACTTACTGTGTATAAGTAGCACTGAATAAATCTTAAGTTTGTCTAATTGGCCGCCAGCTTGAAATTTTGGACCGCACCCCAAAACACTCGTTCTCGTCCCAAGATGATAACAAAGGTACCGAAGAAGTTTCGTAAAGATCGGTTCATAAATACGGCCTCAAGCCCGAGCCGTATATAGAAGTTCTGTATAAAAACTGATTGCCCTTATAAAAAAGTACCATGGTAAATCCCAAAATACCCTGGTAATACCACCAGGGTATTTTGGGATTTACCATGGTTTACCATGGTACTTTTTTATAAGGGTGTACCTAATTTCGGTACAAAATGGCCGCCAGCAGCCATCTTGAATTTCGGACCGCACCCCAAACCACTCGTTCTCGTCCCAAGGTGATTGCAAAGGTACCCAAGAAGTTTCGTGAAGATCAGTTCATAAATACAGCCCCTAGCCCGAGCCGTATTGGCATGAGTACTTACTGTGTATAAGTAGCACTGAATAAATCAAAGTTAATCTAATTTGCATACTTTCTTCACGAGAAAAAACCCGCATTATATATGATGTATTCCATGTTACTAAACATTCATACAAAAATTTATTTATTCAAATCAGAACTTTCAGACAGACAAAAAACTGATTGCACTAATTTTGGTACAAAATGGCTGCCGGTGGCCATCTTGAACTTCGAACCGCACCCCAAAACACTCGTTCTCGTCCCACGGTGAACGCAATGGTACCCAAGAAGTTTCGTAAAGATCGGTTCATAAATACGGCCTCTAGCCCGAGCCGTATTGAATTGTTGACGGCGGACAGACGGACGACGGGCCATGGCATAACCTCAAATTTGACTATGTCAAAGTTGAGCTAAAAATTGTCCGGAGGAATTCCAGGACTGGGCCTTCCCGGTGAAATTTTTAAATATATCTGTCCCAAGTGGTGCCGTTTTGAGGGTTCGAAAAGCACGTCGAGCATGGATTGTCGTCTGTAATTTAATTATATGACGCCGTATGCAGACCGTAGAATATGGATTTTTAGGGGCTGGTGGGATCTTGGGGGGGGGGGGGGGGGCAAGGCTCCGCAGCCCCCTCCCACCCCGGGCAACGCGACCTTTCAGTCTTTTCACCGGTCTTCTTGCCATTGGAGTGGTTTGTGAATCCCATCGATGGAGTGGAGGGGTGTAGGTCGCCCCCTTGATTCTTCCGAAGACACATTTCGTTGGGTAGTCAGGGACACAATGTCGGCCTACGCACCTACATTACTGAGCTCGTATATATGTGTTTAAATCACTTTGGGTGACTCTCAGTGCGGAAATTTTGTATGGAAATAATTATGGAAATGCCTCGTTGTAACACGTGGGTGCAAAGTCCTAATCAACAAAAATCATTCACACCCTTTCGGTCATAGTTATGTGAGCTTTACTTTAGTTTCCACCCAGCACGTTGCAAATTGCCGTAGTCGGAATAAAATTACTGCAAACTACGAGTTGGCTGCACGTGCAAGTTTGAACTTTGAATGTCTGAACAAATGTCGCAGTAGCCGAAATGACGGAAACGTCCGCATCGTTTTCGTAAGTTGGCCTTGATCTCTTGACAATATTGCCGTGTCGTGACTGCATCTCAGCGCCAATGGACGTCAGCAGCCAGTCTTGACTTGTTATTGGTCGGCGTGATTTAACACTAAAAACAGCACGATTGTCAATGCGCATTTTGTGACGTCCATGTGGAGTACAGAAACCCCAAAAGAAATCGAATTTTCGCTCTTCGTCTCAAACATCGTTTTTCAGATTATTTTCAACTGACGCATTCAGTTAATGGGATCTATTTTTAGATTTATTTATGAGATGGAGTCATTGCCACTAGAATGGAAACAACTTTGTCGGTATCGGCAATCTTTGCAATTTCACGAACAGCTTTATATGAAAATTGGTTTCTCGAAATGAGACGAGTCCATGATAACACTGAGCGTTGTATTTATGGATGCATAATTACGCTGTTGTTCTTTGTGTAATTTTCTGCAGAGGATTGAGAGGAACCATGAAGAGGGAATCACCTTAGTAGCGACTAGGTTTATCATAATTTCTCGGCGGATAAATTAATAAAATATACCGCACGTACCGAAATAACCTTCTGGTCTGTAGTTAGTCCAATAATATTAGCCTTCGCCTGTGCTCCGAATTTATTATTTTTTGATTTTTAATATGTCGCACCGTCGAAGTCTAATCTGATCTTTCGTTTTTCCAGCAGCAAAGTTCAGCGAGAGACTCTCGCTGAACGGTTGGACCTCGATTAAAGATCAAATTTCCCCGCCTGGTTCCTACTTCTGATTGACAGTTGTGTAAAGCACATTTTTCTTCATTCTGGTGGTCATTTTCTTGCAAATAAATCGATATTTTGAATTATTTAGGCGTCATTTGCACTGCAATTTTTTCAACTCGAAACAAACTGTTGAACCAGAAGATGGGTTGATAGGAAAACACGGAGTGAAAAACGGAATAGCGATAATGTTGTGCACACCAAGTCAAACGACGCGGCAGTCGTTGCAATACATCTCGATTTGTTCGAAACCGCTGAGGTCCGTTCCCGGAAATGGGATACGATTTTTAACAATTTTCCAACCGCTGTAACATTACCGCTTGAAAAAATGTTTTTATTTAATTATTGGTATTTAATACGTAATTCGACAGTAAGTATAGGAAATTTATACATCTAATATGAATGTGAAGGCATATTATTCTTGTCCAATGTGGGAACATGTATGGAGAATGAGTATTCATCATATTAGTGTTATGTCACCTAATTTCGTACTTTGCTGCTGGAAAAACGAAAGATCAGATTAGACTTCGACGGTGCGACATATTAAAAATCAAAAAATAATAAATTCGAGCACAGGCGAAGGCTAATATTATTGGACTAGTCTGTAGTAAGACACTGATTCTGAAAGATTGTGAAAATAATGAACCATGCAATGATGGCACTGTCAAAAAGACACCCGAAAGTGGCACAGGAAGTATTGCATTTTTAACAGACGGAAGAAGTGGCACATCAGGGAATAATTTTTTTTTTTTTTTACACAAAGTGGCAGACTGGCAGGGATGGATGCCCAGGGCGAAATATTGCAGATATGGAGTTAACCCTTTACCCAACATGAAAAGCAGACAACACTTGAAAACAAAATTCTTGAATAACTAATTGTTTTCATTTTGATGTATCAAAAACATAGGCTATGACCCCTAATTGGAACGAGCTCGAAAGAGGGGTCATAACCTCTTTTTTGAGACAAAAAATGAAAAAAATAATGAAAATTAATTGGCGATTTATGTGAATAGCATTTGCTGTTACGTTGGGTAAAGGGTGGAAACGACCTTTATAAGTGTGGAAACGACCTTTATAAACTTCCAGCTTACTATCGAATACACACACATTTCATTATTGTATGTCTTTTTCTCTGATAAATGGAAATAAATATTGTTTAAACTAAAGGGTTAAAAAAAATTCCATGCATTGAAAATTTTATATTTTTTCTTTAGATTTGTTCTGCCATTCTCATTTCAAGTGAAGAAATTCATATAACACTTGAATAGAAATAAAAAAAAAGGTTGCGCCTCCCCACTGGAATTTAGTGGCGTAGCAGCTACAGGGTGGGGTGTGATGGCACTTGGCCCCTGCCCAGAAATTTTTCTTCCACCCCTAAAAAAACATCTTGGCCGAATGCAAGTTTCACACCACATAGAGGCCCAAAATGGTTGCTAATTTCGGCAAAAAAGGCTCTACACCAGGCCTGAAAATAAGCAGTCTGACATTTGCATAATGAGGTCTCCAGAGGGTGAATTTGATGATGCTATCCCATACAGTGGGCCAGTTTATCCTCTGGGTACCTCTTTCTGTTTAGTTTTGAAACCCTGATTCAGATTGAGGTTCAGAGAGGGTAAATTTATTGATGCTACCCTGCTGTGCAGGGTAGCATTACTAAATTCACCCTCTGGGGACCTCATTTTGCAGATGATTGTCTGCTTATTTTCTGGTTTGCTCTACACATGCTAGACATACCTCGCAGATTTGCCCTTAGAGCTCTAAATTTTCCCGGGAGTGTAGGGTGGGCTGGGGTGGGGTGGGCTAGTCCCAACTGGGACTCTCTGGTCATTGCACTTCATGTAAGTGGGAGGAGGGTCCTAGTTTATATGACTATCTTGAATGCTTATTGAATATTGAACATGGAATGAATTTGAGTATTGAAAAACTGAATACAAATTTCACTTTTCCTGTTTCAGTGATAGTCCCCAGGAACCCCAGGAAATTGAGCAGTGTGTGTGTACTGTAGTAGAAAAATTATGTTTTACTGGTAAAACATGACCCGATCACCGACAACTGGTGTGGTAGTCCTCGAATGTGGGCAGCATAGTTATAATTAATGGCTAAATTTGACTTCATATTGTGTTGCATTTCTGGTGTAGCCACAGATGGTGAAAGTGACATTAAAGACCAATAAATGAATACATAAATGTCTGTGATATGAAAAACAAAGTGACAGTCAATGTCAATATGTGATATGCCAATATGAAATAATTGTAGTGTTCGGTTGGGATGCTTAATTGCTAATGGATGAAAGAGAGAGTTTGCTGGTTTGTACTGGTCTTCCTTGACAGTGGGTCCCACTTAATTGGATATGTCTTAATTGAATATAACTTCGAAACACCAAACCATTTATCCATAGCATCAGTATAAATGTGACCTGTTTATTGCATATAAGTTGAAGAGTAAACTCCTTTTAATTGAATAAAAAATCTTGTCATTTGTCATGAAATTTCCCTGATAATCACCAAATTGTCCTTGACCAATTTTGCCTCAATGTCTCAAATACAGGCATTTAATCTATTATATCTTGTTCGACAGAGCTCCATGAACACTGGAAAACTCTGTCAAGCTCTGCCAAACAAGATATAATGCATAAATGCTCAGCACTCACATTTATGCAGACCCAGCATTCTCAAGGAGGGATGACCTCCTAGAGCACTTTTCAGAAGAACTATTTTTAGGCCTCCTGCATCTAGCCAAGTAAACACATCACAAATTGTTTTGTATTACTACTTCTATTTTATGTGCACAATTTCTATGGCTCGCTTTATCCGTAAGACAAAAAGGAATATATAATTTTCTCAAAAATAAAATTCAACTGCACCACTGGGCTTCATGTTCAAATATTCTGTCACATTTGTGGTACTGGTGGTATGTGACTCTCTGGTAATGCCGCCAATTAGATGTAGAATAATATTTGAACATTGTTGGGGAAAGTAAAATTCTACCTTAAGATACTGTTCATATCTCCCTAGAAATACTGTTAGGGATAGATGTGGTCAATCTGGTTATTCCTCCACTACTGTATGAAGCAAGAAAACTTCCTTAAACATGTTGTCGCTTGAATTCCATTCTGTTCTATCTCCCTATCGGGAGATAAAACAGAATGGAACTCAAGTGACAATATGTATCCTGTTGAGAGCATTTGCCTTCCTCGAAGGATTAACCCATTCACACACGCGTGTCGTTCTGTGTATGTATTGCATTTCAGTGATAAATTTAACTTCTTGGCCAGTGTGACATTCACCTGTAAATCTGTGCTAATACTGTAAAGGCAACCATTATTACCCATACCCATGTTGATGACAGACGAAATGTGGGTTGGGCTTTCACTAGTGTCTGTTTGCTCGGGTGACAAAAATTGCTGCGTTCTTCTTCACTCAGCTCTGTACACTCAGCTCTGTACATGTATGATACAAGGTAAAGATCTGAAAACTGTGTTTTGAAAGATCAAAGTCACAGGGTCACAACATTTAGTGTATGTCGGTTTGCTCTAAAGAAAAAAAATATCACACCTTACTTTGTGCACGGACAGTACTTAAGCATATTTGGAACATCTATTATCTTGGTGGTCAAGATTAGTTACAGTTCATTGGGTTGTGTATCTGTATGCAGTTTTAAACCCCACACAGCAGAATTTTCCTCACCAAACTTTGTACAGGCCATGGTAGTTGATAGAATTGGAGACCGCAATTTGGAGACCAAAGGTCAAAGTCACATTGTCACATAATGTATTAAAAGTGGTTTTGTGCTCAAGAACGAAACTGGTCATATCTTTGATTACCAAACTTGGTACAGGAATGGTACTCTGTAAGATTTGAACACCCAATTTTTTAGATGTCACAAATCAAAGGACACAGTGTAGTGTATATCAATTTGTGCTGCAAAAAGAAAATGATCACATGTTTGATTACCAAACTTGGTGTAGGAGTAGTTCTTGTACATCTAGACACCAAATGTTCTTGGGGGTCAAGTTGATGGTGTCACAAAATTTGTGGGTATCTGTGCTCTAAAAAAAATAGCCGAACATTTCTCCCCGAAACTTGATGCAGGTATGGTACTTGATAAGATGTGAATACCTATTGATTTTGGAGGTCCAAGGTCAAGGTTACTGGACAAAAACTTCATTAAAATACATTTTGGGCCCTCAATTATTTCAGCCAATTTTATATAAAATGATGTAAAGGGCCCTTGATGTCATTTACCTTTGAAGGTCAATGGTGAAGATCGCTCTCATCTTCTGGATCTCCATTTCTTCAAAGGTAGGCTTTTTAGCTCACCTGACTGAAAGTCTCTGATAGCACCCACAAATTGTTTTCCAAAATTTAAAAAAATCTTGTCCAGAACCTTCAGTTAGAATCTTTAAATATTTGGTATACAACATCTCAAGGGGGTCAGCTTCAAGTTTATTCAATTCGAGTTCTGGGTTAATTATTAGGGTTCCCTATGGCAGCCAAAATTTTAACTTTGTGCAATATGAGGAAACTTCTTTAAAAATCTTCTTCAGATCCACCAGTTAGAATGCTTTCACATTTAGTATACAACATCTCTAGGGCTGTCAGATTCAAGTTTATTCAAATTGGCTCCCTGGGTTAATATTTGGACTCTCTATTTGAGCCCAAAGTTAAACTTTGTGCAGTGTGAGGAAATTTCTGTAAAAACCATCATCAGATCCAACAGTCAGTATCCCTTCGTATTTGATATGCAACTGGGGGCACCTCACTGGACATTTCTCTGATAGCACCCATAAATTGTTTTCCAAAATTAAAAAAAAAATCTTCTCCAGAACCATCCATTAGAATCTTTTGATATTTGGTATGCAACATCTCTAGGGGAATCAGATTGAAGTTTTTTCAAATCCAGTGCTCGGGTTAATAAATAGTTGGGCTCCCTATGGGAGCCCAAATTTTAACTTGGTGCAATATGAGGAAATTTCTTTAAAAATATTCTTAAAGTCAGAATGCTTTCATATTTAGTCTACAACATCTCAGGGGGGGGGGGGGGGGGGGGGTTGGGGGGGGGATCTGATTCAAGTTAGCTCAATTCGAGTCCCTGGCTTAGTATTTGGGCTATCTATGGTGATGAGGGGAGGGAGGCAGGTTAGGTTGAAGGTTGTTCAAATCCATTCCTTGGTGTTTTTCCATACAATTTACCTTTCAAACTGCAGTGACATAACATGACCTTTGGAAGTTAGGTAGTGCTTGTCTACAGCTGATAGAATTGGGAAGCGGGAAGCCACATGATAATAATCATCTGACATGGACACTGGAGTTATGAATTATTTCATGACTTCATTCCTCTGTCGTGTTGATGATATGAACCATGACTAGGTAACTGAATGTAACCCAAAATACTTTGAACCACTTTGTCAGGTGAGTAATTAACCTTTTACCCAGCACAGATGATATCAACTTCTATTATTTTAAATATAATTTTTTTTAATTTTTCAAAAAAATTCAATAAAACCATATCATGTAACCCCCTCATTGGAACGAGCTCGATGAGATCGTTCCAAATAGGGGTCACATGATATGGTTTTGTTGAAATTTTTTGAAAAATAGTATTTTTTTCAGAGCTCTGCTGAATTTGCATATTACGCAGGCAGATGTGGCCAATTCGTTGGGTAAAGGGTTAAGGCCCCTTTTGCTTTGGTTATAAAAAGAGAGCATGCGGCAGCCAAAAGGACCATGTGGAATGCCCTGAGAAACAGATTTTTAACTTTTTTTAAACCTTAAATTTTAGTATTTTGACATCAGTGTGCTGAGTTCAAGCACTTGGCCTGTGCTTTTTTACAGAACACCAATTTTTGTCTGGGTGGAAACTCAGCTTTGGAGGAAGCTGGAGTACCCGTTTGTAGGCAGTATAGAAGTATCCAAACTTAATACGTCCATCAGTCAGAAATGTCTCCTGATGTTTTCAGGCCTGAAAATAAGCTGTCTGACATTTTCAGAATGAGGTCCCCAGAGGGTGAATTTGATGATGCTATCCCATACAGTGGGCCAATTTATCCTCTGGATACCTCTTGTGTAGTTTTGAGACCCTGATTCAGACAGGTTCACAGAGGTTATATTTAGCATCACTAAATTCACCTTCTGTGGACCTCATTTTGCAGATGACAGTCTGCTTATTTTCTGACCTGGATGTATTTTGTACTAACAAGCTTTTCCTGTACACCAATAACCTGTTCCTGGACTCTTTGCAACTACTTCCCAATAAGACAAATGATTTTGGGCATGTTTGTGACCTCTTCACCCCCTTGAATTTTTCCACTGAATGTTGTATTTTTGAGGAACAGCCAACTAGGAGCTAATTGAATTTCAGACTTTTGTTTGTCTTGAATCAGTCATCCATCCATCATTATTATAATATGTATATATGAAGAATTTGCCACAGGGCTGATCAAGAGATTATTTTCATTCACTACTTACACTTTCATGTGTAAATGATAACTGCACAGTGATGGTTGTGCTGTGTACTTTAAGGCATTGAGCACAATTACATACACTTGAAATCAACCAAGAACTGTAACTGAGAAACTTGAATAATAATTAGATTCACCTATTTCTAATAGGTGGATCGATTGTTATTGTTATTTTTAGTCATGTTTTGACGAAGTCAAACTCGACTTATTGTTTGATGAAGTGGCGGGCGGGCGGGCGTAAACAATTGGTTTCCGGGCAATAACTTTAGTTCTATTTGATGCACCTTTACCAAAATTATACCAGAGGTTACCCTATAGGAAGGGAAGACACCTATCGATTTCAGAGTCTAGCGCCCCAAGGTCAAGGTCACTGTTATTATAAATAGAATAATTTGTGACAAATTGGTTCCCGGGCAATAACTTTTAGTTCTATTTGACGCACCTTTACCAAACTTATACCAGAGGTTACCCTAGAGGAAGGGAAGACACCTATTGATTTCGGAGTCTGGGACTGCAAGGTCAAGTTGACTGTTACTATAAATAGAATATTTTATGTCAAATTGGTTTCCGTTCAATAACTTTAGTTCTATTCCGTGTATCTTCACCAAACTTATACCACAGGTTACCCTATAGGAAGGGAAGACACCTATCGATTTCGGAATCTGGGGCCCCAAGGTCAAGGTCACTGTTACTATCAATAGAATATTTTGTGACAAATTGGTTTTTGGTCAATAACTTTAGTTCTATCTGACACACCTTTACCAAACTTATACCAGAGGTTACCTTATAGGAAGGGAGGGGGCGCAGTGGCTCAGTTGGTAGAGGTGCAGGCTGCAAGCCGAGGGTCCTCAGTTCAAATCCCACCTGTGGCAACCACGTTGTGTCCTTGGGCAAGACACTTCACCCCCATTGCCCACGTGGGGGAACGGTGACGCTGTGTACTAAGGCGTACTGCACGTCGATGGTGCACTTGTCTTCAACCAATGCTAACCTTGCTTGTGTGGAGTTGGTATGTTGGGGAGCTGACAGTTGTTCACCGTTGCTCGGTGGTTCTCTCTGGGTACTCTGGCTTCCTCCACCCGTAAAACTGTCACGGTCATGGTTAGCCATTGTGCAAAAATATGTGACCTTAAACACCAATAAATAAATAAATAATATAGGAAGTGAAGACACCTATTGATTTCGGAGTCTGGGACTCCAAGGTCAAGGTCACTGTTACTATAAATAGCTTATTTCTTCAGAATTTAATGTAAAAAATCGACTTCTGGATCTGTGATCCACTTGCTGGATTTTTCTTTTTTAAATTCGCCTATTTTCTAATAGGTGAATTTCTTGTTATTCGTATTTTTTTCTTTTTTTTATTTCACTGATTTTTGTCCGTCGAATCGTGCAAAACCGGCTTGTTTGATTTTGCTGAAATTCGGCACATCTATAGAGCTCCATGTGGTGTTGCTCGATTGAGTCATGGCATATCTGTAGTTTTTCGTTTTCTGCCAAAGCCATGTAAAATGTAGTCAAAATGTCACGTTTTGCCACAATTCTCAAAAAATCTCTGGACGATTTAGCTGAAACTTTCCTAATATTTGAACCATAAACAACTGCATCTGCCTGCATAGGCGGTATTACCCACGTTGACTCTATGTGGCCAAAATCTTCCCAGAAGATGCATTTTTTGCGAAAAATGGCCAACATTCACATGCGATTTCTCAGCGCTGCAGCCACATTTTCTCAAAACATGTCCCATGAGAGATTGGGCATTCATCCAAGAACAATTTTGCTGTTATATGTTTTATTCAAAGTTTTAAGCGTCACCCAGTTTTCAGGCCTTGAATTGGAGTACCCTCAAATTGGCTCATTTTGAGTTCACTTTTCTCACACTTTCGAATGGAATATCCAAAAAATGATTTGCATGTTCGTATTCATAATTGACTGCAGAGCATATTTGCTGTTATAAGTTTGGTTGTAAAGTTTAACCCCATGCCCATTATGGTTGCGTAAAAGTATATGCCATCCAAAAATATTCCCATTTTTTCAGAATTTGGTAAGTTTAAGTGACAATTTACTCCATTCCAAATGATTCAGCACTGAATGCATTCTATGACTGCATGAAGCAGTCATAGTATGTTAACTTTTGTTCTACATGTTATTATTAAAAGTTTAACCCTTAAGATTTGAGAGTTCTTATAAGGGTACTGTCAGAATAATTGTCATTTTCGCCAATTTTCACATACGATTTATCAGAACGGGAGCCATATTTTCTCAAAATGTTTCCCATGGAAAGATAGGGCATTCATCCAAGAATAATTTTGCTGTTATATGTTTTATTCAAAGTTTTAACTTTCACTCAGTTTCCAGGCCTTGAACTGGAGTCCCCTTAACTTTTTCATAAAATAGGCTCATTTTGAGTTAACTTTTTTGCCACTTTCGAATAGAATATCGAAAAATGGCATGCCTGTTTTCACAGTTAACGACCGAGCATATTTGCTGTTGTAAAGTTTAACCATATGCCCATTTTGGCTGCATAAAGATAGGTGCCACCCAGAAAAACTCATTGTTTTCTGAATTTGGTATGTTCAAGTGACAATTTCCCCCATTTCCAATTGATTGCGCGCTGAATGCTTTCTGTGGCCGCATGTAGCAGTCAAAGTATGACAACTTTTGTTTTATATTTCAGTGTAAAGTTTAACCCAATGCCTGTCCTGGTTGCATAATGATAGGTGCCGTGAAAAAAAATCTCGTTTTGGGGGAATTTGGTCAGTTGAAGTGAAAATTTTCTCCAATCTTAATTGGGTTAGCACTGAATGTTTTATATGCCTGCGTGCAGCAATCAGAGGATGACAACTTTTGTTCAATATGTTATTATGAAAGGTTCAACCCTTTGCAGATTTGAGAGTTCCCATACAGGTACCGCCAAAATGCTAAAATCTATCAAAAATGGGTCCTGTTAGCATAATTCTCATAAACCCTCTGAGAGATTGGTCTGAAACTCTCCTAATATCTACAGCATAACGTAACGCATCTCGGAACATAGGCGGTATCCCCCATTTTAACCTCTTTTTTGCCACAAAAGTCCGAACAAAGCACATTTTGGGCAAAAATTAACTGACATTCACATGCAATTCCTCAGCACTGGAGCCATATTTTCTCAAAACATACCGGTAGACTTTGAGAGGATAGAGCATTTATCCTAGGAGAATTTTGCTGTTATCTGTCATGTTCAAAGTTTTAACCTTCAGACAGTTTTGGGGTTTTGGAGTGAAGTACCCTCATATTCTTTAAGAAATATGTGCACGTTGAGTTCTCTTTGGCTACCGTTTTGAATGGAATATCGGAAAATCATTTGCTTATTGGTATTTGTAATTGACTGCTGAGCTGACATGGGACCATACATGTGTACAGAGACTTTTGCAATTTACTTTTGACTTCGGCATTAACCCTTCACCGTTTATGTTTGTGTCACTAACAGTTATGTCAGAAGAATTGTTAGACACTGAATACACATTTTTCTATCGGTTATGAGGTGAGTAGCCTGAAATACTTCCCAACTATGTAAGCATTTTGCTGGTGCCTCAAAAAGCAAGCAAAATAGGTGAATCTCGTGATTTCTTGAAATTGAAAAATCTAGTTTTTTAAATTTTTAGCTTAACATTGACTGACGTAAGTAAAATTTGAGGTTATGCCATGGCCTGTCGTCCATCTGTCCATCAACAATTCAATACGGCTCGGGCTAGAGGGTGTATTTATGAACCGATCGTTACGAAACTTCATGAGTACCTTTGTTATCACCGTGGGATGAGAACGAGTGTCTTTGGGTGCGGTCCGAATTTCAAAATGGCCACCAGCAGCCTTTTTGTACCTTATTAGTTAGTGCAATCAGTTTTTTGTACAGACCTTCTGTATGAAAGTTCTGATTCAAATAAATTTTTGTCTGAATGTTTAGTAACATGGAATACATCATACTACCCAAAGTTTGCTAAGCACCAAATATTTGACACGTCATTGTGAAATTTGCTTGTGACATATTTGCGATATTTTTGGTGGACATGATTGAGGAATGTATTGAGATGGTCCCCAGTGTTTACATTAGCTCTGTTGACAGGCAGACTATTCGTGACAGTCATGGAAAGCATGTACCCCTTGATTTTCATGATGTTTTCGTGTACTGTCTACATGAACATGACAGGTGTAGGGTATTCAATCTTCATCTTCAGGTTGGTTAAGCCCTTGGTGTGCTCCATACGGTGATCACCAGAGCCTGGGCAAGATTTCAGCAGTGTGGCACACCAGTAAGACGGCATTGTGGTGGCAGAGACAGGGCAGCATCTGCAGCTGAAGACCGGTTTTTGATCATTCAGGCCCATAGGAACCGCTTTGCCACATCAACCTAGCCTTGCAGTGATCTTCAGAATGCATCCGGGGTAAATGTTTCGACGCAGAGAAACCGGGCAAGGTTGCACGAAGGTGGTCTCCGATCGAGAAACCATGTATTCGCATTATGCTGTCCCAGAACCACCGCCAGGCACGATACGAATGGGCCATGGACTACGTTCGATGGACCAGAGAAGATTGGTGACCTGTCCTTTTTACAGATGAGTCAAGGTACTGCCTAGACCACACAGATAGGCGTTCTAGGGTATGGAGAAGACCAGGAGAGCGATTCCATGCAGCCAACATTGCTGAGCATGACCACTATAGTGGAGGGTCATTCATGGTCTGTGGCGACATCAGCTGGGATGGACGTACAGAGCTCTGTGTCCTTGAACGCGGTACGTTGACAGGACAGCGGTATATTGATGAGATCCTGGATGTCAACCTCAGATTGTATGCAGGTGCAGTGGGTGATAGATTCATTCTGATGGATGATAATGCCCGTCCTCATGTTGCCCATGCTGTTGGGGAGTATCGACAGAGGGAGGGGATTGAGCGTATGGACTGGCCAGCCAGATCCCCTGACCTCAATCCAGTCGAACATGTCTGGAATGAGTTGCAGCTTGCAATTTCAGACCGTCCAGCCAAGAAGTGTCCAGGAGCTTGGTGCCATGCTGGTCCAAGAATGGAACAACATCCCACAAAGGACCACCAGGAACCTGATTGGGAGCATCAGAAGGCGTTGTCAAGCTGTAATTAACAGTAATGGGTCTCATACTCGATATTGAAGCCATATCAGTTTGCTCCATCAACTTTTTGGCATATTGAAAAATTTCCTCTTTTACTAATAATATCCATTTTCCTTGGTTATCGTATTCAAAAGCTAAAAAATAATGTCAAACACAAATAAAATCTTAATTTCTGTACTTAAATCATTAAAGATATAATTAAATAAAAAATATATACACTTTTCATTACAATATTTCAACTAAAACGTAAAACAGGTAGTTGGATGTACCTGGTGCTTTGCAAACTTTGAGTAGTACATATAATACAGGTTTTTTCTCTGCAGAAATTCTGCAAATTAGGTGAACTTTGATTTTTTCAGTGCTACTTACACACACAGTAAGTACACAACTATACATGTCAATACGGCTTGGGCTAGGGGCTGTATTTATGAACCGATCTTCATGAAACTTCTTTGGTGCCTTTGTTATCACCCTGGGACAAGAACGAGTATTTCTGGGTGCAGTCCAAAATTCAAGATGGCTGCCAGCAGCCGTTTTGTATCGAAATTAGGTCCAATCAGTTTTTTTGTACACAATTCTATATGGCTCAGGCTAGAGGCCATATTTATGAACCGATCTTCACGAAACTTCTTGGGTACCTTTGTTATCACCGTGGGACAAGAACGAGTGTTTTTGGGTGTGGTCTGAAGTTCAAGGTGGCCTCCAGCAGCCATTTTGTACCAAAATTAGTGCAATCAGTTTTTTAGCTTGCCGAAGGGAGCTGAACTTATCACTTGCCATCCGTCATCGTGAACATTTTTCAAACAACTTCTCCTCTGAAACCACTGGTCCGATTTTCACGAAACTGCATGTGGATGTTCATTACTATATGGCAATTCATGTTTGTTCAAATGAAATGGCCACGTCCCTTGGAGGCTCTGTATGGGGCACAACTCGGATAGCACCGTATGAATTATAGAAAAATTATTCAAAAATCTTCTCCAGAACTAGTGGGCAGAATCTTTTGATATTTGGTATGCAGCATCTTGGTATGGGTCTGATTCAAGTTTGTTCAAAATCGGCCCTCTGAATTCATATTTGGGCTCACTATAAAAGCCCAAATTTGAACTTAGTGCTTTTCAGGCAAATTTCTTAAAAAAATCTTCTTCTCCAGATCCAGCAGGCAGAATCTTTTGATATTTGGTATGCAACATTGTGGGGTGGATCTGATTCAAGTGTGTTCAAATCTGTGCCCTGGGTTCATATTTGGGCCTAGTATAGAAGCCCGAATTCGAACTTGGTGCATTTCAGGCAAATTTCATAAAAAATCTTCTCAAGATCCAGCAGGCAGAATCTTTTGATATTTGGTATGCAACATTGTGGGGTGGATCTGATTCAAGTTTGTTCAAATTGGTCCCCTGGATTCATATTTGGGCTCTGTATAGGAGCCCAATTTGAACTTAGTGCAATTCAGGCAACTTTCTTTAAAAATCTTCTTTTCAGGATCCAGCAAGCAGAATCTTTTGATATTGGGTATGCAGCATGCTTAGGGGGTGAGATGCAAGTTTGTTCAAGCCAAGTCCCTGGGTTCGTATTTGGGCTCACTGTGGTAGCCTGAATTATAACTTGGTTCAAAATGAGGAATTTTCTTTAAAAATCTTCTTCTTCAGATCCAGCAGTCGGAATGTTTTGATATTTGGTATGCAGCATCCTTAGGGGGGTGAGATTCGAGTTTGTTCAAGCCGTGTCCCTAGGTCCATATTTGGGCACACTATGGGAACCCTAATGATAACTTAGTTCAAAATGAGGAATTTTCTTTAAAAATCTTCTTCAGATCCAGCAGTCAGAATGTTTTGATATTTGGTATGCAGCATCCTTAGTGGGGTGAGATTCATATTTGTTCAAGCCATGTCCCTAGGTCCATATTTGGGCTCACTGTAGGAGCTTGAATTGTAACTTAGTTCGAAATGAGGAATTTTCTTTAAAAATCTTCTTCTTCAGATCCAGCAGTCTGAAAGTTTTGATATGTGGTGTGTAGCATCCTTAGGGGGTTGAGATTCAAGTTTGTTAAAGCCAAGTCCCTGGGTCCATATTTGGGCTCCCTGTGGGAGCCCGAATTATAACTTAGTCAATATGAGGAATTTTTAGCTCACTGAAGGGAGCTCAACTTATCACTTCCCGTCTGTCGTCGTGAACATTTTTCAAACGACTTCTCTTCTGAAACCACTAGTCCAATTTTCACGAAACTTCGTGTGGATGTTCATTGCTATATGGCAATTCATGTTTGTTCAAATGAAATGGCCACATCCCTTGGGGGCTCTGTATGGGGCATAACTCTGATAGAACCGTATGAATTATAGAAAAATTATTTAAAAATCTTCTCCAGAACCAGTATGCAGAATCTTTTGATACTTGGTATGCAGCATCCTGGTATGGGTCTGATTCAAGTTTGTTCAAATCGAGTCCCTCATTCATTATTGGGGCTCACTATGGGGGCGTGAATTTTTACTTAGTGCAATTTAAGAAAAATTCTTTAAAAATCTTCTTCTTCAGAACCAATGGGCAGAATCTTTTGACATTTGGTATGCAGCATCTTGGTATGGGTCTGATTCAAGTTTGTTCAAATCGAGTCCCTTGATCAATATTGGGGCTCCCTAGAGGGGCATGAATTTTTCCTAAGTGCAATTTGAGGAAAAATCTTCTCCAGAACCAGTGGGCAGAATATTTTCATATTTGGTATACAGCATCTTGGTATGGGTCTGATTCAAGTTTGTTCAAATGGAGTCCCTTGATCAATTTTGGGGCTCACTATGGGGACCTGAATTTTTACTTAGTGCAATTTAAGAAAAAAAATTAAAAAATCTTCTTCTCCAGAACCAATGGGCAGGATCTTTTGATATTTGGTATACAGCATCTTGGTATGGGTCTGATTCAAGTTTGTTTAAATTGATGAGTCCCTCGATCAATATTGGGGCTCACTAAAGGGGTGTGAATTTTTACTTAGTGCAATTTAAGAAAAAAAAATTAAAAAATCTTCTTTTCCGGAACCGATGGGCAGAATCTTTTGATATTTGGTATACAGCATCTTGGTATGGGTCTGATTCAAGTTTGTTCAAATTGAATCCCCCGTTCAATACTGGGGATCACTATGGGGGTGTGAATTTTTACTTAGTGCAATTTAAGAAAAAATCTTTAACAATCTTCTTCACCAGAACCAGTGGGCAGAATCTTTAGATATTTGGTATGCAGCATCTTGGTATTGGTTGGATTCACGTTTGTTCAAATTGAGTCTTTTGATCAATATTGGGGCTCACTATGGGGGCGTGAATGTTTACTTTGTGCAATTCAAGGAAAATTCTTTAAAAATCTTCTTCAGAACCATCATGCAGAATCTTTTGATATTTGATCAGCAGCATTGTCCCATTCAGTCCTGTTGATGTTTTAGCTCCACAGAGAGTATAGATTTACTCTGTAGAACCTTAAGAATAGCTTTTGATAAAATTTGTGTCTTAACAGTATGGAACATTTGGTGAGCGCCTAAGACCCCCTGGGACCTCTTGTTGTACAGAACTTCTATATGAAGGTTCTGATTTGAATAAATTTTTGAAGGAATGTTTAGTAACATGGAATACATCACATTTAATACGGGTTTTTTTCTCATGCAGAAATTATGCAAATTAGATGGACTTTGATTTATTCAGTGCTACTTATACACAGTAAGTACACATGTCAATACGGCTCGGGCTAGGGGCTGTATTTATGAACCGTTCTTCACGAAACTTCTTGGGTACCTTTGTTATCACCTTGGGGCGAGAACGAGTGTTTCTGGGTGCGGTCCAAAATTCTAGATGGCTGCCAGTGGCCATTTTGTACCGAAATTAGGTACAATCAGTTTTTTGTACCGAACTTCTATATAAAGGTTCTGATTTGAATAAATTTTTGAATGAATGTTTAGTAACATGGAATACATCACATACAATACGGGTTTTTTTCTCATGCAGAAATTATGCAAATTAGATGAATTTTGATTTATTCAGTGCCACTTATACACAGTAAGTGCACATGTCAATACAGCTCGGTCTAGAGGCTTTATTTTTGAACCGATCTTCATGAAACTTCTTGGGTACCTTTGTTATCACCTTGGGACAGGAACGAGTGGTTTTGGGTGCCTTTGTTATCACTGTGCTATGAGAACAAATATTTTGGGGTTCAGTCAGACCCACTCTGGGACTCAAAAGATTTCTTTTCTATTTTAGCATCTAACTGTCGCCCATCTTTACAGTACTTTACTTATACATTTGTTACAGGCTATGGTCAGCATTTATGTACAGACCGTTACAATACTTATATGTACCTTTGTTATCAGGTCATTACCTAGATGTGTGTCATTGCTGTGTCACATGCTATATATGTACATGTCTTACACAAGTTGAGCTTCAGTGTCATTGACACTTTCATTTTTTTTTGTTTATTTCACTGATTTTTGTCTGACAGATTACGCAAAAACGGCTTGTACGATTTTGCTGAAATTCGGCACATCTGTAGAGCATCATGCGAAGTTTCTCACCTGGGTCATGACATTTCTGAAGTTTTTCGTTTTCTCCCAAAGTCGTGAAAAATGTACTCAAAATGTCACATTTTGCCCCAATTCTCAAAAATGCTCTGGGCGATTGGGCTGAAACTTTCCTAATATTTGAAGCATCACCATCTGCATCTGCCTGCATAGGCGGTATTACCCACGTTGACACTATTTTGCCACAAACTTTCCCCCGAATATACATTTTTGGTGAAAATGGCCAACTTTCACATGCAGTTTCTCAGTACTGCAGCCACATCTTCTCAAAACATGTCCCATGAGAGGATTGGGCATTCATTCGGGAACAATTTTGATGTTATATGTTTTATTCAAAGTTTTAACCTTCACCTTGTTTTCGGGCCTTGAATTGGAGTACCCTAAAAGTCTACCTAAAATTTGCTCATATTGAGTTCACTCTTCCTCCACTTTGGAATGTAATATCGAAAAAGTATTTGCATGTCCGTATTCACAATTGCCTACCGAGCATATTTGCTGTTGTAACTTTCGTTGTAAAATTTAACCCTATGCTCATTCCGGTTGCATAAAGACATGTGCCATCCAAAATAAACTCTCATTTTTCAGAATTTTGTAAGTTTAAGTGACAATTTACTCCATTCCTAATTGATTCAGTGCTGAATGCTTTATATGTCTGCAAACACCAGTCAAAGTAGGACAAAATGTGTTTTGTATGTTATTATGAAAAGTTTAACCCTTTACAGATTTGAGAGTTCCCATAAGAGAACTGTCAGAATAATTGTTGTTTTCACCAACTTTCACATGCGATTTCTCAGCACTGGGGCCATATTTTCTAAAAACGGTTCCCATTAGAAGATAGAGCATTCATCCAAGAACAATTTTGCTGTGATATGTTTTATTCAAAGTTTTACTCTTCACCCAGTTTTCGGGCCTTGAATTTCCCCGTGGGAACCCGGGAAGTAAGCAGCACTTGTTTACTGTGGTAAACCAGTTCCGCTTTACTAGTAAAATAGGACCCAGTCACCAATGCTTGGGGTGAAAGTCCTCTAAAATGGGCAACATGTTGATCAACGATTAACTAAACTTGACTTCATCTCCATGTTGTGTCACGATTAGCCATGGTGCATAAATATGTGACGTTAACCGCCAACAAACAAACAAACAAACAAACAAACAAACAAACAAACGGGCCTTGAATTGGAGTACCTTCAAATTCTTCATAAAAGTGGTGAACTTTGGTGCTTTCCGTTAAAATTGCTTCATGCTTCTTAACAGTAACTGTCAAGCTGTGATTGACAACAGGTGTTTGGTTTTATTAGCTCACCTGACTTTCAGTCAGGAGAGCTCTTGTGATCATTCACCGTCCGTCATCCGTGAACATGGTGTTTGCGTCTTCTCCTCCCAAACCGCTGAACCAATTTAATTGATATTTGAGATAATAGTTTATGACATCGCAGTTTGATTTTGTTCAAATCAAGTTGCCTCGCCTCTTGGTAGGGCCACAGCCAAAAAGTGTTCCTAAACCTTAAAAAATCTTCTCATGAACCAGCAGTAGCAGAGACTTGATATTTGGTGTGCAGCTTCTTTTTGAGGTGTAGACTCAGATTTGTTCAAGAGAAGTTTGTGGGGCAGATTTGGACCAAATTTGATATGAGGGCTTATTGGGTCATAAGTACTTAATTTATGCCCAAATTTTTTTTCCTGTCGCCCCATGGGAATCACAGGAGCTAAAAATAGAAAAAAATTAAAACGACCATATCTCCAAAACTACACGGCTCTGAGAATTCTTATTTGGTGTGAAGCTTCCTTAGGACCAACAGAATGGAATGGTAAAAAAAATTGGTATCTGTTTTATTATGGGGTACTTTTCTGGGACATTGAAAAAGTGCCGAGTCAGCATTTTTTAACACTGTGGGTAATGGGAAAAACATTTAAGACTACTTTTCTCCCAAACCACTGCTCTAAAAGCTTTCAAATTTCACATATAACACCTTTGGAAGATTGTTTCACACGTTTATTGAAATCAATTCCCTGGGTCCATATTTGGGCTCTCTATGGGAGCCCAAATGTTTAAATTAGTGCAGTATGAGGAATATTCTTTAAAAATCTTCTTCAGATCTACCAATAAGAATCTTTTGATATTTGGTATGCAGCATCCTTAGGGGGGTGAGATTCAAGTTTATTCAAGCCAAGTCCCTGGGTTCAAATCTAGGCTGAAAGTTTGGGGTCCCGTTACGGATTTAGAAATTTTGGACCAAAATCCAGAAATTTTTTTTTTGTTTTTTTTATGCGTTTCGGTCAATTTTAAGACAAAATTTTTTTTTTTTTTTTAAACTGAAAATTTGGGGGCGTGGAGGGACTTCGAAAATTTTGGACCAAAATCCGGAAATTAGTTTTTGGCTCAACTTGACAAAGTCAAGCTGAGCTATTGCCATCACTTCTTGTCCGTCGGCGTACGTACGTACGTTAGTACGTACGTCCACAATTTCCTTTGGCACACCTCACATGTCGCCTTTATGATCAGATTGCTTTGAAACTTGGTATGCTTGTTTGGGGTGACCTCTAGATGAGAGCTATCGATTTTCTTCAATTTCCGTCAAAAAATGTTGCCACCGCCAACGTTCTTAGAACTTAGTATAGTCAAACCTCAATATTTCCCTTTGGCACACCCTACAGGGCACATTTATGATTGGATCGCTTTGAAACTTCGTATGCTTGTTTGGGGTGTCCTCTAGATGGGAGTTATCAATTTTCTTCCATTTCCGTCTGTCAAAAAATGTTGCCGCTGGCAACGATCTTTGAACTTAGTTTAGTCAGGTATCCTATATTCCTTTGGCATGCCCTACAGGGCACATTTATAATCAGTCAGATCAGTTTGAAACTTTGTATGCTTGTTTGGGGTTTCCTCTAGATGGGTGCTATCGATTTTCTTCGATTTCCGTCAAAAAATGTTGCCACTGGCAATGACCTTCGATGAACTTAGTAAAAACTTAGTGCAGTTAAGCATCAATATTTCTCTTTGACACACCCTGCAGGACACATTTATGATTGGATCGCTTGCAAACTTAGTGTGCTTGTGTGGGGTGACATCTATATGGGAGCTGTCGATTTCCTCCATTTCTGTCAAAAAATGTTGCTGCTGACCTTTGAACTTAGTTTAGTCAGGCCTCAATATTTCCTTTTAACACACCCTTCAGGGAACATTTATTATTGGATCACTTTGAAACTTGGTATGTGTGTTCGGGGTGACCTCTAGATGTGAGCTATTGCTTTTTTTTCATTTCCATAAAAAATTATTGTCGTTATCACCAGCCTTTGAACATACTGCATTTGTGCATCAACTTATCCCTTTTGAACTCTCAGCAGGGTATATTTATGAATTTCCATAAAAAAAACCCTTCCCACAAGCAATGACCTTCTACTTAGTGCATTTGTGCATTAACATCTTCCTTTGGCATGCTTCAGAGGGCACATTCATTATCAGGTTGTTTTGAAACTTTGTATGCTTATGCAGGGTGACAAAGATAGGAGCTATCGATTATCTTTTCATTTCCATCAAAAACTTTTGCTGTTAGCAATAATCTTTGAATTTATTGCATTTGTGCATCAACATTCTTTGACATGGCCTACAGGCCACATTTATCATAGGATTGTTTTTGAATTTGGTGTGCTCATTCTGGAAGAACTTTTGATAAAAGCTATTGATTAGCATTCATTTCTGTGAAAAAAGTTGCCATTTACAATAACCTCTGAACATACTGCGTTTGTGTATCAGCATTCTTCCTTTAGCCAGTCTTTCAGTTTATATTTAAAAATGTATGGATTACTCTGATGTTGTGCACACACAATGCTGTTATGTTGAAATTTCATCAAATAACATTGGTACCAGTGATCTTCAATTTTGCCACTTCAGTTATAACTTATCAAGTTCAAGTTTGTCAAGTTGAGCTACAGTGTCATTGACACTTTCATTGATACATTTTTAGGGAGTGTTGAGGGCTTATATTTTTAGCTCAACTTTGACGTAGTCAAATTTGAGGTTATGCCACTGCCCGTCCGTCCGTCAACAATTCAATATGCTCGGGCTAGAGGCCGTATTTATCAACCGATCTTTACGAAACTTCTTGGGTACCTTTGTTATCACCTTGGGACGAGAACGAGTGTTTTTGGGTGCGGTTCGAAATTCAAGATGGCCACCAGCAGCCATTTTGTATCTTAGCGCAATCAGTTTTTTGTGCAGAACTTCTGTATGAAAGTTCTGATTTGAATAAATTTTTTTATGAATGTTTAGTAACATCGAATACATCACATATAATATGGGTTTTTATGTGTACCCATACTATGTATGGTACACATAATGCCAGCATCCGGGGTGGCCATCCGTCTTTCGTCCATCCTTTGTCTGGCCATCTGTCTGTCCATCCATCCGTCTGTCCGTCCGGCGTCCATATCCATTTCTTTGGCCTCCGATAACTTGAAAATTATTGCTTGGATTGTCAAGTTACTTTATATTTGTGTTCAGGTTACTGATGTGCTGAGCTGTATAGTTTTTGGTGTAAATCTGAGAATTTGATCCTGAGATATTAACTCTTTATCCTTCAAATTGAGAATTCTTCCAATCCGTTTGGCATGAGATAACTCAAAAAATATCAATCCAATTGTCATGTTACTTTATATATATCTTTAGGTTACGAATGTTCCGAGCTGTGTAGTTTTTGGTGTAAATCTGTTATTTTGATCCTGAGATATTAACCCTTTATCCTTCAGATTGAAAATTCCTCCAATCTCTTTGGCATTCGATAACTTCAAAATTATTGCTTGGATTGTCAAGTTACTTTATATTTGTGTTCAGGTTACTGATGTGCCAAGCTGTATAGTTTTTGGTGTAAATCTGATAATTTGATCCTGAGATATTAACCCTTTACCTTCAAATTGAAAATTCCTCCAATCCCTTTGGCATGAGATAACTCAAAAAATATCAATCCGACGATTGTCATGTTACTTCATATTTGTGTTCAGGTTACTGATGTGCCGAGCTGTATAGTTTTTGGTGTAAATCTGATAATTTGATCCTGTGATATTAACCCTTTATCCTTCAAATTGAGAACTTCTCCAATCCATTTCTTCGGCATGCGATAACTCAATAAATATTAATCTGATTATCAGGTTACTTTATATATATTATGCTGTGCTGTATAGTTTTTTATGTAAATCTAATAATTTGATCTGGAGGTATTAATCCTTTATCCATCAAATTAGGCACTCCTCCAGTCCATTTCTATATGTACCCACACCATGTATGGTGTACATAATGTCGGCATCCAGGGTGGCCCTCCATCATACAGCTTTCTACTAGTTGCGTGTATGGGTACACATCTGACGATTTCATCGGCCTATTTTTTTCTCGTGCAGACATTATGCAAATTAGAGATGGACTTTGATTTATTCAGTACTACTTATACACAGTAAGTACACATGTCAATACGGCTCGGGCTAGGGGCTGTATTTATGAACCAATCTTCACAAATTTTCTTGGGTACCTTTGTTATCACCTTGGGATGAGAACGAGTGTTTTTGGGTGGTGTCCGAAATTCAAGATGGCTGCTGGTGGCCATTTTGTACAGAAATTAGGTACAATCAGTTTTTTGTACAGAACTTATATATGAAGGTTCTGATTTGAATAAATTTTTTTCTCGTTCAGAAATTATGCGAATTAGATGAACTTTGATTTATTCATTGCTACTTATACACAGTGAGTGCACATGTCATTACGGCTCGGGCTAGAGTCTGTATTTATGAACCAATCTTCACGAAACTTCTTGGGGTACCTTTGTTATCACCTTGTGACAGGAGTGAGTGTTTTTGGGTGCCTTTGTTATCACTGTGCTATGAGAACAAATATTTCTTTTCTAGTTTAGCATCTAACTGTCGCCCACCTTTACAATACTTTACCTATACATTCGTTGCAGGCTATGGTCAGCATTTATGTACAGACCGTTGCAATACTTTGTATGTACCTTTGTTATCAGCTCATTACCTAGATGTGTGTCATTGCCGTGTCACATACTATACATGTACATGTCTTACACAAGTTGAGCTACAGTGTCATTGACACTTTCATTTATGCATTTTGGTCAATTTTAAGAAGAAAAAAAAATTTTTGGCTGAAAATATTTTGTTTGGGACTTCGAAAATTTCCAAACAAAAATAAAAAAAAATCTGTTTTTTTGCGTTTATCTCAATTTTGGGACGTAAAAGTGCAGGAACTGAAAATAGAAGGAAAATCCTGTGTATTGTGTGGGCACAATCACTTCATCTAGTTGGAATATGCTTTTCTTAGGAGGGTCGTATGCAGCTTATTCAAGTCAAGTCCCTGGTTTGATATTTAGACTACCATGCCAGGTGAGCGCCCTCAGGCCCCCTGGGGCCTCTTGTTTATTAGGCTTTTCCCTCTGGAAAAGACTATTGTTTTTCTACGGATTATTATTATTATTTTTTTTTCCCACACATTTTGTCTGTACGATTCAGAAGCCATTTTCGAACCGATTTTCACACAATTTTGTACACGCATAGAGGGTCACAAAATCTAAAAATGTTCCTAAGCTAAATTTTCGATTTAACCCTTATTTTGCCAGAATTGGCAAAAAACTCTCAAAATTAGGGTTTATAGGCACTTTCTCGAAACGCGTCTTGTAGATTTTTTTTTAAACATCCATGTTTGTTAGACCTCACTGTGACATGACCATTCATATACAAAAGATATTAGGCAATGCATATGTTAACCCTCAACAGGCTGCCAAACATCAAAATTTTGATGAAATGGGCTGTTTTCGGACCCCTAAAGCACCCAAACGATACGCAAGAGATAAACATAACTTCATTTATTGGAAGTGGGATTCACCGTGGATCATTTTTGTAAGTAATAAGGGTATTCAAAAAACCAAGCGTTAACCCGTTTTGGGCTCGTTAAACTGCAACACTCCTCAAAAGCTCAAAAATTTATGTTTTTTGTGTATTTCTCCAAACAAGTCTTGTAGATTTTCCAGAAAAACTGGCCACGCGCAGGTCTTAGTGTGACAATAAAAGTTGCATTGACAAAATACTCTGGTGAGCATTTGTTAACCCTCCACGGGCTGCTAAAAGTAAAAATTGTGATAAAATGCAGGCCTCGAAATAACAAGATTTTGATAAACCTTCCAGTAGGTTGCCTCATTTGACAATGGTTAACCTGTTGATCAGTTACCTAGATTGTTTTCATAAACCTATTGCATTAAAAGTATTAATACTGACAAAGCTTCTGACATACCCAACTACAGTTCCTCCCAAATTAGTTTGGCGTTTAGACACAAGGGACCCAAGGCAAGCGAAGTACAAAACAGGTACATACACACGCCCCTCCCCCCCCCCCCCCCCCCTTACATATGCATTAACATTTGTTGTTCTTTGTTTTATATGATTTTTGTGTCTAATGAAAATTAAAGAATTTTAATTGTTTATTTTGCTGCGTGGCTTATTATTTCAGAAACGCAAACACATTTGTCTTGAACTGGGAGTGGGAATTGTGCAATTGTGTGGGGATGGGGTCAAATACCATCGATGCACGTCTGTATCACTAATACATTGAACTTTAGGGCGTGGGAGTTGCATTGGCAGTCTCTGATTAACATTGGAAAAGAAATAATTGTAAATCGTATCTACCTTCCCCAACATTTCGGAATCCGGAGAATGTAATCCAAAATTCCAAATTAAAACTTTATTTGTGCCACAATGTTCGAAATCATTTGGAAAAACCCATATTCACAACCATGCTGGCTGTTTATTCAAATGGAATAAGCACGAAAACAAGAAGTCAGCATTGGTGAATAAAAGACGTTTCCATAATGTGTTTGAAAATTTTTATCATGGATTGGTAGGGTAAAAAGGGGCGGAATGCAAATAATTAACAACAGTTCATTTGATTTGATTTTCAATATGTCTCCTTTTTATTGTATTGAAGACTTATTTTCAGTTTCGTGCAGTGTGAGAGTTAAAACCTCACGTGCGGTAAATGTATTAACAAAGCAATTAGCTCCCTTTAGCTGTAACAGACAATCGTCTTTCTCAGAATCAAAACAAATTATTGTTTCGAGAGCCAGAGAGTGCCGCAGGTTGGAACTGCAGATCTTCAGTATCGCTAATACTATAGATTTATACCCCCACAAGTACAGTAATGATTGAAACACGCTGTATGATAACCATGAGCATTTTGTTCTCGTTTTGTTCACTGCAGTGCTTCTTTTAAATCAGTGGGAGGAAAAACCTTGAAAACTTTTCTCATCCTGTAACAACTAACTTCGTCAGCCATCGGTACGATTTTTGGTTAACCGATCGAGCGTTCGCCTGAAAACAAATCTGCGTAACCGATAGGCAAACGGTACGAGTGTTCGCCTCCTATTTCGAGGCCTGAAATGTGCTGTTTTTGGACACCAACAGCACCCAATGGGTACTCCACAAAGAAAAGTGCTTTCTTTTATTGAGTGCAAAATTTATAGCCAAACATTTTTGTAAGTAGTAAGGGTATTCAAAAGTCAGTGTCGTAACCCATTTTGGACAGGCTAAAGAGAGATACCTCTTAAAAGCTTAAAATTCTCATTTTCTGTGGATTTCTCTAAAAACATCTTGTAGGTTTTCAAAAAAAATTGTTTGTTCACAGGTCTTTGTGTGACATTACAAGCTGCATGGTCAAAATATTCCGGTGAGCATTTATTAACCCTTTACAGGCTGCCAATTATCATAATTTTGTTGAAATGGGCTGTTTTTGGACACGTACAGCACCCAATGTATACCAGAGAGATAAACATTATCTCCTTTGTTGGAAGAGGAATTCACCGAGGACCATTTTCGTAAGTAATAAGGGTATTCAGAAAACCAAGCATTAACCCCCTTTTGGGGTGGTTAATAGCAATACCCATCAAAAGTTTTTAAAAAAATCATGTTTTCCCTGGATTTCTTTACAAAACATCTTGTAAGTTTTCAAGAGAAAATGGCCATTGATAGGTCTTGGTGTCACATTACCAGTTGCATGTATAAAATATTCTGGTAAGCATTTGTTAACCCTCCATGGGCTGCTAAATGTCGAAGTTTTGAAAAAAATAGTCTTGTTGGACACCAACAACATCAAATGGGAATGCCACAAAGAAACGTAACTTCTTTTACCAGACGCAAAACTGATAGGGAAAAATTTTTGTAAGTAGTAAGGGTATTCAAAAATCAAAGTCTTAACTCATTTTTGGCTGGTTATGGAGATATACCCCTTAAAAGCTTAAAATTCTCATTTTCTGTGGATTTCTCAAAAAAATCTAGTAAAGTTTCAAGAAAAATTGACCATTCGCAGGTCTTGGTGTGACATTTCAAGTTGCATGGACAAAATATTGCGGTAAGCATTTGTTAACCCTCCAGAGGCTGCCAAGCATAGACATTTTTGAGAAAATGGGCCTCTCTTGGGCACCCATAACACCCAATGTGTACCTGCAAGATAAACATAACCTCCTTTATTGGAAGTGGAATTCACCAAGGGTCATTTTTGTAAGTAATGATGGTATTCACAAAATCAAGCATTAACCCGTTTAGGGCTGGTTACGGAACGATACCCCTCAAATGGTTAAAAATTCATATTATCCGAGGATTTCTCTAAAAACATCTCGTAGATTTTCAATAAAAATTCGCCATTCTCAGATCTTAGTGTGACATTACAAGTTGCATGCACAAAATATTCCAGTAAGCATTTGTTAACCCTATGTAGGTTCTCAAACATCAAAATTTTGATAAAATGGGCTGTGCTTGCGTACCCACAGCACCCAAAGTTAAGAGCAGAGATCAACATAAGTGGAAGTAGAATTCACTGAGAAATATTTTTGTAAGTAATAAGGGTATTCAAAAAAAACAACCCTTATCCTGTTTTGGGCTGGATAAACAATGATACCCATCAAAAGATTGAATTTCATGTTCTCCCTGGATTTCAATGAAAACATCTTGTAGATTTTTAAGAAGAAATGGCCATTCGCAGTTCTTGGTGTGACATTACAAGTTGCATGGAAAAATATTCCCGTTAGCACTTGTTAACCCTTTACAAGCTGGCAGACATCAATATCTTGGATTCATTTGAGATAAAATGGACCATTTTCAAATAGCCACAGCACTCAGTGGGAATGTGTCAAACAAACATAACTTCTTTTGTTGGTCATTAACTTGTCGGAGGACGATATTGATATTAACCCTCTCTACCATTAATGATGTTTTTTACCCTAACATTTTTAGCTCAACTTTGACGTAAGTCAAATTTGAGCTTATGCCATGGCCAGTCGTCCGTCTGTCCATCAACAATTCAATACGGCTCGGGCTAGAGGCCGTATTTATGAACCGATCTTTACAAAACTTCTTGGGGTACCTTTGTTAACACCGAGGGATGAGAACAAGTGTTTTGGGGTCCGGTCCGAAATTCAAGACGGCTGCTGGCAGCCATTTTGTACAAAATTAGGTGCAATCAGATTTTTGCGCAGAACTTCCATATGAAAGCTCTGATTCGAATAATTTTTTGTATTTAAATGTTTAGTACCATGGGATACATAACATATAATACGTTTTTTTCCTCATGCGTAAATTATGCAAATTAGACTAACTTTTGTTTATTTAGTGTTACTTTCAGCACTGTAAGTGCAAATGCCAATACGGCTCGGGCTAGAGGCTGTTTTTATGAACTGATTTTTACGAAACTTCTTGAGTACCTTTGTTATCACCATGGAACGAGAACTAGTGGTTTTGGGTGCGGTCTGAAATTCAAGATGGCCACCAGCAGCCATTTTGTACTATAGTTAGTGCAATCACTTTTTCGTAAAGAACTTCTGTATGAAAGTTCTGATTTGAATATATTTTTGTATGAATGTTTAGTAACATGGAATACATCACATATAATACCGGTTTTTTTCTCTTGCAGAAATTATGCAAATTAGATGAACTTTGATTTATTCAGTGCTACTTATACACAGTAAGTGCACATGTCAATGCGGCTCGGGCTAGAGTCTGTATTTATGAACCGATCTTCATGAAACTTCTTGGGTACCTTTGCTATCACCTTGGGATGAGAATGAGTGTTTCTGGGTGCAGTCCAAAATTCAAGATGGCTGCCAGTGGCCATTTTGTACCCAAATTAGTGCAATCAGTTTTTTGTACAGAACTTCTGTATGAAAGTTCTGATTTGAATAAATTTTTGTATGAATATTTAGTAACATGGAATACATCACATATAATACAGGTTTTTTTCTCGTGCGTAAATTATGCAAATTAGACTAACTTTGATGTTTTTTTGGTGTTACTTTCAGCACTGTAAGTGCACATGTCAATACGGCTCAGGCTAGAGTCTGTATTTATGAACCGATCTTCACAAAACTTCTTCGGGTATCTTTGTTATCACCTTGTGACAGGAACAAGCGTTTTTGGGTGCCTTTGTTATCACTGTGCTATATTTTTGGGTTCAGTCAGACCCGCTCAAAGATTTCTTTTCTGGTTTAGCATCTAACTGTCACCCCACATTTACAATACTTTACCTATATATTTGTTACATGCTACGGTCAGCATTTATGTACAGACCGTTACAATACTTTACATCTACCTTTTTTATCAGGTCATTACCTAGATGTTTGTCATTGCTGTGTCATATACTATACATGTACATGTCTTAAACAAGTTGAGCTACAGTGTCATTGACACTTTCATTTTTAGCTCAACTTTGGCGAAGCCAAATTTGAGCTTATGCCATGGCCAGTCGTCCGTCTGTCCATCAACAATTCAATACGGCTCGTGCTAGAGGCCGTATTTATGAACCGATCTTTACGAAACTTCGTGGGTACCTTTGTTATGACCATGGGACGAGAACGAGTGTTTTGGGATCCGACCCAAAATTCAAGTTGGCCGATGGCAGCCATTTTGTACAAAATTAGGGGCAATCAGATTTTTGCACAGAACTTCCATATGAAAGCGCTGATTTGAATAATTTTTTGTGGGAATGTTTAGTACCATGGGATACATCACATATAATATGGGGTTTCTTCTCGTGCAGAAATTATGCAAAGTGGATGAAGTTTGATTTTTTCAGTGCAACTTACACACAGTGGGAACACATGTCAATACGGCTCGGGGCTAGAGTCTGTATTTATGAACCGATCTTCACGAAACGTCTTGGGTACTTTTGTTATCACCTTGGGACGGGAACGAGTGTTTCTGGGTGCGGTCCAAAATTCAAGATGGCTGCCAGTGGCCATTTTGTACCGAAATTAGGTCTAATCGTTTTTTTGTACACAACTTCTATACGGCTCAGGCTAGAGGCCGTATTTATGAACCGATCATTACGAAACTTCTTGGGTAGCTTTGTTATCACCGTGGGATGAGAACAAGTGTTTTTGGATGTGGTCCGAAATTCAAGATGGCCAATAGCAGCCATTTTGTACCAAAATTAGTGCAATCAGTCTTTTGTACAGAACTTCTGTATGAAAGTTCTGATTTGAATAAATTTTTGTATGAATGTATAGTAACATGGAATACATCACATATAGTACAGGTTTTTTTGTCGTGCAGAAATTATGCAAATTAGATGAACTTTGATTTATTCAGTGCTACTTGTACACTGTAAGTGCACATGTCAATACGGCTCGGGCTAGAGGCTGTATTTATCAACTGATCTTCACGAAACTTCTCGGGTACCTTTGTTATCACCTTGGGACGAGAACGAGTGTTTCTGGGTGCGGTCCAAAATTCAAGATGGTTGCCAGTGGCCATTTTGTACCGAAATTAGGTGCAATCAGTTTTTTGTCACAACTTCTGTACAGCTCGTATTTATGAACTGATCTTCACGAAACTTCTTGGGTACCTTTGTTTTCACCTTGGGACAGGAACGAGTGTGTTCTGGGGTGCCTTTGTTATCACTGTGCTATGAGAACAAATATTTTGGGGTTCAGTCAGACCCACTCTGGGACTCAATGATTTCTTTTCTAGTTTAGCATCTGACTGTCACCCACCTTTACAATACTTTACCTATACATTTGTTACAGGCTACGGTCAGTATTTATGTACAGACCGTTACAATACCTTATATGTACCTTTGTTATCAGGTCATTACCTAGATGTTTGTCATTGCTGTGTCACATACTATACATGTACATGTCTTAACAAGTTGAGCTACAGTGTCATTGACACTTTCATTATCAAACTGACCCTACTCTTCCCATCTTTCTCATAACATCAAATAGGAACTTCAGTGAGACAGTTAAAAACAATTCATCAGACACTGTGGTGTCATGAAAAGTCATGGAATCTCATCTGGAAAAGCTATGATTCTCCAGAATCATAAAGTTTAGTTTGTATAATATCATTTGTAGCTGACAAGGATTCTCCAGTTACTACTTTCCCCATTTGAAAGAGAGTACTGTCTGAAAAAATTATTGTCAAAATATACTTTAACCCTCTTTTACAGATTTTTATTGCAACAGAATTCATAAATGTGTGCTGGCAATATTTGTAAGCAGTATTGCTATGATGCCGTTGATTTTTAAACTTAACCCTGTGCGCGTGATTTCAGAGAAGTGGATATGGATTTCCAGCAATTATGGCTGGAATAATATGAAATGCAGCCTGTAAGTCTGTCTGCCTGCCTGTCTACCTACCTACCTGCCTGACAGCAAGCTCGCCCTCATTTCGATTTTAACCATACACCAGTCATGCCTGTGTGAAAGAATACTGCTGGAAGAGTTGTAGAAATGCCTGCCTGCCTGCCTGTCTGCCTGCCTGCCTGCCTGTCTGCCTGCCTGAGAAAAGCCTGTATGCCCGTCCGCCAGCCTGCCGCCTGCCTACCCTGACTTCGCCATTAACCATACAACATTCATGCCAGTGTGAAAGAGAACAGTCGGTTAACCCTCCTTTTCTGATTTTTATTACTACAGAATTGATAAATGTGTGCTGGCACTATTTCCTAAGCTGTATTACTATGATGCTGTTGACTTCTAACTTAACCCTGTACGCGTGATTTCAGAGAAGTAGATAAGGATTTCCAGCAATTATGGCTGGAATAATATGAAATGCGGTCTGTCTGCATGACAGCAAGCACGCCCTGACTTCGATTTTAACCATTCACCAGTCATGCCTGTGTGAAAGAGTACAGTCAGAAGAGTTGTTGGAAATGCTTGCTTACCTGCCTGCCTGCCTGCCTGCCCACCCGCCCACCCGACATTAACCAAACAACATTCATCCTAGTGTGAAAGAGAACAGTCGGTTAACCATCTTTTACTGATTTTTTGGCAACAAAATTGATAAATGTGTGCTGGCGCTATTTCCTTAGCAGTATTGCTATGATGCTGTTGATTTCTAACCTAAACCTGTATGTGTGGTTTCAGAGAAGTAGATATCGATTTCCAGCAATTATTGCCGGAATATTATGAAATGCAGTCTGTCAGTCTGTCTTCCTACCTACCTGGCTGACAGCAAGACCCCCCCCCCACCCCCCCCCCCTCCTGAATTTGATTTTAACCATTCACCAGTCATGCCTGTGTGAAAGAGTACAGTCGGAAGAGTTGTTAGAAATGCCTGCCTGCATGCCTGATGTCCACCCGCCTGCCTGCCTGCCCTGACTTCGACATTAACCAAACAGCATTCATGCCAGTGTGAAAGAGAACTGTGGGGCGCGGTGGCTCAGTAGGTAGAGGTGCAGGCTGCAAGCTGAGAGGTTTTCGGTTCGAATCCCACCTGCGGCAACCACGTTGTGTCCTTGGGCAAGACACTTCACCCCCATTGCCCACGTGGGGGCACGGTGGCGTTGTGTACTAAGGCATACTGCACGTCAATGGTACACATGCCTTCAACCAGTGCTAACCCTGTTTGTGTGGATTTAGAATGTTGGGGAGCTGACAGTTGCTTGCCGTCACTTGGTGGTTCTCTCCGGGTACTCCGGCTTCCTCCACCCGTAAAACTGTTGTGGTCATGATTAGCCATTGTGCAGAAATATGTGACCCTAAACACCAATAAATAAATAAATATAAATAAAGAGAACAGTCGGAAGATTGTTAGATACAGTTTTCTATCGGTTATGCACTTAGTATAGCCTAAAAAAACCTACCAGCTCTATTTGCAATCTTATTTCGCCAGTCCCTAAAAAAACAAGAGTAATAGGTGATTCTCTCAATTTCTAGAATCCGAAAAATCTAGTTTCTAATGTATTTTACATGTGCGAGTACCAAGGGGTGCATCAGTCATAATGACAGAAACTGGGCAGATATGACAAGAAAAGGCAAATTGATTGGATTAACCCTTTATCCAACGTAATGGCCAAAATCGGCCAGCGCTATTCACAAAACTCACCATTCAATTTTCATTATTTTTTTCATTTTTTGTCTCAGAAACATAGCTTATGACACCTCCTTGGACGAGCTCATTCCAATGAGAGGTCATAAGCTATGTTTTTGACATAAAAAATAAAAAAAATGAGTTATTCAAGAATTTTATTTGCAAATGTCGTCTGCCTTTCGTACTAGGTAAAGGGTTAATAGAATTCACACCAGTTCAACTCATTCCCAAAGTCCAGTTCCATTCTTCATATCCTTATCCTCAGATGCTACCAGTGCCCTTGAATACTTTTATCAAAGTTATTCATAGAACCCATAATTTTGGCATGTTATCATATTTTGGGAACAAGATTTATCAGTAATTTGGGAAATTTAATTTTCTGCACCTCTGCCTGTCTTTCTGTATGTCCCTCCATACGTACATTCAGAAACTGAATCTCAAAGGAGTTGAAAAAACAGATTGAAAGCCATGTGTTTGTAGGGTTAACCCCACAGTGTCAAAACCTTCCCAGAATGTGGAATTTTACATGAAAATAACTCCACTTGTTGCCTCTGATAAGAACAGCTGCACCCATACTGCTTGATAACTTTAGGTTCAGTGGTGGACAGGCATATACCAGCATTCTATAATAAGGGTGCCTTAGCCAGGTGGTGGGGAGGTGGGGGCAAATATAATATTTCAAAGGTGGTGTAGGGTTTTGGAGGCCACCCCTAGTCCTAACCAGGACATTCTAGTTGATGCCCCCACCTCCCATTTCCCTGAAGGGAAGTGGGAGGAGGGAGCCACAACCATAAGTCCCATTTAGGACTAGCTCCCCCACCTCCTGAGAAAATTTTGCAAAATTTATTGCTGAAAGAGCGAATCTAGGGCATTTGTAGTGTGTGCAGTCCCTATATTGGAGACCATTTGGGAGGGCTCTATGCTGTGCGAAAGTTCCATTGGGCTAATGTTCGAAGAGGGCAGTGAAAATTGTAGGGGAGCAGCCTCTCACTCCCCCCCCCCCCCCTCCATCCACTTGCCCATATCTACACCACTCGTGTGGATGAGCAAACAATACTATGAAAAACAAATAAGTAGTATCATTAATAATTTAACGCTACATCCCTATTCATCCAAGCCTTCAAATTTATTGTGTTTCCCAAGAATCCATTTTTGTCCCCCGACAGTTTGTTGAAGGACTTGTAATCACCTGCATCTGTCCATCCGTTCGTGCATCCATCCGTTCATCCATCCATTCGCCCAAAGTGATAACTAAAATATGGGTCAGCGAATCGAAACCAAATTTGGTGAACAAGTCCCTTGTCCCACTGATTAGATGATTTCTCAACTTTGGAAATTTGGTGTCCGGATGATAACTTTAGTTTGAGTTATTGGATCAACTGTAAATTTTGTACATAGGTTTGTCTCCTGATAACGCAGGTCTTCAAATTTGGGTTCAGTCCAGCTAATTTTGGCTGAGTTATGGCCCTCTTTCCATTTCTCGAATTTGGAAATTTGTTGCCTGGAAATATGTCCAATGTAAGAACTTGCTGTTTGGGGACATAGCCTATGCCTGGGGGTGCACTTGTGATTCTTGCAAACTCCCGCTGCAAGAATCAGTTTTCAGTTCTTAAATAATTTAGAATTTGAGAATACTGTAATACCCTTGTGTGTGCAGCCAGTACATTCATAGTAAAAACAAATCTCATATTTATATATTTACAAGAGTTTAACTCTTGAGGACCTCTTTTTAATTTTGGCTAGTTTCTCATCTTATATGTACATGTACATTGTACGATATGAAACATCTGTTCCAACATACAGGCTTTCAGTCACATTCATTAGTCTTGCTTAGATGGAAGAAACGGTGCCTTGGCAGGGTTTCTTGTGAAGTCTTGCTTTCTAGTCAAGACTTCATTAGACACCACTGTTAAGCCAAAGTCCTACCTTATTATGAGCGAGCAAAAATAAATAGAATTCTCCATGCCTTAAGGGCCTATATAAGTAATGGAATTTTGTTTATTTTGAAATTCTCACCTCTCATATTCCTTAAATTCAGATGAAATATACACAAATTATACATCAAAATGAAGGTTGGGATGTATTGAGCACGCAAAACATATGCAATCAACTCATAGAGTCGACTGTTGGTACCACTGGTTCCTGGAAGTCTGCTATCATATTCGCACCAGAAATGATAATAAAATATTTCATCAGAACAACTTGTAGCCAAATGTGCTTCATATATCCAAGAAGAAAGCTAGGCATTCAAAACACTTTCGAATACAGCGAAGGTTTGCATTTTGGAAAAGGACAACACTGTCTGCATTTTTTATTGAAGATGGTTTCCATGCTCGACAGACATGCGCAAATCACTCGTTACCACAAATTTCCATCAAAAAACAAAATCGTAATTCTAAGAAATTTCAACAGGTATCACGATACCTTGTATTGAATATGGCTTCTGTGCAATCTCTATCCAATAACAGTATACTGTATGAAGGCGATCTTTTTCATTATTTGATTTTAGACGACGTTGTTTTTACATGCCTTTTCTGTCCGATGACGTCGACCGGAAATCGAAAGTATACTCATACGTAAACAAAAGCAAAGGCTTTGGAATTTCCCCCATGCAGCTCTGTCGCCGTGTTTTGAAGAATTTTTATCCCCTAGCTTTGTTCTTGAATATGTAAAGCACATTTGGCCACAAGTTATTTTTGTGAAATATTATTAAATTGTCAGTTCTGGTGCGAATACGGCAGCAGACTTCCAGGAACCTGTGGTGCCTACAGTCGACTCTATGTGTTGATTACACGTGTGTTTCGTGTTCTATACATCCCAACCTTCATTTTGATGTACATTTTGTGTATATTTAATTTGAATTGAAGGAATATCAGAGGTGAGAATTTTCAAAATAAACAAAATTTCATTACTTATATAGGCCCTTAACCCCTTACCCAATGCAGACGATATCAAAATTTATTATTTTAATATTTGTTTTTTCAAATTTTTCAAAAAAATTCAACGAAACCATTTCATGTGACCCCCTCATTGGAACGAGCTCAACGAGAAGTTTTGAGAAGTTTGTGCAACAATTGGGGTAAGTGGTTTTGTATTTGATGAGTGTATGCAACAGGTCAGATCAAAGTGTGAACAAGAATGAAAACAAAACTTTCATTAGAATTTCTAACTCTAATTCAAGATTTGTTCAGATGATAAGCATATACCATTATGCTGCTAGCAGATCTCAGCTTCCACACTTGCAGCCCGCACATCTGTAGTATGATGTTTATAGAGAAATAAACATTTATCAGAATATCCCAGGGAGTCAATTAGTAATAATTTGTTCAATAGATCCCAAGTGAAATTTAATTAATTTCTGTCCAGAGGAGTAATGCCTGTTGTTGGTTGTAAACTTTCAAGATTCACTCATGATGGGGTTGAATTACTGAAATGCTTTACATGATGTCTGCAGAGTAATTAAATAGACTGCACATACATGCTGTGAAAGATTTAGAAATCTTTACATGTATTGGAAGGAACATCTCTTGAAGAGGCTCAACTCTTCAAGGGAGAATCTTTAGTTACAGAAAAAGGTCTTGGTGTGTTGTTTTTACTTAAACAGTCAGATGGAACCTGCATGATTTTTTGTACATAAATGAATTAAGCAACTGACCTTTCATTTTATTATTTCATCATGTGTGATGTTATTCGTCTGCTGGTCGAAATGCTGGAGAATAAATATCTGCCTTGATTCCCTCAAGAAACCAATTTATCAGTGGGAGGGGGCAGAATATTTATTAACATATAATATTCCACCTAATGAATCCGCCAGTTCTACTTGGCTTCTGAAACCAGTAGTATAGATAGCTTTTTTCTGGCGAAAAGTTGGGACTGTAAAATTTCCAATGGAAATAAGTGAGAAGCATTTCCACATACTACATGTGGCATTGCATTGCTAATTTCTAAAGGAAAAGTCTTGATCGTAATCATTTTCATTGAGAGAGTGGGTTCCCGTTTTTCGCTGAAGATTATTTGGGGAAACTCGGATGTTTAAAAGAAGTGAACTCTTTGATTTTAATTGGCAAACTGGCAATAAGTTTCAACATGTCGGGAGCACGGAGGGAGTGAAAAAATATGACTATGTACAATTTATAATTTACAAAATATTTCACACCTTCTCCCACTTGCATTTCTATGTACCCAACTGTTATGCATCACTATGATTAAATTTTAAAAAAAAATATATTCTTCCAGTCTATTGCTCATTGCATCTTACACATTGAAATGAAGTCAGCAAGTCCTTCAAATCACATTAATCTAAATTGAAAAATATTGGAAATAGATTGAACTCTTCACCACACCGAGTTCAGAACTGTATAATTTAGAATTCAGGCAATGGTGGCAACACAAAACATGGTAACTTAATTTTCAGGCAATGCTTTTTCAGGTAACTGTCTTGATTATTTTACCAAGAGAATACCTGTGAATGTGCAATGGCTGCATTTAGCATCACAGAATACTTTAGATTATTAAACGAGGATCCACGACTATTCAATATGTTGCGATGTAATACAATGTTGGAAAGGGTAGTTAACCAGTGCGGAGATTCTTTTGGGTGTCTACAGGGGCCGAATATGGGACCCTTTTCTAGTGTCATTTAGGCATGATTTTCATCTCAACTTGACAAAGTTAAGCTGAGCTATTGCCGTCACTTCTCGTTCGTCGGTGTACGTAGGTACATTAGTACGTTAGTACGTACGTCCAAAATTTCCTTTGGCACACCTCACAGGTTGCATTTATGATCAGATCACTTTGAAACTTGGTATGCTTGTTTGGGGTGACCTCTAGATGGGAGCTATCGATTTTTAGCTCACCTGACTTTCAGTCAGGAGAGCTATAGTGATCACTCGCCATCCGGCGTCCTGCGTCCGTCGTCCGTGAACATGGTGTTTGCGTCTTCTCTTCCCAAACCGCTGAACCAATTTAATTGATATTTGAGATAATAGTTTGTTATGACATCGCAATTTGATTTTGTTCAAATCAAGTTGCCTCGCCCGTGGGTAGGGCCACACCCAAAAAGTGTGCTGAAATCTTAAAAAATCTTCTTCTCATGAACCAGCAGTAGCAGAGACTTGATATTTGGTGTGCAGCTTCCTTTTGAGGTGTAGACTCAGATTTGTTCAAGAGAAGTTTGTGGGGCTATACTTGGCGTCGTTATGGGAGGGGCAAAATTTTTGGCCCCACCCAAAATTTCTATTTTCCAAACCGAGAGGCTGATTTGAACCAAATTTTATGTGACGGCTTATTGGGTCATAAGTACCTAATTTATGCTGATTTTTTTTTCCTGTAGCCCCATGGGAACCGCAGGAGCTAAAAATAGAAAAAAATTAAAACGCCCATATCTCCAAAACTGCACGGCACCGAGAATTTTTATTTGGTGTGAAGCTTCCTTAGGACCAACAGAAAGAATTGGTAAAAAAAAATTCCCATCGGTTTTATCATAGGGTACAGTTTCGGGACTTTGAAAAAGTGCTGAGTCAGCACTTTTTAACACTGTAGGCAATGGGAAAAACATTAAAAAATCTTCTTCTCCAGATCCAGCGGGCAGAATCTTTTGATATTTGGTATGCAACATTGGAGGGTGGATCTGATTCAAGTTTGTTCAAATCGGCCCCCTGGGTTCATATTTGGGCTCAGTATAGGAGCCCGATTTCGAACTTAGTGCATTTCAGGCAAATTTCTTAAAAAATCTTCTTCTCCAGATCCAGCAGGCAGAATGTTTTGATATTTGGTATGCAACATTGTGGGGTGGACCTGATTCATGTTTGTTCAAATCGGCCCCCTGGGTTTATATTTGGGATCAGTATAGGAGCCCAAATTTGAACTTAGTGCATTTCAGGCAAATTTCTTAAAAAATCTTCTTCTCCAGATCCAGCAGGCAGAATCTTTTGATATTTGGTATGCAACATTGTGGGGTGGATCTGATTCTATTTTGTTCAAATCGGCTCCCTAGATTCATATTTGGGCTCACTATAGAAGCTCGAATTCAAACTTAGTGCATTTCAGGCAAATTTCTTCAAAAATCTTCTTCTCCAGATCCTGCAGGCAGAATCTTTTGATATTTGGTATGCAACATTGTGGGGTGGATCTGATTCCAGTTTGTTCAAATCGGCCACCTGGATTCATATTTGGGCTCACTATAGAAGCCCAAATTCGAACTTAGTGCATTTCAGGCAAATTTCTTTGAAAATCTTCTTCTCAAGATCCAGCAGGCAGAATCTTGTGATATTTGGTATGCAGCATCCTTAGGGGGGTGAGATTCAAGTTTGTTCAAGCCATGTCCCTAGGTCCATATTTGGGCTCACTGTGGGAGCTTGAATTGTAACTTTGTTCGAAATGAGGAATTTTCTTAAAAAATCATCTTCTTCAGATCCAGCAGTCGGAATGGTTTGATATGTGGTGAGTAGCATCCTTGGGGGGGGGGGGGGGGGGGGGGGGGGGGGGGGGGATTCAAGTGTGTTAAAGCCAAGTCCATGGGTCCATATTTGGGCTCCCTGTGGGAGCCCAAATTATAACGTAGTCAATATGAGGAATTTTTAGCTCACCTGAGCGAAGCTCAAGGGGAGCTTAACTAATCACTTTCTGTCCGTCGTCCGTCGTCCGTCGTCCGTCGTCCATCGTCCGTCGTCCGTCGTCCGTCGTCGTCCGTCCGGCGTTAACTTTACATTATCGACTTCTCCTCCTAAACCACTAGCCCAATTTTATTCAAATGTTGGCTAAATGTTTATTACCTAATGCCAATTCAGATTTGTTCAAATGAAGTTGCCCCTCCTCCTGGGTGGTGCCACACCCCCAAGGGGCACCAAAATCTTTGTAAATCTTCTTCTCATGAACCAGCAGTAGCAGAGACTTGATATTTGGTGTGCAGCTTCCTTTTGAGGTGTAGACTCAGATTTGTTCAAGAGAAGTTTGTGGGGCTATACTTGACGTTGTTATGAGAGGGGCAAAATTTTTTGCCCCGCCCAAAATTTCTATTTTCCAAACCGAGAGGCTGATTTGAACCAAATTTTATGTGAGGGCTTATTGGGTCATGAGTACTTGATTTATGCAAAAAAAAATTTTCCCGCAGCCCCGTGGGAACCACAGGAGCTAAAAATAGAAAAAATTTAAAACGCCCATATCTCCAAAACTGCACGGCACTGAGAATTTTTATTTGGTGTGCAGCTTCCTTAGGACCAACAGAAAGGATTGGTAAAAAAAAATTGCCATCGGTTTTATCATAGGGTACAGTTTTGGGACTTTGAAAAAGTGCTGAGTCAGCACTTTTTAACACTGTAGGCAATGGGAAAAACATTAAAAAATCTTCTTCTCCAGATCCAGCAGGCAGAATCTTTTGATATTTGGTATGCAACATTGTAGGGTGGATCTGATTCAAGTTTGTTCAAATCGGCCCCCTGGGTTCATATTTGGGCTCAGTATAGGAGCCCGATTTCGAACTTAGTGCATTTAGGCAAATTTCTTAAAAAATCTTCTTCTCCAGATCCAGAAGGCAGAATCTTTTGATATTTGGTATGCAACATTGTGGGGTGGATCTGATTCAAGTTTGTTCAAATCGGCTTCCTAGATTCATATTTGGGCTCACTATAGAAGCTCGAATTTGAACTTAGTGCATTTCATGCAAATTTCTTAAAAAATCTTCTTCTCCAGATCCAGCAGGCAGAATCTTTTCATATTTGGTAAGCAACATTGTGGGGTGGATCTGATTCAAGTTTGTTCAAATCGGCCCCCTGGGTTTATATTTGGGCTCAGTATAGGAGCCCAAATTTGAACTTAGTGCATTTCAAGCAAATTTATTAAAAAATCTTCTTCTCCAGATCCAGCAGGCAGAATCTTTTGATATTTGGTATGCAACATTGTGGGGTGGATCTGATTCAAGTTTGTTCAAATCGGCTTCCTAGATTCATATTTGGGCTCACTATAGAAGCTCGAATTCGAACTTAGTGCATTTCAGGCAAATTTCTTAAAAAATCATCTTCTCCAGATCCAGCAGGCAGAATCTTTTGATATTTGGTATGCAACATTGCGGGGTGGATCTGATTCAAGTTTGTTCAAATCAGCCACCTGGATTCATATTTGGGCTCACTATAGAAGCTCGAATTCAAACTTAGTGCATTTCGGGCAAATTTCTTCAAAAATCTTCTTCTCCAGATCCAGCAGGCAGAATCTTTTGATATTTGGTATGCAACATTGCGGGGTGGATCTGATTCAAGTTTGTTCAAATCGGCCCCCTGGATTCATATTTGGGCTTAATATAGAAGCCCGAATTCGCACTTAGTGCATTTCAGGCAAATTTCTTCAAAAATCTTCTTCTCCAGATCCAGCAGGCAGAATCTTTTGATATTTGGTATGCAACATTGCGGGGTGGATCTGATTCAAGTTTGTTCAAATCGGCCCCCTGGATTCATATTTGGGCTTAATATAGAAGCCCGAATTCGCACTTAGTGCATTTCGGGCAAATTTATTAAAAAATCTTCTTCTCCAGATCCAGCAGGCAGAATCTTTTGATATTTGGTATGCAACATTGTGGGGTGGATCTGATTCAAGTTTGTTCAAATCGGCTTCCTAGTTTCATATTTGGGCTCACTATAGAAGCTTGAATTCGAACTTAGTGCATTTCAGGCAAATTTCTTAAAAAATCTTCTTCTCCAGATCCAGCTTCAGAAACTTTTCATATTTGGTAAGCAACATTGTGGGGTGGATCTGATTCAAGTTTGTTCAAATCGGCCCCCTGGGTTTATATTTGGGCTCCGTATAGGAGCCCAAATTTTAACTTAGTGCGTTTCAGGCATATTTCTTAAAAAATCTTCTTCTCCAGATCCAGCAGGCAGAATCTTTTGATATTTGGTATGCAACATTGTAGGGTGGATCTGATTGTGATTCATGAACATATTTATTTGTAAAGTTGATAGAATCTTAGACAAAATTTGCAGAAAAGATCTACTATAGAAGGGGTGGTATCCAGGGTGAACCGTTTACCCAAATCTAGCAGTACTAATGCATTATTCACACAAATCTTCGTTCAAATTTTATGACCCCTCATTGGAACACACGCATTCAGCTCATTCCAACAAAGGTCATATGCCATGTTTTCGAGACAAAGGAATAAAAATTTTAGTTATTCATGAAATTTTTAGGCAACTGTTGTCTGTTATTCACATTGCTTCATGAAATTTCAGTACTTTTAGAAGTTACCTCAGTAATCAAGGGTTAATTCCCCTTAATTAAATGTCGCCTCTAAAAAACAACCACTTTGCATATCTTACCTTTTTACCAGCATAACTGCCAAAACTTGTCAGCATTCTTCGCAAAAATCGCTATTCAAATTTTAATTTTTGTCTCTTAAACATACATGTACTTATCGCTTGTAAATACCCCATTGGAATGAGCTTTTTGAGCTCATTCCAATGAGAGGTCGCACACCATGCTTTTTGAGTCAAAAAAGCAATTTTTTTAGTTATTCCAGAATTTCGTACGTAAAACACAGCTTTATGACTTCACATTAAAATGAGCTCTCTAAGCTTGTTCCAATCAACATTCACGCACTATGTCTTTCACACAAAAAATAAAATTTTCCATTTATTCAGGAATTTTGTTTGCAAGAACACTCTTACCCCCCCCCCCCCCCCCCCCCCCCCCACAAACACACACACACAAACACACACACACACACACAAACACAGACACACACATCTAAAAGTTCGTCAGCAAAAAAACAGTTACTTCAATTTTTAAATGCATTATAGGAACAACTTGCCTAATCAAATTTAAATACTTTTGCATCATTCTGTATCTAGAACAAACCATTTACCATATCTTTACGCAAAATTCTCCAGCATCATTCACAAAAAAACACCATTATTTATATATTCACATTTCTGTCTCAAAAATATACCTGATCTTCCCATACCCCTATTGGAATAAGCTGTTTGAGCTTGTTCCAATGATGATAAAAAAAAATAAAATTTGTGAAAATTTTTGTTTTCTTGCATGCAAATATATACATGTAGCACATGGAAGATATCCACAGTTGGGGAGAGATGTCCAAGGCTATCTCTTCACATTCCTTGTTTGTGCTTCATGCTAAACCAGTTTGTCTGCAGAGATAAATTTGCTTTATTAAAAATCATTGGAGATTGGCCACACACCAATGATTTTAAATAAAACTAATTTTAGGTAACAAATGTTGAACTTCAAACAAAATCTATCACTCAACCAGTTAATGTTGATGAGGCATGACATGGTGAAGGTGACCTAAAATACTTCTTAGAGTCACTTTGTCAGGTGAGCGATTAAGGCCACGTGGGGCCTCTTGTTCTTTAAAAATCTTCTTCAGATTCAGCAGTTGGAATGTTTTGATATTTGGCATGGAGCAACCTTAGGGGGCTGAGATTCAAGTTTGTTCAAGCCAAGTCCCTTGGTTCATATTTGGGCTCACTATGGGAGCCTGAGTGACAACTTAGTTCAAAATGAGGAATTTTCTTTAAAATCTTCAGATCCAGCAGATGAATGCTTTTGATATTTTTTATGCAGCATCCTTAGGGGGGTAAGAGTTTGTTCAAGCCATGTCCCTAGGTCCATTTTTGGGCTGATTGTGGGAGCTCGAATTGTAACTTGGTTCAAAATGAGGAATTTTCTTTAAAAATCTTCTTCTTCAGATCCAGCTGTCGAAATGTTTTGATATTTGGTGTGCAGAATCCTTAGGGGTGTGAGATTCAGGTTTGTTAAAGCCAAGTCCCTGGGTTCATATATGGGCTCCCTGTGGGAGCCCGAATTATGACTTAGTTCAATATGAGGAATATTCTTTAAAAATCTTTTTTTAGATCCACTGGTGAGAATATTTGGATATTTGGTTCGAGCTTTTCTTAGGAGGAGCAGATGCAACTTGTGGAAATCAATTCTCTGGGTTGATATTTAGGCTACCATGTCAGGTGAGCACCCTCAGGCCCCCTGGAGCCTCTTGTTTTCATTTCTGTCAAAAAATGTTGCTATGACCAACGTTCTTAGAACTTAGTTTAGTCAGACCTCAATACTTCCCTTTGGCACACCCTACATGGCACATTTATGATCGGATTACTTTGAAACCTGGTATGCTTGTTTGGGGAGACCTCTAGATGGGAGCTATCGATTTTCTTCAATTTCCGTTGAAAAATTTTGCTGCTGCCAACGTTCTTAGAACTAGTTTAGTCAGACCTCAATATTTCCCTTTGGTACACCCTACAGGGCACATTTATTTGCTCAACTTGACAAAGTCATGCTGAGCTATTGCCATCACTTCTCGTTTGTACACAACTTCTGTGCGGCTCAGGCTAGAGGCTGTATTGATGAACTGATCTTTACGAAACTTCTTGGGTACCTTTGTTATCACCGTGGGATGCCAGCAGCCATTTTGTACCAAAATTAGTGCAATCAGTTTTTTGTACAGAACTTCTGTATGAAAGTTCTGATTTGAATAAATTTTTGTAGGAATGTTTAGTAACATGGAATACATCACATATAATACAGGTTTTTTTCTCGTGCTGACATTATGCAAATTAGATGAATTTTGATTTGTCACTGCTACTATACACAGTAAGTGCACATGTCAATACGGCTCGGGTTAGAATCTATTTATGAACCAATCTTCACGAAACTTCTTGGGGTACCTTTGTTAATCACCTTGTGACAGGAACGAGTGTTTATGGGTGCCTTTGTTATCACTGTGCTCTGAGAACAAATATTTTTGGGTTCAGTCAGACCCACTCTGGAACTCAGATTTCTTTTCTGGTTGAGCATCTAACTGTCACCCCACCTTTACAATACTTTACTTTACCTATATATTTGTTACAGGCTATGGTCAGCATTTATGTACAAACCGTTACAATACTTTACATGTACCTTTGTTATCAGGTCATTACCTAGATGTTTGTCATTGCTGTGTCACATACTATACATGTACATGTCTTAAACAAGTTGAGCTGCAGTCATTGACACTTTTATTATTATTTTTTGTCTCAAAAACATAGGATATGACCCATTTTGGAATGTGCTCATCCAGCTCATTCCAATGAGGGATCATAACCTGTGTTTTTGAGAAAAAAATGAGTTATTCAAAAATTTTGTTTGCAAGTGTTGTCCGCTTTTCATGTTAGGTAAAAGGTTAACCAATTCAGTCTTATTTGACAGAGCTCACAGTTGTGAGTTACAAGAGGGTGAGTGTTGAATGTACAGTATTGATATGACACCAAGTGACTTCCACAGAATTTCTTAAAAAATTCACATTCATTTAAATGTTTAGTTAATCTCCAGGGGAACCCAGGGAAGTCGAGCATTTTTTGTTTATGATGATAAACAAGTTCTGTTTTACTGTTAAAATAGATCCTGGTAACCACTGTGAGGTCTTCCACAATGGTCACCATAGTTATAAGCTTGACTTTACATGTGTCTTGTTAAAAGCTGAAAGCAACCATAAACACCAATAAGTAAATAAATGATTTTTTCTAATCTAAAAATAAATTAAAATAAAGAATTAATACAACACATGTGTTTATTTAGTTGATCCATTAATTTGAAGTCAAGTTTTCAAAAAAAACTTTACCATTGGAAATTTGGTATGTCGAGGGTCGAGTGGGCAGTTGACCCTTTTTGCTTGCAACTTAGTTGTGTCCGGATGGATTTTGATAATATTAGGTATGTGACTTGATATGCATGTTCAACACCTGATGATGTGAAATAGTGCAGGTCCATGCTTTTCCAAAGAGTTATGTCCCTTTGTTAAAATCGACTAATTTTGAGCTTGATATCACAGTAACTTCAACAAAAGTCAACCTATTTGACTGATATTTGGCACATGGGTTTTAAGGAACAATGTCCTGATTGAGTTCTAAAATGGGCTTGGTGCAATGTACAGGTTTCACTTTCACAGGAGTTATGGCCCTTTGTTAAAATTGACTAATTTTGAGCTTGATAGTGCGATAACATCAACAAACGTCAACTGATTTGACTGATAGTTGATACATGGGTTTCAAGAAACAATGTGTAGATCAAGTTTGAAACAGGTTCTGTCCGATGTATCGCAGGAGATTTATTGGGCGGACTTGGCCATTTTTAAATATAACAATAAACTAAGTATGCTGCTGCTCCTGCTCTGATAAGATCAGATTTTCTGACATCTTTTTCTGGAAAGCTCTTAGTGAGAGCTTTCCAGAAAATGATGTCAGCTTCTGGTCTTGTCAGTGTAGGAAGAGAAAGATACAAAATGTATAGTGGTTATCCCACAACTTATTTTGACTTGTACTGTACATTATTAAAAAAAAATAGTGCTTGATAATGAATCAAAAAGAACAAACTTGTTCCAATGAGGATTTCTTCTGTATTTTGATCTGAGGTTTTGTTTGGTAAAGGATAATCATTTTTGCTGTTATACATGTAGATGTCTTTTTGAAGAACAAGGTTATGCTTGTGGCATATGATGGACAAATAACACAGTCTGAGTGAAACAGTGATTTGTTTCTAATGTTATTCAGTATTGATTTGTCAGCAGATCACTGCTTAACATGTGCATTATATTCCACCATAGAAAGGTCGGGAGTTTCTTTGGACTGAATTACAGTTAATGCCTCATTACCATTCACTGCTGCATTCCCTTTCCTGCGTACTTGTTGCCAAATGATTTTTTTATGATTTGGGTGTGGCACTTTGCTCTCTCCATTTTCATGTAGTGTTTTTTTGGACTAATAGCATTTCTGAATCACAGACAGTTCTAGGAGGCAGTTCTTAAAATTAGAAAAATATTTGTGACAACACATAAATGCCATGTCAGTGGCATTTCAGCAGTTTTTAGCTCACCTGACTGAAAGTCAGGGTGAGCTATTCTGATCACTTTTTGTCTGTCGTCCGTCGTCCAGGTGGTGTTTGGGTCTTTTTCTCCCAAATCATTGGCCACATTTTAATGAAATTTCACATGAGTAGTGGTTATATTGGGGCGTTTTGGGTTTTTCTTCAAATTGGGTTTCTGCTCATATTGAGGAGGGGTGTGTCCAAAATGCCTCAATTTTTAGCTCAACTTTGACGTAGTCAAATTTGAGATTATGCCATGGCCCACCGTCCATCTGTCTGTCAGGACGTCTGTCCGTCCATCAACAATTCAATACGTCTCAGGCCAGAGGCCGTATTTATGAACCGATCTTTACGAAACTTCTTGGGTACCTTTGTTATCACCGTGGGACGAGAACGAGTGTTTTTGGGTGCGGTCGAAAATTCAAGATGGCCATTTTGTACTGAAATAGTGCAATCAGTTTTTTGTACAGAACTTCTGTATGAAAGTTCTGATTTGAATAAATTTTTGTATGTATGTTTAGTAACATGGAATACATCACATATAATACAGGTTTTTTTCTCGTGCAGAAATTATGCAAATTAGATGAACTTTGATTTATTCAGTGCTACTTATACACAGAAAGTACACATGTCAATACAGCTTGGGGAGGGTAAACATTGTTAGCACAACCCGATTTTCTATTTCCAATGAGAAAAATAAAATCACCCATGGGAACCATATGAGCTAAAGATAAAAAATTCAAATACCTATATTTTAAGAAGGACTTGACAAATATTTATTAATTAGTATGAATCAACCTTAGAAGGGTTTGAATCAAACAGGCCAAAACAGTTGCTAACATTTGGCTTATGGTGCACCATACAGGAATCCCCATTGTAACATTAACCCCATGGAGATTTTTTTCCTAGTTTAGCATCTAACTGTTACCCACCTTTATAATACTTTACTTTGTTACAGGCTACGGTCAGTATTTATGTACAGACCTTTACAATACTTTGCATGTACCTTTGTTAGGTCATTACCTAGATGTGTGTCATTGCTGTGTCACATACTATACATGTACATGTCTTACACAAGCAGAGCTACAGTGTCATTGACACTTTCATTTTAAAAATCTTCTCATGATCCAGCTCAAGCAGAGACTTGATATTTGGTGTACAGGTTCCTTTTGAGGTTAGACTCAAGTTTGTTCAAGAGATGTTCGAGGGGAGGGACAAGATTTTCCAAACCGAAAGGCCGCTTTGAACCAAATTTGATATGAAGTATTAATGGGTCATAAGTACTTGATTTATGTCACAAAAATGTTTCAAAATGCCCTGAGGGAACCACATGATTTAAAAATAGAAAAAAATTCAAATGCCCACATCTCCAAAACTACACAGCTCTGAGAATTCTTATTTGGTGTGAAGCTTCCTCAGGAACAACAGAATGGAATGGTTCAAACAATTTGCTATTGGTTTTATCATAGGGTACTTTTTCAGGACTTTTGAAAAAATGCTGAGTCAGCATTTTTTAACAAAGCCAAATTTGAGCTTATGCCATGGCCAGTCGTCCATCTGTCCATCTGTCCGTCAACAATTCAATACGGCTCAGGCTAGAGGCTGTATTTATGAACCGATCTTTACGAAACTTCTTGGGTAACTTTGTTATGACCGTGGGACGAGAACGAGTGTTTTTGGGTCCGGTCCGAAATTCAAGATGGCTGCCAGCTGCCATTTTGTACCGACAATGCAGAAATCTGTTTTTTGCACAGAACTTCCATATGAAAGTGCTGATTTGAATAATTTTGTGTATGAATGTTTAGTACCATGGGATACATCACATATAATACGGGTTTTTTTCTCGTACGTAAATTATGCAAAGTAGACTAACTTTGATGTATTTAGTAGTGTTACTTTCAGCACTGTCAGTGCAAATGCCAATATGGCTCGGGCTAGAGGCCGCATTTATGAACCGATCTTTACAAAACTTCTTGGGTACCTTTGGCATCACCGTGGGACGAGAACGAGTGTTTTTGGGTCCGGTCCAAAATTCAAGATGGCCACTGGCAGCCATTTTGTTCAAAATTAGGGGCAATCAGATTTTTGCGCAGAACTTCCACATGAAAGCTCTGATTTGAATAATTTTTTGTGTGAATGTTTACTACCATGGGATACATCACATAATACAGGTTTTTTTCTCGTGCAGAAATTATGCAAATTAGATGAACTTTGATTTTTTCAGTGCTACTTACACACAGTAAGTACACATGTCAATACGGCTCGGGCTAGAGGCTGTATTTATCAACCGATCTTCACGAAACTTCTTGGGTACCTCTGCTATCACCTTGGGACGAGAACGAGTGTTTCTGAGTGCGGTCCAAAATTCAAGATGGCTTCCAGTGGCCATTTTGTACCGAAATTAGGTCTAATCAGATTTTTGTACACAACTTCTATATGGCTCAGGCTAGAGGCCGTATTTATGAACCGATCTTTACAAAACGTCTTGGGTACCTTTGTTACCATCGTGGGATGAGAACGGGTGTTTTCGGGTGTGGTCCGAAATTCAACATGGCCACCAGCAGCCATTTTGTACCAAAATTAGTGCAATCAATCTTTTATACAGAACTTCTGTATGAAAGTTCTGATTTGAATAAATTTTTGTACGAATGTTTAGTAAAATGGAATACATCACATACAGTACAGGTTTTTTTCTCGTGCAGAAATTATGCAAATTAGATGAATTTTGATTTATTTAGTGCTACTGATACACTGTAAGTGCACATGTCAATACGGCTCGGGCTAGAGGCTGTATTTATCAACCGATCTTCACGAAACTTCTTGGGTACCTTTGTTATACCTTGGGATGAGAACGAGTGTTTCTGAGTGCGGTCCAAAATTCAAGATGGCTGCCAGTGGCCATTTTGTACCGAAATTAGGTCCAATCAGTTTTTTGTCACAACTTCTGTACAGCTCATATTTATGAACTGATCTTCACGAAGCTTCTTGGGTACCTTTGTTTTCACCTTGGGACAGGAATGAGTGTGTTTTGGGGTGCCTTTGTTATCACTGTGCTATGAGAACAAATATTTTGGGGTTCAGTCAAACCCACTCTGTGACTCAAAGATTTCTTTTCTAGTTTAGCATCTAACTGTCACCCACCTTTACAATACTTTACCTATACATTTGTTACAGGCTACGGTCAGTATTTCCTATACATTTGTTACAGGCTACGGTCAGTATTTATGTACAGTCCGTTACAATACTTTATATGTACCTTTGTTATCAGATCATTACCTAGATGTTTGTCATTGCTGTGTCACATACTATACATGTACATGTCTTGACAAGTTGAGCTACAGTGTCATTGACACTTTCATTGGAAGATTGTTTCACATGTTTGTTGAAATCAAAAATCCCTGGGTCCATATTTGGGCTCTCTATGGGAGCCCAAATGTTTAAATTAGTGCAGTATGAACAATATTCTTTAAAAATTTTCTTCAGATTCACCCATCAGAATATTTCGTTATTTGGTATGCAGCATCCTTAGGGGGGTGAGATTCACACTTGTTCAAGCCAAGTCTCTGGGTTCATATTTGGGTTCCCTGTGGGAGCACAAATTATAACTTAGTTCATTATGAGGAACATTCTTTAAAAATCTTTTTCTTTACATCCACCTGTAAGAATCTTTTGATATTTGGTATGCAGCATCCTCAGGGGGTGAGATTCACATTTGTTCAAGCCAACTATTTTTGTCACTCCTGAGGGGCTCAGGGATTGACAATGTATCCTTTGGAGATGGATTGCTTAATGTAGATTCATTCTTGAACTCTGTTTATAACATGTTCTGTTCATGGTGAGTGCTTCAGGCCCCGTGGGGCCTCTTGTTTTTTTTCAGATCCACCAGTCAGAATGTTTTGATATTTGGTATATGGTTTTCTTAATGGGGCAGATGCAAGTTTGTTCAAATCAGGACCCTCGGTTGATAGTTGTCAGTGTCAGGTGAGCGCTCTCAGGCCCCTTGGGACCTCTTGTTTCAAGAGCTACCTGGATGGCCACAAATCTTTGAATGATCATGACATTGTGTCAAGTTTTCAACCATGATGGGTTAAGAGTGCTTCATATTTATTGTAACAGTGCAAGAATACTCTCAGTACTCTTGTCTTAATGAGGGCATTCCAGTCGTTATACATGTACCCCCTGAAAATACTACTCATACCCAACAGCCTGATCGCATTGTTTTATCCGTTTATCTATGTAGCATTCTGAATGGTCAGCACTAATCACAAAAATCATCATTAAATTTGCTATTTTTTAAAAAAAAATTTGCCTAAAAAATATGGCTTATGACCCCCTGATTGGAATGAACTTGTTGCAATCAAGGTTTCATAAGCTAGGTTTCTGAGGCCAAACATTAGAATATTTATGCCCCCCAAAAAGTAAAAAATCTGTCCGTCAGGCCTTCCCATATAGTCATTATGGCTGCCGCATACTCTCTTTTTATAACCAATGAAAACTTAAAAAAATTAAAATTAAAATAAAAGGTTTATGATAATGTCTGACATTTTACCCAAGTTAATAAGATATATTTGTCCCTTGAAAGCCTTCTTGCACTCATGGGACAAAATACACCACCCGGTCCGTTCTATTTTGTAGATTATGAAGCCTAAAACATAAAACAAACCAAGAACATGCTCTTTTGATGGCAAAGAAATAATTACAAAAAAATAAAATAAAATAAAAGCGCCAACCTACAATTTTACAAAAATGGCCTGAGAAACAGAAGATCTACTTTGTTTTTCCCAAATACCTAATATGGACTCTTCAAATTGATGCCATTAAACTGACATGGAAGGTACCGTCATGGTTGAAAGGGTAAATGATGACCCTCTTGTCATTATTCCAACTAGAAATACTACTTGAGACTACTCATACCCAACAGCCGACTCTCATTGCATTAAACCTTCAACCCTTTACCTAACATAATGGCCATAAGGGTCAGCAAAAATCCGTCAAATTGCCATTCAAATCTTTTTTGACTCAAAAACATAGTTGATGCCCCTATTGGAATGAGTTCACTGAGCTTGTTTCAATCAGGGCTTATAAATTCTGTTTTAGATGGAAAAACAAAGGTTTTTAGTCGAGTTGTGACGAAGTTAAACTCTACTTATAGTTTGATGAATGGCGGGAGGGTGGTTGGGCGGGCAGGCGGGCGGGCATAAACAATTGGTTTCCAGATGATAAGTTGATAATGGTTTGACCCACGTTCATGAAACTTCATAGGTAGGCTGGCATCAGTGAGAGGAAGAACCCAATTTGTTTTGGACTCGCTAGGTCAAAGGTCAAAGTCACAGTGACCTTTAACATAGTAAATAGTGATGAACCGATAATCTGAATCGGCAGTCGGAACCGGCCGGTTATGGAGCATCGGCTGATTATGACAACCGGCAGTTAAAAACTGGCAGTTTTCGGTTATTCTAGATTTAACACTGACTATTAAAAATCCGTTTGATATCTGGCCATTTCAATAAAGTTTCCCCAATAAAAATGTGTGTAGTGCATAGCAGAAAATTTAGGGATTTGCAGAGCGGAGATATTACGGAATTTATCAACCGCAATCGGTACGAGATCGCCACCATTTCATGTAGATTGTAGAGTTCAGGTAAACATTGGAGAAACACATCAAGGGAGGTAACTAGTTGAAAAAAGAACATTGAAAAATACATTCTGACATACGTGTAAACCATGCGTCATACGACTTCACAACACACATTAACATCAAAATTATTAATCATTTAAGACACAAAGTATGTGTGCTCAGTATATTCCTGGTTAATACACCAAGTGTATTGTATCCTTACACAAAACCGTATTAACACTATTTACCGGAATAAAACACAATCTTCACGAGAACAATATCTTAGGATTGTATCATTAATAACGATCTTTTCCACACACCTCAACCAAAATGCAAATATTATTTTGGCTAATATTGCCCAGCACTAAATATGCATATTCTGAGAACTTTTGTGGTATTAAGCGTTCGTAATTGATGATTTATAAACGAAATTCTGTAGTATAACAGGCTGCAACAGATTTTCTTCTGTGTCCTATTTCAACCATCGGAATCGGCATAATCGGCAGAGAAATAATCGGTTGATAGCAAGTTTTGATAATCGGTTCATCACAAATAGTAAATCATAAACAATTGGTTTCTGGATGATAACGGTTGGCCTTCATGAGAGGAAGAACCCTATTTATTTTGGACTCACTAGGTCAAAGGTTAAGGTCACAGGGACCCTGAACATAGTAAATCAAAACAAGTGGATTCTGGATGATAACTTGATAATGGTTCGACGCCCGTTCATGAAACTTTAGAGGTAGGTTGGCATCAGTGAGAGGAAGAACCCTATTTATTTTGGACTCGCTAGGTGAAAGGTCAGGGTCACAGTGACTTTCAACATAGTAAATCGTAAACAATTGGTTTCCGGATAGTAACTTGATAATGGTTTAATTTAATCCACTTTCATGAAACTTCATAGGTAGGTTGACCTAGGTGAGTGGAAGACTCCTATTTATTTTAGGCTCGCTAGGCCAAAGGTCAAGGTCACAGTGACCTTGAACATAAATCGTAAACAATTGGTTTCCAGATAATTTGACAATGATTCCACCCACATTCATGAAACTTCATAGGTAGGTTGGCAATGGTGCAAGAAAGAGCCCTATTTATTTTGGAATCACTAGGTCAAAGGTCAAGGTCACAGTGACCCTTCACATAGTAAATTGTAAACAGTTGGTGTCCGGACGATAAGTTGATAATGATTAAACCCACTTTGTGCTGTCACAACTCGACTTTGGATCGGCGATCCTATCGGCATTTTTACTTATTAGTTTACAAGTGTTTTCTTGTAATTGTGTTAGGTAAGGAGTGAACCATGGTAGGTTAATACTGTGTGCTATAACTAGTTAACCAATTGTCCGCTATCATTCTTATTTTGACTATGAGATCAAAACAGTCAGGATTAAGGAGCAGTCTTCCAAGAAACTATTCAGTAGTCAATATTGGTGTCTCGGCCATAACTCAGAAACGAATCATAGTACAATTGTTATATTATTTATTTATTGGTGTTTAAGGTCACATATTTCTGCACAATGGCTAACCATGACCGTGACAATTTTACGGGTGGAGGAAGCCGAAGTACCCGGAGAGAACCACCGAGCAACGGCGAGCAACTGTCAGCTCCCCAACATACCAACTCCACACAAGCAGGGTTAGCATTGGTTGAAGACAGGTGCACCATCGACGTGCTGTATGCCTTAGGACACAACGTCACCGTGCCCCCACGTGGGCAATGGGGGTGAAGTGTCTTGCCCAAGGACACAATGCGGTTGCCGCAGGTGGGATTCGAACCGAGGACCTCTCGGCTTGCAGCCTGCACCTCTACCAACTGAGCCACCGCGCCCCCAGTACAATTGTTAAACTTCTTACAAATGTTAAAGACAGTCAGAAGGTGTGTCGCGTATAATAGTTTCCACCGCATCTGCAAGGTGGAGGTCACAATTGACCTTCATATGTTCAGGGTCACAAATCGTGTCTCAAGCATAACTCCAAAACTATTAGGGCTACAATCATCAAACTTCACACAATTATAAAGGACCATGGCAGGATGTGTCACACACCATAGCTGGGTTTGTACCTTCAAGGTAAAGGTCATATTTCAAGGTCACACTAAAAATCGGTCAATATTCGTGTCTCAGCCATAACTCAGAAACGAATCATAGTACAATTGTTCAACTTTTTACAAATGTTAAGGACAGTCAGAAGGTGTGTTGCGTATAATAGTTTCCGCTGCATCTGCAAGGTGGAGGTCACAATTGACCTTCATATGTTCAGGGTCACAAATCGTGTCTCAAGCATAACTCCAAAACTATTAGGGCTACAATCATCTAACTTCGCTCAATTATAAAGGACAACAGGTGGATGTGTTACACACCACAGCCAGGTCCGTAAGGTCAAGGTGAATTTTTTTTTTTTTGGGGGGGGGGGGGGGGGCATGTGTTACCTTAGTAACATTTTTCTTGTTGTGTTACAGAATTGTTGGGAGCATGGTGGCTCAGTAGATAGAGATGCAGGCTGCAAGCCGAGAGGTCCTTGGTTCAAATCCCACCTGTGCCAACCGCGTTGTGTCCTTTGGCAAGACACTTCATCCCAATTGCTATGTGGGGAGGGGGTGCATGGCATGTGGCATTGTGTACTAAGGCTACTGCACATTGATGGTACACTTGTCTTCAACCAATTCTAACCCTGCTTGTGTGGATTAGTGGTCTAACAGTTGCTTGCCATTGCTTGGTGGTTCTCTCCAGGTGCTCCAGCTTCCTCCACCCATAAAACTGTCTGACACGAGGTGACCCTGGCTGTTGAAAGTGTTGTTAAACCCCAATAAATAAATTAATGCAGAATTGTTTCTGCAAGTATTGAGTACTCAGAAATGGACACTCAGTGGAACATCAAAGGCTGTCAGAATTCTCTGATGCAACATAGTCACCAAAGGGACCATGTAGTTAACAACTCCGATTTGGGCTTTTAGATTTTCATGTCATTGCTCCTTGTTACAAGGGAATCTCCAATTCAGTAACCTTCCTCTATAAGAGCGTCATTTAGACTGCCTCACTTGGGCTGCTTTTTCAGAGTGGAAACAAAACAAATTGTATACTTATTCTTGCTTTCCTGTCAGTCATAAATAGAGCGGAAAGAGTTACCCGATTAATCGATTAATCAATGATTAATGTCTTGATCGATCAAAAAAGTAATTGATCTATTAACTGTTGCTTTTGAACTACTGTTTTTTCTGGGTTAACAAAGGAACAAACTTGCTCCAAAACAGGCAAACATTGTCACACTGACCTACATCAATTATATGGGACAGAGTAAAGCATACAAGTTACGTGCCGACATACTTGTTCACTTGCATGATCATTATACTGTATCAGTAGCTGAAACTGGTCATTCTAAAGTTAACGTTTACCCAACGCGGGTAGCAGAGCTCCTTCCAGTGAGGGATCATAAGCTATGTTTTTGAGACAAAAATTGAAAACATAATAAAATCTGAATGGAGATTTTTGTATGTAGAGCTAGTCGATTTTGTCCTTTACGTTGCGTGAAGGGTTAATGCTATAAATCATCAATGGTATGGCAGTTATTCAGCTACCTATAAGGGCAAGTGATTAATTGGTTAACCAAGGTTAATCCATGTGATTAATCGATCAAGAAAACCCTTTAACTGTTTCAGCTCTAGTCATAAACACACCGATCTTGTTTAACTTTTATTCTTGTTTTATTTTTAGAATTATCCATGAAGGTGGCTTCACAAGTGAAGATAACAAACAGTTTAAACCAGTGGTTTACAGTAATACCATACAGTCCCTAGTAGCAATTATTAGAGCAATGGGAACATTAAATATATCTTTCGGTGATAATGAAAGAGAGGTAAGGATGACAATTTAATAACTCCTAACCAAACCAAAGTTGAAGATGACTGTGACAATACTTTTTTCCCCAAATAGAGTAGAACCCTGTTAATTAATTACCAACTTTGATACAAACAACTATACAAGAAAATAGGAATATTCATCAAACCCCAGACTTGGGTTAGTTTCTTAAATTCTGATGATAATTTGTGTTTGTATTCACCCATTAACTCTAAACCCACTGAATATTTTCAAAACATTTTTCATCCAATCTAGTCATGGCTGCTGTGAAGCAGCCAAGACTAGATTTGATGAAAAATCCATCTAAATTTAACTGAAGAAACCATTGGTCAAAAAGTTTGTTCAGTTCAATTTATAGGAGCAAAATTTGGTTAAATGATCCCAAATCCCCAAATTATACTTGCTTATTTCAGTGGCAAGAGCTTTTGTGTCTTCGGCAGGAAGGAGTTACACCTTGTTTGACTGAGCTCAAACAAAATGTAAAGAATTGTATAGTTTTTTATTAGCTCACCAAAGGGAGCTTAACTTATCACCGGCCGGCCGTCGTCGTCGTCGGTCGTCGTGAACATTTTTCAAACAACTTCTCTGAAACCACTGGTCCGATTTTCACGAAACTTCATATGGATGTTCATTACTATATGGCAATTCACGTTTGTTCAAATGAAATGGCCACATCCCATGGGGGCTCTGTATGGGGCATAACTCTGATAGCACCGTATGAATTATAGAAAAATCATTCAAAAATCTTCTTCTCCAGAACCAGTGGGCAGAATCTTTTGATACTTGGTATGCAGCATCTTGGTATGGGTCTGATTCAAGTTTGTTCAAATCGGCCCCCTGAATTCATATTTGGGCTCAGTATGGAAGCCCAAATTCGAACTTAGTGCATTTCAGGCAAATTTCTTAAAAAAATTAAATTTTATGTAAATAGTGGTTATATAGGGGCATTTTGATTTTTATCCAAATTAGGTTTCGGCTCATATTGCGCAGAGGTGTGGGGAAAAAATGGCCAAATTTTTTGAAAATCTTCTTCTAATGAACCACCAGTAGCAGAGACTTGATATGTGGTATATTGAATCCTTTTGAGGTTTAGAATCAAGTTTTGTTCAAGAGAAGTTTGTCGGGCATTATTTGCCTTCATTATGGGAGGGGCAAAAATTTTGGCCACGCCTAAAATTTCTATTTTCAGAACCGTGAGGTCGATTTGAACCAAATTTTTTATGAGATGATAATGGGTCATAAGTAGTTGATTGACGCAAAAAAAAATGTTCTCCTTGCCCCGTGGGAACCTCGGGAGCTAAAAATAGGAAAAACCTTAAAACTGCCATATCGCCAGAACTACACGGCACAGAGAATTCTTATTTTGTATAAAGCTTACTTTTATCCAGTAGAATAGAATGGTTAAAAAAAATCCCTATCGGTTTGATCACAAGGTACTTTTTTCAGGACTTTGAAAAAAGTGCTAAGTCAGCACTTTTTAACACTGTAGGCAATGGGGAAAAGATTAAAAAATCTTCTTCTCCAGATCCAGCAGGCAGAATCTTTTGATATTTGGTATGCAACATTGTGGGGTGGATCTGATTCAAGTTTGTTCAAATCAGCCCCCTGGTTGCACATTTGGGCTCAGTATAGAAGCCCAAATTCGAACTTAGTGCATTTCAGGCAAATTTCTTAAAAAATCTTCTCCAGATCCAGCAGGCAGAATCTTTTGATATTTGGTATGCAACATTGTGGGGTGGATCTGATTCAAGTTTGTTAAAATCAGCCCCCTGGTTGCACATTTGGGCTCAGTATAGAAGCCCAAATTCGAACTTAGTGCATTTCAGGCAAATTTCTTAAAAAATCTTCTTCTCCAGATCCAGCAGGCAGAATCTTTTGATATTTGGTATGCAACATTGTGGGGTGGATCTGATTCAAGTTTGTTCAAATCGGCCCCCTAGATTCATATTTGGGCTCAGTATAGAAGCCCGAATTCGAACTTAGTGCATTTCAGGCAAATTTCTTAAAAAATCTTCTTCTCAAAATCCAGCAGGCATAATCTTTTGATATTTGGTATGCAACATTGTGGGGTGGATCTGATTCAAGTGTGTTCAAATCGGCCCCCTGGATTCATATTTGGGCTCACTATAAAAGCTCGAATTTGAACTTGGTGCATTTCAGGCCAATTTCTTCAAAAATCTTCTTCTCCAGATCCAGCAGGCAGAATCTTTTGGTATTTGGTATGCAACATTGTGGGGTGGATCTGATTCAGATTTGTTCAAATCGGCCCCCTCGGTTCATATTTGCGCTCAGTATAGGAGCCCAAATTTGAACTTAGTGCATTTCAGGCAAATTTCTTTAAAAATCTTTTTCTCAAGATCCAGTAGGCAGAATCTTTTGATATTGGGTATGCAGCATGCTTGGGGGGGGGGGGGGGGGGAGATTCAAGTTTGTTCAAGCCAAGTCCCTGGGTTCATATTTGGGCTCACTGTGGTAACCCGAATTATAACTTAGTTCAAAATGAGGAATTTTCTTTAAAAATCTTCTTCTTCAGATCCAGCAGTCAGAATGTTTTGATATTTGGTATGCAGCATCTTTAAGGGGGGGGGGGGGGGGGGGGGGGGGGGGGGGGGGGTGGGGGTGGGGGGGGGTGAGGTGAGATTCAAGTTTGTTCAAACCATGGCCCTAGGTCCATATTTGGGCTCACTGTTATCCAAATTAGGTTTCGGCTCATATTGCGCAGAGGTAGGGCCATGGTTTGAGATTCAGGTTTGTTCAAACCATGGCCCTAGGTCCATATTTGGGCTCACTGTGGGAGCCCGAATGATAACTTAGTTCAAAATGAGGAATTTTCTTTAAAAATCTTCTTCTTCAGATCCAGCAGTCGGAATGTTTTGATATTTGGTATGCAGCATCCTTGGGGGGAGGGGGGGGAGATTCAAGTTTGTTCAAGCCATATCCCTAGGTCCATATTTGGGTTCACTGTGGGAGCTTGAATTGTAACTTAGTTCGAAATGAGGAATTTTCTTTAAAAATCTTCTTCTTCAGATCCAGCAGTTGGAATGTTTTGATATGTGGTGTGTAGCATCCTTAGGGGGTGAGATTCAAGTTTGTTAAAGCCAAGTCCCTGGGTTTATACTTGGGCTCCCTGTGGGAGCCTGAATTATAACTTAGTCAATATGAGGAATTTTTCTTTAAAAGTCTTCTTCAGATTCAGCAGTCAGAATGTTTTGATATTTGGCATGCAGCATCCTTAGGGGGTGAGATTCAAGTTTGTTAAAGCCAAGTCTCTGGGTTCATATTTGGGCTCAGTGTGGAAGCCTGAATGATAACTTAGTTCAAAATTAGGAATTTTCTTTAAAAATCTTCTTCTTCGGATCCAGCAGATGAATGCTTTTGATATTTGGTATGCAGCATCCTCAGGGGGGTAAGATTCAAGTTTGTTCAAGCCATGTCCCTAGTTCCATAAAATTTGTCTCTCATGACTGCATTCCTTTGTAGTGTTGATGAACCATGTCTAACTGAATGTGACCCCAAATACTTCTTTGAACCACTTTGCTTGAATCACTTTGCCCGGTGAGCGATTGAGACCCCTTGGGGCTTCTTGTTTGATATTTTGAGGCTAAGTATAGCAGAATTTTGGGACAGCAGCAGAAATTTCCTGAAAAATCAATTTTTTTTATTATGCCGCCCTCCCACACCAAATTTGGTGGAAGCATATAGTCGCTTCATCTATATGTTTATCCATTTGTGAATCTGCTACCTTACTTTGTCCCGCCCATAAGGTTTGATGTATTTGATAGAGTTTGTTCAATTAAAGAGGCATTTTCTCTTTAACTGCTTGCATGCTGCTTGCAGATATTCCCGCCCAGGACACAAAATATCTTGCCACTGAAATAAATATAGTTGGGCACATTTAACCAAATTTCTCTCCTGTAAATTGAACAGACTTGTTGACCAGTGATTTCTTTAGTTGAACTTATATGAATTTTTCATCAAATCTAGTCATGGCTGCTTCTTCTCAGCAAAAATATTTTGAAAATACCCTGCAGGTTACAAGTTAATTCTCACGCAATTAACAGGTCAAATCTGTTTGGTGTTTGTCAATGATTTGTATAACCAGTTGAATTAGGAAGCATGTATACTACTTCCATTTTTAGCTCACCTGACTGAAAGTCAGGGTGAGCTTTTCTTATCACTCTTCGTCAGTCGTCCGCCATCTGTCGTCTGTCGTCCATTGTCCTGCATGAAGGTGGTGTTTGAGCCTCTTTCTCCTAAACCACTGGCCACATTTTAATTAAATTTCATGTAAGTAGTGGTTATATAGGGGCATTTTGATTTTTATGCAAATTAGGTTTTAGCTCATATTGAGCAGAGGGGTGGGGAAAAAATGGCCAAATTTTTTGAAAATCTTCTTCTAATGAACCACCAGTAGCAGAGACTTGATATGTGGTATACAGAGTCCTTTGAGGTTCAGAATCAAGTTTGTTCAGAGAAGTTTGTCGGGCATTATTTGCCTTCGTTATGGGAGGGGCAAGAATTTTTGCCACTCCCAAAATTTCTATTTTCCAAACCGAGAGGCAGATTTGAACCAAATTTGATATGAGGGCTTATTGGGTCATAAGTACTTAATTTATGCCCGATTTTTTTTTCCTGTCGCCCCATGGGAATCGCAGGAGCTAAAAATAGAAAAAAATTAAAACGCCCATATCTCCAAAACTACACGGCACTGAGAATTCTTATTTGGTGTGAAGCTTCATTAGGACCAACAGAATGGAATGGTAAAAAAAAATTGCTATCGGTTTTATCATGGGGTACTTTTTGGGGACTTTGAAAAAGTGCTGAGTCAGCATTTTTTAACACTGTAGGTAATGGGAAAAACATGTAAGACTACTTTTCTCCCAAACCACTGCTCCAAAAGCTTTCAAATTTCACATATAACATCTTTGGAAGATTGTTTCACATGTGTATTGAAATCAATTCTCTGGGTCCATATTTGGGCCCTCTATGGGAGCCCATATGTTTAAATTACTGCAGTATGAGGAATGTTCTTTAGAAATCTTCTTCTTGAGATCTACCAATAAGAATCTTTTGATATTTGGTATGCAGCATCCTTAGGGGGTGAGATTCAAGTTTGTTCAAGCCAAGTCCCTGGGTTCTTATTTAGGTTGAAAATTTGGGGCCCCGTTCTGGACTTCGAAAATTTTGGACCAAAATCCAGAATTTTTTTTTTTTTTGTTTTTTATGCGTTTCGGTCAGTTTTAAGACAAAATTTTTTTTTTTTTTTACACTGGAAAATTTGGGGTCCGGGTGGGACTTTGAAAAGTTTGGACCAAAATCCGGAAATTATTTTTTGGGGTTTTTTTATGCGTTTTAAGAAGAAAAAAAAAATTTAGGCTGAAAATATTTTGTTTGGGAAAAAAATCTGTTTTTTATGCGTTTATCTCAATTTTGGGACGTAAAAGTGCAGGAACTGAAAATAGAAAGGGAAATCCTGTGTCTTGTGTGGGCACAATCGCTTCATCTAGCTGGTATATGCTTTTCTTAGGAGGGGTGCAGCTTATTCAAGTCAAGTCCCTGGTTTGATATTTAGACTACCATGTCAGGTGAGTGCCCTCAGGCCCCCTGGGGCCTCTTGTTTAAATCCATTTATGCAGTTCACAGTTCACAATGTCAGAAAATTTTGAAGAGGTAGACAATGTGAAGTCAGATAGTTTTTGGCGTTATATGTCAACAAATTGTCAGCATTTTACCTCACCAAAAAGATTCCGTTGTCTTGGGTGCCAGAATATTTGTGTTTCAGACTGATAAAACAAAAAATCTTCTTTGCAAGTATGGCATACATGGTGTACAATGTGAAGAAGATTTTTGTTTTATTAGAGCCTGAATTTGTCTACAGGCAGCTGGCAACCATTTTTTGTAGAGGAATCCCTGGGTATTGGTAATGATGAGCAGTTCCCTAGTTTGGACTAATGTTGAATCTTGTGATTCAGTTGTTTAACCCTTTACTTAACATGAAAAGCAGACGACACTTACAAACAAAATTCTTGAATAACTAATTTTTTTTCATTTTTTGGCTCAAAAACATAGGTTATGGCCCCTAATTGGAACGAGCTCAACGAGCTCGTTCCAAAGAGGAGTCATAACCTGTGTTTTTGAGACAAAAAATGAAAATTAATTGGCGATTTTTTGAGAATAGCGCTGCCTTATTTTGGCCATTACGTTGGGTAAAGAGTTAAAACAGTGAGTATTAAACTTGAAAACATGATGAAAAGGTTTAGATCAGACTGATGATTGAATCTTGCTGTTACAAAAGTGAGTATCAAAATTGAAAACATTCTATTTTTTGTCAGACTGCAATGGAAAATGTGTATTGTTGTAATTGGTTAACTTGTCGAGGTACCTACAGCCATGTTCAGGTTTTTGTTGTAGATAAAAGCATGCGACGAACTGCATAAGACGTTTGCTTTTGAGGTGTGCAACTGCACTTGCACACCATAGCATGACTGCATTCAAAAATTAGTGAACAAGAATGTGCATGCATCACGATTTTTCAAATGTAGATTTCATTTTAATGTTGCGGACAGAAATGTGACATGGCACAAACTGCACCAGGATACCATTACATCAATACCAAATGAGTGACCTAGCTACTTTCACCATGTCTGTAAGCAGTGTTGCAGACAACATAAAAGTTACTATGTCGTCAAAGCCAGCTTTGTTATTTAATTGCAACACTTCACTCACCATGCATATGCAACTCGCAGTGAAACAAATCTTCCTGATTTCTTGTGATCATTATTAATGTGATATCTGGCCACCAAAGTCAGTGCTTTCTGTCACAAGCACGTCCCAGTCATGTTCATGATAGAAAGCAGGGTTTCCGCTACACCGGCTGCGGGTCCGTCGACCGGACCCATTCCCCCGCCAGTCATTCTATGATCAGTCAGAAAAGCTGGTGGTTAAAATGTCGAGTACAATGCTATATCGTAACGACACTCAGGATCCTTTGTTTCCACGAAATATAGGCATAATTATGTTGTATACTATGCCTACTATTACTGGCGATAACCTGAGACTTTATAACCCCCAAACGAGAGGGGGAAACAAAGTTCAAATCCTAAATGTCGCCTATAAAATTTTGAACTCAAATTGTCGTGTTTGGTCCGAAATCACTGGCTTTTATTTCGAGTGATAAATGATGTAATTTCTCGTGCATGACGTCTCACGTCTGCATCATGGTTCTTTTCGAATATTTCGTTCTCTCTGCATTTCCAATTACTTACGCTGGCACGTATCGGGTTGTATAAAAAAAATTGAGGTCAAGCGTCGCAGTCACTGTCAGGATTCATGGATTTTGTGTTGTTTTGGGTTTGTATTTTTATGAAACCTCCGACCAGATGTAGTATTGTGTGTCCCGTGGGAATTTAGAGAATTGTAGGAGGAAAAAATACATATTTTCCACTTCAATTATTCAGCATTTTAGTGACCAGAATTCCCCCAGAGAGCACCTAAAAATCAAAATTTTCCAGGGGGGAGACCCCCCCCCCCCCTCCTCCCCCCCCCCCCCCCCCCCCAGAACCCCTTCTATATGCACAAGTCAAAAGCACGTGCGACAGATGCCCTCAACGTCTGAGTTTCACTTTCTTTAAACTGTCCGCAACAAAAGTGCTACATGTACATAGTCAACTGAGATTAATTCTGCTTGAAACATGAACCCAGAGTATGATCATGTCAAAATATAAAGCTACAGAAGGTTTGAAATATAAGAGAACAAGTAAATGTGAAAAGATTAGTGACAATATTGACACTGAAATAGAAAACAAATGGAAGTAAATAGTACCAGCTGAGGCAAAAATGATAATACATCCACTGCAACAACTTTATGTAAATATTGGAGTGACAAAAGCAGGACACCATCTTGAAAGGTCCTATATGGGGCCCTAAATGTGAGGAAAATTCTAGTTTTGGGTCTGTATTTTCAGAATTTTCTCCTACCAGGCCAAACCATTGCCAGCCTGATATGTCTTTTGACCCCCCCCCCCCCCCCCCCCCATTGTGCCCAAATTAGGACAATCTAAGCACACTGTATAATCAAACTGCATCCTCTCAGTACAAACAGCATCCTCCCAGTGCAAATCAACCTTTTTCAGAGGTATAGAGGCTGCCTCTTCTCATTAAATAACCAGAAAGTCTAAATGGAGATTTATGCATTAACAGATTTGTATTCGTCAGTTTGAAGAATAATCCTGCGAGATTCAGTTCATCTGGTAGCTGCGTTACTGGTCTTTAAACCATAAAAATAGCATGCATAAAATCAGAGGGATGGGTTGCTTTTCCATCTGAAGAACACTGTGACCGGCCTTTACCTGGGGGGCACAGTGGCTCGGTAGAGGTGCAGGCTACAAGCCGAGAGGTTCTCTGTTCGAATCCCACCTGCGGCAAGTGTGTTGTGTCATTGGGCAAGACACTTCACCCCTATTGCCCACGTGGGGGCACAATGGCATTGTGTACTAAGGCGTACTGCACGTCAATGGTACACTTGTCTCCAACCATTGCTAACCCTGCTTGTGTGGAGTTTGTATGTTGGGGAGCCTGACAGTTGCTTCTGGCTTCCTTCACCCATACAACTGTCCAACACAAGATAACCCTCAATGTTGAAAGTGTTGTTAAATCCCAATAAATAAATAATCAGCTTTTACCTAATTTGTGGGCATAGTTAGTTGAAATTGTGTTGATAATTTGGCAGCACAATATATCAGGAGTAAAAACAAGGAGAAAGGGGCACCGTAAATAGTTCAACAATATGCAAATTGTCAACGAGAGTGGAGGTGGTGGATGACATGAAATGGCATACTGAGTGACATTGTGGGCTCTCGGTACAGATTTTTTTTGTTGTACACCATCCATGCTCCTATCCACATTTGGTATATTTTCTCTCGATACATTCAGCTCCCATCATTTCAACAAAAAGGCTTTTTTATGCCCACAAACTGGGGAAAAGCCACCAGATTGTCTCTAAGATGGACATGCGATCTACCTGCTTAAAACGAGCTATACAACTGACCGACAAAATAGACCTTACAGAAGAATGTACCTGATAAACCCAAAACTGTTGATACATAACTCTTCCTTTTGACTTTGAAGCAACTGATGGGGAACAAAAGCCTCCACCCTCTTCGTAAAACACCGAGTCGCACTGAGAGGATGTCTGACAGCACAGAGAGGATGTCTGACAGCACAGAGAGGATGCTGTTTGCACTGAGAGAATGCTGTTTGCACTGAGAGGATGCAAGTCTGTTATACAGTGTCCCAAAGGCCTGTACGGGTTGAATCCCCAATTGAATGAGAAAACTAGACAGCAGGAAATATTGTTATTTTGATAGAGTGCAGAGGGGTAAACATTCACTAATTATTTGGATGCCTGTCATAAATAACTCATCACATAACTTCAGCAAAAAATCTGATTGATGAGGACAATTTCATTTGTGTACATATACTTTGACCACTTCAATGCTGAGTTCCTGAATGAGATTGTCAATTACAGTTTTGTTACTGCAGCTGGGTGCATCCATTTCACATTTGTGGAAAGGTTCAGTAAAAATTTAATGCATTGCATGCTGCTGGCAAATATTCCTACCCAGGACAATATTTCACTTACCATTGACATAAGTATAATTTGGGAACATTTAATCAAATTTTCCCTCTGAAAATTAATTGTATATTTTTCCAATGATTCCTTCAGTTAAATTTTGATGAATTTTTCATCAAATCCAGTCGTGGCTGCTACACAGTAGCCATGATTAGATTTGTTGAAAAAAGTCTTGAAAATACTCAGCAGAGTTAATTCCACAGACCTGAAGAGCAGGAGAATTATAAAGTATTTCTGATCCTTAAGTGTCAGTTGTCCATTCATAATGTTGTTTTAACTCTGTGTTCTGAGGCGTAGGGTTTGATGAGGATGCACTGCACTTCAACTGATATTATCTTTGCTTTGTCTACCTTAATATTTTTTGTCAGTGATAAGATAAGCTATTGCCATCATGCGTGCTGAAGTCTGTGAGTTTGTTCACATTTTCTTTAGCACAGGCAACATCCCATAGTTCTTTTCCAATCATCACAAAATTTCATATGCAGGTTTGAAGTCATGTCTAGATGAGAACGCCCTATTTTGGTCGGGTTCATTCAACTGTGACCTTACCTTTCTTTTAGCACAGTCTACAGCTTGCATTTATGAAGGGATTTCATTGCAAATTTGTAGGATGACACAGTATAATGTCTAGATGAGAACATTCTATTTTGGCCATGATCGGTCAACCATGATGACCTTACATGCACATGACCTAGATTTGTTTAGCACCGTCTACAGTTCATATTTATGAAGCGATTTCATTGTAACTTGGAAGGATAACTTGGTATTATGTCTAGATGAGACTGTCCTATTTTGGTCACGATCAGTCAGCCGTTGCCGCCACCTGGTCACATGACCTAGATTCCTTTCGCACTGTCTGCGGATTGTTTTTATGAAGGGATTTCATTGTAACTTGGTAGCATAATTTGGTATGATATCTAGGTGAGACTCCTATTTTTGTCATGATCGGTCAGCAGTGACCTCCAAACTGTCATGTGACCTAGATTCCTTTAGCAAAGTCTTTTTATAAGTTATATTTATGAAGGGATTTCATTGTAACTTGGTAGGATGGCTCGTTTTGTAATGATTTTACTGCAACTTGGTAGCTTTGGTTGACATGCATTAAATGTGAGGGCCACATCAGATCTTTGCGGGAAAAAAGCGCGATCGCGCTCGCGCTTAATCGCACCTCTAAATTGTACACCAGGAGTGTTAAAAATCACGCCCCTGTGTACGCTTTGTGTTAGTTGAGCAATCTGAACGAAATGGTCGGGACCCGACCAGTATTTTCAGATTGCTCAACTCGCTTTGTGTATAAAAGAAATTCACTGTCATAACTCTTGTTTGTCATAATGATATGTAATCTGATGCTTAAATACATGAAATAACCCCCAAACCTGGTATTTTACATGGTGATAATAATTATAATCGAGTCGAATCTCCGTTGCACTAGGTAAAGAGATAAATCCGATTTGTGTATTGATATTCTTGTTGAAATTTTCCTTTGAAAACTATTTCATTCAACATCGCATAAATTATATCGAATTCTCCTAAAATTATAATATCTCAGCGAATCAGGCCGCTGAATGTGTTTGCGTCATAGCACACCGAGCTTTGGGTTATCTGATTGGACAGTCAGTAGAAACTGAAACAATTCCCAGTCACATGGTTGTGTTGGAAAATCGAAATGTCAACTTTCTAAACCACGTTGTTGAATTCTTCCACAAAAATGACTCGATATATTTTATATTTCAAATTCACGAATGAAACGTGAAATATGAGGACGGATTATTTCACATAGACAAACAACCCCCTGATCCATTACTGTTCTGCCTACTGGTACAAGGTATACCAACATTTATTTATCAAAATACGATGCCAAGTTATCAGAATCACCCAATTTTCGTGACACTAGTGTTGCACTTGTGTGTCCACCCCAAGCAGACTGGTTGGAGCAATAATGCCTAATTAAGCAAACTAAATCACAATTATCAATTCATGCTTCATGGCTCATAGCAAGTTTTTTTGGAAGCGCGATTGCGCCTCTGGGTGCAAAATAACAAGCGCGATTTTTCGCTCCTCTTCAAAATATTCCCACAAAGGCCTGCCACATTAACCCAGGCCTCAATTCTTTAGTACAGTCTACACCTCAAATTATTTTTATTGAAAACATAGCATACAGGGAACAGAAATTAACATATTCTCAATTATCACAATTCTTGTCTCATTTCAAAATCCTTTCATGAACATTGAACAATATCCTTGTCATCAAACACTACACACAGTCAAGTTAAGCTACAGTGACATTGACACTTTCATTGTAACCAGCTAACCACGGGGCATAATCGGATTTCAACTGGATATCCATTAATTTAAACCACTGGTATTATTGCATTGTGCAGGATGCAAAATCAGTAAAGAATGGTGAAAAAACAGTTCAAAACACTACCACCTGACTTCCACAAAATGTAAACAAACAAACACTATCGAATGCCAACGGAAATCGCCAATGTGCATACGATCGCTGACAATTTGTATGATACATTGTAAATATTTCCCCCTGCATTGCCCGGCCACAAAACCAGGCATTGCCATTTGAAAATCACAGGCACGTGGCATGCTGCACACCCTGAAACACAATTTGCATGTGCAATTTGTTTCCACAGGCGTGCATTTGAAGTGAGGGATGATTGTCATTGATATTAGTTAAGAATTTCTCAACCAGTTTGTATGTAAATTGTAGTTAGGTTTAGTTAACTGTATTGCCAAAGAGCCTCTTTCTTTGAGTGGCTTGAATTTGATGTGATCATAGGGTGAATGTGTACTCCTAATTTTTAGCTCGCCTGACTTTCAGTCAGGGTAGCTTTTGTGATCACTCACTGTCCGTCGTCCATCATCCCTGAACATGGTGTTTGCATCTTCTTCTCCAAAACCGCTGAACCTAGTTAATTGAAATTTTAGATAATAGTTTGTTATGACATCGCATTTTGATTTTGTTCAAATCAAGTTGCCTCGCCCCTTGGTAAGGCCACGCCCAAATAGTGTGCTTAATTCTTAAAAAATCTTCTCATGAACCAGCATTAGCAGAGACTTGATATTTGGTGTGCAGCTTCCTTTTGAGGTGTAGACTCAGATTTGTTGAAGAGAAGTTCGAGGAGCTATATTTACCTTCGTTATGGGAGGGGCAAGTATTTTTGCCCTGCGCAAAATTTCTATTTTCCAAACCGAGGGGCTGATTTGAACCAAATTTGATATGAGGGCTTATTGGGTCATAAGTACTTAATTTATGCCAATTTTTTTTTTAATTTTTCCCTCTGCCCCATGGGAACCGCAGGAGCTGAAAATAGGAAAAATTTTAAATGCCCATATCTCCAAAACTTCAGGGCACTGAGAAATCTTATTTCATGTGAAGCTTCCTTAGGACCAACAGAATGGAATGGTCCAAAAAAATTGCTATCGGTTTTATCATAGAGTACTATTTCAGGACTTTTGAAAAAGTGCTGAGTCAGCATTTTTTAACACTGTGTGGGTAATGGGAAAAACATTTAAGACTACTCTTCTCCCAAACCACTGCTCCAAAAGCTTTCAAATTTCACATATAACATCTTTGGAAGATTGTTTCACATGTTTATTGAAATCAAATCCCTGGGTCCATATTTGGGCTCTCTATGGGAGCCCAAATGTTTAAATTAGTGCAGTATGAGGAATATTCTTTAAAAATCTTCTTCAGATACAACAGTCAGAATGTTTTGATATTTGGTATGCAGCATCCTTAGTTTTCAAGCCAAGTCCCTGGGTTCATATTTGGGCTCCCTGCAGGAGCCTGAATTATAACTTAGTTCAAAATATGAATTTTCTTCAAAAATCTTCTTCAGATCCAGCTGTCGGAATGTTTTGATATTTGGTATGCAGCATCCTTACGGAGGTGAGATTCAAGTTTGTTCAAGCCAAGTCCCTGGGTTCATATTTGGGCTCCCATATGTGGGAGCCCGAATTATTACTTAGTTCAATATGAGGAATATTCTTTAAAAATAATTTTTTTTAGATCCACTGGTCAGAATCTTTGGATATTTGATATAAGCTTTTCTTAGGAGGGGCAGATTCAACTTGTTCAAATCAATTCCCTGGGTTGATATTTAGGCTACCATGTCAGGTGAATGCCCTCAGGCCCCCTGGGGCCTCTTGTTTGAGTATCTTTTTCTGTTCACTGCTAAGACAAATGTCACAAACAGTTACACGTTTACATTTACCACCTATTCCTCATAATGAAATTTCTGGTGGGAATATGTTGCGAGTCATGAAAGTGGTGTGGGAAGAGATTATTATATGCCCTATTGACCAAGAGCCCCTCATTGTCCGACATTGACCATTGAAAAACAAAATTTACAATGCTAGATTTTATAAGTTTTTTTTTAGGACAAACGTTCATACAGTTCATTGAAATCCAGACATGGTTTTTCTGAAACACTTTGGTAAAGTACCAAACGGTCAGTTTATTCTGGAAGCAGTATTACTCACACTATGGGATTGTTTATTATAATCTGCTGTAATTAACCATACCTCATCAAGGAGAAAAATGTCAAATTTGTCTTTAGAAGACTATGTTACATTGACAGGCACAGTGCTCACTGCTGCCCACTCAGAAAATAACCTGAAGTTCACTCGCCTGTTGACAGTTTGATATAGAATAACAAACATTTATCTGCAACTTGACAGCCCAAGTGACCAAAACTGTAAAGCTTATTCATTCCCCTTTCCACTGACACCGGGTACTGATGTAGTATACATTGGATGAATCAAATTTGAGGGGGTTATAATGAAGATGAGTGCTATCATTTTCGAAAAGCGAGTTGGGTACCTTGTTAATATTTATATACCATTATGGAGACACGTCAGCATTGATTCAAAAATGCTATCAGATATCATTTTTCTTTCGATTTCACAGCTTGTGCCGAGTACCTGTGATGGACATATGGAGCTTAAAATTGTTAAGTTTTCATATTCTGGTGTAGTCTGAAGTTCCACCTTTTATTTTAAACTACCTTTTAAGATAGCAGGAACTGTCTTAACAAATATTTTTAGCTCACCTTGACAAAGTCAAGCTGAGCTTATCTAATCGCTCTCCGTCCATCCATCCATCGTCCGTCCATCCATTGTCTGTCCATCTACACCATGTTTTGGTCTTCTTCTCCAATACCGCTGGGCCAATTCAAGTGAAAGTTTGCATGAGTGATGGTCACGAAGGTGCATTGCATTTTTGTTCAACTCAACATGCCCAGCCCCATAGGGAGGGGGTGGGGGAAAATGCTCCAAAATATTTTTAAAATCTTCTCATGAACCAGTGGGTACAGTGACTTGATATTTGCTATGGAGCTTCCATTTGAGGTGTAGAATCAAATTTGTTCAAACGAAGTTTGTGAAGCAATATTTGGCTTTGAAATGGGAAGGGTAAGATTTTTGGCCCCGCTAAAAATTTCTATTTTCTGAACCAAATGTCCAATTTGAACCAAATTTAGTATGTGGTATTATTGGGTCATAAGAACTTGACTCGTGCAAAAAATAATAATCCTGCATCCCCGTGGGAACCCAGGAGCTAAAAATATAAATATTTTCAAACGCCCATATTTCCCAAACCACACGGAACAAGGAACTGTTATTTGGTATGAAGCATCCTTAGGACTAGTATAATTGATTGCTTAAAAAAAATTGCTATCTGTTATATTATGGTGTTCTGTAAGGGGGTATCGAAAAAATGCTGAGTCAGCATATTTGCAAAAATGTGAAAAAATCTTTTGATATTTGGTATACAGCATCCATAGCAGGGTCAGATACAAGTTTGTGAAAATGAAGCCCATTGGTTCATATTTGGGCTCAATACAATATGGGGAATATGGAGAATATTCTTTAAAAATCATCTTCTTCAGAACCACTAGTCAGAATCTTTGGGCTCAATACAATATGGGGAATATGGAGAATATTCTTTAAAAATCATCTTCTTCAGAACCACTAGTTAGAATCTTTTAATGTTTGGTATACATCATTGTTATGAGGGTCAGATTCAAGATTGTTCAAACCAAGTCCCAAGGTTAAAATTTGGGCTTCCCTAGGAAACCCAAATTTTAAGTTAGTGCAATATGGGGGATAATTTTTAAAAATCTTCTTCAAATCCACCAGTCAAAATGCTTTCATATTTGGTATACAACATCTCTCGGCGGTCAGATTCAAGTTTGTTCAAATCAGGTTCCTTGGTATATATTTGGGCTCACTATGGGAGCCTGAATTTTAACTTCGTGCAATATGAGGAATTTGTTTTCAAAATCATCTTCTTCAGATCCACCAGTCGGAATGCTTTCATATTTGGTATAGAACATCTCTAGGGGGGTCAGATTCAAATTTGTTCAAATCAGGTCTGTAGGTTAATATTTGGGCTCGCTATGGGAGCCCAAATTTTAACTTAGTGGAATATGAGGAAATTTCTTGAAAAATTTTCTTCTTCAGATCCACCAGTCAGAATGCTTTCATATTTGGTATACAACATCTGTAGGGGTCAGATTCAACGTTGTTCAAATCGAATGTCTGGGTTAATATTTGGGCTCCCTATGGGAGCCTGAATTGGCCATATAGCTGAAGAATTGGAAATTTTGTATTCAGTACCCTCTAGAGGTTTGTAACTAAGATTAATCCACATAGGTTGTATCAAGGGGCTTCATAGGGGAGATCCACTTTTACATTATGATCAACTGAAGAAAAGGCATGATGCTTGGACTCTTTTAGTCACTCCTGAGGGGCTCAAGGATTGACAGTGTATCCTATGGAGATGGCTTGCTTAATGTAGATTCATTCTTGGACTCTGTTTATATCGTGTTCTGTTCAAGCCCCTCTTGTTTCCAATTGTAATTAAAACATCACAATGTATATAAGTAAATTGAAAAACTGGTTTTGAGTTGGTTTGAGAATTATCATTCAGCCAATTGTGAAAACTTATATATTTCCTTGCCGTCATTAATGAGATAATTCTGGTACCCACCACTAAAAACATTAAGCATCCATTTAATGTTTTTCCTGTGGCTAGATTTTTTTTTCACTAAAACTCCAGTCCATGTGGTAACCCAGGGAAGTGGAGCAGTGCTTGTTTACTATAGTAAACAAGTTCTGCATAACTGGTAAAATAGGTCTCAGAACCAACGCCTGGGTTGACAGTACTCTAAAGTGGGCAGCATAGGTATAAACGATTTGCTAAACTCAACTTCATCCCTAATTGTGTTGTAGTCATAATATATCTATTGATGCTGAGAGTGACCATAAACACCATTGAATAAAAAAATTGTAAAGTGGTGAGTGTTCTGCAAAAAGTTTTCTACTAAAACACTATGTGTGTTCTATGCATCAAAGAGAGTGATTGATTGGGTCCACAACAATTGGAGATGTACAGGTTGTAGTATGGTCATTGGTGGGAATTTAGGATAGTTGCCCAGTCCATTGAGGGTAATAAAATTTAAAAGAAAATCAGTCACTTCTTTTATGAAAATGAACCTTTCAACTGTTATCAAGCCTCAACAGGGACTTATAAATAGAGAATGAAGGAACATTTGAAAATTTAGATGGTTTCTGTAGTCAACAATTGCTTCGGCCCGTTTTTTTTTGGTATCCCCATGATATCGGTTCGGTTTATCGGTATATTGTCCATCTCCAACACCAAAATCAAAATCTGTTTTCTTTGACAATGAATTGCCTTTACCGACCAATGCTATTCACTAAAATTAGCAAACAGATTTTGTTATTTTTTGCCTCCAAAAGCTAGTTTATGACCCCTGATTGGAGCATTAGCACAAACTGTGGGTTGTTTTTAACCTCTGTATCCTGATGTCAAAATATTTCTATTTCTGCAAAATATTTCTGCATCTATTTTTTATAATGAAACTAGAAATTTAACCAATTCAGACCTGATTGACAGAGCTCATAGAGATCACTCAGCCAAACAAGACTGAATTGTTTAAATTCTAAGTTGCAATATGGGAAATCTGTGCTGCCTAAAATTTCAGTATTTTGATGTTGGTGTGCAAAAACTAAAAATATTTAGTTATCAAAGAAGTTGTTTTGCATAAGTGTTGTCTTCTAGCCATGTAAGGAAAAGGGTTTCAGTAACATTAGGGTTAGACAGAAATGGATTGGCTGTTGGTAATACATTAGGATTGATTAAATGTATGTGGAGAACAATAACACAATAAGTGTTTTCAATGAAAAATACTTAGATTCGATATGCAACTTCAGGTTATTGACTTGGTACAAAAATTCTATATTTAGATCAGTAAATTATAGATTATGACACAATGAGCTGTTACATCACGCAGATATCCCACTGGCATGCAGATGACACTTTTCTCTTTTGTCAGAAAATCATGCTTGGGGTGGAAGTCCTGACAGTGGGCAATATGAGTATAAACAATTGACTAAAACTGACTTTATTTTGATGTTGCGGTCACGATCAGCTATTGTGCAGAAATATGCAGCCTTTACCCAAAGTAACGGCCAAAACTGGCCAGCGCTTTTCACAAAAATTGGCAATTATTTTAAAAAATATTTTCATTTTTTGTCTCAAAACTTAGGTTATGACCCCTCTTTGGAATGAGCAAATCAACCCTTGAATCAAATATTGCACCTTCTTACAACCATAAATATTGTCAGTCTCCACTCAGTATAGTATTCAACAGTGACTCGTCTGTTTGGGCAAGTCAAAACATAAGTGGAATATTCTAGAACAGAATCAAATTAGTTTCAGAAATAAACCCTCCTAGAACTCTCCTTCTATAATCAGGCCTCTAGTAGGAGACCTGATGATAGAAGAAAAGTTCTAGAGGAGACATTTGCTATGATTTTGAGAACATCTCAACACATTAAAAATTTTGTAATCAGTGTGAGTGAGTCCAATCAAATCACGGAGATGTTTTTAAATCAAATCAAATCAAATTTTGAAGCTTTGCTGGGCCCTAATTGAAATGCATGAAGATAATCGTCAATGGAATCAAGGAGTTTGCTTATTTTATACTTCCATTTATCTGAAATTTTTAATGTTAGGTTAGTATACTACCACCCCAGTTCACATTAGGCTCAAGACTCCATAGATATTGCAGGCCTTTAGATTACCACAATTTCACAACATTGCAGGTGTGCCCAAATAAGAGGTGTGAAGACATCAAGAAAAATTTGTAAATTCTCTGTGCCTCTTCTACATTTGAGAATAATTTCCATCATAATATGATCATAGAAACACAAAGAAAGGCATGACAATAAAACATAACAGGATAAGGCTGTTATTTCTGGTTTTAGTGTGCTCAAATTAGTGCAAACTGGTGTCCCCAAAATAATTGAATTTAAAGGCCTGGAAATCGGTTATGCTAGGAATCATCACATGCTGAGCTTTGGTAACTTTTTGTCAGAGATTTTATGATCTTGCCCATCCACCAGAGAAAGCCATCTACCTTACTACTCTGCACAAATATTAAAAGATTTTTATTAGACGTGCCAGGGTGCGGTGGCATTGCGGTAACCGGTTCTCATCAGATCACCAAAGTTAAGCAAAGTCAAGCCCGGTTAGTCCTCAGATGGGTGACCGTCTGAGCGATCGATTCAGACTCCTGCATTGTGTCCTTGGGCAAGGCACTTAACCCCGATTGTCCACATGGAGGCACAAAGATGCCATGTACTAAGGCATACTGCACGCTGATGGTGCACATGTCTTCAACCAATCGAACCCTGCCGGTGCTGCAGTGTGGAGTTACGATGTTGGGGAGCTGGCAGCTGCTCGTCATTGCTCGGTGGTTCTCTCCGGGTACTCCGGCTTCCTCCACCCGTAAAACTGTCATGATTAGCCATTGTGCATAAGTATGTGACCTTAAACACCAATAAATAAATAAATAAATAATAAATAAATAGAAGTGCCAGAACATAATATTTTCAAGTCTTTTCTCATCAGGCTAAACTGACTGACAGTTCACCATTCTCTAGCTATTCTGCTGAAAGGCCATTGCACATGAAATTGTCAAGAGTGGTTTTTCAAGACTATTGAATGAATATTTTGTTGTGGAAAGATTTGAAGACACAATTTATTTGAACAAAATCCCTTCAAGACAGTCTCCTTTATATCATTCAACAAAAGCCCATTTGGCCTTATTCCCCAGTCATACTGATGGAATATAATGGAATGAGGAATGTCAGCAAATTTACAAATTTGTTATAATTCATGTCCATAAATTTACATAGAATGCTTTTGCTGACCACTTTTAAGTAAATATACAGATAAAAATATCTGTAAATTAAAAAATTAAGTGTGTGTCCTTTTATTAGCTCACCTGGCCTAAAAGGCCATGTGAGCTTTTCTCATCACTTGGCGTCCGTCATCATACGACGTCCGTAAACTTTTCACATTTTCATCTTTTTCTCTGTAACTGCTGAGCCGGTGTGAACCAAACTTGGCAGGAATGGTCTATGGGAGGTCTTCTACAAACGATCCTCATTTTGTTCCCGTCGGATGAAAAACGTGGCTTCCAGAGGCATTCTTTTATTCCGGTTGGTGGATTTTCAAAAATCTTCTCCTCTGAAACGGCCAGGCCAAATGTTTTGAAACTTCACATAAATGATGACTGGAACCCCCTCCACCAACGATCCTCATTTAATGTTGATTGGGTCACAAACATGGCCGCAATTGCAGCTTATAGTTACTGTAGAAACCATATGAGAAATCACATTTCCATCATCGTCTCTGGAACTACTGAGTTGACATGAACCAAACCTGGCAGGGATAGTCTATTGGAGGTCCTCTACAAACGATCCTCATTTTGATCCCATGGGTTTGAAAACATGGCCACCAGAGGCATTCTTTGATTCTGATTAGTAAGTGGATTTTGAAAAATCTTCTCCTCTGAAACCACAGGGCCAAATGTTTTGAAACTTTGCATGGTTGATGACTGAGACCCCCTCTACCAACGATCCTCATTTAATGTTGATCGGCATGCAAACATGGCTTCAATTGCAGCTTATAGTTACCATAGAGATCCTATGGGAAATCACATTTTCATCTTCTTCTCTAGAACTACCGAGCTGACATGAACCAAACCTGGCAGGAATGGTCAATGGGAGGTCCTCTACAAATGATCCTCATTTTGTTCCCATGGGTTGAAAAAATGGCCGCCAGAGGTATTCTTTGATTCTTGTTGATGGATTTTCAAAAATCTTCTCCTCTGAAACTCTGCCAGGCCAAATTTTTTGATACTTCACATAAATGATGCCTGGGACCCCCTCTACCAACGATCCTCATTCAATGTTGATCGGGTTGTAAACATGGCCGTAATTGCGGCTTATAGTTACTATAGAAACCCTATGGGAAATCACATTTTCATCTTCTCTGGAACTACTGAGCCGATGTGAACCAAACCTGGCAGGGATAGTCTATGGTAGGTCTTCTACAAATGCTCCTCATTTTTGTTACCATGCATCGAAAAACATAGCTGCCAGAAGCATTTTTTGATTCTGATTGGTGGATTTTGAAAAATCTTCTATGAAACCACATGGCCAAATGTTTTGAAACTTTGCATGGCTGATGACTGCGACACCCTCTACCAATGATCCGCATTTAATGTTGATCGGGTTGCAAACATGGCTGCAATTTTGGCTTATAGTTACTATAGAAACCCTATAGGAAACCTATAGGAAATCACATTTTCATCTTCTTCCCTGGAACTACTGAGCCAACGTGAACCAAACTTCGCAGGAATGGTCTATGAGAGGATGGAAATATGTGGCCGCCAGAGGCTATATTGTAATGCTTAACCCAATGCCTCTCCTGTCTGCAGGAAGATTGGTACTGTCAGCAAAATACTTGTTTTTTGAGAATCTGGTAAGGGTTGGTCCCAGTTTTATCCACCGAGAACTGATGAAAAAACCCAAAATATTGTGTATACAGTCAGGGTTTCCGCTAGAGGAAAATTTGTGGGTCCGGTAGTTTAAAGAAAGTGAAACTCAGATGCCAAAGGCATCTGCCGCACATGCCGAAGGCATGTGAGCATAGAGGGGAGGGGGGTCTTGAAAATTTTGATTTTTAGGTGCTCTCTGGTGGCCTCTGGGGGCATTCTGGTTGCTAAAATGCTGAATAATTGAAGTGGAAAATATGTATTTTTTCCTCCTACAATTCTCTAAATTCCCACAGGACACACAATACTACATCTGGTCGGAGGTTTCATAAAAATACAAACCCAAAACAACACAAAATTCACGAATCCTGACAGTGACTGTGACACTTGACCTCTTTTTTTATATACAACCCGATATTCGAATCGAACCATGATGCGGACGTGTGACGTCATGCACGTGCAATTACATCATTTATCGCTCGAAATAAAAGCCAGTGATTTCGGACCAAACACGACAATTTGAGTCCGAAATTTTATAGGCAACGTTTAGGATTTGAACTTTGTTTCCCCTTCTCGTCTGGGGGTTATAAAGTATCAGGTTGTCGCCAGTAGTAGTAGGCATAGTATACAACATAATTATGCCTATATTACGTGGAAACAAAGGATCCTGAGTGTCGTTACGATACAGCATTGTACTCGACATTTTAACCACCAGCTTTTCTGACTGATCATAGTATGATCGGCGGGGGGAATGGGTCCTGTCAGCAGCCCCGCAGCCGGTCTAGCGGAAACCCTGATACAGTATAAGTCAAAATAAGTTGTAGCATAACTGCAATAAACTAAGTAAACTGCTGCTCCTGCACTGACAAGATCAGAATCTGACATTTTCTGGAAAGCTATCAGTGAGAGCTTTCCAGAAAATGCTGTCAGCTTCTGGTCTTATCAGTGTAGAAAGAGAAAGATACATAGTTTATATTATTATCTTACAATTTAGCTCAACTTTGGCAAAGCCAAATTTGAGGTATTGTCATGGCCCATCTTGGCCGTTTGTCTGTCCGTCATGCCGTACACACGGCTCTGGCTAGAGGCCGTATTTATGAACCGATCTTTACGAAACTTCTTGGGTACCTTTGTTATCACCGTGAGACGAGAACAAGTGTTTTTGGGTCCGGTCCAAAATTAAGACGGCCGCTGGCAGCCATTTTGTACAAAATTAGGTGCAATCAGATTTTTACACAGAACTTCTATATGAAAGCACTGATTTGAATAATGTTTTGTGTGAATGTTTAGTACCATGGGATACGTCACATATATAATACGGGTTTTTCTCGGCATAAATTAGACAGACTTTGATCTATTTAATGTTACTTTCAGCACGGTAACTGCAAATGCCAATATGGCTCGGGCTAGAGCCCGTATTTATGAACCAAGCTTTACGAAACTTCTTGGGTACCTTTGTTATCACCGTGGGACGAGAACGAGTGGTTTTGGGTGCGGTCCGAAATTCAAGATGGCCACCAGCAGCCATTTTGTACCAAAATTAGTGCAATCAGTTTTTAGTACAGAACTTCTGTATGAAAGTTCTGATTTGAATAAATTTTTGTATAAATGTTTAGTAACATGGAATACATCACATATAATACCGGTTTTTTTCTCGTGCAAAAATTATGCAAATTAGATGAACATTGATTTATTCAGTGCTACTTATACACCGTAAGTACACATGTCAATATGGCTCGGGCTAGAGTCTGTATTTATGAACCGATCTTCACGAAACTTCTTGGGTACTGTACCTTTGTTATCACCTTGGGACGAGAACGAGTGTTTCTGGGTGCACTCCAAAATTCGAGATTGCTGCCAGTGGCCATTTTGTACCGAAATTAGGTCCAATCAGTTTTTTGTACACAACTTCTATACGGCTCAGGCTAGAGGCTGTATTTATGAACCGATCTTTACAAAACTTCTTGGGTACCTTTGTTATCACCGTGGGATGAGAATGAGTGTTTTTGGGTGCAGTCCAAAATTCAAGATGGCCGCCAGCAGCCATTTTGTACCAAAATTAGTGCAATCAGTTTTTTGTACAGAACTTCTGTATGAAAGCTCTGATTTGAATAAATTTTTGTATGAATGTTAAGTAACATGGAATACATAACATATAATACGGGGTTTTTTCTCGTGCAGAAATTATGCAAATTAGATGAACTTTGATCTATTCAATACGACTTATACACTGTAAGTGCACATGTCAATACGGCTAGGGATGGAGGCTGTATTTATGAACCGATCTTCATGAAACTTCTTGGGTACCTTTGTTCTTGGGATGAGAACGAGTGTTTTTGGATGCGGTCCAAAATTCAAGATGGCTGCCAGTGGCCATTTTGTACCAAAATTAGTGCAATCAGTTTTTTGTACAGAACTTCTGTATGAAAGTTCTGATTTGAATAAATTTCTGTATGAATGTTTAATAACATGGAATACATCACATATAATACGGGTTTTTTCTCATGCAGAAATTATTCAAATTAGATAAACTTTGATTTATAAAGTGGTACTTATACACAGTAAGTGCATGTGTCAATACGGCTCGGGCTAGAGGCTGTATTTATGAACCGATCTTCACAAAAACCTCTTGGGTATCTTCTTTGTTATCACCTTGGGATGAGAACGAGTGTTTCTGAGTGCGGTCCAAAATACAAAATGGCTGCCAATGGCCATTTTGTACCAAAATTGTGTCCAATCAGTTTTTTGTACACAACTTCTATACGGCTCAGGCTAGAGGCTGTAATAATGAACCGATCTTTACGAAACTTCTTGGGTGCCTTTGTTGTCACTGTGTGACGAGAACGAGTGTTTTTGGGTGTGGTCCAAAATTCAAGATGGCCACCAGCAGCTATTTTGTACTTTAGTTAGTGAAATCAGTTTTTTGTACAGAACTTCTGTATGAAAGTTCTGATTTGAATAAATTTTTGTAGGAATGTTTAGTAACATGGAATACATTACATATAATATGGGTTTTTTTCTCGCGCAGAAATTATGCAAATTAGATGAACTTTGATTTGTTCTGTGCTACTTATACACAGTAAGTGCACATGTCAATACGGCTCGGGCTAGAGTGTGTATTTATGAAGTGATCTTCACGAAACTTCTTGGTGTACCTTTGTTATCACCTTGTGATAGGAACGAGTGTTTTGGGGTGTCTTTGTTATTGCTGTGTCACATACTATACATGTACATGTCTTAAACAAGTTGAGCTGCATTGTCATTGACACTTTCATTTTGACTTATACTGTAAACAAGTGCAGCTGTAATTATGTTAATTCATGTATTATTCTGAAGTTACTTATCAGAAATACTGATTGATGACAGGTGTTTGGAAAGCATGGAAGTTTTGTTTATTTTCTTTTCCCATCATGTCAGCTTAGCTGACCAGTAATTATATCATTTAAGATAAGACAAAATTGGAGTAAAATGTGTTTCCTGCAACCCTTTACCTATCCAAAGCTATTTGAAAGAGAATACTGTCTGAAAAAATTGTAATTTTCAAAATATTTAACCTTCTTTTACTGATTTCTTTGTTGAAACAGAATTCATAAATGTGTGCATTTTCAAGAAATCTTCTTTGAAACTACAAGGCCAAATGTTTTGAAACTTAATGTGACTGATGACTGTAACCCCCTCTACCAATGATCCTCATTTAATCTTCATTGGGTTGCAATTATGGCTGCAATTGTGGCATATAGTTACTATAGGAACCCTATATGAAATCACATTTTTATCATCTTCTCTGAAAGTACTGAGCCAATGTGAACAAGACTTGGCAGGCATGGTCTATGAGAGGTTCTCTACAACTGTTACTCATTTTATTCCTGTTGGATGAAAAACGTGGCTGCCAGAAGCATTCTTTGATTCTGATTGGTCAATTTTGAAAACTCTTCTCTGAAATCAGAGGGCCAAATGTTTTGAAACTTTGCATGGTTGATGACTGGGACACCCTCTACCAACTTTCCTCATTTAATGTTGATCATGTTGCAAACTTGGCCACAATTGCGGTTTATAGTTACTATAGAAAAACACTATGGGAAATCACATTTTCATCTTCTCTCTGGAACTATTGAGCCGACGTGAACCAAAACTTGGCAGGAATGGTCTATAGGAGGCCCTCTACAAATGATCCTCTTTTTGTTCCTGTTGGTTGGAAAATATGGCCTCCAGAGACATTCTATGATTCTGTTTGATGGATTCAGATGTTTTGAAACCTCACGTGATTGAGGACTGGGACACCTTCTACCAATGATCCTCATGTAATGTTGCAAACATGACCAAAATTGCAGCTCATTGTTACCATGGAAAGCCTATGGGAAATTACATTTTTATATGTAGTTCCAGGTGAGCGATTACAGGCTCTTTAGGGCCTCTAGTTCTTTTTCAAAATATCCAGAGTTCGAGCAAATTTAGTTGCAGCACGATTAATTCGATTAATTTTAAGGGATATTATTCCACTCATCCTTCTTCACTCTTCTAAATTATAATTCAGGAGATCTACAATATGCACTTCTTAAAGTTTCATCAGTAAATATTAGTTGATCAAACTGACACATAGAAATATCATTAAAAACAAACATTTTGAGTGTGAACAAATTTCAGCTAGTTACACAGAATTTCAAATGAAGATTTTATCACATCTCACACCCTTTTTCTGACCATGAAACTTATACTTTAAAAGTAATAAAGCACAATCATTCAAGAACATTCTGTAAGTACAGAACATTCTGAAAAAAGTAGATGGGTATACTGTTGTAAAATAATCATTGACAGTGAATGGGGCCAAGGGTTGAAATAACTCCACCAATGGCATCATTTAATGAGGTTTGAACCATTATTTCAACAAAATTGTATCACTGAATTCTTCAAAATATCTATCATAGGGAATTATTTTTTGAACCTCTGTCAAACAATGCATTGTAATTAACTTGTCAGGGTAAGTTATTGCTATGGTGCATGCAGAAGTCTGTGAATCTTCAGTGTGCAAGTCTGTCTCTCTGGCCACAATTCATTCTGTATGAGCTACAGCCTGCAATTATTTTACAATCATCACCAAATTTCATATGCATGTTCAGGTTCATGCCAGGATGAGAGCATATTTTGATCACAGTCGGCCACCTGTAATGGCCACCACGGCAGCTATCTCAGATTTCTTCAGTACCAGTCTACAGGTCAATGGTTTACTATTGAATGAAGTTGTACATTTTCTGGCATAGAACATGACATTATGGGCAAAGACCTATCAAATGGAATGCATCATTTGATCACCTGTATTTTTGTATTGGTGCTCACAGAAGTTGGCCTTATTATGAATGTATTGACCCTTCACCTAATGTTTCAGTCAAATCCAGCCAGCGGTGTTTACAATTATCACAATTCTGATTTTATTATTTCTTCAGTTTTTGCGCCCAAGACATAGCTTATAACCCCTTTATTAGAATGTGCTGGTTGGATGGGGGGATTGGGTGTGGCGGGGTTTTTCATAATCTATGTTTTGGAAGAAAAATGCAAATGTTCAGTTATTTAAGAATTTTTTTTGCAAGAGTCATCTGCCATTCATGTTGGGTAAAAGGTCTAAAAACATTGTTTTAGTTTTAGTGTATGGAATCTTGTTTAAAACAAAAATACCAATGGAGAATTCAGTGGGCATTTTCCCCAGGAAGAACAGCCATGCATGTTTACTGCGGCAAACATGTTCTGTTTTACTGGTAAAATAGCACCCGGTCACCAATGCCTGGAGTGGATGTCCTCTAAAATGGGCAACATGGGTATAATTTGATTGACTGGACTTGACTTTATATCTATATTGCAGCCACAATTAGCCATTGTGCATAAATATGTGACCTTAAACTAGGGGTCTGGCAAATCACGATATTTCTCTTAAATCAAATCTTGAATCAAATCCGGCAAAAGTTTTGAAACCAAATCGAATCTCAAATCGAATTCACTCCCCAATTGTAATGATACAGTGGCCGTTGTATTGGTGCTTTCGATCGTCAATGTGAACCTAAAGTCAATATGTTTACTGGACTATTTTAAACCATTGAACCACAAGTATGAGTACAGGGACCTGTCACTTATTTCTGAAAGGAGTAATTTATTCATATGCCAGCCAATGGTTTTCTGTGTAGAAATGGCTGCATAGGCCATTGGATGGACTCATGTTCAATATACTTTCATTAATATTTCAACCATATAGGACAGGGTTCTGAACCAGTGACATTCAAACTAGAAAGCATCGCTTTGAATGGATCACTACCACAAGTTTTGACATTTTCAGTTCTCAATATTCTAGTGTTCAACCGATTACCAAAAATTGTTGCTGACTGATTACCAGTAATTTGAGCTCACAATTGGCCAATTCTGATGCCGATTCCAATTGTAATACTGTGCACTACTAGACAAGTTGAGGCTCGAAAAAACTACATTAAACTGAACATTTTTCACACTGTTAAACTTCGTTGACTGGGGTCGAGGTAAAATTGCTAGTCACACACACTTGGGAAGTAAACATGGCTCTCAATTTTATTGTGACCTGAGTCAGTGGAGTGCAGCCTTCACTTTTCCTGTATGAACTGGCGATTGCCGCAAGTACACTCAGTTGTAAGCTTTACATGTCATTTAACTTGTATATCCTGTAAAGGGGCATCTTGAGAGATTAAAAATACACATTGTGGTTGTTTCTCAACTTTATTGAATGATATCATTGACATCGTTTTACATTAACAATTGAACAATTGCAGAAGATAATAAAATGCGGTTAATGAATCATCACAAAATGCTTGGCAACAATCAGTTGAACTGGTGTTCCAGGAGCCATTGCCATTGTCATCCGATTGCACACAATCGGCCGATTGTGGTGGCCGGTTCCGATCATTGGTTGAACACTACAGTATTCTGGTGGTGACAATTCATTCCACATTTAGCAACGAGACTAGATTCATACTCAAATTGACCAGGTATCACCAAGGTGGTCAAAGGAAAAGCAATATCTTGTCCCTTTGTAGGACAAGGCACCATCTGCAATGCTACAGCATTGCTGGTGGCACCTTGTTCCACCCAAGGGGCGGTATATTTCTTCAAACTAATCATAGCAGGATCTCCACTATTGCACACAGATTGGGTGTGGTCAGTCTAGTTCCACAAAAAAACCTGCTGGATGAGGTGTGATCTTCAGAAAGTCAACAATACAGAGATGTTTGAAATCCAAACTGAAATCCAAACAAATTGTTCTGAATAATTGAGATGGTTTTGAATGGAATTGAATCAGTGAACAGATTCGAAACCAAATCAGACCTTGGAACATTCGCCGGGCCTTACCTTAAACACCAATAAATAAATAAATAACTCATAAATAAATGCAAGTCATTACAGTTGGCACCTTCAGGCTTTCAAGGGACAATTTGATGTGTTACCCAGTATCTGAATTCTGCTCATTCTTCTGATGCAGTTTTTATCACATTTGAATGCTATTATTGGGTGGACAGTAAACTCTGCAGGTTGTAATAATTCAGTAAATCAATTCTCCATATTGAGTGGAACTACATGAAAATCAGTTAATGAAAGAAGACAAAGTTTCAGTTTCACAAATGATTTTCTGCCCACAGTTGATAGTTTTCAGGTTTTGGTACAATAATTATACCCCCACATTCGAAGAAAATGGGGGTATTCTGGATTACATGCATCCGTCCGTCCGTCCGTCCGTCCATGTGTCAGCACACACAAATGACTACTTATGTGGCTACGAGTTAGTAAAACAGGAGCCACATAACAGAATCTCTTATTGTGGGGGGAGGGGAGTAGGGGTGGTTGGGGGGGTTGGATAAATGTAGAGTAGGGTTAAGGCATTCCGGGGTGGGGTGGGAGTCAGTGAAGGGGTGTTAAGAGTTATGTGGCTAGGGTTAGGGTTAGCTCAGGATTAGGGGTGGGTAGGGTTAGGGTCAGTAAAGGGTATGCAACATTGTGGGGTGGATCTGATTCAAGTTTGTTCAAATCGGCCCCCTGGATTCATATTTGGGCTCAGTATAGAAGCTCGAATTCGAACTTAGTGCATTTCAAGCAAATTTCTTTGAAAATCTTCTTCTCCAGATCCAGCAGGCAGAATCTTTTGATATTTGGTATGCAACATTGTGGGGTGGATCTGATTCAAGTTTGTTCAAATCAGCCCCCTGGGTTCATATTTAAACTGGGCTCAGTATAGGAGCCCGAATTTGAACTTGGTGAAGTTCAGGCAAATTTCTTTAAAAATCTTCTTCTCAAGATCCAGCAGGCAGAATCTTTTGATATTGGGTATGCAGCATGCTGAGGGGGTGAGATTCAAGTTTGTTCAAGCCAAGTCCCCGGGTTCATATTTGGGCTCACTGTGGGAGCCTGAATTATAACTTAGTTCAAAATGAGGAATTTTCTTAAAAAATCTTCTTCAGATTCAGCGGTCGGAATGTTTTGATATTTGGTATGCAGCATCCTTAGGGGGGTGAGATTCAAGTTTGTTCAAGCCATGTCCCTAGGTCCATATTTGGGCTCTCTGTGGGGGCTCGAATTGTAACTTAGTTCAAAATGAGGAATTTTCATAAAAAATCATCTTCTTCAGATCCAGCAGTTGGAATGTTTTGATATTTGGTGGCTGGGTTCATATTTGGGCTCCCTGTGGGAGCCTGAATTATAACTTAGTTCATTCAATATGAGGAATTTTTTCTTTAAAAATCTTCTTCCGATTCAGCAGTCTGAATGTTTTGACATTTGGATGCAGTATCCTTAGGGGGATGAGATTCAAGTTTGTTCAAGCCATGTCCCTAGGTCCTTATTTGGGCTCACTGTGGGAGCTCGAATTCTAACTTAGTTCAAAATGAGGAATTTTCTTAAAAAATCTTCTTCAGATCCAGCAGTCGGAATGGTTTGATATTTGGTGTGCAGAGTCCTTAGGGGGATGAAATTCCAGTTTGTTAAAGCCAAGTCCCTCGGTTCATATTTGGGCTCCCTGTGGGAGCCCGAATTATAACTTAGTTCAATATAAGGAATATTCTTTAAAAATCTTTTTTTTTTTAGATCCACTGGTCAGAATCTTTGGATATTTGGTATAAGCTTTTCTTAGGAGGGGCTTATGCAACTTGTTGAAATCAATTCCCTGGGTTGATATTTAGTCTACCTTGTCAGTTGAGCACCCTCAGGCCCCCTGGGGCCTCTTGTTTTCTTGCCGGCTTTAAAATAGCTTTGGAGGATTTCAAGTCATTTTATGCAAAGAGGAATACAATTGACCCAAATTAAGGTTTATAGTGAAGCGTGGGTATTAAGTGTCTATGGTGGGCGAATTGGAGGGGTGGGCATCTATGTTGAGGAGCACACCCTTGACGTTCTAGTTTTAATTCTGAAACATAACCTGTGATTTTTCGCTAGTACTAGGTCACGAATCCTTCACTGCACTACAAAGTCATTGTGCTTTTACTACTGAAGGTGCTGTAAGCTGGGGTGGGGGAGGTGGGGGGGGGGGGAACTAGGGGTTTCTAACCAAAAAGTCAAAATTCTTTCAGATTAAGCTAGATTAAAAAAAATATTTTAGAAGAAAAAAAAAACTACTAGCCTGTCATAATGGGTAAAGGGTTAACTTGTGATGATTTCTGCAGTGTTTTATTGGATTGTGATTCATTCTTGCTTTATACAAAGCCATTTTTGGAATGCAAGCTATCCACAGGTCCTTAAAATGCTTGAAAGTCATTGAATTCAGAAATAAGTCTTTACTGTTTTGCAAGTACAGTGTAGCCCACTCAATTGGACATCTCTTAATTGATTGACCCTGTTGATTGCATATGACTCCCAAACACCAAATCCTCCACACAAATTTGTTTTGTTAATTGTTGCTATGTTCTAGAGTAAACTACTGTTAATTGAATAAAAATCTTTATCTTAGAACAAGAATGCATTTTCCCCAATACAAGTAAAAATGTCTAGACAAAATACAAATCTGTATTGAGGGTAGCAACTGCACATGCTATCATTTGATTCAGAAAGAGAACATTTTTAGCTCACCTGACTGAAAGTCAGGGTGAGCTATTCTGATCACTTTTCGTCCGGCGTCCGGTGTCCGTCGTGAAGGTGGTGTTTGGGCCTTTTTCTCCCAAACCACTGACCACATATTAATGAAATTTCATGTGAGTAGGGGTTATATAAGGGCATTTTGATTTTTTGTCAAGTTAGGTTTCAGCTCATATTGAGCAGAGGGATGGGGCAAAAATGCTCCAATTCTTAAAAAATCTTCTTCTCAAGAACCATCAATAGCAGAGACTTGATATTTGGTATGCAGCTTCCTTTTGAGGTGTAGACTCAAGTTTGTTCAAGAGAAGTTTGTCGGGCATTATTTGCCTTCATTACGGGAGGGGCAAAAATTTTGGCCACGCCTAAAATTTCTATTTTCAGAACCGTCAGGTCGATTTGAACCAAATTTGACATGAGATGATAATGGGTCATAAGTAGTTGATTGATACAAAAATTTTTTTTCTCATTGCCCCTTGGGAACCTCGGGAGCTAAAAAAACTTAAAACTGCCATATCTCCAAAACTACACGGCACAGAGAATTCTTATTTTGTATAAAGCTTACTTTTATCCAGTAGAATAGAATGGTTAAAAAAAATCCCTATCGGTTTGATCACAAGGTACTTTTTTCAGGACTTTGAAAAAGTGCTGAGTCAGCACTTTTTAACACTGTAGGCAATGGGAAAAAGATTAAAAAATCTTCTCGAGATCCAGCAGGCAGAATCTTTTGATATTTGGTATGCAACATTGTAGGGTGGATCTGATTCAAGTTTGTTCAAATCGGCCCCCTGGGTTCATATTTGGGCTTAGTATAGGAGCCCGATTTCTAACTTAGTGCATTTCAGGCAAATTTCTTAAAAAATCTTCTTCTCCAGATCCAGCAGGCAGAATCTTTTGATATTTGGTATGCAACATTGTGGGCTGGATCTGATTCAAGTTTGTTCAAATTGGCCCCTTGGATTCATATTTGGGCTCACTATAGAAGCCCGAATTCGAACATAGTGCATTTCAGGCAAATTTCTTCAAAAATCTTCTTCTCCAGATCCAGCAGGCAGAATCTTTTGATATTTGGTTTGCAACATTGTGGGGTGGATCTGATTCAAATTTGTTCAAATCGGCCCCCTGGATTCATATTTGGCTCACTATAGAAGCCCGAATTCGAACATAGTGCATTTCAGGCAAATTTCTTAAAAAATCTTCTTCTCCAGATCCAGCAGGCAGAATCTTTTGATATTTGGTATGCAACATTGAGGGGTGGATCTGATTCAAGTTTGTTCAAAATGGCCCCCTGGATTCATATTTGGGCTCACTATAGAAGCTCGAATTCGGACTTAGTGCATTTCAGGCAAATTTCTTAAAAAATCTTCTTCTCCAGATTCAGCAGGCAGAATCTTTTGATATTTGGTGTGCAACATTGTGGAGGGGATCTAATTCAAGTTTGTTCAAATCGGCTCCCTAGGTTCATATTTGGGCTCACTATAGAAGCTTGAATTTGAACTTAGTGCATTTCAGGCAAATTTCTTTGAAAATCTTCTTCTCAAGATCCAGCAGGCAGAATCTTTTGACATTGGGTATGCACCATGCTTAGGGGGGTTTGTTCAAGCCAAGTCTCTAGGTCCATATTTGGACTCACTGTAGGAGCTTGAATTATAACTTAGTTCAAAATGAGGAATTTTCTTTAAAAATCTTCTTCAGATCCAGCAGTCGGAATGTTTTGATATTTGGTGTGCAGCATCCTTAGGGGGGTGAGGTTCAAGTTTGTTAAAGCCAAGTCCCTGTGGGAGCCCGAATTATAACTTAGTCCAATATGAGGAATATTCTTTAAAAATCTTCTTTTTTTTTAGATCCACTGGTCAGAATCTTTGGATATTTGGTATAAGCTTTTCTTAGGAGGAGCAGATGCAACTTGTTGAAATCAATTCTCTGGGTTGATATTTAGGCTACCATGTCAGGTGAGCGCCCTCAGGCCCCTTGGGGCCTCTTGTTTTATCTGCACTCACAAAACTGATCACACATGTTAAGGCAACATTAAATGATAAATGGATCATTTTTTTGCTGGGATGATTTTTTAGCTCAACTTTGACGAAGTCAAATTTGAGCTATTGTCATGGCCCGTCGTCCGTCTGGCCGTCTGTCCATCTGTCCGTACGTCAACAATTGGCTATGGCTCGGGCTAGAGGTCGTATTTATGAACCGATCTTTACGAAACTTCTTGTGTACCTTTGTTATGACCCTGGGACGGGAACGAGTGTTTTTAGGTGTGGTCCGAAATTCAAGATGGCTGCCAGCGGCCATTTTGTACCGATGATGCAAAAATCAGTTTTTTGTACAGAACTTCTGTATGAAAGTTCTGATTTGAATAAAGTTTTGTATAAATGTTTAGTACCATGGGATACATCACATATAATACGGGTTTTTTTCTCGTGCGTAAATTATGCAAATTAGACTGACTTTGATTTATTTAGTGTTACTTTCAGAGCTGTAAGTGCCAAGCTGCTATGGCTCGGGCTAGAGGCCGTATTTATGAACCAATCTTTACGAAACTTCTTGGGTACCTTTGTTATGACCCTGGGACGGGAACGAGTGTTTTTGGGTGTGGTCTGAAATTCAAGATGGCTGCCAGTGGCCATTTTGTACCGATGATGCAAAAATCAGTTTTTTGTACAGAACTTCTGTATGAAAGTTCTGATTTGAATAAAGTTTTGTATAAATGTATAGTACAATGGGATACATCACATATAATACGGTTTTTTTTCTCGTGCGTAAATTATGCAAATTAGACTAACTTTGATTTATTTAGTGTTACTTTCAGAGCTGTAAGTGCCAAGCTGCTATGGCTTGGGCTAGAGGCCGTATTTATGAACCAATCTTTACGAAACTTCTTGGGTACCTTTGTTATGACCATGGGACGAGAACGAGTGTTTTTTGGTGCAGTCCCAAATTCCAGATGGCTGCCAGCAGCCATTTTGTACCGACGATGCCGAAATCTGTTTTATTGTACAGAACTTCCATATGAAAGCTCTGATTTGAATAATTTTTTGTATGAATGTTTAGTACCATGGGATACATTACATATATTACAGGTTTTTTTCTTGTGCGTAAATTATGCAAATTAGGCTAACTTCGATTTATTTAGTGTTACTTTCAGCACTGTGAGTGCAAATCCCAATACGGCTCGGGCTAGAGGCCGTATTTATGATCCGATCTTCACGAAACTTCTTGGGTACATTTGTTATCACTGTGGGACGAGAAGGAGTGTTTTGGGGTCCAGTCTGAAATTCAAGATGGCCGCTAGCAGCCATTTTGTTCAAAATTAAGTGCAATCAGATTTTTGCGCAGAACTTCCAAATGAAAGATCTGATTTGAATAAATTTTTGTATGAATGTTTAGTACCATGGGATACATTACATATAATACAGAGTTTTTCTCATGAATAAATTATGCAAATTAGGGGTCCGGGTGGGACTTAGAAAATTTTGGACCAAAATCCGGAAATTAGTTTTTTGGTTTTTTATGCGTTTTGGTCAATTTTAAGACAAAAAAAAAAATTTTTTTTTACACTGAAAATTTGGGGTCCGGGTGGGACTTAGAAAATTTTGGACCAAAATCCGGAAATTAGTTTTTTATGTTTTGATGCATTTTGGTCAATTTTAAGAAGAAGAAGAAAAAATTTTAGTCTGAAAATATTTTGTTTGGGACTGAAAATTTCCACACAAAAATAATAATCTACAATGATTGGTCTTAATCTGTAGTCCATTACAGTCACCTTGTAATTCTTTTATTATTGTTGACTGGGCCAAAACAAATACTAATCCTGTCATATTCATTATTCAGTTGTCTTGGTCACAGCAAGTACTAATTCCTGTCATATCCAAGTTGAGCTACAGAGTCATTGACTCTTTCATTTTATGTAGATCTATCATGCGTTAACCCTGAAAAGTAAAACAAAGAAACACACACCTGAAACACTGCGATAAACTTTGGTGGTTACAGTGCAAGTGGAACAATGCATGGGAAATATGTCATGCACAGCTTAATAACATAATACCATGACGTCATTATCTTCATTCATAAAAAATCATTTCATAGATGCTGAATGATTCGAACAAGCCAAAAAAGATAGGTATATTTGAAGTTGAATTGATTATTACCACGAAGTGGGTTTCCGAGATGGTGTATTGAAATCAAGACCTCGTCTCTGGGTCATATATTGATTAGTCCATCAGAGCCGAGGTCGAGACATCAGTACACCACCTCGGAAACCCACTTGGTGGTAAAAACCTACATTTATCTCTAACCAAAAATTTACTCTTGACAACCAATGAATACAGGTTTATAGACCTATTTGGACTCAATACACAATACATCTAATATATGCATTTTGTCTAGTATATCTTGTTTGGCAGAACACGGCAGGGTATTTTTACCTGCGTCGCAAGCGGCAGTGCAGGTCTAGTAACCGCTCGACTCCGTCCGTCCATCTGTCCGTCTGTCAGTTCGTCTGAAACACTTCTTCCGTCAAAGTTTTCTTGGCTTCTATGAAAGGGAATGGTTTTATATTTGGTCTGCTACTTCATAATGATGAGTTGTATCATGTAAGCAATTTTCAGATCTGCCATGCAGCCACTTCCTGTTTGCCGATACTTTGAAATTTTACTGTACCCACTGAACATTGAAATTTTCCTTCAAGGTTTTCTCGGCTTCTATGGAAGGGATTGATTTTATATTTGGTCTGCTGCTTCATAATGATGAGTTGTTTCATGTAAGCAATTTTCAGATCTGCCGTGCGTCTTCTTCCTGTTTGCCGATACTTTGAAATTTTACTGTACCCACTGAACATTGAAATTTTCCGTCAAGGTTTTCTCGGCTTCTATGCAAGGGATTGATTTTATATTTCATCTGGAGCCTGATAATGATCAATTGTATCGTGTATGCAATTTTCAGATCTGCCGTGCAGCCACTTCCTGTTTGCCGATTCAATTACATGCAGGTCCAGACCTGGTATTGGTCTTGTTATTTTAAAAATCACTTTTTTGATATTTTTTCTGTAAATAATTTTTGAAATATATATTCTTCTTGATTATATTTTTTAGCAGTGAGAAAAAAAATAGTTGTGTACGTTTTTAAAGGGTTGAAATCAAGAATTTTCAATTTTTAACTTAACTTGACAAAGTCAAGATAAGGTATTGCCATCACGCATGCGAAAGTCTGTGAGTCTGATTGTTCATCTGTTCACATTTTCTTTAGCACAGGTTACACCCTGTAGTTCTTGTCCAAGGTTCAAGGTAATGTATAGATGAGAATGCCCCCTTTTAGTCGCGATCCGTCAATCATGACAGCAGTGTGGGTTCAAAACCTGAAAACCTTTAGCACAGCCTACAGCTCGTATTTATGGAAGGATTTCATTTTAACTTGGTATGATGACTGTATAATGTTCAGATAAGGAATGTCCTATTTTGGTCAGGTTCAGTCAACTGTGACTGCCGCAGGTGCACGTTACCTAGATTCCTTTAGCACAGTCTACAGGTTGCATTTATGAAAGGATTTCATTGTAAATTGGTACGGTGACTCATTATAATGTCTAGATGAGAACGTCCTATTTTGACCGTGATCGGTTAACCGTGATGGCTGCACATAAACATGACCTAGATTTGTTTAGCACAGTCTACAGTTCATATTTATAAAGCAATTTCATTGTAACTTGGAAGTATAATTCGGTATGTTGTCCAGATGAGACTGTCCTATTTTGGTCACAATCAGTCGGCCATTACTGCCACTTGGTCCTGTGACCTGTATGGAACAGAAATTAACTTACATGTATTCTCCTAGTGTTTTTTTAGAGCACTGTCTACAGGTCATATTTATGAAGGGATTTCATTGTAACTTGATAGGATGACTGTATGATATCCAGATGAGAATATCGTATTTTGGTCACGATCGGTCAACTGTGATTGCAGGACCAGCATGTGACCTAGATCTCTTTAGCAGAGTTTACAAGTCATATTTATGAAGGGATTTCATTGTAACTTGGTAGGATGACTCGTTTTGGAATGATTTTACTGTAAATTGGTAACTTTGGTTGACATGCGTTAACTGTGAGAGCCACATCAATCCAGGCCTCACTTCTCTACTACAGTGTACTCCTCAAATTATTCTTATGGAAAACATCGCATGTAGGGAACAGAAATTAACTTACATGTATTCTCAATTATCACAATTCTTGTCTTATTTCATAATCCTTTCATAAAAATTGAACAGTATCCTTTTCATCAAACACAGCACATAGTCAAGTTAAGCTGAATTGTCATTGACACTTTCCTTCATTCTGGGTAACACAACTGTACTTTTTAGTGAAGTTTGATGAGAAAATTGCTTCTAAATTCAATTTTACAAAGAAACTGCTATTTTCTTTTATTCTGTATTTATTGTGTAACTTAATTTCAATAAACTGAAGAAAATTTAGTGCATTTCGTGGTGTATTATAAGAGTTAAGAGTGAAAAGGCATTTCGCTTTTGAACCCGGCACGGGCCACAGAATACACTTTTTAGTGACCATCCTTTTGATATGGGAATTGTAGTGTTATCAGTTGCATTGTTAAAAACTGTGACAGATTCTTTTGGCACTTGCCCAATTAGAAACTTCCAAGTGACTTATGCCCAGGATTGTTATTGAAAATGTCACAAATAAGCTCTCTTGAGATCATTTCAATCAGGTGTCACAGCTATGTTTTTTGGCAACAAATTCAAATTTTTATTTGTTCAAGAATTTTTGAATATTAATATTGGAAACATTACTGGATATGTTAGTTTCATTGTTTTTTAGCTCAACTTGACAAAGTCAAGCTGAGCTATTGCCATCACTTCTCGTCCGTCGGCGTACGTACGTACATACGTTAGTATGTTAGTACGTACGTCCACTGTTTCCTTTGGCACACCTCACAGGTCGCATTTATGATCAGATTACTTTGAAACTTCTTATGCTTGTTTGGGATGACCTCTAGATGGGAGCTATCAATTTTCTTCAATTTCCGTCAAAAAATGTTGCCGCGGCCAACGTTCTTAGAACTTAGTTTAGTCAAACCACAATATTTCCCTTTGGCACACCCTACAGGGCACATTTATGATTTGATTGCTTTGAAACCTGATACACTTATTTAGGGTGACCTCTAGATGGGAGCTATCGATTTTCTTCAATTTCCGGCAAAAAATGTTGCCACGGCCAACATTTGTAGAACTTAGTTTAGTCAGACCTCAATATTTCCCTTTGGCACACCCTACAGGGTACATTTACGATCAGATTGCTTTGAAACCTGGTATGCTTGTTTGGGGAGACCTCTAGATGGGAGCTATTGATTTTCTTCAATTTCTGTCAAAAAATGTTGCCGCGGCCAACGTTCTTAGAACTTAGTTTAGTCAAACCACAATATTTCCCTTTGGCACACCCTACAGGGCACATTTATGATTTGATTGCTTTGAAACCTGGTATGCTTATTTAGGGTGACCTCTAGATGGGAGCTATTGATTTTCTTCAATTTCCGCTAAAAAATGTTGCCGCGGCCAACGTTCTTAGAACTTGGTTTAGTCAGAAGACTCGATATTTCCCTTTGGCACACCCTACAGGGCACATTTATGATCGGATTGCTTTGAAACCTTTCATTCTTGTTTGGGGTGACCTCTAGATGGGAGCTATCGATTTTCTTCAATTTCCATCAAAAAATGTTGCCGCAACCAACATTCTTAGAACTTAGTTTAGTCAGACCACAATATTTCCCTTTGGCTCACCCTACAGGGCTCATTTATGATTAGATTGCTTTGAAACCTGGTATGCTTATTTACGGTGACCTCTAGATGGGAGCTATCGATTTTCTTCCATTTCCGTCAAAAAATGTTGCCATGGCCAACGTTCTTAGAATTTAGTCTAGTTAGTCCACAATATTTCCCTTTTGTACACCCTACAGGGCACATTTATGATCGGATTGCTTTGAAACCTGGCATGCTTTTTTGGGGAGGCCTCTAGATGGGAACTATTGATTTTCTTCGGTTTCTGTCCAAAAATGTTGCCACTGGCAAAAAAACTGACATTGGTCCCAATGATCTTCAGTTTTGCCATTTCATTTATAACTTACCAAGTTCAAGTTTGTCAAGTTGAGCTACAGTGTCATTGACACTTTCATTTTAGCTGCGACTAGCAGCTCTAGAAGTGGCAATGTCGGTCTGTCGGTCTGTCTGACCAACGAGTTTCAAAATTCAATAACTTTTGAAATACGTGATGGAATGACTTTATATTTGGCATGTAAGTGTATCTTATTGATGTCTAGCCACTGTTCAATGCATGTGTTGTTCCAAATATTTTTGTTGGAGTTATGGCCCTTGATGAACATAGAATTTGTCAGTCTGTCAGTCTGTCTGTGACCAACGAGTTTCAAAACTCAATAACTTTTGAAATACTTGATGGAATGACTTTATATTTGGCAAGTAAGTGTATCTTATTGATGTCTAGCCACTGTTCCATGCATGTGTTGTTCCAAATATTTTTCTTGGAGTTATGGCCCTTGCTGAACTTAGAATTTTGTGACCAATTTTTGGACTTGCAGATTGCACCACCCATCGCAGCTACAGCGTCAATGTCGCGATGTTTTTTTTTTTACATTTCTTACATGTTTTTTGTCATTTTATTTTATTTATATAATTTTTTGTGGGGAAGAAATGGGGAGATTTGTAATTCTATTTTTTCTTATGGTTGGGGAGGGTGGTGTGGGCTACAAGTTCTTGAAGCTGATCTCAAACCATCCTTGTAATTTTAGAAAGTTGACTCATTGTGCTAGATTTGTTTTTTGAGTACTAGCATTACATAATTGAGTAGGTTGCTTAAGTTGGTGTCCGCTTACTTACTTATTGGGATTTTTAACAACACTTTCAACAGCCAGGATCACATCTTGCCAGACAGTTTTACGAACTGAAAAACCCAGAGAGAACCATCGAGCAGTGGCAAGCTTCTGTCAGGCTCCCTAACTTAATACTAACTCTGCACAAGTCAAGTTATCAGCTGCTGGATGCAAATGCACCATCGACATGCCGAAAGCCATAGTACACAGTGCCATCGGATTAAGTGTCTTGTAAGGACACAATGCAATTACTGCTCATTGGGATCAAAGCGACAACCTTTCGGTTTATACACCAAGAGTCTCTACCCACTGAGCTACCACACTCTTAAGTTGGTGTCAACTGTATCTCTTCTATCACGCAACTCATTTACATCCACTGCTATACCTCCAGTGTCATTATTGATCTGGTATTGGTTTTTATATTAGCAAATAGAGCTGTGTAAATATAGGAAGGAAAGTAATGTCGAGCTTGTATATGGAAGCTAGTGAATGTCATGGTCATGACAAGAGTCGTAGCAACCATAGCCAGGAATCTGCAAGATGGCTTTAAATTTGATGAGGAAAGAAAAGTTGTAGGGAATCTTAATCTCAGAATTAAATCTTGATTTCAATTAGTGACAAGGGTTTTTATGTTCTGAAAGTGATCATGACAGTGCCAGTATTCGGTAAAAATGGCATTGATGAAAACCATAGAAATGGCAAGGATACATTAAAAGCGTAGCATTAACTGGTTGGGTGCAAGAAACAATTATCATGGTTCTCTTGAAAAATACGGAAAGTCACTTTAGTGTTTTTACATTCTGTGGATTTGCTTGATTTTTGCTTAGCAGTAGAACAAAAAATCTTCACATAAAATTGCCACCAGGCACTCTCCAATAAACTGTAACAAATCAGTTATTTATACACAAAATCTTGGTACAGTAAGGCAGCCCTTAAGGTTATTATTGCAGGTAGCAATTGCATCTATGAAAAAGTACAAATCCCCTTTGAAAAGTAATTAGCACTCTACCACTTAATTCCGTGGGAATCTTGGGAAGTTAACCAGTGCTTGTTTACTGTGGGAAACAAGGTCTGGTGTACTAGTGAAATAGGACCCAGTTACCAATGCTTGGGTGGAAGTTCTCTAAAATAGGCGTCATGGGTAAAACAGTTGACTAAACTGGACTATCTCCATGTTGTAGACACAATCAAGCATTGTGCAGAAATATTTGACCTCAAACATTAATAAATAAATTAATCCACCTGTTAATGAAGTTAGTGATGGAAATTTTTTTATGAAGAAGCAGTTAAAGAGTAGAAATACATTATCTGGTAATATTGAAGTTTGTCTCCTTAATTATTTTTTTTTGTCTGGTCAAATACAAAGTACTGAAATCTTGTACAGATTATTGGGACTATGATAATTGTAGCTGGCTTCAAACCATTGGCCTCAGGTTGGATCAGCAGTGGTTCCAAATCAAGTCTTGGCTGCCACTTAATGGTGGTTCCTTTAGCTGTCACTGAAGCAGCCAAGACTTTACTACATCCCACTGGCAAGGTATTTCAGATATTTCAAAATATTTTTATGCCCCCGCCAATTGGGCAAAGGGGCATTAAGTGTTAACGTACGTCTGTCCCGAATATGGTTTCTAGACAATTAACTTGAGTTTGATTGAACAAAATGATGCAAAATTTTATACACAGGTTTATAACCACATAACACAGATTGGTATTGATATTGAGCTTGGTCAGATATTTTTTTTGGCAGAGTTACAGCCCTTCTCCAACTTGAAGACATGTTGATCTTGGTTTCCAGTTGGTAACTTGGGTTATAGGTGTCCGATTTCAAATCAACTTGGAATATAGCTTACCGTAGATACCGGTAATATACCAGACGAGTGTGGTGCGATAATTTTTACCTCAACTTTGGCGAAGCCAAATTTGAGGTATTGCCATGGCCCATCGTCTGTCGTCCATCTGTCTGTCCATTGCGCCATACACACAGCTTGGGCTAGAAGCTGTATTTATGAACCGATCTTTACGAAACTTCTTGGGTACCTTTGTTATCACCATGAGATGAGAACGAGTGTTTTTGGGTCCGGTCCGAAATTTAAGACGGCCGCTGGCAGCCATTTTGTACCAAAATTAGGGGCAATCGGATTTTTGCGCAGAACTTCCATATGAAAGCTCCGATTTGAATAATTTTTTGGGTATGAATGTTTAGTACCATGGGATACATCACATATAATACAGGTTTTTGTCTCGTACGTAAATTATACAAATTAGACTAACTTTGATTTATTTAGTGTTACTTTCAGCACTGTAAGTGCAAATGCCAATACGGCTCAGGCTAGAGTCCGTATTTATGAACCGATCTTTATGAAACTTCTTGGATACCTTTGTTATCACCGTGGAATGAGAACGAGTGTTTTTGGGTCCGGTCTGAAATTCAAGATGGCCGTTGGCGGCCATTTTGTACAAAATTAGGTGCAATCAGATTTTTGCGGAGAACTTCAATAAGAAAGCGCTGATTTGAATAATTTTCTGTGTGAATGCTTAGTACCAAGGGATACATCACATATAATACGGGTTTTTTTCTCGTGCATAAATTATGCCAATTAGACTAATTTTGATCTATTTAATGTTAATTTCAGCACTGTAACTGCAAATGCCAATACGGCTCGGGCTAGAGGCCGCATTTATGAACCGATTTTTACGAAACTTCTTGGGCACCTTTGTTATTTACCTTGGGACAAGAACGAGTGTTTTTGTGTGCAGTCCGATATTCAAGATGGCTGCCGGCGGCCATTTTGTACCAAAATTTGTGCAATCAGTTTTTTGTACAGAACTTTTGTATGAAAGTTCCGATTTGAATAAATTTCTGTATGAATGTTTAGTAACATGGAATACATCACATATAATACAGGTTTTTCTCTCGTGTAAAAATTATGCAAATTAGATGAACTTTGATTTATTCAGTGCTACTTATACACGGTAAGTGCACATGTCAATACGGCTCGGGCTAGAGTCTGTATTTATGAACTGATCTTCACGAAACTTGTTGAGTACCTTTGTTATCACCTTGGGATGAGAACGAGTGTTTCTGGGTGCGGTCCAAAATTCAAGATGGCTGCCAGTGGCCATTTTGTACCAAAATTAGGTCCATTCAGTTTTTTGTACACCACTTCTATATGGCTCAGGCTAGAGGCCGTATTTATGAACCAATCTTTACGAAACTTCTTGGGTACCTTTGTTATCACCGTGGGGCAAGAACGAGTGTTTTGTGGTGGGGTCCTAAATTCAAGATGGCCGCCAGCAACCTTTTTGTACCAAAATTAGTGCAATCAGTTTTTTATACAGAACTTCTGTATGAAAGTTCTGATTTGAATAAATTTGTGTAGGAATGTTTAGTAACATGGAATACATCACATATAATACAGGTTTTTTTCTCGGGCAGAAATTATACAAATTAGATGAACTTTGATTTGTTCAGTGCTACTTATACACAGCAAGTGCACATGTCAATACGGCTTGGCTAGAGTCTGTATTTATGAACTGATCCTCACAAAACTTCTTGGGGTACCTTTGTTATCACCTTGTGACAGGAACGAGTGTTTTGGGGTGCCTTTGTTATCACTGTGCTATGAGAACAAATATTTTTGGTTTCAGTCAGACCCACTCTGGGATTCAAAGATGTCTTTTCTAGTTTAGCATCTAACTGTCACCCACCTTTACAATACTTTACCTACACATTTGTTACAGGCTACGGTCAGCATTTATGTACAGACCGTTACAATACGTTACATGTACCTATGTTATCAGGTCATTACCTAGATGTTTGTCATTGCTGTGTCACACACTATACATGTACATGTCTTAAACAAGTTGAGCTACAGTGTCATTGACACTTTCATTTTCTGAGTTATGGCTCCTTTTTGAACTTTGTTTAACACTAAATGTAGTTTACCACTAAATGTAGTTTATCATAAAGTGGGGGCATTAGTGTCCCATGGACACTTTTGGTGGCTGCTGTATTGGTGATATGGTTTAATGGAGTTAAGATAGGATATGATTTTTATGAATTTAATATCAACAAAGATAAATGACTACAAACTGATGCTTGGCAGTGGGGAGTGGAGGGTGGGGAGGGGGGGGGGGGGGCATAGCCATGCTTGGCATTGTGCTTGTTTATCAGTATGTCTGAAGATGTGATGATAAATGGGAGTAAAGTTTTCGGAGTACCATTTTTCCAGTCAGTCCACCATTCATTCAGCATGGGTGCCTGTAGTTCTTTATCAATCATCACTAAATTTCTTAAGCATGTTCAGGTTCATGACTTGGTGAAATAGGTATTAAATGTTTCCTTGACTTTATACTATTGCAGTCATAATATATCCATAGATGCTAATGGGGAATTTAAATACCAATAAATAAAAGAATAGATAAAGAGTTGAATACTGGAAAGAGGGATTTATGGACACTTCAGAGTATTAACAACGTGTCACAGGGTGAGGTGAGGGGGTTGGGGGAGGGGGGGGGGGGGCTCAAAATAATGTTCAAAATAATTTAAGAGTAAATGATTGGGTTTTTTCAATACTCAAATTATCAGCTGATGTGTTTACTTGGTTACATGAAATTGCTTGTTATTCTACTAATCACCCACAATAACAAAAAACTTTTGGGGTTGATTATCCTAATCTGAGTCTGTTGCAATGTACTGCCCACCCCAATAGCATGTCAGATTACATGATGTAGGCCTGCAGTGAGTTCTGTCCATTTTTATGGAATTAGTAGATTACTGGCAATGGTCAGTGCCGTCAGTCCACCAATGCCCCCAAATCCCAAAGATCACTTCTAAAGTCAGTTTTCTCCATGACTTTCTGGGAAAGGGTCCCAGAATTCCTGCTTACATTTAAGCCCCTACACATTCTAAGTTACTACACAGCCCCTGATCAGTATTTTTGTCCTTACGGCAGAGAGGTTTCGCTGATAAAGGTATTACAACAAGCACATGTGGTACTCAGTGCGTTAAAATGTGGGCAACAGAGAGGGGTCTCCACTTAGACTACCAAATAGTGATAAGACCATTGATAGGTGTTTCAACCTGTAGTTCCCACAGAACCACAAACTGCCCCCTTATATTTCTTTGAAAAAGTTGTCCCAAGTGAATTCTTCCTTGAGAACTCGACTTGTTGGATGCTTTTATCTTGGACCATGTTTTTACATCATTGTTGGCTGCCTGTACAGGCAGCCAACAATAATGTAGAAACTCTGTAAAAATCATCTGCAGTTGTGTATATATACAGTACAAGTCAACATAAGTTGTAGCATAACTGCAATAAACTAAGTATACTGCTGCGCCTGCACTGATAAGATCAGATTCTGACATCATTTTCTGGAAATCTTTCAGTGAGAACTTTCCAGAAAATGATGCCAGCTTCTGGTCTTATCAGTGTAGGAAGAGAAAGATACATAGTTTATAGTGGTTATCCTACAACTTATTTTGACTTGTACTGTATATACAGGCAGTTATTAAAATTCCTCCGAGGACTTCAAGGCTAAATGGTTGGTGTTGCAAACAGAGAGATTGATTTTAACTCTCATGTGTTGTGTATTGTTTTTGTGTGCTATAGCCTTAGATGCTAAAAGGTTTGTTAAACTCTCATGATGAAGCACTTGGTGAGATTGATTATTTCTACTCCAGAACAGACCTCATGCAAAAAATGCTGGAGTAAAATGCTAAAAAATACATCAAGGGGTTAATGTCTGGTAATATGCTGATTAGTCAAAGAGTTTTGATAACTGGCAGTACCCAAAACAGGAAGCAGCATTTTCTACATGTCCATTGAATGTTATTATGATAATAGAATGAAGAGGGGCCATTGATCCAAATGTGTGATAACTTTGTATGAAGTGTTGCTCATTTACATGTATGTATGTGTACTTGAAAGTATCTCTGGTTTCCTACATGCAATACTAACAGGAAAACACTGATGTAAATCACTTAATGTAATTTGCTTCATCTTCGTGTGAGAATAGTACAGTCTTGCTGAATTTTAGTTGCCCAACCCTTCGAATCTGATTCCAGGGTGCTGTATTTGTCATCCAAGTCATGAGGCTCCTAGAGCATGTTGAGTCACCCGGGTTACTCAGTGCTCACCACTCTTCTCAGCTAATGGACACATTGTGGTGGGCTACTGTAGTGGGCTAGTAGGGCTACAGTGATGGAGCAATGAGGTATCTGGGGAGCCCAGCCCTCCCCTCCCCCCCCCCCCAAAAAAAAAATCCCACTTGCTCCTCCCATGCCCAGATTTGAAAAGATTTTTTTTTTATTTCCTGCCATCAGTACAAGTACAGTACCCTCAGTCCTGGGATCCCCGGATCCCCCCCCCCAAAAAAAAAAAAAAAAAAAAAAAAAAAAAAATCTTCACCCATATGGTCCAAGGGGATTTCAAACTATGGCTCCACCAGTGGTGGAATCTGCCTAGTTCTGTCGGTGAGATTTGGGGCATTGTCAAGATGCAAAAATTTACAAGAAAAGCTACTTTTCAGCAAAAATCAACATTTCATTATTTTTTAAGGAGTCGCTAAGCTCTCACCCTGGTTTTGGTGGATAATATGTAATTGTTGTGCTTATTTTGGTATTTATCACATTGCTTAAAAATAGACTGCCCGGTTTCCAATGGTTCCTGCTTCAAATGAGAGTAAAATAAAAGGAACACAAATTATATTTCTTGTGATTTTGGTAACTATTATTGAAGAAAGTCGTGATATCATATACAAATCACTTTTATTGGTAACTCACTCACTCCAGTGTTTTCACAATATCTTTCCTAATTTCGACTGTAGAGGTTTGTTTTTGACTTTGATTTTGCCCAAACACAGGAATTGGGCGAAGTGAGCAGTTCCAAGGCGAAGATATTGCCAACTTCACTTCGCCCTCTTGGTTGATCCCTGCATTGATTCCATCTCAGTTAAGACAGGCGATTGATGTTTTTGAAGGGAGACAGCTTCATAATGGGCTGTGAAAGTTTGCAATATTGCATCTTGGGATTTGTTGTGTACACAAAATACACATGGGAAAACGTGTTGATTATAACAACTGCATATTGGGAATGCAGCGTTAACTTGACTCTTGACAGTTTACACCTGACAGACCTGCAGTACTGCGTGATTCCTTAAAGTAAGTTCAAATAGTATACAAACAAATTGCAATAAGTTTAGTAAACTTTCAGTAGTTATCTGTCATCCATTTAACAGGATGTGTTCTATTTTAATTTAACCACTTTATTGTTGACAAAAAAACAGAACTGTCAATGCGCAGTGTTATCTCTGAGCATGTGACAGTTTCAGAGAATGTGTCAGAAGTCGGCTAATTAACATAATTTACCCGTCATTTTTCCCATGTGGACTTTAAGGTTTCAAAACTCAATAAATTTTATGTTTACTTCCAATCTAATTTACAACGCACCATATGCAGATGATTTTAGGTCAAAGATAATTTATATTACTTTTACACCATATATTGTCAGGTAACTTTGAATATCTATTTGGTCGAATTTGAGTTAGCCTGAGACTGTGTCTGGTTCATTAAATTTACTTAACGATTCTTGAATTGCATGTGTGGATTCTTACGTTAGACTTTTTAATTTTTCATATTCCTTCTGTTGGTGGTTCTGTAGATATCGTTTAAGATATAAGAAATATGCTACATCTATTTGAGGGGAGGGAGGGGATTTGTTGTCGATCCTTTTGAAGTAAGCATAAATGACACAGCATTTACCTTCGCCCAACATTTTAGCCTTTGGCGTGTGGAACGCATGCGATTGAGAGGTCATAAACTTACCAATTCTGGAAAATTTGTTGAAACCGAAAGTCTCGTTTTTAGCTCAAATTTGACGAAGTCAAATTTAAGCTATTGTCATGGCCCGTTGTCCGTCTGTCCGTCCATCCGTCTGTCCGGCCGTCCGTCTGTACGTCAACAATTGGGTATGGCTCGGGCTAGAGGTCGTATTTATGAACCGATCTTTACGAAACTTCTTGTGTACCTTTGTTATGACCCTGGGACGGGAACGAGTGTTTTTAGGTGTGGTCCGAAATTCAAGATGGCTGCCAGCGGCCATTTTGTACCGATGATGCAAAAATCAGTTTTTTATACAGAACTTCTGTATGGGGAGCGCGGTGGCTCAGTAGGTAGAGGTGCAGGCTGCAAGCCGAGAGGTCATCGGTTCGAATCCCACCTGCGGCAACCGTGTTGTGTCCTTGGGCAAGACACTTCATCTCCATTGCCCGCGTGGGGGCACGATGACGCCGTGTACTAAGGCGTACTGCACGTCGATGGTACGCATGTCTTCAACCAATCTAACCCTGCCTGTGCTGCAGTGCGGAGTTACGATGTTGGGGAGCTGGCAGCTGCTCGTCGTTGCTCGGTGGTTCTCTCCGGGTACTCCGGCTTCCTCCACCCGTAAAACTGTCACGGTCATGATTAGCCATTGTGCATAAATATGTGACCTTAAACATCAATAAATAATAATAATAAATAACTTCTGTATGAAAGTTCTGATTTGAATAAAGTTTTGTATAAATGTTTAGTACCATGGGATACATCACATATAATACGGGTTTTTTTCTTGTGCGTAAATTATGCAAATTAGACTGACTTTGATTTATTTAGTGTTACTTTCAGAGCTGTAAGTGCCAAGCTGCTATGGCTCGGGCTAGAGGCCGTATTTATGAACCGATCTTTACGAAACTTCTTGGGTACCTTTGTTATGACCGTGTGACGAGAACGAGTGTTTTTGGGTGCGGTCCGAAATTCAAGATGGCTGCCAGCCACCATTTTGTACCGACGATGGAGAAATCTGTTTTTTGTACAGAACTTCCATATGAAAGCTCTGATTTGAATAATTTTTTGTATGAATGTTTAGTACCATTGGATACATCACATATAATACGGTTTTTTTTCTCGTGCGTAAATTATGCAAATTAGACTAACTAACTTTGATGTTTTTTGGTGTTACTTTCAGCACTGTAAGTGCAAATGCCAATACGGCTCGGGCTAGAGGCCGTATTTATGAACCGATCTTTATGAAACTCCTTGGGTACCTTTGTTATCACCGTGGGACGAGAACGAGTGTTTTGGGGTCTGGTCCGAAATTCAAGATGGCCGATGGCAGCCATTTTGTACAAAATTTGGTGCAATCAGATTTTTGCACAGAACTTCCATATGAATGCGCTGATTTGAATAATTTTTTGTGTGAATGTTTAGTACCATGGGATACATCACATATAATACGGTTTTTTTTCTCGTTCAGAAATTATGCAAATTAGATGAACTTTGATTTTTTCAGTGCTACTTACACACAGTAAGTACGCATGTCTAAGTACACACAGTAAGTACGCACGGGCTAGAGTCTGTATTTATGAACCGATCTTCACGAAACGTCTTGGGTACCTTTGTTATCACCTTGGGATGAGAACGAGTGTTTCTGGATGTGGTCCAAAATTCAAGATGGCTGCCAGTGGCCATTTTGTACCGAAATTAGGTCTAATCAGTTTTTTGTACACAACTTCTATACGGCTCAGGCTAGAGGCCGTATTTATGAACCGATCTTTACGAAACTTCTTGGGTACCTTTGTTTTCACCGTGGGATGAGAACGAGTGTTTTTGGGTGTGGTCCGAAATTCAAGATGGCCACCAGCAGCCATTTTGTACCAAAATTAGTGCAATCAGTTTTTTGTACAGAACTTCTGTATGAAAGTTTGATTTGAATATATTTTTGTATGAATGTTTAGTAACATGGAATACATCACATATAGTACGGGTTTTTTTCTCGTGCAGAAATTATGCAAATTAGATGAACTTTGATTTATACAGTGCTACTTATACACTGTAAGTGCACATGTCAATACGGCTCGGGCTAGAGGCTGTATTTATGAACCGATCTTCACAAAACTTCTTGGGTACCTTTGTTATCACCTTGGGACGAGAAGGAGTGTTTCTGGGTGCGGTCCAAAATTCAAGATGGCTGCCAGTGGCCATTTTGTACCGAAATTAGGTCCAATCAGTTTTTTGTCACAACTTCTACACAGCTCATATTTGTGAACTGATCTTCACGAAACTTCTTGGGTACCTTTGTTTTCACCTTGGGACAGGAATGAGTGTGTTTTGGGGTGCCTTTGTTATCACTGTGCTATGAGAACAAATATTTTGGGGTTCAGTCAGACCCACTCTGGGACTCAAGGATTTCTTTTCTAGTTTAGCATCTGACTGTCACCCACCTTTACAATACTTTACCTATACATTTGTTACAGGCAACGGTCAGTATTTATGTACAGACTGTTACAATACCTTATATGTACCTTTGTTATCAGGTCATTACCTAGATGTTTGTCATTGCTGTGTCACATACTTTACATGTACATGTCTTCGTCTTGACAAGTTGAACTACAGTGTCATTGACACTTTCATTTTGTTAAGGCGTCGGTTCGGTTTCGGTTTTGGAAAAAAAAACCGAAATGAACCGATAAACCGCCCAGCCCTACTGCCTAAAAAAGCAACCAAGACTTGCCTAGTAACAACTGCTAAGCCATGAGGTGTAGACTTAGTGTGGAGCGAAAATGTATAAAAATCTCCAGGCCTTTAACTCTTATAGTGTTAAATTATTTTCAAAATTTCTTGAATCTTCACGTTTTTGATTGATACAGCTTATGTGAGACTAAATAAATTCACTTCAAAGATATTATTAACTCTTTACCCAATGTAACGGCCAAAACCGGCCAGTGCTATTCTGAAAAAGCGCCACTTAATTTTCATTATTTTTTTCATTTTTTGTCTCAAAAACACAGGTTATGACATAGGTTGTGACCCCTCGTTGGAACGGCTCGTGAAGCTCGTTCCAATGAGGGGGTCATAAACTATGTTTTTGAGACAAAAAATGAAAAAAATTAGTTATTCAAGAATTTTGTTTGCATGTGTCATCTGCTTTTCATGATAGGTAAAAGGTTAAGCACATTCACAGAATGTGAAGTGTCTTTGTTGTGGTACCTGCACTTCAAAATGGATCCCAAATATGGACTCAAGTTCTGACACTCAACCAGTCAAAGCTTCTTATGAAATTGGTCATGCAAGCCTGAAGAGCAAATCAAACTATCTTTATGTCTTCAAATTTTGGAAGATTCCTGTAATGTGGGGACATCAGTTACTGCTGTGCGTTTGTTGAAATTTAATCAGTGGAGTGTTAATTTTTTTTCTTTTCAAAATTTGTTCACATGCCTTTTCCTTGATGGTTGTAGCACTCCCCCATAAATTGTGACAAGGCAAATCCATACAGATCAACTAATCTCACTTTAATATGAAAAGTTCTTCATTTTCCAGCACCTTCTTTGAAAAGTACTTGAATTCAGTTTACCCACAATCTTTGAGACCATAACTTTCATGATATTCCCCCTCCCACAGTTAACTGCATCTCTTTCATCTCTGTATAATGGTCATATTACTGGAATTCCCATTATTTCAGTTTCGTCATAATTTTGTGAAAAGAACCTCTCTTCTTCTGAAAAATTCCCTTGGAAAGTTGACCATTTAGATAGAATATTACTCAGAATATTACTCTAAAACATGTTATTTATGTCTGCTTTTATAGGCCTTTTCAGAGAATAAAATCTCGAATTTTGAGATAACCTGTTTATCATTCATCTGGATATTATAAAGAGGACTGATTACAGTACAGCAATCATGGATGGGTCAGAATCTATGGCTGGGCATTTTTCCATGCATATAATTCAGAGATGATGCCCTATGACACCTAGCAAAATTTTCGCCAATGAAGCACCAGGGTAATCCCAGTGCTTCATTGGTGGAAATTTTTCTAGGTGTCATAGCGGATGATCTCTGAATTATATGCATGGAAAAAATGACAACCTGTGGATTTTGACCCATCCACGATGGCCCTACTGTATGACAGTTCACAAATTTTGAAAGCATCTGCGGCAAGCATGGGAGGGGGGAGGGGAGTCAGCTGAGAATGTCCCCTTTTGGTTGCAATCATTCAACCATTATGGCTGCCTGAGCCTGAAGCCTGAATACCTTTAGCACAGTCTACAGGTCATATTTATTGAGGAATTTCATTGTAACTTGATAAGTTGACTTTATACAATGTCTACATGAGAACGTCCCCTTTTGGACACGATTGGGCAACTGTGACAGCAACAGGGGTCCGAAGCCCGAAAACCTTTAGAACAGTCTACAGGTCATAATTATGAAGGGATTTCATTGTAGCTTGGTAGGATGACTCCAAATAAAGTCTAGATGAGAACGTCCCCTTTTGATCACGATCATTCAGCCTTGATGGCTGCCCAAGCCCAAAAACCTTTAGCATAGTCTATAGGTCGTATTTATGGAAGGATTTCATTGTAACTTGTTAGGTTGACTCCATATAATGCTTAGATGATGACATCCCCTTTTGGTCGTGATTGGTCAACTGTGATGGCTACAGGTGCCCGAAGCCCAAAAATCTTGAGCACAGTCTACAGGTCATATTTATGAAGGGATTTCATTGTAGCTTCGTAGGATCACTCCAGATGATGCCCAGATGAGAATGTCCCCTTTTGGTTGTGATCATTCAACCATGATGGTTGCCTGAGCCCAAAGCCCGAAAACCTTTAGCACAGTCTTCAGTTCATATTTATGAAAAGGATTTCATTGTAACTTGGTAGGTTGATTTCATATAATGTCCAGATGGGAACAGCCCCTTTTGAACACCATTAGGCAACTGTGATGGCTACAGGGGCCTGAAGCCTGAAAACCTTTAGCACAGTCTACAGGTGATATTTATGAAGGGATTTCATTGTACCTCCAAATAATGTCTAGATGAGAATGTCCCCTTTTGGTCGCGATCATTCAGCCTTGATGGCTGCCCGAGACCAAAATCTTTAGCATAGTCTATAGGCCATACTTGTGGAAGGATTTCATTGTAACCTGTTATTTTGACTCCATATAATCCCTAGATGATGGCATCCCCTTTTGGTCGTGATTGGTCAACTGTGATGGCTTCAGGGGCCCGAAGCCTGAAAACCTTGAGCACAGTCTACAGGTCATATTTATGAAGGGATTTCATTGTAACTTCGTAGGATCACTCCAGATGATGCCCAGATGAGAATGTCCCCTTTTGGTTGCGATCATTCAACCATGATGGCTGCCCAAGCCCAAAGCCCAAAAACCTTTAGCACAGTCTACAGGTCATATTTATGAAGGTATTTCATTGTAACTTGGTAGGTTGACTTCATATAATGTCTAGATGAGAACGTCCCCTTTGGACGCAATTGGGAAACTGATGGCTACAGGGGCCCGAAGCCGAAAACCTTTAGCACAGTCTACAGGCCATATTTATGAAAGGATTTCAATGTAACTTGGTAGGATGACTCGTTTTTGAATAATTTCACTGTAACTTGGTAACTTTCGTTGATATACGTTAACTGTGAGGGCCACATACATTAACTGTGAGGTCATATTAACCCACCCCTCAGCTCTTTAGTACAGTGTACACCTCATATTATTTTTATCAAAAACATAGCATACAGGGAACAGAAATGAACATATTCCCAATTATCACAATTCTTGTCTCATTTCATAATCCTTTCATAAACATTGAACATTGTCCTTTTCATCAAACACAACACACAAGTTAAGCTACAGTGTCATTGACACTTTCATTTCATTTAAATAACCACCAGAGGAATGATAAAATCGTTCCTCTCAAATTTTATGGCCTGCTTTTTATTCTAATTCCATTACATATTGGCATCCTTGAAGCAGACTAATTTAAATATATGCTTCTAAAAAATCAAAACATTTGTTTTAGGAACTCAGTTATTGGAAGCAATCGTAAATAAAATATACAGCTTTTATTGACATAAAAATATGGGTGGTGGTTGATGACAAACCACAGATGATTAATTATGAGTGTTGGTAGTAGCTTTTGGAAAAAATGCAAACCTCTCAACTTGACTTAAAAACGATATCTCTTTTTTTTTTGAGCATCATTAAAATCTTATTTATAGATGGATTACAGATTCAGTTATTGTGGTATTCTGGATAAAATAAGATTTACCATTTTATAAGGTAGGTTGTGAAAAGAATTTGGCATTTGGTGAAATAATTTTTTTAAAAGTCCTCTTTTGGCATTTCCTAATTTCATCTCATATTAAATACAATACAAAATTAACTTGATGTGACAAATCAACGTAATACTTACCCATGTGGGGGCACGGTGACATTGTGCACTAAGGTGTAATGCATGTCGATAGTGTACCGGTCTTCAACCAGTGCTAACCCGGCTTGTGTGGAGTTAGTATGTTGGGGTGTCTGACAGTTGCTCTCCATTGCTCAGTGGTTCTCTTTGGGTACTTCAGCTTCCTCCACCCGTAAAACTGTCTGTCTGACACGAGGTGACCCTGGCTGCAAAAGTGTTGTTAAACTCCAATAAATAAATAGTCCCTGAAAATCTTTAACACTGTCCTTGAAAAGTGCTTAAATAGTGCTTGAATTTGATTCTTGTGCATGCATATGAACCCTGAGCTCAAATATAGGTTTCCAGTACTGCACCAGTTAACCCTGTGTAGCTCTTAATGTATTCTGTCAAACAATATTAAATTGATTAAATTCCTAGTTGTGTTAAGAGGGAAAAATATGTAAGTTAGAATTTTGATGGGTTAATTTGCAATCAGTCTTAACATCCAAGTTTGGACTAATGCAACAGGTGATAAAAAAGAATATATTTTCAGAACTGAAAATAAGCAGCTTTAAATTGTCTTTTTGATATGTTTGTAGCATCCAAAAAATATAGGTTGTCGAATTGAGAAACAGACAGATATTTTGCAGTGAATTATTGTAAGAAACAAAAATTCCTACCTACATGTAGGTTTTCAAGGCAAAAAATGTTGAAGTTCCAAGTCAATTTGTAAATTTCAAGACCAAGACAGTTGAATAAATTATTTAGATATTAATTTTGATTTCAGCTGTGGAGAAGAGCTGGATATGAATAATTTCCTCTCACATATATAGATTCACATCCTGTTTTTATTGGGCAGATACCATTCTCAGTATGTATTGTACAGTCATTGTCAAAATCAATTACAAAACAAGGAGAAAGTTTCTGTTATTTGTTCCCTTGAGGCAAACTGTTAAAGAGATTATTGCATTTTCTCTCGGTATATCTTTTTTGACAAGTAGAATTTGTCTTGATATATTCCAGGCATGCAGATTTCAGAAATTCATGGAACCTCAAAACAGATTCTGTGTATTTGTTGTCTGGGAACCCCACGGAACCTACTTTTGGGTTCCAGCACAAGCTATTGGGGAACCTAATTTTATTTTTTATGGGTTCTGTACCTATTTTCTTAGTCCAAACATGGCCTGAAAGACTATTTTAATTTTTTGGTTTAGTACACCCAAACCAAAAAATTAAAATACAGTCTTACAGGCTATGTTTGGACTACCATTTTCTTATCCTGACTCCCAGTTTAAGACTTGCAAATGTTTAAGAAGGACCTAGAATATGCAGTGGATTGTTTTTGATGAGAGAGTTGAATACATTTGATGAAATACAAAATAAACTAGAGAATTGTAATTTGTTGGACAAATTACGGGCTTTCCCAACTTTTTAATGTGAAAAGGCAAACTGTATTGTACACAAAACTATCGATCAGTTTTGAAAACAGAAAATTTAGTGCAAATCAAAGTTTTTGTGATGCTACTAGTTTTTATGCAGCCAAAACAGATATATTTGAGATACAGCAGGACACCAAAACATTTAACACAAAATTTGCTCTTCAATAATTACAGAATATTTTCATAGAAAGCAAAACAAGCGATGTCCTTTGTGCTTTGGAAAAAAATAGTACATATGAATTATGGGCGTACAGTCCGGGGTTTCATGAAGGACTGTGCTCCAACCCACCCCTGAGTCAGGAAGGAGCCAATTTTTCGGCCAATATGCCAGAAAATTTTGGACAATTTAGTTGCCAGAAATGACCACAAAACATTTTGGTTTTCCACACAAAATGTTGTTTTCCTATCTCATCACTTAGAAGTTGACAGTAAACTGACCATTATACTGTACAAGTTGATTCAGTGGAACCATATCCAAGTTAATATTATTCATTTATAAGCACACAAGTACACATAAAGAGCTCTATTACTGCATATTACGGGAGCACAGTGGCTCAGAAGGTAGAGATGATTGTTGCAATCCAAGAAGTCCTCGGTTCGAATCCCACCTGTGGCAACCACATTGTGTCCTTGAGCAAGACACTTCATCCGAATTTAATTTCCCACATGTGTGTGGGGGGGGGGGGCATGATGGCGATGTGTACTAAGGGTACTTTGTGCACTTGTCTTCAACCAATGCTAACCCTGCTTTTGTGGAGTTAGTATGGTGGGGGGTCTGAATCTCGCTTGCCATTGCTCGGTGGTTCTCTCCAGGTACTCAATGGGAGGGAGACCTCCCCCCTCCCATACCCACATTTGGCATTTCCTCCTGAGATTCAACTTTTTCGGACTAAAAGCGTTCATCCCTCCCCTCCCCCCCCCCCTCCTTGAAAAATAGCCCCTGTACACCTATGCAATGAATACCTGGACTTGAATAAATACCTATATTATGGTCATGATATAGCTGTAGATGCTGAAAGTGACCTTAAATATCAATAATTAATTTATTCTCTATCATTTTGTCTGTTTGTGAATGTGTGGGATTTGTCAACAAACGAGGGTAAGCTTCCAACTCCATGATTTCACAATTTTTCCAACATATCTGTTTCAGATACTATGAAATACATGTAATATGAGTTACTGTCACACACAAAATAGTTCAAGTCAAAATGAGTTGATTAAAGGGATGTTGAACAGCTTGCTAATATTGCTGACATTACATTACTACTTTGATATTTATTGACAGAAGGATTTCACAGAGGGTTCCCCTGATGGTATTTATTTATTGGTGTTTACGGTCACAAACTTATCCACAATGGCTAATCGTGACCGTGACAGTTTTACGGGTGGGGGAAGTCGGAGGACCCAGAGAGAACCACTGAGCATCGACGAGCAACTGTCAGCTCAACATTCTAATTATGTTCAAGCTCCGCTGAAGCTGGGTACCAGCGGTTGAAGACATGTGCACCATTGACATGCAGTACGCCTTAGTACATGGCATCATCATGCCCCATGTTGGCAACCGGGATAAAGTGCCTTGCCCAAGGATATTACGTGGGTCGTCCCAGATAGGGATCAAACTCGGGACCTCCATCATAGAAGTCAAACAGTCTACCACTGAGAAAATGTGCTTTCTTTCCTGGCGGTATTCATATTTGTACAGCCAAACTGGTGTTGGATAACACGGAACACCAAAACATATAACACAAAATTTGTTCCCCATTGATTTTTGAAAGCAGTTATGAAATGCTCAAAGAGCTCTTTCCTTTTTGTTTTTGGACAAGTGAGTATTCACTCAAAGTCATTTTTTGCAGACAGTGCTATTTTTAAGTGGCCAAAGCACATGTTTCATTAAGTCCCAGAACATAACTAAAGCCGGATTTATTGATTAAACATCTCTGCATATTGCAAAGCAAAGTGTCTCAAATTAACCCATTCCAAAATGATAGTAGAGAGTAACCAAAATTGGATAATTTGGGTATTTCCAAACGGTACACTTATTCTCACTCTCATTGTGCTTGAGGGTTAAATCTGAGATTAAAAAGTAAACAGTAACTTTCTTCCGCAATCATTGTTGCATCTATCCAAACCAAAATAATTGTTACAACAACCTTGTTATTAGAGAAATTTGCCCTTGAAGTTGGTCAATTTTGAAGAAAAATTCTGTATTCATGTCATTTTTGGCCATTGGGGGTTAAAGTTGAAAGATCTGAATGGTGATTGTGGTGTATCATATTATGCTCTAAATGTGTGGAAAATTTGAGCTAAATAACTGTAAACAACTTTGAGACATTCGAAAAATGGTGAAATTTTGAAGGTTTTGGCAGAAAATTTTGAAAACACGCGTTTTCACAGATATGACGATACCGCATTTCACAAGATTTTATGATATTACATAAGTGTGCCAAATTTGGTCAAAATCGTACAGCTTGTTTTCGAGCAGTTCAACAGACAAAATTCAGGGAGGAAAAAAAAAAAAATAAAACTGGAGAATTGTAATTTGTTGGACAAATTACGGGCTTTCCCAACTTTCCAATGTGAAAATGCTGACTACATTTTACAAAGCAAAGTGCTTGAATTTATCCATTTCCAAAATGATAGACAAAAAGCATCCAAAGTTGGCTATTTTTGGCATTCTCTCACGGTTCTCTTATTCACGCCCTCATTTTGCTTGGGGGTTAAATCCTGAGATCAAAAAGTAAACAGTAACTTTCTTCTGCAATCATTGTTACATCTATCCATACCAAAATAATTGCTAAAACAACCTTGCAAATATAGCAAAGCAAAGTGTCTCAAATTAACTCATTCCAAAATGATAGGAGAGAGTAACCAAAGTTGGATAATTTGGGTATTTCCAAATGGTACACTTATTCTCACTCTCATTGTGCTTGAGGGTTAAATCTGAGATTGAAAAGGTATACCAATCTTACTCAGGGAAGGTGAGTACAGAAAAGTACGAAATTAATCAGAAAATGAATTTTGTCTGACGGTACTATTATTTGTATGAGCAAAACTGGTACTGGATTTATTTATTTATTTATTTATTTATTTATTTATTTATTTATTTATTTATTTATTTATTTATTTATTAGGTTTAATGACACATTAACAGCCAAGGTCATATTATGTTGGTGACAGTTGTATGGGTGGAGGAAGCTGGAGTTCCCAGAGAGAACCACCGAGCAATGACGAGCGGCTGCCAGCTCCCCAACATAGTGCCTCCGCACTGTAGCACAGGCAGGGTTAAATTGGTTGAAGACATGCGCACCATCAACGTGCAGTATGCCTTAGTACACAGCGTCATGGTGCCCCCATGCGGACAGTCGGGGGCAAGTGATCGGGACATAATTGGAATATATCCGACAGATAAAATGTCGGATATATTCCAACTATGTACCGATCATGCAAGGCAGCAACTTGAAATTCTCAGAATGTTTCCTTCTGTCCTGCCCGACAGTTTAGTATCTTTGTCACGTGCTGAGACCGCGTGGAAATATCGTGGATCAGGTGGAAAGCGAGGCACGATTTGTCCCTACTTTATTCTCAACTCAACGACTTTTCCATTCATTATTTACCTGTCACTGGCTGAGTTAGGTATTATATTTGTCTACTTGATGAACTTTTCAACCTTAACTATTTGCGGCTTCATGTAGCACCACTGAAAGGCCACTGCATGGTTACCAATATATTCAAGGATTGATTTTACGAAAATAACAATTATTCCGACTATACCCACATGGGAACTCCAAAATATGCCAATGGTTAAACTTTTGATAATGACGTATTAAACAGAAGTTGTCATGCTATGCTTGCTGCATGCAGGCATAGAAAGCATTCAGAGCTCAATGAATTAGGAATGGAGTAAATTGTCACTTAAACCTACGAAATTCTGAAAAAATGAGTTTTTTTTCGACAACATCTAGCATTATGCATCTGAGACAGGGATTGTGTTAACCTTTACAGCAACCTTATAACAGAAAATATTCTTGGAATTGAACTGTGAATCCGAATTTCGAAAGCATTTTCGGATATTCTATTCCAAACTACCACTGCACGCTTATCAATATTCAGTGATTTTATGAAAATTAAAATTATTCCGACCATATCCATATAGGCTGTCTCGAATCTGTCAACGGTTAAACTTTTAATAATGACATATAAAACAAAAGTTGTCACACTATGACTGCTGCATACAGCCATAGAAAACATTCAGCGCTCAATCAATTAGGGATGGAGTAATCTCGTCACTTAAACTTAACAAATTTTGAAAACTAGAGTTTTTTTGGACTGCACCTATCTTTATGCAAACAGAACGAGCATAGGGTTAAACTTTACAACCACAACTTACAACAGCAAATATGCTCGGTAGGCAATTGTGAATATGAACATGTAAATCATTTTTCGATATTCCTTTCGAAAATGGAAGAAAAGTGAGCTCCAAATTAGCCAATTTTATGAAGAATTTTAGGGCACTCAAATTCAAGGCCCGAAAACTGGGTGAAGGTTAAAACTTTGAATAAAATATATAACAGAAAAATTGTTCTTGGATGAAGGCCCAATCCTCTCTTGGAAAATGTTTTGAGACAATATGTGCTGAGAAAGTGCATGTAAACGTTGGCGAAAATAACAATTATTCTGACAGTACCCTTATGGGAAGTCTCAAATCTTCCAAGGGTTAAACTTTTAATAATAACATATAGAACAAAATTTGCCATACTTTGACTGCTGCAAGCAGCTATAGAAAACATTCAGAGCTCAAGCAATTAAAAATGGAGTAAATCGCCACCTAGATTTACCAAATTCTGAAAAAATTGGAAATTTTTTGGACGGTACCTACTTTTATGCAACCAGAATGGGATAGGGTTAAACTTTACAACCAAACTAACAACAGCAAATATGCTTGAATTGTGAATACGTACATGAAAGTGTTTGAAATTAACCCCTTCCAAAATGATAGAAAAGGCAACCAAAAATGGCTAATTTTGGCATTTTCAAATCGTACTCTTATTCTCGCCCTCATTGTGCTTGAGGGTTAAATCTGAGATTAAGAAGTAAACAGTAACTTTCTTCCACAATCATTGTTGCATCTAGCCATACCAAAATAATTATTACAATTACCGTGTAATTAGAAAAATGTGCTCTTGAAGTTGGCGAAAATAACAACTTACAACAGCAAATATGCTCGGTAGGCAATTGTGAATATGAACATGTAAATCATTTTTCGATATTCCTTTCGAAAATGGAAGAAAAGTGAGCTCCAAATTAGCCAATTTTATGAAGAATTTTAGGGCACTCAAATTCAAGGCCCGAAAACTGGGTGAAGGTTAAAACTTTGAATAAAATATATAACAGAAAAATTGTTCTTGGATGAAGGCCCAATCCTCTCTTGGAAAATGTTTTGAGACAATATGTGCTGAGAAAGTGCATGTAAACGTTGGCGAAAATAACAAATATTCCGACAGTACCCTTATGGGAAGTCTCAAATCTGCCAAGGGTTAAACTTTTAATAATAACATATAGAACAAAATTTGTCATACTTTGACTGCTGCAAGCAGCTATAGAAAACATTCAGAGCTCAAGCAATTAAAAATGGAGTCAATCGCCACCTAGACTCACCAAATTCTGAAAAAAATTGGAGTTTTTTTTGGACGGTACCTACTTTATGCAACCAGAATGGGATAGGGTTAAACTTTACAACCAAACTTACAACAGCAAATATGCCCGGTATTCAACTGTGAATACGTACATGAAAAGTGTTTGAAATTAACCCTTTCCAAAATGATAGAAAAAGCAACCAAAGTTGGCTAATTTTGGCATTTTCAAATCGTACTCTTATTTTCGCCCTCATTGTGCTTGAGGGTTAAATCTGAGATTAAAAAGTAAACAGTAACTTTCTTCCGCAATCATTGTTGCATCTATCCATACCAAAATAATTGTTACAACAACCTTGTAATTAGAGAAATTTGCCCTTGAAGTTGGTCGATTTTGAAGAAAAAATCTATATTCATGTCATTTTTGGCCAATGGGGGTTAATGTTGAAAGATCTGAGTGGTGATTGTGGTGTATCATATTATGCTCTAAATGTGTGGAAACTTTGAGCTAAATAACTGTAAACAATTTTGAGACATTCGAAAAATGGTGAAATTTTGAAGGTTTTGGCAGAATATTTTCAAAATACGCGTTTCACAGATATGACGATACCACATTTCACTAGATTTTGACATTACATAAATATGCCAAATTTGGTTTAAATCGTACAGCTTGTTTTTAAGGGGTCGTCCAACCTAACTTTGGTCAATTTTTTGACATTTTTCCCAATGCCTCAGAAACAGATAAGAGAAGTAAGGAAAGGCAAATTATATATCAAAATAATGAGTAAAGTGCATAGAAAAGGTACATATATTTTTTTTCAGGAAAAAAAGTGAATTTTATGATTTTGAAGAAGATTAATTTGCAAATGGCATAAGTAACGAACCTGTAAAACCACAAAATAATCGGTAATTCGAAAGCCTTGTCCTCAATATAATGATAACATACTACAGACTCGGAGAAAGCATTTTTTTGACACACACTCTGGTGGGTTTTGACGTTTGAATGTAATAACATCAACACAAATTTTTGATGTTCTGGATGTGGCCATGTTTCAACGATGTTTTTCCGGTCATGTGATTACGATGTGGTTCTTGCAGAAATACTCAATTTGGGCAATCGTAAGAATGCAAGGACGTGATCACGCCCTTTATTTGTTCGAGACAATGTATGAGCGTATTTGCAAACAGGTGACAGCAAGTACTTGAGCTGTTAATGTCATAACTGCAAAATATGGTTCGAAATTCCCTCTCGTGTTTACAGGCCATCTGAACTTTTTTGTTGACAAAAAATCTGAATTATTGCGCACTAGAAAGACAACATGAACCACTTGTAAAAAAAATAACCGAGTGTATAAAATCGGGACGATACACATAAAATAAGGCAATATTCATAACAAAGTAAGCAGAATGCTTCAGAAATCACTTTTTCACGAAGTATATTCCAAGTGACCTGGAACTATATTGAGTGTGTTAATTTCCCCCTGTCGCTGCGAAGTTATTTACGTCCTAGTAACCATGGAATTTGAAGACGGGTATGTTTGATGTCTGCAAAGGACCGATTGAAGATGGGTTGAAAATGATGCATTCGTGCTTTTAAATAAGGTGCGCTTGGACGATGCTGAGAATTTAGTTTTTTCTTCCAACCAACCATAGTAATACAAGCGTCGATCAGTGTTTTTTTTTTATCGTTTTACACTGACAAATGTGACAAATCTCCTTCACCGGAAACCATCCCCCAACTTGCATATCACAATAAACATAACCACTGTCACGGAGTGTCAGCGTGGCCGTGTGGTCAAAACCGAAACGAATTATCGAATGCACGGTCAATATTAGCTGCAATTGGCTTTTAAATAAATGAAATACACGAAATATTCGCAATTTCTTCATTATTCATGCCGAGTTACTTTTTAATCAAACCACATGCGTTCAGTTTCGTTTGTCAGCATCAAACTGATATTGTTTGTGGTAATTAAATAGTACGAGAAGGCGAAGGAAGCCAAATATTTTTACATCATCTATTATTTAATTCAAATTGATAATTTCTTTTATTTAACTGAAATTATGAACTGATAAGTTGGGTGTGTTGCGATTATTATGCCCCAGACCTGGAACTTAGTGGAAGTTGGAAAATCAAAGGTGCATCTAGGGTCGTGCAGTGGTGACCCCCTGTCCTCTTAATCTTAGTCTTACCCATTCATCATTGCATGTACCAACATTCCCCCTTGTATCTCAACCATTGCTACTCCAATTTGAAGGATATTTGGTTTTGTGATCGAGCATCATGGAGAAACAATGCCTGTGTAGCTGCTGTAGCATGTGTTTCTTCCCACATTTTTTCAGAGTTGTGGTACTTTTTCACTCTTTTGAGTTAGAAAATTTTGTTTATAACTAGTTGATTTGTTACAATTTGTTGCAGAGTGCCTGCTAATACCCTCAATTGTATTGCTGCAGAATTTTCTTGTGAAGATTTTGTTCCTATTACTTATCAAGCAACAACCTAATGAATATTCTGTATAAAGCCACCAATCTGATGTTTGACACTTTTATTGGAGCTGTTTTGAAGGCTTATGGAACTCAAAATGTTGATTATGGCAGGACTTTTCTATTCACCCATGAATCAATAAATTAAGTGTTATAGTTGGAAGTAAGAAGCATGAAAGGTCCAGAACTAAAACTCTAAAAAGAATGTTTTGCAATGTAACATGATTTTTGCAGATACACTTATTTGGAGGTTTACCTGTCTGATAGTGTTTGGAACAAGTGTGGCCAGGATCTTCAAAAAGAAAAAAGAGTTAAACTTTGAGAAAAAAGGCATATGCCTTGAGTGCCGGAGGTAGAGTCATACAAGGAAGAGAGCCCCACCCTCCCCCCCCCCCCAAAAAAAATTTTCTGTGTCAAATGGAGCTCACTTGTCATCTTTTGGGGATTGCTTTGTGTACTGCGTTCTTGAAAAAAATATGTGAGACCCTCTGGATGTGCCCTTCTGATCTCAATATGTCAGTAAGCCTCCTTGGGGAAAGTACATGCAATAATGGTTATGTAAGGTTGATTTGATGTGTTTTGAATAACAATGTACTTTTAAGTACATTAGATGGTTTATTGCAGTGACAGGTTACAGTTACCCTTATTTCTTCTCCAACAGATATCATGAGTGTATTGGTGTCCAAGAGTTAAACAAAGCTAATGTACTTATTGATAAACCAGACAAATTTAACAATTTAATCACTATCAAATTGATGCATGGGATAAAAGGGGTTACAGTGCAAGGGGTTTGTAAATATATTTATTCAACTACAATGTATGACTTTGCAGTGCATTCTACATAGGAGAATATCATATTTTCTTTCCAAACCATTACAGTAACACATACATCTTGATATTGGGAGACACTCTTTTGTCCTTCCATACTTCTTCTGCTGGACTCCTTCAAGTTGACCTTTGTTGAACTCCCCAAATCAAAACATAAACAAAAGAAAATGTCTGCCTTCAATCAGTGAGCACTCCACTTATAACATTTGGTCTCAATCTTCATTACTTTCATGAATTAGGAAAAGATTTCTTCGAGTATGTACTTAAATGTTTATAGAATACAGCTGTTATTTTATTTTGAGGTATTTTATTGTAAAAATTTTGTTCTCTTACTTATGCCATAGCAGACTTTCAGGTGGTGCTATTTACACATGGCAGCAGTTCCATGGCAAATTTCAGTTTCCACATGTTCTATGTTTCATTCCAAGCATTTTGGTATATAATTTATTGGGGTTATTCATTTTGGGCCTTTTTTAGACTTGAAAGAAAATTACATGAAATTTGACCAAAGTTAGGTTGGACGTCCCCTTAAGCTATGCCACAGACAAAATTATTTTTTGAAATTTAAGAAAAACAATAGTCTTTCCCAAACAAAGTTTGGGAAAGCCAAAAAACAATCATAACTGTAGGAAAATGAAATAATTATTTCGGTTTTTACTTTAAAGTTGAACAAATAAAAACAAATAAATAAAAAAATTTTGTGTATTCTGATTCGGGAGGGGCAAAATATCCAAGTGATAAACATCCCGTTCAGGAAAGTAACGGTATTAAATTGACTGGGACAAAATGTCTGTAAACCTTGATTATAAATAAAGTGTGAACACACCTCTTCTCCTTGGTTCTGCACAAAGCACTGTAAAATTGGAAGAACATATCTTGCATTTTTGTAAAGATATTTTCTCCTCATCGTCAGTTTCGGTGATAAGTGATTTTGTTTTCAGTGATACAGTTTCGTGTGTTTGGCTTCACGTGGTTTTGTTGTCAACACACTGAAATTGAGTGCATTCGATTTTAGTAATTAAGAATCAGAAACTGTTGGAAACATGCATTCTCAACACTCTGGATTGCCTGAGACTGTCAAAACGAGTGCAATGTTGTTACTGTTATGATCACTGTTTCACCGATAATAAATGATACCATTTTAGTATTGGCAGAAAACCTTTAATGTGTTTTAAGTGCCACTTGATGAAAAAGCGTAATGCTAAAAAAATTCTGGGGACCTGTTTTTCCTTTCTGGAATTGGATCTGACGGAACCTGCATGGAAAGGAACGAACGTTTCCATGAAATCTGTCGTGCTGAAATGGTTGGCCCATTTTTGTAAATGGCTAACCATCTGGCATAACCGGATTTCAACCGGATATCCATAAATTTCAACCGCTGGAATTATTGCATTGTCTATGATGCAAAATCAGTAAGGAATGGCGAGAAAACAGTTCAAAACACTGCAACATGACTTCAGCAAAAAGTAAACAAACACCATCAACTGCCAATGGAAATCGCCAAAGTGCAAACGATCGTTAACAATTTATATGACTGCAGTGGTCCCATATAATAGTGATTATACATCATAACTGTGGGCACCCAGCATTGTCCGGTCACAAAACCAGGCCTTGCCATTTGAAAATCATAGGCACATAGCATGACCCGCACCTGAAACAAAGTTTGCCTGTGAAATTTCTTCCCACGGGCATGCATTTAAAGTGGGGGACAATTGTCGTTGATATTAGTTACAAGTTTTCCAACCAGTTTGTAAGTTGTAGTAAGGCATAGTTAACTGTATTAGCAAAGAGGCGGTAAACAGGCTCAGTTTTACTGGTAAAATAGGACCCAGTCACCAATGCTTGGGAGATGCAAATTGTAAATCGACAAATATTTGGTAGCTTTGACAATGCTTGCGTCAGCATAAGAATTCTAGCGTCTCATGGTCAAATACTATTTATTTTTCTGATGCTATCCCGAAAACTATAGGTATAGCGGTTATCCGGTTGACAGCTTTTCCAGCCAGTTGCAAACTGGTTATCCAACTAACCGTTTCAGCACTAGAAATTTGCATGCCTGTTTTCATCCTATAAAACCACCTTAGTTCAATACAGGAGTGTTAATGTTTTTTATTAAAAAGGGAAAACTAAATTTTATCTGCAAAAATAGCATCCATAACTAAAATTAGATCATACAATGGTTGCATTAACTCTATGTATGTTGCCAATGAATTTTCCTGGGCAGAATAAATATTCCTGGTCATCAGTAATGTGCGTTAATGTTTTATTTTACACCTTTACTTAGCATATGGATAGGGCATGATGAGAGGAAGAACCATATTTATTTTGGGTTCATTGTGTCAAAGGTCACCTCAACTTGAAATTGGTTTCTGCTTCATAACTTTAGATATTGGCAAGGCTACTGTATCATGATGTTTTTTATGGGGATTACCCACCCATGATGGCTACCATTCCACCCATCTGTTCATCCATTTATTTGTTTTTAGATACAGACAGATAGATGGGTGTAGTGATATAACATATGTTGTGTGGCTGCTAAGTTATGTGAACTATGGGACTACACTCGCGGGTTTTTAACTCACCAACGAAGTTGTGTGAGCTTATGTCATAGCCCGAGGTGTGTTGACGTTGGCTTCAACACTTGTGCTAATGTTATTGTAAGAGTCCACTTTGACTTTCACACCTGTTACTATGCACCTCATACTGGTTCTGTGGCGTACAGTTACCCACAGACCCTTACCCAGTGATATTTTTCGATTTTTAGAGAGTTTTTGTAATTTTAGACTTTTTTGTAAGTATGGACTTTGAAAATTTCTGAGCTGTTTTCCTTTTCATTTACATGAGTGGAGGCTACCACCGGAATGCTGTGGCTTTTATATTTCATATATGTGTTACATGCATCAATATAAGTTAACATTAACCCTTGAACAGACATTTTTTGCAGATTTGCAATCAGCCTATGTTTATTACATGCCATGCATTGGTGAGCTAATGGGGATGGACACCCCCCTCTTGTTTTATGTCGTTGTTTGGCTTTGTTTTTCAATGAGCATATGTATGTTAGTTAAATCGACAAACATTACAAGTCTAATCATAAGTCTGAACACCATCATCCATGACACATGATTGGACATCCATAGGATATGCACAATGGACATTTTCTATTAAAAAAATTAAGTGTCTAGATGCTACAGAGGCAAAGGAGTTGATGGACAGTAGTATTTAGTGAAACAGGAGAACATAAACATGATTTGTACTTATATTTTTAGCTTACCTTGACAAAGTCAAGCTGAGCTAATCCCATCGCTCTCTGTCCGTCGTCCGTCCGTCCATCCGTTGTCCATCAACATCATGTTTTGGTCTTCTCCAAAACCACTGGGCCAATTCAAGTGAAAGTTTGTGTGAGTGATGGTCCCAAAGGGGCATTGCATTTTTGTTCAACTCAACATGCCTGGAAATGCTCTAAAATATTTTTAAAATCTTCTCCTGAATCAGTGGGTACAGTGACTTGATATTTGTTATGGAACTTCCTTTTGAGGTGTAGATTCAAGTTTGTTCAAATGAAGTTTGTGAAGCAATATTTGACTTTGTAATGGGTACAGTAAGATTTTTGGCCCGCACAAAATTTATTTTTTCTGAACCTATGGTCTGATTTGAACCAAATTTAGTATGTGGTATTATTGGGTCATAAGCACTTGACTTGTGCAAAAAGAAAATTTCCCGCATCCCCATGGAAACCACAGGAGCTAAAAATAGAAATATTTTCAAACGCCCATATTTCCCAAACCACATGGCACAGAGAACTGTTATTTGGTATGAAGCATCCTTAGGACCAGTAGAATTGAATGGTAAAAAAAATTGCCATCAGTTATGTTAGGGTGTTTTGTAGAGGGCATCGAAAAAATTCTGAGTCAGCATATTTGCAAAGATTAAAAAAAAGTCTTTTCTCCAGAACCGATGGTCGGAATCTTTTGATATTTGGAATACAGCATCCATAGGGGGGTCAGATACAAGTTTGTTAAAATAAAGCCCATTGGTTCATATTTGGGCTCAATACAGGAGCCTGAATTTTTAACTTTGGCTAACATGGGGAATATTCTTTAAAAATCTTCTTCTTCAGAACCACCAGTGTCACAATCTTTTAATGTTTGGTATACATCATTGTTATGAGGGTAATTTCAAGTTTGTTCAAACCAAGTCACTAGGTTAATATTTGGGCTTCCTATGGAAGCCAAAATATTTTTAAAAATCTTTTTCAGATCCACCAGTCAGAACGCTTTCTTTCATATTTGGTATACAACATCTCTAGGGGGGGGGGGGGGGGGGGGGGGAGGCAGATTCATGTTTGTTCAAATCGGGTCCCTATGTATATATTTGGGCTTGCTATGGAAGGGCAAATTTTAACATAGTGCAATATGAGGAAATTTCTTCAAAAATCTTCTTCAGATCCACCAGTCGGAATGCTTTCATATTTAGTATTCAACATCACTTGGGAGGTCAAATTCAGGTTTGTTTAATTTGAGTGCCTGGGTTAATATTTGGGCTCCATATGGGAACCTGAAATTTAACTTGGTACAATATGAGGGAATTTCCTCAAAAGTCTTCTTCAGATTCACTTGTCAGAATCCTTTCATATTTGGTTTGCAACATCTCTAGGGGAGTCAGATTCAAGTTTGTTCAAATTAGTTCCCTGGGTTAATATTTGGGCTCCCTGTAAGTAGCCCAAATTTTAACTTAGTGCAATATGAGGAAATTTCTTTAAAAATCTTCTTCTTCAGATCCACGGGTCAGAATGCTTTCATATTTGGTCTACAACATCTCTAGGAGGGTCAGATTCAAGTTTGTTCAAATCCGGTCCGTAGATTAATATTTGGGCTCGCTATGGTAGCCCAAATTTTTACTTAATGCAATATGAAGAAATTTCTTTAAAAAATTTCTTCTTCTGATCCAACAGTCAAAATGCTTTCATATTTGGTATACAACATCTCTAGAGAGGTCAGATTCAACTTTGTTCAAATTGAGAGCCTGGGTTAATATTTGGGCTCCCAATGGGAGCCAGAATTGTCCATGTAGCTGAAGAATTAGAAATTTTGTATTCAGTACCCTCCAGAGGTGTGTAACTAAGATTAATCCACATAGGTTGTATCAAGGGGCTTCATAGGGGAGCTCCACATTTTACATTATGATCAACTGAAGAAAAGGCATGATGCTTGGACTATTTTTGTCACTCCTGAGGGGTTCAAGGATTGACAATGTATCCTATGAATATGGATTGCTTAATGTAGACCCATTCTTGGACTCTGTTTATATCATGTTCTGTTCAAGGTGAGCGCTTCAGGCCCTGTGGGGCCTCTTGTTTGTTGTTTATGTGGCTAGCCACATAATATTTGTTATGCCCCCCACCCCGAAGGAGGTATCTAGTCAAGCTCTCTGTCTGTCTGTCTGCACAAACATTTTGCAGTATAATAACTCCAAAGCCATCTGTTGGATTTGGATCTCCTTTGGTATGCTGATAGACCCACATAGGGGAACGGATATGCACAAGGAACGGGCTCCGTCCAATAATTTTTCCCATAGTTATGTCCCTTTTTCACTCTTTCAACTTTGAAAATTTTTATCCACCTCTATATTGCATACACTGGTTGTTGGATTTGATTTATTCTTGGTATGCTCATGGACCCGCTTTGCAAAAGAACATCCACATGTAATGGGGTCTGTCTCCAAGCCATAAAATAAGCAGACTGTCGTCTGCAAAATGAGGTCTCCAGAGGGTGAATTTAGTGATTCTATCCTGCACAGCAGGGTAGCATCACTAAATTTACCGTCTGTGAACCTCAATCTGAATCAGGGTCTCAAAACTAAACAGAGAAAGGTACCCAGAGGATAAATTGGCCAACTGTGTGGGATAGCATTATCAAATTCACCCTCTGGGGACCCCATTTTGCAAATGTCAGACTGCTTATTTTCAGGCCTGTCTGTCTCGTTATTTTTCTAGAGTTATGGGCCATTTTCGACTTAGAAAATTTCAATTTTTCTGGTTTCAGTATGTTCTGGAATGTAATTTCAAAGCCATTGGTCAGATTTGGATCTCCTTTGGTATTCTGATGGACCCACGTGGGGGAATGGATATGCATGAGGAATTCCCCGTGGGAACCCCGGGAAGTAAGCAGCACTTGTTTACTGTGGTAAACCAGTTCCGCTTTACTAGTAAAATAGGACCCAGTCACCAATGCTTGGGTGAAAGTCCTCTAAAATGGGCAACATGTTGATCAACGATTGACTAAACTTGACTTCATCTCCATGTTGTGTCACAATTAGCCATGGTGCATAAATATGTGACATTAACCACCAACAAACAAACATGCATGAGGAACGGGTTCCATCCAATAATTTTTCATAGAGTTCTGGCCCTTTTTCACTCTTTCGACTTTGAGCATTTTTCTGTCCCAAACACCTTTAAGGCTGTCTCAAACATGCCTGCAGGTCGTGGGCAGTGGCCCGCGCTTTGCGTTGCCCTTGTTAAACACATAACTCTGGTTTATACTGACAATTAGTCACATAAAACACCATTGGTCAGTACAGATGGACTGTTGGACAGACATAAGGACTCCACTGTATCACATCACCTTATGCTTACTGTAAACATGGTACCATATGGATGTGGCATAGTTAATCCTAATGTTTTCAGAGCCCTTAGTAATATGATTGTGGAGTAGTGCTTGTAAGCTCACCTGACTGGAAGTGAGGATGAGCTATGGTGAGCTATGGTGATCACTCACCGTCTGTTGTCTGTGAACATGGTATTTGCACCTTCTCCTCTAAAACTGCTGAACTGATTTCAGTTAAATTTGAGGTTATTACTTGTCCTGACGTCGCATTTTGTTGTTTTGTTAAAATCAGCATGCCCAGCCCTGTAGGGAAAGGATGGGAGAAAGTGCGCCAAATGTTTTTAGCTCACCTGACTGAAAGTCAGGGTAGGCTTTTCTTATCACTCTTCGGCCGTCGAACGTCCGTCGTCTGTCGTCCGTCGTCCTGCGTGAAGGTGGTGTTTGAGCCTCTTTCTCCTAAACCACTGGCCATATTTTAATTAAATTTCATGTAAATAGTGGTTATATAGGGGCATTTTGATTTTTATCCAAATTAGGTTTCGGCTCATATTGAGCAGAGGTGTGGGGAAAAAATGGCCAAATTTTTTGAAAATCTTCTTCTAATGAACCACCAGTAGCAGAGACTTGATATGTGGTATACAGAGTCCTTTTGAGGTTTAGAATCAAGTTTGTTCAAGAGAAGTTTGTCGGGCATTATTTGCTTTCGTTATGGGAGGGGCAAAAATTTTGGTCACGCCTAAAATTTCTATTTTCAGAACCGTGAGGTCGATTTGAACCAAATTTTTTATGAGATGATAATGGGTCATAAGCAGTTGATTGACGCAAAAAAAAATTTCTCCTTGCCCCGTGGGAACCTCGGGAGCTAAAAATAGGAAAAACCTTAAAACTGCCATATCGCCAAAACTACACGGCACAGAGAATTCTTATTTTATGTAAATCTTACTTTTATCCAGTAGAATAGAATGGTTAAAAAAAAATCCCTATCGGTTTGACCACAAGGTACTTTTTCAGGACTTTGAAAAAGTGCTGAGTCAGCTCTTTTTAACACTGTAGGCAATGGGGAAAAGATTAAAAAATCTTCTTCTCCAGATCCAGCAGGCAGAATCTTTTGATATTTGGTATGCAACATTGTAGGGTCTGATTCAAGTTTGTTCAAATCGGCCCCCTGGGTTCATATTTGGGCTCAGTATAGGAGCCTGATTTCGAACTTAGTGCATTTCAGGCAAATTTCTTCAAAAATCATCTTCTCCAGATCCAGCAGGCAGAATCTTTTGATATTGGGTATGCAGCATGCTTAGCGGGGTGAGATTCAAGTTTGTTAAAGCCAAGTCCCTTAGTTCATATATGGGATCCCTGTGGTAACCCGAATTATAACTTAGTTCAAAATGAGGAATTTTCTGTAAAAATCTTCTTCAGATCCAGCAGTCGGAATGTTTTGATATTTGGTATGCAGCATGCTTAGTGGGGTGAGATTCAAGTTTGTTCAAGCCATGTCCCTAGGTCCATATTTGGACTCACTGTTGGAGCTCGAATTGTAACTTAGTTCAAAATGAGGAATTTTCTTTATAAATCTTCTTCTTCAGATCCAGCAGTTGGAATGTTTTGATATTTGGTGTGCAACATCCTTAGGGAGGTGAGATTCAAGTATGTTAAAGCCAAGTCCCTGAGTTCATATATGGGCTCCCTGTGGGAGCCCAAATTATAACTTAGTTCAATATGAGGAATATTCTTTAAAAATCTTTCTTTTTTTTTTTAGATCCACTGGTCAGAATCTTTGGATATTTGGTATAAGCTTTTCTTAGGAGGAGCAGATGCAACTTGTTGAAATCAATTCTCTGGGTTGATATTTAGGCTACCATGTCAGGTGAATGCCCTCAGACCCCCTGGGGCCTCTTGTTTTTAGATCCACTGGTCAGAATCTTTGGATATTTGGTATAAGCTTTTCTTAGGAGGAGCAGATGCAACTTGTTGAAATCAATTCTCTGGGTTGATATTTAGGCTACCATGTCAGGTGAGCGCCCTCAGCCCCCTTGGGGCCTCTTGTTTTTAAATCTTCTCTCATGAACCAGTGGGTACAATGTCTTGATATTTGGTATGGAGCTTCCTTTTGAGGTGTAGAATCAATTTTGGTCAAAGATTAATATTTGGACTCTCTAGTTTTGCATTACTGAAAATCTGGCCAGTTTTTCTGTGGCAGCATCCCAGTACTAGAAAAAACTTAGAGTTATAAATAATTAAATAACTTCATTCCTATGTAGTGTTAACTAGCCATAGATGCTAATTAAATCCTTCTTTTAACAACTTTGGTCAGGTGAGTGCCTCAGACCCCATGTTTATTGTTGCAAACAAGTTTGCTTTACTGGTAAAGCTGGACCTGATAACCAACACCTGGGATGAAAATCCTCTAAAGTTGCAGTATAGGTATAAATGATAGGCGAAAACTTAACTTCAAATGTGGTCATGATACAGCCATAGATGCTGAAAGTGACCTTAAATGCCGATAAACAACTCTCCAAGAGTTTGACAGAAGATGCAGCTCATGAAGGTGATCTTTCTCATTAAATAGGGTAGTACTTTTTCTCAAGAACAGGGTCACTTGTCATCTGTGGCCCATAATTATATTATACCTTGGATTTTCCAATCTACTAAACATTTTTGCCAGATCACATTCCCCCATGGGAACCCTGTGAAGTGATGCAGTGCTTGCTTACTGTAGTAACCAAGTTCTGCTTTACTGATAAAATAAGACCCAGTCACCAATGCTTGCGGTGTAAGTCCTCTAAAATGGGCAACATGGTTTGCCCATTTTAGAGGACTTCCACCCCAAACATTGGGTAAACTTGACTTTATCTCCCATATTGCGGTCACGATTAGCCATTGTGCAGAAATATATTACCTTAAACACTAATAAATAATAAATGAATAGATCACATTCAATCGATCAGCCTGGGCATCGAACCCAGGAACTATCTGACTAACTCATCCTGCTACCTTGATTCCTCAAATGGTCATGCCAGCAAGCACCATGCATGTGGAAGGCAGTGGATAAGTGCTCACATATTCTCTCCTCTTTGCCTGGCTTCCCTGCTCTCTTTGTAAAGTACTGTGATCGCAACAGCAAACTGAGAATTCTGACTGGGTTGCATTCAGGTCGAAATTCTCTGTCTGCTTTCCAGCCCACAACAGTGTAGAATCTCACCTGTTTTTGTTTGCAAGGCTCGAAATAAGTGGTGGAACAAGGGCAATGACCGACACCAAACTTACTTTGACCGACACACTTTGAAATCCATAGGACATTTTGACAGATGCAAAATTCTGCTCATTTTTTTAGAATCTGAGTGTAACACTTTACCTAACATAGTATTTTTAAAAAATAAATTAAATTTTACATTTTTTGAAAGAAAATTTTAAAGATTTTCAATAAAAACATTCAAATATGAGTATCATTAGATCCAGCTCAACAGGGTTCTAATGATATCCATATTTGTATGACTTTATTTAGAAACTTGCCAAGATATGTTACACTGTGGTAGGTTTATTCTAGTTAATTTTCTGGCTGTTTTTGGCCACTATGTTAGGTAAAGGGTTAAAATAAAACACTGGTAATTTTCTATAAACTTAAATTCCATTGCGAATTAACAAGACATTTCCTCATTTAGTAGTCACCATACGTCAACTTACAATGTGTAAAGCAATATGTTGAAAATGACCTGCACCAAATTAAAATGACCTGCACCAACTACTTGGGGCCGGACATTTTAACCTGCACTGGAAAAAAAATTATTTCGAGCCTTGTTTGTTTTATTGGGGTTTAACCCCCACAGGAAACCCTGGTAAGTGAAGCAGTTCTTGTTTACTGTGGTAAACAACTCTGTTTCACCGGTAAAATAGGACCCAGTCTCTAATGCTTGGGCTGCGAGTCCTCTAAAATAGGCAACATGGGGTATAAACGATTGACTGGTCTTGACTTTATCTCCATGTTGTGGTCATGATTAGCCGTTGTGCAGAAGTATGTGACCTTAAACACCAATAAATAAATAAACTGGGGTTTAAAGACATTTTCAACAGCCAGGGTTTATGGCAACCTTGGAAGTGAAACAGTGCTTGTTTAGATTGATAAACAAGCTCTGTTTTACTTGTAAAATATGCCCCAGTAACAAATGCCTGAGGTGGAGTCCTCTAAAACAGGCAACATGGATGTTATCGATTGGCAGGAATTGACTTTATAACCTCCATGTTGCAGTCACGATTAGCCATTGTGCAGAAATATGTGACCTTAAACACCAATGAAAAACAAGCAGGATCATATCATGTCAAGACAGTTTTATGAGTGGAGGATGCTGGAGTGCCTGGAGAGAACCACCTAGCAGTGACAAGCAACTGTTTGACTTCCCAACATATGCAGGCTTAACAGCTGTTGAAGGCAAGTACATCATCAATGTGCAGTACATCTTAGTACATAGTGCCACTGTGCCCCAATGTGGGCAATCGGCATACAATGTCTTTCTCAAGGACACAGTGCAGTTATTGCTGATCAGGATCGAACTGTCAACCTTGTAGTTTGAAGTTCATTGTTCTTATCACTGAGCCACCATGCTCCCTCGCCTGTAGTTAAGAGAAACCTGAAGCATTGCATCTCAAATGGCCATTTTCGTCCACTGGAGTAAATGTGGCACAGTCAGATTGCAATCTGTTCAAGAAAGAGGCTTATTTTGTGATAGAATACTGCTCTGTATGTACATTAGTTTTAATATTTACAAATGTTTGAGAAAAGAGGTCATATTGCGCACCCTGATATTTAGAGGTTATTTATTACTTGGTTAGTTTCATATTGGCAAAGATATCAGCCTGAGGTAACTTCATATCAGCCTGAGACCAAATGTCGAGTTACCGAGGATTTACATCTTGGCTGATATGAAACCAACCAAGTAATAACCTCTTTAATAATTAAGCCAAAACAAGTAATTTCAAAATGTTCTCAGTTCTAGCTGTTACAGTTTTTTGACCGTTTTATTGTTTCTCATTCTTTTCATAAAGTCTGAAGTTTTCTCTTCTCCTAGTTCAGCTACCGAACATCTCTCTTTTCTTACTTCGACGAATCTCCACTTTTGACTCTGAGTATTAGTTTGCCTTGAATTTTGTGTCCAACACTTCTTTTTCTTTTTTCTCCTCATCTGCCTAATACTTACTTATAGCCTTCATGGATTCCTCACCATATAAAAAACTACTTTCTCTTGCTTGGCAATACCAATTGTTCTGATTATATTCGACAAATAACGGTGAACAAGTTTGCTGTAAACAAATTGGTTTCGCCTAGTAATGCACCAAGGAGGACAACTGTGGCATGGTTTATATTGACAGAGATTGACAGCATATCAGCTGAGTTTGAAGCAATATCTGCCGAGTTTGATAATGAACAATTCTGGGAAGGAAAATCATCCAATAAATAAAGCAATTGAGCCTAGAAAGTTTGGCCTGCACTTACTGTCTTTAAACTGCATACATGCACTTGCAGCCATAGATTCCAGGAACACAGGGACAATATTTTTGTTTTTTCTATCAACCTTGATCTATATATCAAATTAATTATGTGCAAAATGAATAGACACACAGACCATTCTGATCACCATGGTAACATACAGTCTGGATCAATATAGTGTAGAAGGGAAAACTCCCCAGTTTATGGATGGCATTCATTTTGTGGAATAAACTAAGTCTGTGAATTGCACTGTCAGAGTCCAGTATAAATCTCAAAGGGGATAATTCACAGTCCAGAGCAAAAGTAGTTGTGAAAAATATTGTTACAGTTTGACTGGACTCACTTCAGTATTTGTACAGCATTATGACGGATTAAGAAATTTTTCATTGATTTGGTTCTTTGTTTTTAAAGTTTTATAATTTCATTTCGCAAAGCTAAATCAGTATTTATTTCCTTACCCAATTCAAGTTGAAAGTTGGGTTTTTTTAGCCCAACTTTGACGAAGTCAAATTTGAGCTATTGTCATGGCCCGTCGTCCGTCCGTCCGTCCATCTGTCCATCTGTCCATACGTCAACAATTGGCTATGGCTCGGGCTAGAGGTCGTATTTATGAACCGATCTTTACGAAACTTCTTGTGTACCTTTGTTATGACCCTGGGACGGGAACGAGTGTTTTTAGGTGTGGTCTGAAATTCAAGATGGCTGCCAGCGGCCATTTTGTACCGATGATGCAAAAATCAGTTTTTTGTACAGAACTTCTGTATGAAAGTTCTGATTTGAATAAAGTTTTGTATAAATGTTTAGTACCATGGGATACATCACATATAATACAGGTTTTTTTCTCGTGCGTAAATTATGCAAATTAGACTGACTTTGATTTATTTAGTGTTACTTTCAGAGCTGTAAGTGCCAAGCTGCTATGGCTCGGGCTAGAGGCCGTATTTATGAACCGATCTTTACGAAACTTCTTGGGTACCTTTGTTATGACTGTGGGACGAGAACGAGTGTTTTTGGTGCGGTCCGAAATTCAAGATGGCTGCCAGCTGCCATTTTGTACCGACGATGCAGAAATCTGTTTTTTGTACAGAACTTCCATATGAAAGCTCTGATTTGAATAATTTTGTGTATGAATGTTTAGTACCATGGGATACATCACATATAATACGGGTTTTTTTCTCGTGCGTAAATTATGCAAATTAGACTAACTTTGATGTTTTTTGGTGTTCCTTTCAGCACTGTAAGTGCAAATGCCAATACGGCTCGGGCTAGAGGCCGTATTTATGAACCGATCTTTACGAAACTTCTTGGGTACCTTTGTTATCACCGTGGGACGAGAACGAGTGTTTTGGGGTCCGGTCCGAAATTCCAGATGGCCGCTGGCAGCCATTTTGAACGAAATTTGTTGCAATCAGATTTTTGCACAGAACTTCCTTATGAAAGCGCTGATTTGAATAATTTTTTGTGTGAATGTTTAGTACCATGGGATACATCACATATAATACGGGTTTTTTTCTCGTGCAGAAATTATGCAAATTAGATGAACTTTGATTTTTTCAGTGCTGCTTACACACAGTAAGTACACATGTCAATACGGCTCGGGCTAGAGTCTGTATTTATGAACCGATCTTCACGAAACGTCTTGGGTACCTTTGTTATCACCTTGGGATGAGAACAAGTGTTTCTGGGTGCGGTCCAAAATTTAAGATGGCTGCCAGTGGCCATTTTGTATCGAAATTAGGTCTAATCAGTTTTTTGTACACAACTTCTATACGGCTCAGGCTAGATGCCGTATTTATGAACTGATCATTACGAAACTTCTTGGGTACCTTTGTTATTACCGTGGGGTGAGAATGAGTGTTTTTGGGTGTGGTCCAAAATTCAAGATGGCCACCAGCAGCCATTTTGTACCAAAATTAGTGCAATCAGTCTTTTGTACAGAACTTCTGTAGGAAAGTTCTGATTTTAATAAATTTTTGTATGAATGTTTAGTCACATGGAATACATCACATATAGTACGGGTTTTTTTCTCGTGCAGAAATTATGCAAATTAGATGAACTTTGATTTATTCATTGCTACTTATACTCTGTAAGTGCACATGTCAATACGGCTCGGGCTAGAGGCTATATTTATGAACCGATCTTCACAAAACTTCTTGGGTACCTTTGTTATCACCTTGGGACGAGAACGAGTGTTTCTGGGCACGGTCCAAAATTCAAGATGGCTGCCAGTGGCCATTTTGTACCGAAATTAGGTCCAATCAATTTTTTGTCACAACTTCTACACAGCTTATATTTGTGAACTGATCTTCACGAAACTTCTTGGGTACCTTTGTTTTCACCTTGGGACAGGAATGAGTGTGTTTTGGGGTGCCTTTGTTGTCACTGTGCTATGAGAACAAATATTTTGGGGTTCAGTCAGACCCACTCTGGGACTCAAAGATTTCTTTTCTAGTTTAGCATCTGACTGTCACCCACCTTTACAATACTTTACCTATACATTTGTTACAGGCTACGGTCAGTATTTATGTACAGACCATTACAATACTTTATATGTACCTTTGTTATCAGGTCATTACCTAGATGTTTGTCATTGCTGTGTCACATACTATACATGTACATGTTTTTGTCTTGACAAGTTGAGCTACAGTGTCATTGACACTTTCATTTTAACCGTGTGCCTAATGAATCTCTCAACACCTTGGGGGTGGAGAGAACAGATTCATATTCTCCCCCCACTTCCTTTGCAAGATATGTGTGTCTCATGTGAGAAGGCCATGTGAGATAGATATCTATCTCACATGACCCTACTTTATGTTTCGTTGGTGTTCAAAGTATTGTTGTTTGTTGTACTTGATGTTAATAAGAGTATGTTTTATACAGTTTGTTCAATTTCTTAACTAATTCCTATCACTAAAGCGTCCATCGATCGATTGATTGATGCACGTACCCAACTGACATCATCGGAATGTGTCAAATGTTCATTTCGCTACAATTCTTTAACCCCTGTCTTGCTGGCATTGGAATTTAATTTTGTGGTATATACCTGTGGTATATACGTAACTTTTGTGCACTCTTTCCGATAAGCAAATCAGTTTTTTTCAAAAATGGACAACAAAATTGTTCAATATGGCTGCACATGCCCCTGGATTACTTTTGATGATGTTAGAGTGTTTTGGTGGGGGAGAAAAATTATCCCTAATATGGGTGGATGTGAGATTGGGAAATCTCACCCTCGGGACAAGATATTTGGTCCAGACCTTCGGCAAGCCCCGTGTCTGGCCTAAATATCCTGCCCTCGAGTGAGATTTCCCCATCTCATACCCACCCCCATCAGGGATAATAATAGTCCCCTAGAGCTGGGCAAAACTCAAGTGAGTACACCTGGCCTTTGAGTGAGAACATAAATGTCATCAACATGATCAACTCATCTTGTTTCTGTAGATTCTTTATCTGGAGGTGTCACTGACTTGATGTTTAAGATAACCAATGGGTATCATGTGAATAGAAATTATTTAATGTTAATAAAACAAAACAAAGATCTACTCGCATACCCTTGTCAAGAATGGTCGATTAAAATATCAAATAACGAAAAATTTATCCCCTGCCTGAATTATCAAATTTTATCAGGACTGTGCATTGTCTAGTTGATGTACTGTCCTGTTGTCGCTCCACACTTCAATCTCAATCTACTGTAACAACATTTTATCTGTTTGCTCCTTCCAACCATCCTGTACATAGCAGCTTCCTCATTTAAGGCTAATTGTTCTCTTGTTTCGCTAAATACTACTGTCCATCAACTCCTCTGACTCACTTCACTTGCTTTAACCATTTATCGTCAACTTTCCCAATTTTGTCTTTCTCTTTCTGATTCAACCTCTCTCTGTCAACTGTTTAAACATAGAATGCTCATGCAGAAGATTTGCCTGGCTTCTATGTGTCTCACTCCAAGGTTTTTGCTTGAGTTGAATCTAGGAGCTCTCGATATATCCCTCCAGCTAACTTTACTTCTGCATTATGCGGACCCGTCAGACTGCATCTATGGCTCCTATCATTTGCTTCATTTAGCTTAACTTCTAATGCACAAAGAAGTCTCTCACCTAATAAAACTTCTCTTAGGCCCACCCACTTAGCCCAACAACTCATTCTGACACCCATCGCATCCCTGCGGGAACCCCAGGAAGTGAAGCAGTGCCTGTTCACTGCGGTAAACAGTCTCTGTTTTACTGGTAAAATAGGACCCAGTCACCAATGCTTGTGAGGTGCAAACCCTCTCTAAAATGGGCAACATGGCTTATTATACCCCCGCTTCGAAGAAGTGGGGGCTATATAGGAATCGCCCTGTACGTCCGTACGTACGTACGTACGTACGTCCGTCCATCCATCCATCCGTCCATCCGTACGTCTTTCCGTCCGAACAAATTCTTGTATGTGCAACTCCTCCTACATTAAAGAACCGATTTTGAAGAAACCTTTCAAACATCATCACTACTAAGTGAACATGCGCATATTCCAAAGTTTTTGATCTGCGACAATTTTAACCAGGTTATCTCTCTTGAACTTTGATTTAATATGGGTTTCTACATGAAATTCTTGTGTGCGCAACTCCTACATTTATCAATCAATTTCCTTATGGCCTTCGCCTACATGATCAGAAGTGCATTCCTCTAAAAACCCAAAGCGGGGGTATTAATCACCTTCAGTGATAGTTCTAGGTAACACTCGCCTCTGGTCTTAAGTTGATACTCATGTTGTGGTCATGATTAGCCATTGTGCAAAAATATGTGACCTTAAACACCAATAAGTGAATAAATAAATAATATGACACCCATTGTCAAATAGCCCCTGACTGGAGTTCCAATCTTTCCTTCAAGCACTCACTGGCTACCGAATATTTTCAGCTTTCGTAAACAACCCACTAATATTCCCAAGAGGCAGATAAGTGGTCTCTCTTTGAACAGCGTAATAGTGATGAATGTGTTCTTTGAATTTTATAGAAGCTATGGGCATCTAGGCAACTATGCATTGATTTCACATGTAGGCAATTCGTGCCACCTAATTTGTATCTCGGTGGGTTTTAGGGTGGTCACCTATTGTACTGAAGGACCTGTCACAGAATGGACAAAAAATCAATTGCTGGAGGCAATGTGTGACTAATAGCTTGCTTGGGCTATCAGTAAACCAAGGATATACATTTATTTACTTATCTTCATATCAATTTCGAATCAATCTTGACAGAATCAACCAAATACCATTGGAGGTGTAGGGTGTTTTGCAACCAGTGTAAACCTTGGGAAGTGGAGCCTTGCTTGTTTACTCTGGTAAACAGTTGTGTTCTGATAAAATAGGGACTTAGTAACCAACGCCTGGGAATAAAAGTCCTCTAAAGTGTCCAGCATAGGCATAAATGAATGTCTACATTTGACTTCATACATATGTTACAATCATGATATAGCCATAGATGCTGGAAGTGACCTTAAACATCAATAAATAAATAAATGTACAGTCATCCATAACTTGTTTTTGGTAAAGGTCTGACTCCATATTCTATGAAAAAAATGCTTCATTCATCTTCAGGCCTGTTCTTCCCTGAACATATTGAGAAAATTACCCAAGACAGAGTTTTATTTAAAATTTTGTGTGTCTGAGATGTAGAGTTTGGTGTCAGTGGAGCAGAATTCACACTTCTGTAGAGGTTCTGTAAGCAGTGTAATCAGAAAAGTTTCCAAGATATCCAAACACTCCAGCCACATAAAGCTTTTAAATATCATGGCTAGAAGATAATACTTGCCAAAACAAATTCTTGAATCGCTACAAATTTTTTATTTTTTGCCTCCAAAACATGGCTTACAACCCCTCATTGGAACAAGCACATGTAGCTCATTCCAGTGAAAGGTAGTAAGCTATGTTTTGGCGGCAAACATTGAAAAAAATAGAATTTGATGGTGAATTTTGTGCATAGTGCTTGCTATATACGGCCATTCTGTTTGGTAAAGGGTTAATTTTATGGATCATGCTGTCACTGCAAACTGTTCTGTTGGTTTTGCACAAAAAATGGCTGTGAAAAAAAGTAGGATTCATTACGAGGCTACAAAGATGCTACTACAAACATCTGCACCAGAAGTTAACTGTCACGGAATGTCTGAGAAAACCCCATCAATTCAATGTAGTTTCTGGCCTCTCGGAAGTTGGATTAAATTGCGTGCATCATGAAAAATGGAATTACACTTTATTGCCCATTCTAAAAGAGAATTATTATATGCTTAGAGCATTTTTGTCAAATTGTAACCACAGGTGGTAGTGGTGGGGGTGGGGGAGGAGGAGTGGCTAGCAGGGGAGATATGTGAAGGAAAAGCTACACAGAGATCATTTCTCTATTCCAGTGTAGAATATGGCTTTCAAAGAGAACTAAAGATGTCCGCCCTTATTTCTTTGTATGTTCATCCACTTCTAAAACGTAGCCATTTATTTTTAGCTCACCTTGACGTAATCAAGCTGAGTTGATCTAATCGCTCTCTGTCCAGCATCTCCGACTTCTCTAAACCACTGGGTCAATTCAAGTGAAAGTTTGTGTAAGTGATAGTCCTGAATAGGCATTGCGTTTTTGTTCAACTCAACATGCCCACCCCCATAGGAAGGGGGTGTGGGAAAATGATCCAGTTTCTTTTTTTCTTTTTTTAAATCTTCACATGAACCAGTGGGTACAATGGCTTGATATTTGGTATGGAGCTTCCTTTTGAGGTGTAGAATCAAGTTTGTTCAAACGAAGTTCGTGGAGCAATATTTGCCTTTGAAACGGGAGAGGCAAGATTTTTGGCCTCGCCCAAAATTTCTGTTTTCTAACCTAAATTTGGTATGTGGTATTATTGGGTCATAAGTACTTGATTCATGCAAAAATTCTGTGTCCCCCTGGGAACCCCATGAACTAAACATAGAAATATTTTCAAGCACCCATATTTCCCAAACCACACGGAACAGAGAGCTGTTATTTGGTATGAAGCATCCTTAGGATCAGTAGAATTTAATGGTAAAAAAAATTGTCATCAGTTTTGTCAGGGTGTTTTGTGGAGGGAATCGAAAAAATACTGAGTCAGCATATTTGCAAAAATTAAAAAAAAATTTCTCCACAACCAATGGTCAGACACTTTTGATATTTGGTATACAGCATCCTTAGGAGGGTCTGATTCAAGTTTGTTCAAATCAAGACCCTGGTTTTGAAGTATGAGGTATTGGGTATGAGAAACATTCTTTAAAAAATCATCAGTCACGTTCTTTTGCTAGTTGGTATACAGCTCCTGAAGTGGGGTCAGATTGGTCTATGGTTTTGAGATTGATCTGACTCATTTCATCAGAGTTACGTCCTTTTTTCGACTTACAGTATTTTTGCTTCCTCCATCCTTTTGTCTCTGCCTATTTGGTCATGTTTTTAAAAACTTAGCTCAGAGATTAAGAAGCAGCATGAGAACCTGTGATTTTGACATTAACCAGACTTATTTTGGCAGCATTATTACCCATATTCTACTTATTTTGGAATGAGGGGGATATTCTTAGTCCCAATAAAGTATTTTTGCGATCTGTGAAAGATATCAGAATTATCAGCTTCTGTAAGATAAAAGATTAACCCTTTACTTGACAGTATTTTAACAAAATAAATTAAATATTTCAATTACCGAAAACAAATTTTGCAATTTTTCAATAAAACCATGCAAATATGGGTATCATTAGAAACCAGCTCAATGAGCTGGTTCTGATGATATTCATATTTATATGTTTTTATTGAGAAACTTATGAGATATTTTAGGCTGTGGAAGGCTTAGTTAATTTTCTGGCCATTTTTGGCCACTATGTTAGGTAAAGGGTTAAACTTGTATTCTCATCCATGAAAAAGACTTATGATATGACACATTTGATGGTAGTTGCTTGGCTTCATGAAAAGTTTCACCAAGTGAAAATAACAAGTGCATTTGTGTTACTATAATTAAATAATTTTTACAATCTGTCCATCAGATTTTTCTAATCATGTAATGCAGTGATTCTCCTGCTGGAGAACAAAATTCTTTGCCAAGCTGATAATCTAAATTATTGATGGAAGATCTTTGAGGTTTTAATATTTTCCTTCTATTTATAGACATTAACACATGCCAATAACATATTTCTGTCAGAGTAAATGACTTTGAGTTCCATCAGAAATCAATTTTCTTGAATGTGATAAAACATAGATCTATATGAACAGAGGTACATAATCTTGTGGTAATGATAACAGGTGTTTTTGGACACAATTATTGCCATATGATTTTAGTCTTGGTAGAGGATTACTCATTCACATAAAATCATTGAAACATTCTGAAATGTTATAAGTAATGTTTTTGTAGGAAGTGAATAGTTTTGGTTTTGAACAATTTGAATATTAAATTTCCCAAAGTAGCCTAGAAAAATTAGTTACTACTTACAGCAGTTGTCCAAGTTTCCATGTGCTCGGGGATAGTTGGTATCTTTTGATACAGTTCCTTGTAACCAGCACCCAAGTGTGAAAATTTGCCTAAGTGGACAGCAAAGGTTTAAGAGACTGACCTCATACCGATGTTCGGTCTTTTTATAGCCACAGGTAATGAAAGTTACTTTAAAAACTAGTAAAGTGCAATGAACAGTTCCTGCTTATGGGGGTTATCCAAGTTTCCATGTACGGTTGGAGAGCTGGTTTCTTTGGGTGTAGTTCCTAGTAACCAGCACCTGGGGTGGAAGTCCTCTGAAGTGGGCAGCATAGGTATATACAATTGTCAAAAGTTGCCTTCCTACCTATCGCAATCATGATATATCCATAGATACTGAAAGTAACCTTAAACTCTTGTAAGGAAAGATAAAGGTGTGGTCCCTTGGAGAACACAAGAAGTTAAGCAGTGCTTGTTTACTGTGGGAAATAAGGTCTGTTTTACTGGTAAAATAGGATCCTGTAACTAATATTTGGATGGAAGTCATCTGCAGTGCACATTATGGTATTATAAGTTAAATGGGATTTCATATCAGGTGAAGCGAAGCTGGACCTGATATGAACTCTCAGAGCCTTGTAGGGAAATTTATTATATGACTATGTAATTAAACCACTAAATGTCACTACTGTTTTTACTTTACTCTGAGCTGGAATGTGTGCACTTGAACGGCGTTTTTTTTTTTTATCGTATTCATGATATTTTTTTTTATCATGTTCATGCACATCGGGGGATTCTCCAGAAGTGTGCACTTGTTACAAAAATAAGTGTAAACAAAAATAGTTCTTTTTTACTTCAATCCAATTTACCAAAAAAAAGGTTGAGGGAGGAATTGTTAACGCTAGCATTGGCATGCATTGTTGAACTGTAAGTAGAACCTTTTATCGCTACAGTGAAGTGATCTGGGTCAACACATCACGTCTCGTTGAGGTCAGATCAAATGAGCTGCCACAGTCAGTCGGAATCTTGAGCATCCTTAGGGAGGTCAGATCTAAGTTTGTTCAAATCAAATCTCTGGCTTAATATTTGGGCTCCCTATTGGAACCTGAATTTTGACTTAGTCCAATATGAGGAATAATCTTTAAAAATCTGCTTCTTGAAATCAGATCAGAGTCTTTTGATATTTGGTATACAACATCCTTAGAGGGTTCAGAATCAGTTTGTTCTAATAAAATCCCTGGGTTGATATTTGTGTTCCCTGGAAGGGGGGGGGGGGGGGGGGGGGGAGGGATTTTAACATAGTCCAAAGTTGGTAATATTCTCAAAGTCGTCTTCTCCAGAACCATCAGACAGAATCTGTTGATATTTGGCATACAACATCCTTCAAGTTTGGCATGTGTTTCAGACAAAATGTCTGCGAGGAATTCTACTCGGAAACATTTCAAGACAAGTGAGGTTATAGAGCATATTTTTAGTCGAGTTGTGACGAAGTCAAACTCGACTTATAGTTTGATGAATGGTGGGCGGGCGGGCGTAAACAATTGGTTTCCGGATGATAACTTGATAATGGTTCAACCCATGTTCATGAAACTTCATAGGTAGGTTGGTATCAGTGAGAGAAAGAACCTTATTAATTTTGGACTAGCTTGGTCAAAGGTCAAGGTCACAGTGACCTTGAACATAGTAAATTGTAAACAGTTGGTTTCTGGATGATAACTTGACTACGGTTCAACCCACATTCATGAAACTTTATATGTAGGTTGGCCTTCATAAGAGGAAGAACCCTATTTATTTTGGACTCACTAGGCCAAAGGTCAATGTCACAGTGACCCTGAACATAGTAAATCAAAACAATTGGTTTCCGGATGATAACTTGATAATGTTTCGACCCAAGTGCATGAAACTTCGTAGTTAGGTTGGCATCAGTGAGAGGAAGAACCCTATGTATTTTGGACTCGCTAGGTGAAAGGTCAAGGTCACAGCGACCTTCAACATAGTAAATCGTAAACAATTGGTTTCTAGACGATAACTTGATAATGGTTTCACCCACATTTATGAAACTTCATAGGTAGGTTGGCCTAGGTGAGTGGAAGACCCCTATTTATTTTGTACTCACTAGGTCAAAGGCCAAGGTCACAGTGACCTTGAACATAATAAATCGTAAACAATTGGTTTCCAGATGACAGTTTGACAATGGTTCCACCTACGTTCATGAAACTTCATAGGTAGTTTGGCATTGGTGCAAGAAAGAGCCCTATTTATTTCGGAATCACTAGGTCAAAGGTGAAGGTCACAGTGACCCATCACATAGTAAGTTGTAAACCATTGGTTTCCGGACAATAAGTTGGTAATGATTAAACACACTTTTGTGCCGTCACAACTCGACATTGGATCGTTGATCCTATCAGCATTTTTCAAAACTCAGATAGTGAATGTGGTTCTGAAACTGAAGGTGGAGAATTTCTCAATGATATGGCCAGTATTGTGGACATATTAACCCCTCAAGGCCAAGATTTGGTTTGAAATGTTGGTGCTGTCAGAAATTTTCTAGGATTTGGGGTGGAAGGGTCATCAAGAGTCGGCAAATGACCCAATTAGTTTTGACTGGCAAATATATGGTTTAGAAGATCTGTTTGATCTATGCTGGATTCAGCCATACCGTCCACGACAAGACATTTTGGTTCATACTGGAGATTTCAATATGCTCTCCCAAATCAATATAAGGACTAATTGTAATAAATTTTTCAAATCTACTGATCAATTCGTACTATAACCACAATAGTAGTACAACATTTAGTATAAAAATCCATTATTTGGCTACAAATAGCTTGACTTCATCACACAAAGCACCAGAATATGATGATATTTCCTTACTTTGGTGTGGTGGCCATCTTCATCACGAAACCTTATATGACCGAGTATCATATGCAATTCAGCATCCAGACCTATACCTAACATCATACAAAGTTTCAGCAAGATATTCCTCTAAACCAAAAAGTATATCCAAACTATATGTACTATTAATGTGTAATATAGTTCTGTTCCACTGGGTGCATGGCAGTGGCAAGTACTGCTGTTTTGCTGTATGACAGCGAAAGAATTAAATAGCTTTGGTCAGGTGAGCGCCTCGGGCCCCATGGGGCCTCTTGTTTCTTCATCCACCTAATCCTTACTTCTCATACTCAAACTCGGCTTAATTCACTCCAGTATGCCTATTCACGCCAACTTTCCTGATTGCTTTTGGCAAAAATGGTGCAAATTTTTGATGTAAACAAGCTTTCATTGTTGATTGTCGGTTTTTGTCCCAGGCTGGGCACACAACCATTTGCTATTATGAGTGCTGAAAGTTTTACATGATTAACTCTGATCTCTGCATCAACAGTTCTCAATGCTTAACTCTTGCCTAACAAAACGGTAAAAAATGCCCCATGGTATTCACAAAATCTCATTTCAAATTTGATAACTCTTTCATTTTTGCTGTGAAAACAGCTTATGACCCCTCATTGAATCGTTCCAGTGAGAGGACATGAGCTATGTTTTTTATGTAAAAATTGACCATTTTTAGGGGCTTTTTTGCAAGTATCTTCTATTTTTGTTAGGTAAATGGGTTAATTAAAATATAATGGTAATGCATGCACTCATAATAAACTTGTTTATTTATGATGGCTATCAATATGCCAGACTTCAACTTCAATTATTATTTCTCCTGCTACATAATGCAAAAGCTCTTCAGCTGAGTGCTTGTTGCACTCACTTCTTGTCTTGCAACACCACTATTTTTTGACTGAAAGGCCCTCTTTGTCAAGCACAAACATAACTTGATTTTGTCAGTCTGGATCAGACATGTTAACCTGTGAAAAAAATTTTCAGGGAACTTGAGGGTGATTTTCAGGGAAATTGGATGAATTTCAGGGAAACACACGTATACGAACAACATACATAAGAACTAAAAACTTTCAGCTCTTGGACCACCAGTGGCACTAGGTTCCATCCAGTAGTTTATTTACTAAAAATTTGCTGATGCTCATTATGCCATGTTCAAAAATCATTGATTCAAAATTTCTGTGAGGGGCTTTTGGAAATAAAGATTTTTTCTCGTCATCAGTAATTCATAATTCTGTTTTGAACTGTGCAAATACTTTTTGGAGCTTTCCAGGAATAGATGCCTCAACTGTGACTTGTGAAGCAGAACAATGATCACTGTTACTGACTATTAAAAAATATGTTAGTTGTGTATCAATTTTAAGCTATAATTTTTTGGCTTATGGAAGCAAGGTGAATTTCTCTGAGCAGATTGACCCATTTTAAACTGTATTCTTCTACTTTGCCGAAATGGATCACAAATGGAGTGGATAATTGAATTAAAAATGAATGGATGTTTGAATCAAATAAAGAAATATATTTTCTTGAATTCTTTTTTGTACATTTTATTCACCTGGAATCATTAATTAAGTAAGGTGGATGTCAATTGGTGATGTACTGATGTCACCTATTTTCGCTTCTGCACTCGAAAATTGTCCACACAGCAAAATTGAAATGAATAAAATAGAGATAAAAACCTGGATATAAGTGAAATATTTGTGGTAAAGGACTCTTTTATTAGTCCCCTACGGGAACCGTAAGGGGACTATAGGATTGCACTCCATCTGTCTGTCCGTCTGTCTGTCCATCTGTTTTTAGCTCAACTTGACAAAGTCAAGCTGAGCTATTGCCATCACTTCTCGTCCGTCGGCATACGTACGTACATACGTACATTAGTACGTACGTCCACAATTTCCATCTAGAGGTCACCACTAGCTCCCATCTAGGGGTGACCTCTAGATGGGAGCTATCGATTTTTAGCTCAACTTTGGCGAAGCCAAATTTGAGCTTTTGCCATGGCCAGTCGTCCGTCTGTCTGTCAACAATTCAATACGGCTCGGGCTGGAGGCCGTATTTATGAACCGATCTTTACAAAACTTCTTGGGTACCTTTGTTATGAGCGTGGGACGAGAACGAGTGTTTTTGGGTCCGGTCCGAAATTCAAGATGGCTGCCAGCTGCCAATTTGTACCGACGATGCAGAAATCTGTTTTTTGCGCAGAACTTCCATATGAAAGCGCTGATTTCAATAATTTTTTGTGTGAATGTTTAGTACCATGGGATACATCACATATAATACGGGTTTTTTTCTCGTACGTAAATTATGCAAATTAGACTAACTTTGATGTATTTAGTGTTACTTTCAGCACTGTAAGTCCAAATGCCAATACGGCTCGGGCTAGAGGCCGTATTTATGAACTGATCTTTACGAAACTTCTTGGGTACCTTTGGTATCACCGTGGGACGAGAACGTGTGTTTTTGGGTCCGGTCTGAAATTCAAGATGGCCGATGGCAGCTATTTTGTACAAAATTAGGTGCAATCAGATTTTTGCACAGAACTTCCATATGAAAGGGCAGATTTGAAAAAATTTTTGTGTGAATGCTTAGTACCATGGGATACATCACATATAATACGGGTTTTTTTCTTGTACAGAAATTATGCAAATTAGATGAACTTTGATTTTTTCAGTGCTACTTACACACAGTAAGTACACATGTCAATATGGCTCGGGCTACAGGCTGTATTTATCAACTGATATTCACGAAACTTCTTGGGTACCTCTGTTATCACCTTGGGATGAGAACGAGTGTTTCTGAGTGCGGTCCAAAATTCAAGATGGCTGCCAGTGGCCATTTTGTACCGAAATTAGGTCTAATCAGTTTTTTGTACACAACTTCTATACGGCTCAGGCTAGAGGGTGTGGTCCGAAATTCAAGATGGCCACCAGCAGCCATTTTGTACCAAAATTAGTGCAATCAGTCTTTTGTACAGAACTTCTGTATGAAAGTTCTGATTTGAATAAATTTTTGTATGAATGTTTAGTAAAATGGAATACATCACATACAGTACGGGTTTTTTTCTCGTGCAGAAATTATGCAAATTAGATGAATTTTGATTTATTTAGTCTTACTTATACACTGTAAGTGCACATGTCAATACGGCTCGGGCTAGAGGCTGTATTTATCAACCGATCTTCACGAAACTTCTTGGGTACCTTTGTTATCACCTTGGGATGAGAACGAGTGTTTCTGAGTGTGGTCCAAAATTCAAGATGGCTGCCAGTGGCCATTTTGTACCGAAATTAGGTCCAATCAGTTTTTGTCACAACTTCTATACAGCTCGTATTTATGAACTGATCTTCACGAAACTTCTTGGGTACCTTTGTTTTCACCTTGGGACAGGAATGAGTGTGTTTTGGGGTGCCTTTGTTATCACTGTGCTATGAGAACAAATATTTTGGGGTTCAGTCAGACCCACTCTGGGACTCAAGGATTTCTTTTCTAGTTTAGCATCTGACTGTCACCCACCTTTACAATACTTTACTTATACATTTGTTACAGGCTACGGTCAGTATTTATGTACAGACCGTTACAATACTTCATATGTACCTTTGTTATCAGGTCATTACCTAGATGTTTGTCATTGCTGTGTCACATACTATACATGTACATATCTTGATAAGTTGAGCTGCAGTGTCATTGACACTTTCATTTATGTTACCACCTCTCCCTCAAACATGCTTTAAGCTACACCTTTCATATTTGGTACATGGATAAATGGTTCTGAGGGGACGATGCACACTCAAATTTTTTTTTTCAAAATCCATGATGGCGGAATGGCGGCCATTTTTGTTGTGTTTTTTAAGCTTTTTTTTCTCTATTTTCATTTTACCACCCCTCCCTCCAACATGGTTCAAGCTACACTTTGCATATTTGGCACATGGATAGAGGGTTGGGAGGGGATGATGCACGTTCAATATTTTTTTTTCAAAATCCAAAATGGCGGCAAAGTGGCCATTTTTGTTGTGTTTTTTAAGCTTTTTTCTCTATTTTATGTTGCCACCCCTCACTCCAACATGGTTCAAGCTACACTTTTCAAATTTGGCACATGGATAGAGGGTTGTGATGGGATGATGCACATTCAATATTGTTTTTCCAAAATTCAAGATGGCGCCATGGCAGCCATTTTTGTTGTGTTTTTTAAGCTTTTTTCTCTATTTTATGTTACCACCCCTCCCTCCAACATGATTCAAGCTACACCTTTCATATATGGTACATGGATAAAGGATTGTGAGGGGATTATGGACGCTCAATATTTTTTTTTTTTTTCAAATTCTAAGATCTGTCTGTCTGTTTGTCTGTCCGTCTGTCCGTCCATCCGGGCCAACATTGGGGGTTTAGGGGATATTATTATTAGGGGCTATTAGGGCTTAAGGTTGGGGGGGGGGGGGGGTGTTAGGTCCCAGGAGTGGGTGGGGGTTAGGGTCTGGGGTGGGCTTTTAGGGTTTAGGGTCAGGATGGGGTAGGGTTAGGGTGTGGTTTTTGAGTGGAGGGGTGGGGTTAGGGTTAAATATAAGTTCTAGGGTGGAGGGGGTGGGGTTCTGGGTAAAATAAGGTTTTGGACATACAAAATGTTTTTGTGGTAGCCCATAAACTCGAACATGCTTTAAGCTACACCTTTCATATTTGGTACGTGGATAAATGGTTCTGAGGGGATGATGTGCGCTCAATATTTTTTTTTCAAAATCCAAGATGGTGGAATGGCAGCCATTTTTGCTGTGTTTTTTTAAGCTTCTTTTTCTCTATTTTTATGTTACCACCCCTCCCTCCAAGTATTATATAACATGCCCCAAGTTACCAAGCTTCCCCAGCAGACGTCAGTAACTTAATGCTTTCTGTAACACAATGTGTATACCAATTCAATCATTATAAAATATAAAATACCTTGAATGAAGGAAAATGTTTTAATATCTTCCTTTTTTGGTATTACCAAAAGAAAGATTTCATCACCTTTCCCTTCATTTAAGGTTATTATAATGATTGGACCGGCCCAGGCAAAAATACTGCACCACCGAGAGCTGGCCTGGTCCTTCTTTTCACTGGACCGGACCATTACTGGCGGTCTTTGTACTTCTTAATTACTAACCTGAAATGCAGAGATGCTTATATACTCGAGTGTCTTATGTGACAAAAAGACCTTATGTCACAAAAGTGTCGTAGGGGACTAATACCACCTCGGTGGTCAAACTCTTGTTAAATATAATTCACTTGTTAGTTTAACTTGACATAGTCAAGATAAGCTATTGCCATCACGCGTGCGGAAGTCTGTGAGTCAGTTCACATTTTCCTTTAGCACGGGCTACACCCTGCAGTACTTGTCTGATCGTCACGAAATTTCATATGCAGGTTTGGGGTCATGTCTAGATGAGAACGTCCCCTTTTGGTCACGATCGGGCAACCGGTATGGCTGCCTGAGCTCAAAACCTGAAAACCATTAGCACAGTCTACAGGTTGGATTTATGAAGGGATTTCATTGTAACTTGGTAGGATGCCTCTGTATAATGCCTAGATGAGGACATCCCCTTTTGGTTATGATCTATCAACCATGATGGCTGCCCAAGCCCGAAACCCAAAAACTTTTAGCACAGTCTGCAGGTCATGTTTAATATGGAGGGATTTCATTGTAACTTGGTAGGATGACTCCTTATGATGTCTAGATGAGAATTTCCCCATTTGGGCGTGATCTGCCAACCATGACGACTGCCCGAGCCCAAAATCCGAAAACCTTTAGCACACTCTACAGGTCATATTTATTGAGGAATTTCATTGTAACTTGGTGAGTTGACTTCATACAATGTCTAGATGAGAAAGTCCCGTTTTGGTCCTGATTCGGCAACTGTGACGGCTACAGGGGCCCGAAGCCCTAAAACCTTTAGCACAGTCTACACAGGTCATATTTATAAAGGGATTTCATTGTAACTTGGTAGGATGACTCGAAATAATGTCTAGATGAGAACGTCCCATTTTGATCGTGATCATTCAGCCTTGATGGGTGCCCGAGCCCAAAAGCCTTTTGCATAGGCAAAAGGTCATATTTATGGAAGGATTTCATTGTAACCTGTTAGGTTGACTCTGTATAATGCCTAGATGATGACATCCCCTTTTGGTCATGATTGGTCAGCTGTGATGGCTGCAGGTGCCCAAAGCCCAAAAATCTTGAGCACAGTCTACAGGTCATATTTATAAAGGGATTTCAGTGTAACTTCGCAGGATCACTCCAGATGATGCCCAGATGAGATTGTCCCCTTTGGTTGCAATCATTCAACCATGATGGCTGCCCGAGCCCGAAGCCCGAAAACCTTTAGCACAGTCTACAGGTCATATTTATGAAGGGATTTCATTGTAACTTGGTACGTTGACTTCATATAATGTCTAGATGAGAACGTCCCCTTTTGGACACGATTGGGCAACTGTGACGGCTACAGGGGCCCGAAAACCTTTAGAACAGTCTACAGGTCATAATTATGAAGGGATTTCATTGTAGCTTGGTAGGATGACTCCAAATAATGTCTAGATGAAAACATGTCTTTTTGGTCGCGATCATTCAGCCTTTATGGCTGCCCGAGCCCAAAGACCTTCAGCATAGTTTATATTTATTTATTTATTTATTTGTGCTTAACGCCACATCAGCAGCTAAGGCTATATCGTGGCGAGAAAACGATAAAAGGGAAACATGACACTAATGAAATACAAAGATGAGTAAAAACAACTATAATAAAACTGATAAAGACAATGTAGTATGAACAGTGATGCGTGAAGAAACAAGAAATATGAATAGCTCACAAATCAACCAGGTGAATGTAAGTCTTAAAGACTCTAGTTTAAGATAAATAAAAACAATTTAAAATTTATTAAAAAGGTTGATTGATTTCAAAAATGCGAGAATCATATTCGGGCTCGTACGATAAAAAAGATCTCTCAGAGATCCTACAGAAAAATACTGCCCTCTGACATGATTAAAATCAGTACAATATAAAAGAATGTGTTCCACAGACAACACCTGCTGGCAGGGAACACACTCTGGTCGCACAGTACCCTCCAACAAAAAGGAATGTTTATAGGTCGTATTTATGGAAGGATTTCATTGTAACTTGTTAGGTTGACTCCATATAATGCCTAGATGATGACATCCCCTTTTGGTCATGATTTGTCAACTGTGATGGCTACAGGTGCCCGAAGCCCGAAAATCTTGAGCACAGTCTACAGGTCATATTTATGAAGGGATTTCATTGTAGCTTCGTAGGATCACTCCAGATGATGCCCAGATGAGAACGTCCCCTTTTGGTTGCGATCATTCATCCATTATGGCTGCCCGAGCCCAAAGCCTGAATACCTTTATCACAGTCTACAGGCCATATTTATGAAGGGATTTCAATGTAACTTGATAGGATGTCTCATTTTGGAATAATTTAACTGTAACTTGGTAACTTTCATTGATATACTTTAACTGTGAGGGCCACATACATTAACTGTGAGGTCACATTAACCCACCCCTCATCTCTTTAGTACAGTGTACACCTCATATTATTTTATCAAAAACATAGCATACAGGGAACAGAAATGAACATATTCCCAATTATCACAATTCTTGTCTTATTTCATAATCGTTTCATAAACATTGAACATTATCCTTTTCATCAAACACAACACGCAAGTTAAGCTACAGTGTCATTGACACTTTCATTTTATGAATGAAGATATTGAGGTCATACTATTGTGTTCTTACACTGTGCATGATGTACTCATTCATTGTTCTAATTGTACTATGGCTGCTGAAGTTTATAGCAGTGTTTCATCTGGGTGTTTCTTTGTTTTATTTTTCAGGTTTAACATGTTGCAGGCCCCCCCAAAATATCATAATGGCCAAAAATAAGTCCAATTTATGTAGTTAAATTAGTGATTTATACATCATTTAATTACTGTTGTCAGAAACATGCAAAAATATGCAATCGGATTGCTGGAACTCAGTGAAATACATTGCAACTCAATCTGTCCCCATAAGATAACACCAAAGCAATCAATATGGTAACTCCTCCCAATACATAATGTTTGATGACATGACTGCAGTTACAGCATAACAGCTTTCACTTCATCATCAAACATCAAGGTGTTTACATTGCACAAAAACTAATAACAACTTTCCGATCTCCTCACTTGTTTTTATCAATAATATCTCTGAAATATGTAGTAAATATTCAATTTGTTTTGCAGCAAAAAAAATGTGCTATTCATCAACATGTTCATTCTACAAATTATATTCTTTCAAATATGCGATCAGCAATTACAAGGCATCGAGAAATTAAAAACATTGGAGAAAATGTTTTTTTGTTGATCATGTTTTTTTGGTTCACCTGACAGAAAGTCAGGGTAAGCTATACTGATCAGTCCTCGTCTGTCGTAAAGGTGGTGAGTCTTCTCCCAAACTGCTGGACCACAAGATGTTTTATCCCGCGCTCAAATTGTCTATTTACTGGATTGATAGGCTGATTTAAACCAGATTTATGGGTTATGAGTACTTTAGTTCATGCGAAACCCCCCACATAAAAATAGAAAAATTTTCAAACTCCCATATTTCCAAAGCCGCATGGAACAGAGTACTGTTATTTGGTTTAAAGTATCCTCACGTCCATTAGAATCAACTGGCCCAAAAAATTGCAGTCCATTGCAACATAGGGTACCAACCCTCTAGGGGATAAAACAAAATGCTGATTCAGCAGATTTAAAAAAAAAAGAAGCACAAGTCAGAATCTTTTTGATATATAACATCCTTAGGAAAATCAGATTCAATTTCGTTCAAAGCTAGCCCTTGGATTCATGAATTTTAACTTAATGCATTATGAGAAAAATCTAAACATCTTCTTCAGGCCATCGGTCAAATGCTTCTATATTTGTTATGCAGCACCCTTGGGGGTTCCGATATAAGTTATTCAAATCTAGTCCCTTTTAACTTAGTGGAATATGAGGAAAATTCTTTAAAAATCTTCTTCAGGTCCATCGGTCAGAGAATGTTTTTATATTTGTTTTGCAACACCATTAGGGGGTTCAGACACAAGTTGTTCAAATCAAGTCCCTGGGTTCTTAGTTTCGCTACCTGTGAGCTCAAATGTTAACTTGGTACTACAATATGATGAATATTGTTTGAAAATCTTCTTTCACACTACCAGTCACCACCAATTGAATCCTTGAATTCATATTGGCACTCCTTATCGGAGCCCAAATTTTAACTGGGTGCAGTGTGAGAAAAATTCTTTAAAAACCTTCCGGTTCAAATCCACCAGTCAAAATCTTCTGGTATTTGTTAAACAGCATCCTGGATAAGGGGGTGTGGGTCAGATTTAAATTTGTTCAGACCAAGTCCCTTGGTTTGTATTTTTGGCTCCCTATGGGAGCCTGAATTTCAGCTTGGTGCAATATGAGAAATACAGTTTTAAAATATGCTCCCACCCTATGAAATCTTTTGATATGTGGTATAACATCAAGTTAGTTCAAATTGTGTCCCTGGATTCATATTTGGGCTCCTTGTCGAAATCTTGCAGTATGAGGAAAATTCTTCAAAAATCTTGTTGTTCAGCTCCACCAGTCAGAATCTTTTGATATTTGTTATACAGCATTCTTAGGCAGTGGGTGTGTGGGTAAGGGGCAGACCTGTTCAAATCAAGTCCCTGGGTTCATATTTGGGCTCCATATGGGAGCCTGGATTATATCTTGGTGCAATATGAGGAATATTCCTTGAAAATCATTTTTCTTCACATCCACCTGACAGAATGTTTTGATTTTTAGCTCAACTTTGCCGTAGTCAAATTTGAGGTTATGCCATGGCCTGTCATCTATCTGTCCATCTGGACATCTGTCCGTCCATCAACAGTTCAATATGGCTCGGGCTAGAGGCCGTATTTATGAACCGATCTTTACGAAACTTCTTTGGTACCTTTGTTATCACCGTGGGACGAGAACAAGTGTTTTTGAGTACGGTCCAAAATTCAAGATTGCCACCAGCAGCCATTTTGTACCGAAATTAGTGCACTCAGTTTTTTGTACAGAACTTCTGTATGAAAGTTCTGATTTGAATAAATTTTGTATGAATGTTTAGTAACATGGAATACATCACATGTAATACAGATTTTTTTCTCGTACAGAAATTATGCAAATTAGATGAACTTTGATATATTCAGTGCAACTAATACACAGTAAGTACACATGTCAATACGGCTCAGGCTAGATGCTGTATTTATGAACCGATCTTCACGAAACTTCTTGGGTACCTTTGTTATCACCTCGGGACAAGAACGAGTGTTTTTGGGTGCGGTCCAAAATTCAAGATGGCTCCCGGCAGCCATTTTGTACCGAAATTAGGTACGATCAGTTTTTTATACAGAACTTCTTTACGAAACTTTTTGGGTACCTTTGTTATCACCGTGGGGCGAGAACGAGTGGTTTTGAGTGCAGTCCAAAATTCAAGATGGCCACCGGCAGCCTTTTTGTACCGAAATTAGTGCAATCAGTTTTTTAGCTTAACTTGACATAGTCAAGATAAGCTATTGCCATCATGCGTGCGGAAGTCTGTTAGTCTGTGAGTCAAGATAAGCTATTGCCATCATGCATGCGGAAGTCTGTGAGTCAGTTAGTCTGTGACATCTGTTCACATTTTCCTTCAGCATGGGCTACACCCCGCAGTTCTTGTCTGATCGTCACGAAATTTCATATGCAGGTTTGGGGGTCATGTCTAGATGAGAACGTCCCCTTTTGTTTTGGTCACGATTGGGCAACCGGTATGGCTGCCCGAGCCCAAAACCCGAAAACCATTAGCACAGTCTACAGGTCGTATTTATGAAGGGATTTCATTGTAACTTGGTAGGATGCCTCTGCATAATGCCTAGATGAGAACATCCCCTTTTGGGCATGATCTATCAACCGTAATGGCTGCCCAAGCCCGAAACCCAAAAACTTTTAGCACAGTCTGCAGGTCATGTTTAATGTGGAGGGATTTCATTGTAACTTGATAGGATGACTCCTTATGATGTCTAGTTTATTAGCCCGACTGTTTACAGTGAGGGCTATAGTGATGACTTTTGTCCATCTGTCCGTCTGTCCGTCTGCCTTTTTCTGTTAATATTTAGAGTCTTGGTTAAAGTTTGTGGTTAAAGTTTTTTACTGAAGGTTCAAGTGCTTTTTAGCTCATCTTGACAGAGTCAAGCTGAGCTAATCTAATCGCTTCCCGTCCATCGTCCGTTGTCCGTCGTCCGCCAACACCATGTTTTGGTTTTCTCCTCCAAAGCCACTGGGCCAATTCAAGTGAAAGTTTGTGTGAATGATGGTCCCAAAGGGGCATTTCATTTTTGTTCAACTCAGCATGCCCAGCCCCATAGGGAGGGAGTGGGGGAAAATGCTCCAAAATATTTTAAAAATCTTCTTCTCAAGAACCAGTGTGTACAATGACTTGATATTTGCTATGGAGCTTCCATATGAGGTGTAGAATCAAGTTTGTTCAAACAAAGTTCGTAAAGTAATATTTGGCTTTGTAATAGGAGGGGTAAGATTTTTGGCCCCGCCCAAAATTTCTATTTTCTGAACCGATGGTCCGGTATGAACCAAATTTGGTTTGTGGTAGTATTGGATCATAAGTACTTGACCCATGCAAAAAAAAAAAATTCCCGCATCCCCATGGGAACCCTGGGAGCTAAAAATAGAAATATTTTCAAACGCCCATATTTCCCAAACCCCACGGAACAGAGAGCTTTTATTTGGTATGAAGTATCCTTATGACCAGTAGAATTGAATGGTAAAAAAAAATTGCCATCGGTTATGTTAGGGTGTTCTGTAATGGGCATCGAAAAAATGCTGAGTCAGCATATTTGCAAAAATTTTAAAAAATCTTTTCTCCAGAACCAATCATCAGAATCTTTTGATATTTGGTATACAGCATTCATAGGGGGGTCAGATAAAAGTTTGTTGAAATAAAGCTCATTGGTTCATATTTGGGCTCTCTACAGGAGCCCGAAGTTTTAACATAGGGTAATATGGGGAATATTCTTTAAAAATCTTCTTCTTCAGAACCACCAGTCAGAATCTTTTAATATTTGGTATACATCATTGTTATGAGGGTCAGATTCTAGATTGTTCAAACCAAGTCCCTAGGTTAATATTTGGGCTTCCTATGGAAGCCCAAATTTTATCTTTGTTCAATGTGGAGGGTAATTTAAAAAAATCTTCTTCTTCAGATCCATCAGTCTGAATGCTTTGATATTTCGTATGCAACATCTCTATGGGGGTCAGATTCAAGTTTGTTCAAATCAAATTCCTAGGTATATATTTGGGCTCACTAAGGTAGCCCAAATTTTTACTTAGTGCAATATGAGAAAATTTCTTTAAAAATCTTCTTCTTCAGATCCACCAGTCGGAATGCTTTTATATTTGGTATACAACATCTCTAGGGTGGTCAGATTCCAGGTTGTTCAATTCGAGTGCCTAGGTTAATATTTGAGCTCCATATGGGAACATGAAATTTAACTTAGTACAATATGAGGGAATTTCTTCAAAAATCTTCTTCTTCAGATTCACTTGTCAGAATGCTTTCACATTTGGTATACAACATCTCTAGGGGGGTCAGATTCAAGTTTGTTCAAATCGGATCCATAGGTCAATATTTGGGCTCGCTATGGTAGCCCAAATTTGAACTTAGTGCAATTCGAAGAAATTTCTTTACAATTTCTCTTCTTCAGATCCAACAGTCAGAATGCTTTCATATTCGGTACACAACATCTCTAGGGAAGTCAGATTTAACTGTGTTCAAATCAAGGGCCTGGGTTAATATTTGGGCTCTCTATGGGAGCCGGAATTGGCCATTTTGCTGAAGAATTAAAAATTTTGTATTCAGTACCCTCTAGAGGTACTAAGATTAATCCACATAGGTTATATCAAGGGGCTTCATAATGCCCAGATTATTTTTGTCACTCCTGAGGGACTCAAGGATTGACAGTGCAGCCTATGGAGATGGCTTGCTTAATGTAGACTCATTCTTGGACTCTGTTTAAATTGTGTTCTGTACAAGATGAGCGCTTCAGGCCCTGTGGGGCCTCTTGTTTTTCTTTTCTTTTCTTATCTTATTCCTGTTTAGTTGACACTTGGAGTTTTGGTTGAAGTTTGTGGTTGAAGTTTTTTATTCAACCTTCAAGTACAGACTGTACCTGGTATTTCTTGTCTGATCATCACGAAATTTCATATGCAGGTTTTAGTTCATGTCTACATGAGAATGTCCCCTTTTGGTCATGATCAGTCAACCGGTATGGCTGCCCGAGCCCAAAACCTGAAAACCATTAGCACAGTCTACGTGTTGTATTTATGAAGGGATTTCATTGCAACTTCATAGAATGCCTCTGTATAATGCCTAGATGAGAACGTCCCCGTTTAGGCATGATCTGTCAACCGTGATGGCTGCCCAAGCCCGAAACATAAAAAATTTTTGGCACAGTCTGCAGGTCATGTTTAATATGGACAGATTTCATTGTAACTTGGTTCGATAACTCCGTATGATGTCTAGATGAGAATTTCCCCATTTGGGCGTGATCTGTCAACTGTGATGACTGCCCGAGCCCAAAACCCGAAAACCTTTAGCACAGTCTACAGGTCATACTTATGAAGGGATTTCATTGTAACTTGATAGGTTGACTTCATATAATGACTAGATGAGAAAGTCCCCTTTTGGACGTGATTGGGCAACTGTGATGGCTACAGGGGCCTGAAGCCCAAAAACCTTTAGCACAGTCTACAGGTCATATTTATGAAGGGATTTCATTGCAACCTGGTACGATGACTCCAAATAATGTCCAGATGAGAACGTCCCATTTTGATCTCGATCATTCAGCCTTCATGGCTGCCCGAGCCCAAAAACCTTTAGCATAGTCAAAAGGTCATATTTATGGAAGGATTTCATTGTAACTTGTTAGGTTGACTCCATATTATGCCTAGATGATGACCTCCTGTTTTGGTCATGATTGGTCAACTGTGACGGCTACAGGTGCCCGAAGCCCGAAAACCTTGAGCACAGTCTACAGGTCATATTTATCAAGGGATTTCATTGTAACGTCGTAGGATCACTCCAGATGATGCCCAGATGAGAATGTGCCCTTTCGATTGCGATCATTCAACCATGATGGCTGCCCGAGCCCGTAGGTAGAAAACCTTTAACACAGTCTACAGGTCAGATTTATGAAGGGATTTCATTGTAACTCGGTTGGTTGACTTCATATAATGTCTAGATGAGAACGTCCCCTTTAGGACACGATTGGGCAACTGTGACGGCAACAGGGGCCCGTAGGCCGAAAACCTTTCGAACAGTTTACAGGTCATAATTATGAAGGGATTTCATTGTAGTTTGGTAGGATGACTCCAAATAATGTATAGATGAGAACGTCTCCTTTTTGGTTGCAATCATTCAGCCTTGATGGCTGCCCGAGCCCAAAAACCTTTAGCATAGCCTATAGGTCGCATTTATGGAAGGATTTCATTGTAACTTGCTAGGTTGACTCCATATAATGCCTAGATGATATCACCTTTTGGTCATGATTGGTCAACTGTGATGGCTACAGACGCCCAAAGGGGGCGCGGTGGCTCAGTTGGTAGAGGTGCAGGCTGCAAGCCGAGAGGTGCTCGGTTCGATTCCCACCTGCGGCAACCGCGTTGTGTCCTTGGGCAAGACACTTCACCCCCATTGCCCACGTACGTGGGGGCATGGTGACTCTGTGCACTAAGGCGTACTGCACGTCGATGGTGCACTTGTCTTCAACCAATTTTAACCCTGCTTGTGTGGTGTTAGTATGTTTGGGATCTGGCAGTTGCTCGCTGTTGCTTGGTGGTTCTCTCTGGCTTCCTCCAGACATAAAACTGTCGCGGTCATGATTAGTCATTGTGCAGAAATATGCGACCTTAAACGCCAATAAATAAATAAATAATACAGGCGCCCGAAGCCCAAAAATCTTTAGCACAGTCTACAGGTCATATTTATGAAAGGATTTCATTGTAACTTCATAGAATCACTCCAGATGATGCCCAGATGAGAATGTCCCCTTTTGGTTGCGATCATTCAACCATGATGGCTGCCCAAGCTCGAAAACCTTTAGCACAGTCTTCAGGCCATATTTATGAAAGGATTTCATTCTAACCTGGTAGGTTGACTTCATATGTCTAGATGAGAACAGCGCCTCTTTTGGACACGATTAGGCAAGTGTGACGGCTACAGGGGCCTGAAGCCCGAAAACCTTTAGCACAGTCTACAGGTCATATTTATGGAGGGATTTCATTGTACCTTGGTAGGATGACTCCAAATAATGTCTAGATGAGAACGTCCCATTTTGGTCGCCATCATTCAGCCTTGATGGCTGCCCCTGCCCAAAAACCTTTAGCATAGTCTATAAGTCATATTTATGGAAGGATTTCATTGTAACTTGTTAGGTTGACTTCATATAATGCCTAGATGATGACATCCCCTTTTGTCATGATTGGTCAACTGTGACAGCTACAGGGGCCCAAAGCTCGAAAACCTTGAGCACAGTCGACAGTCATATTTATGAAGGGATTTCATTGTAACTTCGTAGGATCACTCCAGATGATGCCAAGATGAGAATGTCCCGTTCTGTTTGTGCTCATTCAACCATGATGGCTGCCTGAGCCCAAGGCCCAAAAACCTATAGCACAATCTACAGGTCATATTTATGAAGGGATTTCATTGTAACTTGGTAGGTTCAAGCAAAAACAATTATGATCGCATCACTTTAATTTTGTTATTAGCTCAACTTTGACGAAGTCAAATTTGAGCTATTGTCATGGCCCGTTGTCCGTCTGTCCATCTGGCCGTCTGTCCGAACGTCAACAATTGGCTATGGCTCGGGCTAGAGGTCGTATTTATGAATTTATGAACCGATCTTTACGAAACTTCTTGTGTACCTTTGTTATGACCCTGGGACGGGAACGAGTGTTTTTAGGTGTGGTCCGAAATTCAAGATGGCTGCCAGCGGCCATTTTGTACCGATGATGCAAAAATCAGTTTTTTGTACAGAACTTCTGTATGAAAGTTCTGATTTGAATAAAGTTTTGTATAAATGTTTAGTACCATGGGATACATCACATATAATACGGGTTTTTTTCTCGTGGGTAAATTATGCAAATTAGACTGACTTTGATTTATTTAGTGTTACTTTCAGAGCTGTAAGTGCCAAGCTGCTATGGCTCGGGCTAGAGGCCGTATTTATGAACCAATCTTTACGAAACTTCTTGGGTACCTTTGTTATGACCCTGGGACGGGAACGAGTATTTTTGGGTGTGGTCCGAAATTCAAGATGGCTGCCAGTGGCCATTTTGTACCGATGATGCAAAAATCAGTTTTTTGTACAGAACTTCTGTATGAAAGTTCTGATTTGAATAAAGTTTTGTATAAATGTATAGTACAATGGGATACATCACATATAATACGGGGTTTTTTCTCGTGCGTAAATTATGCAAATTAGACTAACTTTGATTTATTTAGTGTTACTTTCAGAGCTGTAAGTGCCAAGCTGCTATGGCTCGGGCTAGAGGCCGTATTTATGAACCAATCTTTACGAAACTTCTTGGGTACCTTTGTTATGACCGTGGGACGAGAACGAGTGTTTTTGGGTGCAGTCCCAAATTCCAGATGGCTGCCAGCAGCCATTCTGTACCGACGATGCCGAAATCTGTTTTTTGTACAGAACTTCCATATGAAAGCTCTGATTTGAATAATTTTTTGTATGAATGTTTAGTACCATGGGATACATTACATATATTACAGGTTTTTTTCTTGTGCGTAAATTATGCAAATTAGGCTAACTTTGATTTATTTAGTGTTACTTTCAGCACTGTGAGTGCAAATCCCAATACGGCTCGGGCTAGAGGCCATATTTATGAACCGATCTTCACGAAACTTCTTGGGTACATTTGTTATCACTGTGGGACGAGAAGGAGTGTTTTTGGGTCCAGTCTGAAATTCAAGATGGCCGCTAGCAGCCATTTTGTTCAAAATTAAGTGCAATCAGATTTTTGCGCAGAACTTCCAAATGAAAGATCTGATTTGAATAAATTTTTGTATGAATGTTTAGTACCATGGGATACATTACATATAATACAGAGTTTTTCTCGTGAATAAATTATGCAAATTAGGGGTCCGGGTGGGACTTAGAAAATTTTGGACCAAAATCCAGAAATTAGTTTTTTGGTTTTTTATGCGTTTTGGTCAATTTTAAGACAAAAAAAAAAAAATTTTTTTTACACTGAAAATTTGGGGTCCGGGTGGGACTTAGAAAATTTTGGACCAAAATCCGGAAATTAGTTTTTTGTGTTTTGATGCATTTTGGTCAATTTTAAGAAGAAGAAGAAAAAATTTTAGTCTGAAAATATTTTGTTTGGGACTGAAAATTTCCACACAAAAATAATAATCTACAATGATTGGTCTTAATCTGTAGTCCATTACAGTCACCTTGTAATTCTTTTATTATTGTTGACTGGGCCAAAACAAATACTAATTCCTGTCATATTCATTATTCAGTTGTCTTGGTCACAGCAAGTACTAATTCCTGTCATATCCAAGTTGAGCTACAGAGTTATTGACTCTTTCATTTTTATTAAAAACATAGCATACAGGGAACAGAAATTAACTTATTCCCAATTATCACAATTCTTGTCTCATTTCATAATCCTTTCATAAACATTGAACATTATCCTTTTCATCAAACACAACACACAGACAAGTTAAGCTACAGTGTCATTGACACTTTCATTGTACAGAACTTCTGCATGAAAGTTCTGATGTGAATAAATTTTTGTATGAATGTTTAGTAACTTGGAATACAAAAAATACGGGTTTTTTTCTCATGCAGAAATTATGCAAATTAGATGAACTTTGATTTATTCAGTGCTACTTATACACAGTAAGTACACATGTCAATACGACTCGTGCTGGGGGCTGTATTTATGAACCGATCTTCATGAAACTTCTTAGGTACCTCTTTGTTATCTCCTTGGGATGAGAACATTATTAGCACAACCTGATTTTCTATTTCCAATGAGAAAAATAAAACCTCCTCACCTGTGGGAACCCTATGAGCTAAAGATAACAAATTCAAATACCTATATTTTAAGAAGGACTTGACAAATATGTATTAATTAGTATGAATCAACCTTAGAAGGGTTTGAATCAAACAGGCCAAAACATTTGCTAACATTTGGCTTTAGGGTGCACCATACAAGGATCCCCATTGTAACATTAACCCCATGGAGATTTCTTTTCTAGTTTGGCATCTAACTGTCACCTACCTTTACAATACTTTGCCTGTACATTTGTTACAGGCTACGGTCAGTATTTATGTACAGACCTTTACAATACTTTACATGTACCTTGTCATTGCTGTGTCACATACTATACATGTCTTACACAAGTTGAGCTACAGTGTCATTGACACTTTCATTAGAATACAACATCTACATACATATTCAAGTTTGTTCAAATCAATTCCCTGGGTTCATATTTGGGCTCCCTGTGGGAGCCCAAACTTTAACTTTATGCAATATTAATTCTTTAAAAATCCTTTTCAGATCCACAAGATCAGACTCATTTGATATTTGGTACACACCATCTTTATGAGTGTCAAATGCAAGTTCTTCAAATCAAGTCTCCGGGTTAATATTTGTGCTCCCTACAGGATCTTTAATTTTTAGCTCAACTTTGGCGTGATCAAATTTGAGGTTTTGTCATGGCCCATCTGACAGTGTCTGTCCGTCAACAATTCAATACGGCTCGGGCTAGAGGCCATATTTATGAACCGATCTTTACGAAACTTCTTGGGTATCTTTGTTTTCACCATGGGTCGAGAACAAGTGTTTTTTGGGTGCGGTCCAAAATTCAATATGACCACCGGCAGCCATTTTGTACCGAAATTAGTGCAGTCAGTTTTTTGTACAGAACTTCTGTATGAAAGTTCTGATTTGAATAAATTTTTGTATGAAGGTTTAGTAATATGGAAAACATCACATATAATACAGGTTTTTTTCTCGTGCAGAAATTATTCAAATAAGATAAATTTTCATTTATTCAGTGCTACTTATACACAGTTAGTACACATGTCAATACAGCTCGGGCTAGGGGCTGTATTTATGAACTGATCTTCACGAAACTTCTTGGGTACCTTTGTTATCACCTTGGGACGAGAACAAGTGTTTTTGGTGTGCAGTCCGAAATTCAAGATGGCTGCCAGCGGCAATTTTATACCGAAATTAGTGCAGTCAGTTTTTTTGTACAGAACTTCTATATAACAGTTCTGATTTGAATAAATTTTTGTATGAATGTTTAGTAACATGGAATACATCACAAATAATACGGGTTTTTTTCTCGTGCATAAATTATGCAAATTAGATGAACTTTGATTTATTCGGTGCTACTTATACACAGTTAGTACTCATGTCAATTCGACTCAGGCTAGTATGAACCGATCTTCAGGAAACTTCTTGGGTTCTTTTGTTATCACCTTGGGACCAGAACGAGTGTTTTTGTGTGAGGTCCGAAATTTCAAGATGGCCACCGCCGGCCAATTAGACAAACTTTTGATTTATTCAGTGCTACTTATACACAGTAAGTGCTCATTTCAATACGGCTCTGGCTTGAGGCATCTGTCACCCGCCTTTACAATATTTTACCTGTACATTTCTTACAGGCTGTGGTCAGTATTTATGTGCAGACCTTTACAATACTTTACATGAACCTTTGTTATCAAGTCATTACCTATATGTGTGTCTTTGCTGTGTCACATACTATACATGTACATGTCTTACATAAGTTGAGCTACAGTGTCATTGACACTTTTGTTACTTAGTGTAACTGAGTGTAATTTTTAGTGTAACTGAGTGTAATTTTTAGCTTAACTTGACATTGTCAAGATAAGCTATTGCCATCACGCGTGCGGAAGTCTGTGAGTCTGTGACGTCTGTTCACATTTTCCTTTAGCAGGGGGCATGGTGGCTCAGTTGGTAGAGGTGCAGGCTGCAAGCCGAGAGGTCCTCGGTTCGAATTCCACCTGCGGCAACTGCGTTGTGTCCTTGGGCAAGACACTTCACCCCGATTGCCTACATGGGGGCACGATGACGCTGTGTACTGAGGCGTACTGCACGTCGATGGTGCGCATGTCTTCAACCAATCTAACCCTGCCTGTGCTGCGGTGCAGAGTTCAGAGTTACGATGTTGGAGAGCTGACCGCCGCTCGTCGTTGCTCGGTGGTTCTCTCCGGGTACTCCGGCTTCCTCCACCCGTAAAACTGTCACGGTCACAATTAGCCATTGTGCATAAGTGTGTGACCTTAAACACCAATAAATAAATAAATAAATTTCCTTTAGCACGGGCTACACCCCACAGTTCTTGTCTGATCGTCCCGAAATTTCATATGCAGGTTTGGGGTCATGTCTAGATGAGAACGTCCCCTTTTGGTCGCGATTGGGCAAAACCCGAGCCCAAAACCCGAAAACCATTAGCACAGTCTACAGGTCGTATTTATGAAGGGATTTCATTGTAACTTGGTAGGATGCCTCTGTATAATGCCTAGATGAGAACGTCCCCTTTTGGGCATGATCAAGCCCAAGCTCGAAACCCAAAAACTTTTAGCACAGTCTGCAGGTCATGTTTAATGTGGAGGTATTTCATTGTAACTTGGTAGGATGACTCCTTATGATGTCTAGATGAGAATTTCCCCATTTGGGCATGATCTGCCAACCGTGACGACTGCCCGAGCCCAAAACCCGAAAACCTTTACCACAGTCTACAGGTCATATTTATTGAGGAATTTCATTGTAACTTGGTGGGTTGACTTCATGCAATGTCTAGATGAGAAAGTCACCTTTTGGGCATGATTGGGCAACTGTGACGGCTACAGGGGCCCAAAGCCCGAAAACCTTTAGCACAGTCTACAGGTCATATTTATGAAGGGATTTCATTGTAACTTGGTAGGATGACTCCAAATAATGTCTAGATGAGAACATCCCATTTTGATCGCAATCATGCAGCCTTGATGGGTGCTCGAGCCCAAAAACCTTCAGCATAGTCAAAAGGTCATATTTATGGAAGGATTTCATTGTAACCTGTTAGGTTGACTCCATGTAATGCCTAGATGATGACATCCCCTTTTGGTCGTGATTGGTCAACTGTGATGGCTACAGGTGCCCGAAGCCCGAAAACCTTGAGCACAGTCTACAGGTCAAATTTTTGAAGGGATTTCATTGTAACTTCGCAGGATCACTCCAGATGATGCCCAGATGAGATTGTCCCCTTTGGTTGCGATCATTCAACCATGATGGCTGCCCGAGACCGACGCCCGAAAACCTTAAGCACAGTCTACAGGTCATATTTATGAAGGGATTTCATTGTAACTTGGTAGGTTGACTTCATATAATGTCTAGATGAGAACGTCCCCTTTTGGACATGATTGGGCAACTTTGACGGCTAAAGGTGCCCGAAGCCCGAAAACCTTTTGCACTGTCTACAGGTCATATTTATGAAGGGATTTCATTGTAACTTGGTAGGATGACTCCAAATAATGTCTAGATGAGAACGTCCCATTTTGGCCATGATCATTCAGCCTTGATGGGTGCCCGAGCCTAAAAACCTTTAGCATAGGCAAAAGGTTATATGTATAGAAGGATTTCATTGTAACCTGTTAGGTTGACTCCATATAATGCCTAGATGATGACATCCCCTTTTGGTCGTGATTGGTCAGCTGTGATGGCTACAAGTGCCCGAAGCCCGAAAACCTTGAGTACAGTCTACAGGGATTTCATTGTAACTTCGCAGGATCACTCCAGATGATGCCCAGATGCGATTGTCCCCTTTGGTTGCGATCATTCAACCATGATGGCTGCCCAAGCCCGAAGCCCGAAAACCTTTAGCACAGTCTACAGGTCATATTTATGAAGGGATTTCATTGTAACTTGGTAGGTTGACTTCATATAATGTCCAGATGAGAATGTCCCCTTTTGGACACGATTGGGAAACTGTGACGGCTTCAGGGGCCCAAAGCCCGAAAACCTTTAGAACAGTCTACAGGTCATAATTATGAAGGGATTTCATTGTAGCTTGGTAGGATGACTCCAAATAGTGTCCAGATGAGAATGTCCCCTTTTGATTGCGATCATTCAACCATGATGGCTGCCAGAGCCCAAAGCCCAAAAACCTTTAGCACAGTCTACAGGTCATATTTATTAAGGGATTTCATTGTAACTTGGTAGATTGACTTCATATAATGTCTAGATGAGAACGTCCCCTTTGGACGCAATTGGGAAACTGACGGCTACAGGGGCCCGAAGCCCGAAAACCTTTAGCACAGTCTACAGGCCATATTTATGAGGGGATTTTAATGTAACTTGATAGGATGACTCGTTTTGGAATAATTTCGCTGTAACTTGGTAACTTTTGTTGATATACGATAACTGTGAGGGCCACATACATTAACTATGAGGTCATATTAACCCACCCCTCAGCTCTTTAGTACAGTGTACACCTCATATTATTTTTATCATAAACATAGCACACAGGGAACAGAAATGAACATATTCCCAATTATCACAATTCTTGTCTTATTTCATAATCCTTTCATAAACATTGAACATTATCCCTTTCATCAAACACAACACACAAGTTAAGCTACAGTGTCATTGACACTTTCATTTTTTAAATCTTTTTATTCAGATCCACCAGTCGGAATGTATTGATATTTGAAATCCTTAATTGCCAAGTTCAAGTTTTCTCAAATCAAGTTCTTACTAATCAGGCCTTCAGTCATTTTAACCCTTTCTACTTTATAACTTTATATTCTGTGGAAATGTAATTTTTGTTTTCTGTGAAGTATTTGTAATAATGCAATTTCCTTGTGGGAATTTTTTCAGCGACTGATTCACACTTCCGTGTTGTGTCCTTGGGCAAGGCACTTAACCCCAATTGCCTACATGGGGGCACGATGTTGCTGTGTACTAAGGCGTACTGCACATCGATGGTGCGCATGTCTTCAACCAATCTAACCCTGCCAGTGCCGCGGTGCAGAGTTCAGAGTTGCGATGTTGAAGAGCTGACAGCTGTTCGTCATTGCTCGGTGGTTCTCTCTGGGGGTACTCCAGCTTCCTCCACCCCTAAAACTGTCACGGTCACGATTAGCCATTGTGCATAAGTATGTGACCTTAAACACCAGTAAATAAATATTTTGGGAATTTTGAGGTATTTGTCATTGTTTGTTTTCTAAAAAAAAAAAAAAACCTACTGCCCCAGTCAGTTGAAATCAATGGGTCTTTGTCAGATGAGCACTTCAGGCCCCTTGGGATCCCTTGTTTATAGTAACATTTGTTTCCCCCCTCCAGCCCCCCTCCCCCCCCCCCCCCCCCCCCCCCCCAGATGACAGAAGTTGAGACACTTTTCTATATGGGACTAATAAGCATTCCAGCAATCCAGTTGTTGAGATGTTTTGTACACATCTTGAATTTACTTGAATTTTTAAAATCATTTGTTTGTTCTCTTGATTGTACTTGACTTGAAGACACAAGTCTTCGTGAAAATTCTTCTGAAGAAAACTTTAAAAAAAATTTCAAAACTTTGTTTTTTAATTATGCTCTAAAATTGACAAATATGTTTTTTCCAACATGTTTTTGTTTAGCTGACATGACTGAAAGTCAGGATGGGCAAAAGTGATCACTCTCCATCCGTCATCTGTGAACATAGTGTTCGCGACTTCTCTAAAACCACTGAACCAGGTTCAGTGAAATTTGATGTGTTTTTTTCTGCCCCTGCCTGTATTTTAATTTTATTCAAATCAATTTGCTCCACACCATAGGGACATCGCTTTCCATACACACCTTAGGGACATCGCTTTCCATAACACTGCATGCAGTATTATTTCATGTTATTTAAAATGTTTCTAAAATATGTGTATCTTTACTTTTGCAGGCAGATGCAAAAATTGTACTTGATGTTATAGCTAGAATGGAAGACACTGAGCCATTTTCTGAAGAGTTGCTATCAGCGATGAAGTGTCTGTGGACAGATAGTGGGGTGCAGGAATGTTTTGGTAGATCTAATGAATATCAGTTAAATGATTCTGCTAAATAGTAAGTTAATAATTCAGCAAAGTTTTAGATAAAATTGTTTAAATAAACCAAGGTCTGAATTGAATGTTTTTAACCCTATCTATCGTAAAGGCCCAAAACCTGCCAGCATGATTCACAAAAGTCAGCATTCAATTTTCATTATTTTATATGCTCCCCGAAAAAAACCTTAAGGGCAGCATATTGTCACCACTTTGTCCATCCATCTGTCCATCTGCAGCGATATCTCTGCAGTGGATGGATTTCAATTTCAGGGGAGCATATAGAAATATATGCATAAATGTGACCTCTAGCCTGTGCTACAGTAATTCAAGATTGCTACCATATTGTGGGTGGCTGACTGTGACCAGAATATAACATTCTCATTTAGATATGTACCTGAACATGCACATGAAATTTGGTGATGCTCAGAAAAGAACTGAATGAATTGGGACAAGGTTCTGAAGAAATCGAAGATGGCTGCCATGGAACCCAACCACAACTGAAATAGGATGTTCTCATCAACTCATAATACTATTTCAGTCGTGGTTGGGTTCCATGGCAGCCATCTTGGATTTCTTCAAAATGCCCTGCAGTCGTATTTATGCATCAGTTGTCTTGAATCTTGGTAGGTTAACTTCTTGTGATGAGGATATGAGAATGTTCTATGTTTATCACAGTCAGCTACACACTTTGCCCACCATGCCAGCCGGCTTGAATTTTTTAGCACATCCTTCAGGTTGCATTTGTGGGTCAGTTTTCGTGATGACTTGATATGATGAGTAGTTGAGAATGTCATATTTCCTTCACAGTTGGCCGATAGATAACAAGAAAACAATAAGTAGAACAATTTACAAAATGCAACATTAGTTTGGTAATTATGGCATTAATCTCATAAAAGCAACATAATGTCAAGGTAAGCTACAGTGTCATTGACACTTTCATTGTGTCATCAGCTGTTCATGCTAGGTATAGAGGTAATGGAACAACCCTGTTAATTGCAAATAACTTGATTATACCAAGTCATTAATCATACCTTTCATACAAATTTTTCTTCTTAATTGCATTTATGTCACAGAGTGAATCTTTGTTAATTAAATGCATAAAATGTAATTTGGGGAAATTTTTTGTCTTAATTCTTCCAGTGTAAACAAATACCCCTGTATATTTTGTTTGACAGTGCTCTTTTGGGTGTAACTATTATTAGTCACCTACGGGAACCGTAAGGGGACTATAGGTTTGCACTCTGTCCATCAGTCCGTCCATCCGTCTGTCTGTCCAACTGTCTGTCCGGCCATCTGTCTGTCTGTCCGTCTGTCTGCCTGTCTGTTTTTAGCTTAACTTGACATAGTCAAGATAAGCTATTGCCATCACGCGTGTGGAAGTCTGTTAGTCTGTGAGTCTGTGACGTCTGTTCACATTTTCCTTTAGCACGGGCTACACCCCGCAGTTCTTGTCTGATCATCACGAAATTTCATATGCAGGTTTGGGGTCATGTCTAGATGAGAACGTCCTCTTTTGGTCGCGATCGGGCAACCGGTGTGGCTGCCCGAGCCCAAAACCCAAAAACCATTAGCACAGTCTACAGGTCGTATTTATGAAGGGATTTCATTGTAACTTGGTAGGATGCCTCTGTATAGTGCCTAGATGAGAACGTCACCTTTTGGGCATGATCTATCAACCGTGATGGCTGCCCAAGCCCGAAACCCAAAAACTTTTAGCACAGTCTGCAGGTCATGTTTAATGTGGAGGGATTTCATTGTAACTTGGTAGGATGACTCCTTATGATGTCTAGATACGAATTTCCCCATTTGGGCATGATCTGCCAACCGTGACGACTGCCCGAGCCCAAAACCCGAAAACCTTTAGCACAGTCTACAGGTCATATTTATTGAGGAATTTCATTGTAACTTGATGGGTTGACTTCATACAATGTCTAGATGAGAAAGTCCCCCTTTGGACGTGATAGGGCAACTGTGACGGCTACAGGAGCCCGAAGCCCGAAAACCTTTAGCACAGTATAGAGGTCATATTTATGAAACGATTTCATTGTAACTGGGCAGGATGACTCCAAATAATGTCTAGATGAGAACGTCCCATTTTGAGCACGATCATGCAGCCTTGATGGGTGCCCGAGCCCAAAAACCTTTAGCATAGGCAAAAGGTCATATTTATGGAAGGATTTCATTGTAACCTGTTAGGTTGACTCCATATAATGCCTAGATGATGACATCCCCTTTCGGTCGTGATTGGTCAGTTGTGATCGCTACAAGTGCCCGAAGCCCGAAAACCTTGAGCACAGTCTACAGGTCATATTTATGAAGGGATTTCATTGTAACTTCTTAGGATCACTCCAGATGATGCTCAGATGAGATTGTCCCCTATGGTTGCGATCATTCACCCATGATGGCTGCCCGAGCCCGAAGCCCGAAAACCTTTAGCACAGTCTACAGGTCATATTTATGAGGGGATTTCATTGTAACTTGGTAGGTTAACTTCATATAATGTCTAGATGAGAACGTGCGATCATTCACCCATGATGGCTGCCCGAGCCCGAAGCCTGAAAACCTTTAGCACAGTCTACAGGTCATATTTATGAAGGGATTTCATTGTAACTTGGTAGGTTAACTTCATATAATGTCTAGATGAGAACGTCCCCTTTTGGACATGATTGGGCAACTGTGACGGCTAAAGGTGCCCGAAGCCCGAAAACCTTTAGCACAGTCTACAGGTCATATTTATGAGGGGATTTCATTGTAACTTGGTAGGATGACTCCAAATAATGTCTAGATGAGAACGTCCCCTTTTGATCGCGATCATTCAGCCTTGATGGGTGCCCGAGCCCAAAAACCTTTAGCATAGGTAAAAGGTCATATTTATGGAAGGATTTCATTGTAACCTATTAGGTTGACTCCATATAATGCCTAGATGATGACATCCCCTTTTGGTCGTAATTGGTCAGCTGTGTTGGCTACAAGTGCCCGAAGCCCAAAAACCTTGAGCACAGTCTACAGGCCATATTTATGAAGGGATTTCATTGTAACTTCATAGGATCATTCCAGATGATGCCCAGATGAGATTGTCCCCTTTGGTTGCGATTATTCAACCATGATGGCTGCCTGAACCCGAAGCCCGAAAACCTTAAGCACAGTCTACAAGACATATTTGTGAAGGGATTTCATTGTAACTTGGTAGGTTGACTTCATATAATGCCTAGATGAGAACGTCCCCTTTTGGACATGTTTGGGCAACTTTGACGGCTAAAGGTGCCTGAAGCCCAAAAACCTTTAGCACTGTCTACAGGTCATATTTATGAAGGGATTTCATTGTAACTTGGTAGGTTGACTCCAAATAAGGTCAAGATGAGAACGTCCCATTTTGGCCATGATCATTGAGCCTTGATGGGTGCCCGAGCCCAAAAACCTTTAGCATAGGCAAAAGGTTATATTTATAGAAGGATTTCATTGTAACATTGTTAGGTTGACTCCATATAATGCCAAGATGATGACATCCCCTTTTGGTCGTGATTGGTCAACTGTGATGGCTACAGGTGCCCGAAGCCCAAAAACCTTGAACACAGTCTACAGGTCATATTTATGAAGGGATTTCATTGTAACTTCGCAGGATCACTCCAGATGATGCCCAGATGAGATTGTCCCCTTTGGTTGCGATCATTCAACCATGATGGCTGCCCGAGCCCGAAGCCCGAAAACCTTTAGCACAGTCTAAGGTCATATTTATGAAGGGATTTCATTGTAACTTGGTAGGTTGACTTCATATAATGTCTAGATGAGAACGTCCCCTTTTGGACACGAGTGGGCAACTGTGACGGCTTCAGGGGCCCAAAAACCTTTAGAACAGTCTACAGGTCATAATTATGAAGGGATTTTATTGTAGCTTGGTAGGATGACTCCAAATAGTGTCCAGATGAGAACGTCCCCTTTTGGTCACGATCATTCAGCCTTGATGGCTGCCCGATCCCAAAAACCTTTAGCATGTCTGTAGGTCGTATTTATGGAAGGATTTCATTGTAACTTGTTAGGTTGACTCCATATAATGCCTAGATGATGACGTCCCCTTTTGGTCGTGGTTGGTCAAATGTGATGTTTACAGGTGCCTGAAGCCCGAAAACCTTTAGCACAGTCTACAGGTCGTATTTATGGAGGGATTTCATTGTAACTTGGTAGGTTGACTTCATATAATGTCTAGATGAGAATGTCCCCTTTGGACGCAATTGGGAAACTGACGGCTACAGGGGCCCGAAGCCCAAAAACCTTTAGCACAGTCTACGGGCCATATTTATGAAGGGATTTTAATGTAACTTGATAGGATGACTCATTTTGAAATAATTTCATTGTAATTTTGTTGATATATGTTAACTGTGAGGGCCACATATATTAACTGTGAGGTCATATTAACCCACCCCTCAGCTCTTTAGTACAGTGTACACCTCATATTATTTTTATCATAAACATAGCACACAGGGAACAGAAATGAACATATTCCCAATTATCACAATTCTCGTCTTATTTCATAATCCTTTCATAAACATTGAACATTATCCTTTTCATCAAACACAACACACAAGTTAAGCTACAGTGTCATTGACACTTTCATTTATGTTACCACCTCTCCCTCCAACATGCTTTAAGCTACACCTTTCATATTTGGTACAAGGATAAATGGTTCCGAGGGGATGATGCACACTCAATATTTTTTTTTCAAAATCCAAGATGGCGGAATGGCGGCCATTTTTGTTGTGTTTTTTAAGCTTTTTTCTCTATTTTCATGTTACCACCCCTCCCACCAACATGGTTCAAGCTACACTTTGCATGTTTGGCACATGGATAGAGGGTTGGGAGGGGATGATGCACGTTCAATATTTTTTCTTCAAAATCCAAGATGGCGGCATGGTGGCCATTTTTGTTGTGTTTTTTTTAGCTTTTTTCTGTATTTTGTGTTACCACCCCTCACTCCAACATGGTTCAAGCTACACTTTTTATATCTGGCACATGGATAGAGGGTTGTAATGGGATGTTGCACGTTCAATATTCTTTTTCCAAAATTCAAGATGGCGCCATGGCAACAATTTCTGTTGTGTTTTTTAAGCTTTTTTCTCTATTTTATGTTACCACTGCTCCCTCCAACATGGTTCAAGCTGCACTTTTCATATATGGTACATGGATAAAGCGGTTACGAGGGGATTATGCACGCTCAATATTTTTTTTTCCAAGTCTAACATCTGTCTGTCTGTCTATCTGTCTGTTTTTATGTTACCACCTCTCCCTCTAATATGCTTCAAGCTACACCTTTCATATTTGGTACATGGATAAATGGTTCTGAGGGGATGATGCACAGTCAATATTTATTTTTCAAAATCCAAGATTGCAGAATGGTGGCCATTTTTGTTGTGTTTTTTTACACTTTTTTCTCTATTTTATGTTACCACCCCTCCCTCCAACATGGTTCAAGCTACGCCTTTCATATGTGGTACATATGTGCCTATAGGCACTCTTCCATAAATTATAACAAGACAAAAACGTGTGAACAGATTTTGGGGCTGAGAAAAAATTTAGCACTCGACCAGTTAAGTTACTCAGATTTTACCATTCAAGATGCAATATTTTGCTAACCAGTCATCCATTCGCATAGATTTAAATTTGCGTAACCACTACGCAAACGAAACAAGCGTTCTAGTCAAATGTTGCACACAGTGCATGTTACCTTTTTAGCTCACTTGGCCTAAAAGGCCATGTGAGCTTTTGCCAGCGCCATCCAGTGTGTGTCGTCGTCCGTAAACTTTTCACATTTTTAGTCGAGTTGTGATGAAGTCAAACTCGACTTATAGTTTGATGAGGGGCGGGCGGGCGGGCGTACACAATTGGTTTCCGGATGATAACTTGATAATGGTTCAACCCATGTTCATGAAACTTCATAGGTAGGTTGGTATTGGTGCGAGGAAGAACCCTATCAATTTTGGACTTGCTTGGTCAAAGGTCAAGGTCACAGTGACCTTGAACATAGTAAATTGTAAACAATTGGTTTCCGGATGATAACTTGAGTACGGTTCAACCCACATTCATGAAACTTCATATGTAGGTTGGCCTTTGTGAGAGGAAGAACCCTATTTATTTTGGACTCACTAGGTCAATGGTCAAGGTCACAGTGACCCTGAACATAGTAAATCAAAACAATTTGTTTCCAGATGATAACTTGATAATGGTTCGACCCATGTCCATGAAACTTCATAGTTAGGTTGGCATCAGTGAGAGGAAGAACCCAGTTTATTTTGGACTTGCTAGGTGAAAGGTCAAGGTCAGTGACCTTCAACATAGTAAATCGTAAACAATTAGTTTCCGAATGATAACTTGATAATGGTTTGACCCACAATCATGAAACTTCATAGGTAGGTAGGCCTAGGTGAGTGGAAGACCCCTATTTATATTGGACTCACTAGGTCAAAGGCCAAGGTCACAGTGACCTTGAACATAATAAATCGTAAATAATTGGTTTCCAGATGATAATTTGACAATGGTTCCACCTACGTTCATGAAACATCATAGGTAGGTTGGCATTGGTGCAAGAAAGAGCCCTATTTATTTCGGAATCACAAGGTCAAAGGTCAAGGTCACAATGACCTTTCACATAGTAAATTGTAAACAATTGGTTTCCGGACGATAAGTTGATAATTAGTCTGTGTGAAACACACAGACTGTTGTTTTTGCATGGTTTCTTTTTTTTTTTTTTTTTCTTCTTCTTTTTCTTCTTCTTCTTCTTCTTCTTCTTCTTCTTCTTCTTCTTCTTCTTCTTCTTCTCCTGTCTTCTGTCTTCTCATCACTTTTTGTCCGCAAGATAACTCGAAAACGAATTGCCCTATCTCGTTGATTTTTGGCATGCTGATAGACAGCCACAAGTTCTCGGCTACCTATGTTTTTCAGATTCCTGGGGTATCAGGAGTGTCTGTAGGGGTGTTTTGAAAGTGGGTCACACCCATATCTCAGGTGTGGTATGACATATGGACATGGGACCAACACCAAATGAGTCGACACTCGATGGAGATTCAAAATATTGGTCAAGGCCGTGGGGTCACCCAGGGGCCATTGAGTGCATTTTTCATAATTGCTGGAAATCACATTTTTTGACCCCCTAAAGCATTCCTGATGGACACAAAAAAGTGGGTGTGGCCAAAATTTTTGAATGTGTGTCACGCCCATATCTCATGTGTGATATGACATATGGATCTGGGACCAGCTCCAAATGAGTCGACACTCGATGGAGATTCAAAATATGGGTCAAGGTCATGAAGGTCACTTAGGGGTCATTGAGTGCATTTTTCATAATTGCTGGAAATCACATCTTTTCACCCCCTAAAGCATTTCTGACATACACACATGCATTTTTTACAATAAAAAAGTGGGCGTGGCCGAAATTTTTGAAAGTGGGTCACGCCCATATCTCAGGTGTGGTATGACGTATGGACCTGGGATCAACACCAAATGAGTTGACACTTGATGGAGATTCAAAATATGGGTCAAGGTCACTGAGGTCACCTAGGGGTCATTGAGTGCATTTTTCATAATTGCTGGAAATCATATTTTTTGACCCCCTAAAGCATTCCTACCGTACACACATGCATTTTTAGTCAAGTTTTGACGAAGTGAAACTCGACTTATAGTTTGATGAAATGGCGGATGGCGGCGGGCGTAAACAATTAGTTTCCGGGCAATAACTTTAGTTCTCTTTGATGCACCTTTACCAAATTTATACCAGAGGTTACCCTATAGGAAAGGAAGGCACCTATCGATTTCGGAGTCTTGGATTCCAAGGTCAAAGTCACTGTTACTATAAATAGAATATTTTGTGACAAATTGTTTTCCGGGCAATAACTTTAGTTCTATTCTGTGTATCTTCACCAAACTTATACCACAGGTTACCCTATAGGAAGGGAAGACACCTATCGATTTCGGAGTCAGGGGCCCCAAGGTCAAGGTCACTGTTACTATCAATAATATATTTTGTGACAAATTGGTTTCCGGGCAATAACTTTAGTTCTATTTGATGCACCTTTACCAACCTTACACCAGAGGTTACCCTATAGGAAAGGAAGACACCTATCGATTTCAGAGTCTCGCGCCCCAAGATCAAGGTCACTGTTGCTACAAATAGCTTATTATACCCCCGCTTCGAAGAAGTGGGGGCTATATAGGAATCGCCCTGTACGTCCGTCCGTCCGTCCGTCCGTCCGTCCGTCCGTCCGTCAGTCCGTCCGTCCGTCCGTCTGTCCGTCCATCGTAAGCGCAACTCCTCCTAAACCGTTTGAAGAATTTTCATGAAACTTTACACAATGGAAGAACTCCATTTGGGAATGTGCATGAAGCAATTTAATTCCGTTCTGACATTTCCAAGGGGAGATAATCTGTCCGTCTGACCATCCTTGTAAGCGCAACTCCTCCTAAACCCTTTGAACAATTTTCATGAAACTTTACACAATGGAAGAACTCCATATGAAGATGTGCATGAAGCAATATAATTCCGCAATATAATTCCGTTCTGACATTTCCAAGGGGAGATAATCTGTCCACCTGACCATCCTTGTAAGCGCAACTCCTCCTAAACCATTTGAACAATTTTCATGAAACTTCACACAATGGAAGAACTCCATATGAAGATGTGCATGAAGTAATATAATTCCGTTCTGACATTTCCAAGGGGAGATAATCTAACTTATACCATCTGTCCATCCTTGTAAGCGCAACTCCTCCTAAACCGTTTGAAGAATTTTCATGAAACTTTACACAATGGAAGAACTCCATATAAAGATGTGCATGAAGCAATATAATTCTGTTCTGACATTTCCAAGGGGAGATAATCTAACTTATACCATCTGTCCATCCTTGTAAGCGCAACTCCTCCTAAACCATTTGAAGAATTTTCATGAAACTTTACACAATGGAAGAACTACATATGAAGATGTGCATGAAGCAATATAATTCCGTTCTGACATTTCCAAGGGGAGATAATCTAACTTATACATTTCAGGCGCGGGGGGTATCACTTTGTGAGTTTGCTCACAGTACCTCTAGTTAAGTCAAACCTCAATATTTCCCTTTGGCACACCCTACAGGGCACATTTATGATCAAATTGTTTTGAAACCTGACATGCTTGTTTGGGGTGACCTCTAGATGTGAGCTATCGATTTTCTTCAATTTCTGTCAAAAAATGTTGCCGCTGGTAACGACCTTCGATGAACTTCATGCAGTTATGTATCAATATTTCCCTTTGGTGCAGCCTGCAGTGCACATTTTTGACCGGATCGCTTTGAAACTTGGTGTACTTGTTTGGGGTGACCTCTAGATGGGAGCTTTTGATTTTCTTCCATTTCCGTCAAAAATAGTTGCCATTGTCAACAACCTCTGATGAACTTAGTAAAAACTTAGTGCAGTTATGCATCAGTATTTCCCTTTGACACACCCTGCAGGGCTCATTTATGATTGGATCGTTTGGAAACTTGGTGTGCTTGTGTAGGGTGATATCTATATGGGAGTTATCGATTTTCTTCCATTTCTGTCAAAAAATGTTGACGCTGGTGACAACCTTTGAACTTAGTTTAGTCAGGCTTCAGTATTTCCCTTTGGCACACCCTTCAGGGCACATATATGATTGGATCACTTTGAAACTTGGTATGTGTGTTCGGGGTGACCTCTAGATGTGAGCTATTGATTTTTAGCTCAACTTTGGTGAAGCCAAATTTGAGCTTATGCCATGGCCAGTCTGCTGTCTGTCCATCAACAATTCAATACGGCTCGGGCTAGAGGCCGTATTTATGAACCGATCTTTATGAAACTTCTTGGGTACTTTTGTTATGACCATGGGACGAGAACAAGTGTTTTTGCGATCCGAAATTCAAGTTGCCGTTGGGGGCCATTTTGTACAGACTTAGGTGAAATCAGATTTTTGCGCAGAACTTCCATATGAAAGCGCTGATTTGAATAATTTTTTGTATGAATGTTTAGTACCATGGGATACATCACATATAATACAGGTTTTTTTCTCGTACGTAAATTATGCAAATTAGACTAACTTTGATGTATTTAGTGTTACTTTCAGCACTGTAAGTGCAAATGCCAATACGGCTCGGGCTAGAGGCCGTATTTATAAACCGATCTTTACGAAACTTCTTGGGTACCTTTGGTGTCACCGTGGGACGGGAACGAGTGTTTTTTGGGGCAGCCCAAAATTCAAGATGGCCGCTGGCAGCCATTTTGTACAGACTTAGGTGCAATCAGATTTTTGCACAGAACTTCCATAGGAAAGCGCTGATTTGAAAAAATGTTTGTGTGAATGTTTAGTACCATGGGATACATCACATATAATACAGGTTTTTTTCTCGTGCAGAAATTATGCAAATTAGACGAACTTTGATTTTTTCAGTGCTACTTACACACAGTAAGTACACATGTCAATATGGCTCGGGCTAGAGGCTGTATTTATCAACCGATCTTCACGAAACTTCTTGGGTACCTCTGTTATCACCTTGGGATGAGAACGAGTGTTTCTGAGTGTGGTCCAAAATTCAAGATGGCTGCCAGTGGCCATTTTGTACCGAAATTAGGTCCAATCAGTTTTTTGTACACAACTTCTATATGGCTCAGGCTAGAGGCCGTATTTATGAACCAATCTTTATGAAACTTCTTGGGTACCTTTGTTATCACCGTGGGACGAGAACGAGTGTTTTTGGGTGCACACCAAAATTCAAGATGGCTGCCAACAAACTTTTTGTACCAAAATTAATGCAATCAGTTTTTTGTACAGAACTTCTGTATGAAAGTTCTGATTTGAATAAATTTTTGTAGGAATATTTAGTAACATGGAATACATCACATATAATACAGGTTTTTTTCTCGTGCATAAATTATGCAAATTAGATGAACTTTGATTTGTTCAGTGCTCCTTATACACAGTAGGTACACATGTCAATACGGCTCGGGCTAGAGTCTGTATTTATGAACTGATCTTCACGAAACTTTTTGGGGTACCTTTGTTATCACCTTGGGACAGGAACGAGTGTTTTTTGGGTGCCTTTGTTATCACTGTGCTATGAGAACAAATATTTTGGGGTTCAGTCAGACCCACTCTGGGACTCAAAGATTTCTTTTCTAGGTTAGCATCTAACTGTCGCCCACCTTTACAATACTTTACCTACACATTTGTTACTGGCTACGGTCAGCATTTATGTACAGACCGTTACAATACTTTACATGTACCTTTGTTATCAGGTCATTACCTAGATGTTTGTCATTGCTGTGTCACATACTATACATGTACATGTCTTAAACAAGTTGAGCTACAGTGTCATTGACACTTTCATTATTTTAACACTGTACAAACTGATGTCAAATCAAAACGCAGCAATTTCAACAAATGCATAAATCAGTTTAAAGTTCTCTTCGGTCCGTTTCCAATTCCGACTTATTCAACAAGTTTACTTTCGTTTTCGCGCAGGGTGACATGGTGTCGTGGCAGATTTATTTTCCGTAATTTTTTGGAGGAAAATCATGTAATAAAGTATGTAATCGAGAATTGTGAATCCAACCATTCAGCCATTAGATAGATAAATCATTTGTGAGTAAGTGTGACATTATTTTAGCTCAACTTTGGCAAAGCCAAACTTGAGGTATTGTCATGGCCTGTCATCACTCTGTCGCGCTGTCAACACGGCTCGGGCTAGAGGCCGTATTTATGAACTGATCTTTACGAAACTTCTTGGGTACCTTTGTTATCACCGTGGGATGAGAACGAGTGTTTTGGGGTCCGGTCCGAAATTCAAGATGGCTGTTGGCAGCCATTTTGTACAAAATTAGGTGCAATCAGATTTTTGCGCAGAACTTCCATATGAAAGCTCCGATTTGAATAATAATTTTTATAAATGTTTAGTACCATGGGATACATCACATATAATATGGGTTTTTTTCTCGTGCAGAAATTATGCAAATTAGATGAACTTTGATTTGTTCAGTGCTACTTATACACAGTAAGTGCACATGTCAATACGGCTCGGGCTAGAGTCTGTATTTATGAACCAATCTTCACGAAACTTCTTGGGATACCTTTGTTATCACCTTGTGACAGGAACGACTGTTTTGGGGTGCCTTTGTTATTACTGTGCTATGAGAAATATTTTTGGTTTCAGTCAGACCCACTCTGGGATTCAAAGATTTATTTTCTAGTTTAGCATCTAACTGTAACCCCACCTTTACAATACTTTACCTATATATTTGTTACAGGCTACGGTCAGCATTTATGTACAGACCGTTACAATACTTTACATGTACATTTGTTATCAGGTCATTACCTAGATGTTTGTCATTGCTGTGTCACATACTATACATGTACATGTCTTAAACAAGTTGAGCTACAGTGTCATTGACACTTTCATTTAGCTTTTGAATATAACCATGGAAAATGGATATTTTTGGTAAAAGAAGAAATTTTTCAATATGCCAAAAAGTTGACTGAGCAAACTGGTTTGGCTTTAATATTGAGTATGAGACCCATAACTGTTAATTACAGCTTGACAGCACCTTCTCATGCTCCCAATCAGGTTCCTGGTGGTCCACTGTGGGACGTTGTTCCATTCTTGGACCAGCATGGCACCAAGCTCCTGGACACTTCTTGGCTGGACTGGACGGGCTGAAATTGCAAGCTGCAACTCATTCCAGACATGTTCAATTGGATTGAGGTCGGGGATCTTGCTGGCCAGGCCATACACTCAATCCCCTCCCTCTGTCGGTACTCCCCGACAGCATGAGCAACATGAGGACGGGCATTATCATCCATCAGAATGAATCTGTCACCCACTGCACCTGCATAAAATCTGACATGGACACCCAGGATCTCATCATTATTCCATTGTGCAGTCAATGTACCACGTTCAAGGCAATGGGGCTCTGTATGCCCATCCCAGCTGATGCCGCCCCAGGCCATGATTGACCCTCCACCATAGTGGTCATGCTCAGCAATGTTGGCTGCATGGAATCGCTCTCCTTCTTCATACACTAGAACGCCTATCTGTGTGGTCTAGGCAGTACCTTGACTCCTCTGTAAAAAGAACAGGTCGTCAGTCCAACGTGGTCTATGGCCCATTCATATCGATCCTGGCAGTGGTTCTGGGTCAGCGGAATGCGAATACATGGTCTTCTCAATCGGAGACCATCTTCGTGCAACCTTGTCCGGATAGTCTGCGTCGAAACATTTACCCTGATGCATTCTGAAGGTCGCTGCGAAGCTGGGTTGCTGTGGCAAAGCGGTTCCTACTGACCCGAATGATCAAAAACGGTCTTCAGCTGCAGATGTTGCCCTGTCTCTGCCACCACCATGCCGTTTTACTGGTGTGCCATACTGCTGAAATCTTGCCCAGGCTCTGGTGATCATTGTATGGTGCACACCAAGGGTTTCACCAACCTGATAATAGGTAGCCCCTTGCTCCACCATCCCTACAGCCCACCACATTTCTGCTTCAGACAAATGTCTTCTTACATTTGCATTTGCCATATTCAATCATTAAATCACAAGGGTTTGTGTTGAAATGAAGATTGAATACCCTACACATGTCATGTACATGTAGACAATACACGAAAACATCATGAAAATTAAGGGATACATGCTTTCCATGACTGTCACTAAAAGTCTGCCAGTCAAGAGAGCTAATGTAAACACTGAGGACCATCTCAATACATTCCTCAATCATATTCACCAAAAATATCGCAAATGTGTCACAAGCAAATTTCACAATGATGTCAAATATTTGGTGCTTAGCAAACTTTGAGTAGTATATATCCTTTGTATGAAAGTGCTGATTATCAATTATATGACAATTGAATAGTCAGGTGCATAAAATATCTTTGTTCATTTTTATTATTTTATTAAAGAATTACTTTCATCAAGAATTCTTTCCAAGTCTGTATCAATGATCAACGATGTCTGAGGCCATGTCTGAAACATTTGAGATCCTAGCTTTGGACCATCCTTACTACTCAGGAATGGGACTCTGGCTGACTCCTTTTGTAAAATTTACCTTTGTAAAACATATTTTTTCACTTGGTTTCTAGTTTAAACAATCTTTATTCAGGAAGACTGATATTATACATACTACAATGAAGTTCACATACAAAATCAAAATGACTGCACATTATGGCAAATAACAAAGTATGTAATATTATCAAGATAAATGAAGGAAACAACAGATATATAGACAGGATTTAGCAGGAAGCTAAGAGCTTATTTTGAGCCGTCTCCTTAAATAAACAGAGTACTTCAGTAATTGAAAGATTTGGTCACATGCTACAACTAATATTGTTCAAACCTTAGCATGTAGACAAGAAAATTGGAAGATGGAACAGAAGAGAGGCAAGCAAAATAGAGAAGAATGAGGTAAAGAAGGGTGTGTGGTGGTTCATGCAGGCTGCAAGCCTGGAGGTCCTCGGTTCGAATCAAGATTTTCTTCATAAATAATTACTTTGTTACCATTTATTGGAGAGTGCCAATGGGCACTTTCAAATAAATTGCAACCAAACAATTTTATATAAAAAGAGATTCTTGTGCTGATCAAACCTCAAGCTAATGCATACAGTGTAAAGCCACTAAAGTGGCTACCAGCTCTTTTCAATAGAGTCATGATAGCGGCTTCTAGCACTCAACCAGTTAAAGAAGAATAGCACTTACTGCATCTGTTGTCAGATCTGATAGGCCATGGAGACGAGACCTGGAACATCACTTAATGCCTTACAGAAGTAATGATTAAAATTAATCCAGCATTAGTTGGTTATAGAACCGTTTAAGTTCAGCTGAAGCATCCACTTAGTAAGATGTAGTCTTGTATTGCTCTGAAAACATGGGAGTTTTCTGAGTTGTTCAATCTTTACGATCCAAAGAGAAGCATAGAGAGATCGACAGGAAACATTTGAACATTAATGGTGGAATTACTAGCACCAGAATACAGTGGACAATGTAAGAAGAAATGGTCAGTTGTTTCGTGCTCACCACACTGACAGAAGGGAGAGACTGAGAGACGATTATTGAATAAGCAGGCGTTAATGCGACTACAACGCAACCATAATCTATGGTGGTATATTTGGGGCTAGTAACTGATAACTGTTTGTCATAACTGCTTAGCCCTGAACCCTTTACCTACAAATCGGGCGCATATGCCCTCGTAATTTGCAAATTGAGCAGTTAAAATTTTTTTTTTTTAATTTCAACAAAATCATAGAATGTGGACCCTCTTTGGAATGTGCTCATCAAGCTTATTCCAACGAAGGGGTCATATGATATTGTTTTGAAGTATTTTGAAAACTATGGAAAAAAATTAATTTAAATAAACAAATTTTGATATCTTGTGCATTGAGTAAAGGGTTACAGGCAATTGTTGTCATACCAGATCAGGTACTTGTACGTGCAGTGAATGGGTAAATCTTTTTCACAATAAAATTACCCTGATGGTGGCTTCTTGTCGAGTCTTGACTGCCTTGACCACCTGTTTTTACGGGACTGTTGATGTCAGATTGTGAGGGTGTGAGTATATAGACAGAATGTGATGTGCGTTTGAGTCGGTAGGTGTTTTACATAGTGTTGTACGGTTAACCGGTTTTATAAGTCGGTTTTGGTTTTGCTTGAAAACCGAAACCGTGTAACTGGTAAATGAGTACGGTTTCGGTTTTTAGCTCACCTGACTTTCAGTCAGGAGAGCTATAGTGATCACTCACTGTCCGTCGTCCTGCGTCCGTCGTCCGTGAACATGGTGTTTGCGTCTTCTCCTCCCAAACCGCTGAACCAATTTAATTGATATTTGAGATAATAGTTTGTTATGACATCGCAATTTGATTTTGTTCAAATCAAGTTGCCTCACCCGTGGGTAGGGCCACACCCAAAAAGTGTGCTGAAATCTTAAAAAATCTTCTTCTCATGAACCAGCAGTAGCAGAGACTTGATATTTGGTGTGCAGCTTCCTTTTGAGGTGTAGACTCAGATTTGTTCAAGAGAAGTTTGTGGGCTATACTTGGCGTCGTTATGGGAGGGGCAAAATTTTTGGCCCCGCCCAAAATTTCTATTTTCCAAACCGAGAGGCTGATTTGAACCAAATTTTATGTGATGGCTTATTGGGTCATAAGTACCTAATTTATGCTGATTTTTTTTTTCCTGTAGCCCCATGGGAACCGCAGGAGCTAAAAATAGAAAAAAATTAAAACGCCCATATCTCCAAAACTGCACGGCACCGAGAATTTTTATTTGGTGTGAAGCTTCCTTAGGACCAACAGAAAGAATTGGTAAAAAAAAATTGCCATCGGTTTTATCATAGGGTACAGTTTCGGGACTTTGAAAAAGTGCTGAGTCAGCACTTTTTAACACTGTAGGCAATGGGAAAAACATTAAAAAATCTTCTTCTCCAGATCCAGCAGGCAGAATCTTTTGATATTTGGTATGCAACATTGTAGGGTGGATCTGATTCAAGTTTGTTCAAATCGGCCCCCTGGGTTCATATTTGGGCTCAATATAGGAGCCCGATTTCGAACTTAGTGCATTTCAGGCAAATTTCTTCAAAAATTTTCTTCTCCAGATCCAGCAGGCAGAATCTTTTGATATTTGGTATGCAACATTGTGGGGTGGATCTGATTCAAGTTTGTTCAAATCGGCCCCCTGGGTTTATATTTGGGCTCAGTATAAGAGCCCAAATTTGAACTTGCTGCATTTCAGGCAAATTTCTTTGAAAATATTCTTCTCCAGATCCAGCAGGCAGAATCTTTTGATATTTGGTATGCAACCTTGTGGGGTGGATCTGATTCAAGTTTGTTCAAATTGGCCCCTTGGGTTTATATTTGGGCTCAGTATAGGAGCCCAAATTTGAACTTAGTGCATTTCAGGCAAATTTCTTTGAAAATCTTCTTCTCAAGATCCGGGGCGCGGTGGCTCAGTTGGTAGAGGTGCAGGCTGCAAGCCGAGAGGTCCTCGGTTCGAATCCCACCTGCGGCAACCGCGTTGTGTCCTTGGGCAAGACACTTCACCCCGATTGCCTACATGGGGGCACGATGACGCTGTGTACTGAGGCGTACTGCACGTCGATGGTGCGCATGTCTTCAACCAATCTAACCCTGCCTGTGCTGCGGAGCAGAGTCCAGAGTTACGATGTTGGAGAGCTGACAGCTGCTCGTCGTTGCTCGGTGGTTCTCTCCAGGTACTCCGGCTTCCTCCACCCGTAAAACTGTTACGGTCACGATTAGCCATTGTGCATAAGTATGTGACCTTAAACACCAATAAATAAATAAATTCTCAAGATCCAGCAGGAAGAATCTTTTGATATTGGGTATGCAACATTGTGGGGTGGATCTGATTCAAGTTTGTTCAAATCGGCCCCCCTGGGTTTATATTTGGGCTCAGTATAGGAGCCCAAATTTGAACTTAGTGCATTTCAGGCAAATTTCTTTGAAAATCTTCTTCTCAAGATCCAGCAGGCAGAATCTTGTGATATTTGGTATGCAACATCCTTAGGGGGGTGAGATTCAAGTTTGTTCAAGCCATGTCCCTAGGTCCATATTTGGGCTCACTGTGGGAGCTTGAATTGTAACTTTGTTTGAAATGAGGAATTTTCTTAAAAAATCTTCTTCTTCAGATCCAGCAGTCGGAATGGTTTGATATGTGGTAGTAGAGCCCAAATTATAACTTAGTCAATATGAGGAATTTTTCTTTAAAAATCTTCTTCTACAGATTCAGCAGTTGGAATATTTTGATATTTGGCATGGATCAACCTTAGGGGGCTGAGATTCAAGTTTGTTCAAGCCAAGTCCCTTGGTTCATATTTGGGCTCACTATGGGAGCCTGAATGACAGCTTAGTTCAAAATGAGGAATTTTCTTTAAAAATCTTCAGATCCAGCAGATGAATGCTTTTGATATTTTTTATGCAGCATCCTTAGGGGGGTAAGATTCAAGTTTGTTGAAGCCATGTCCCTAGGTCCATATTTGGGCTGATTGTGGGAGCTCGAATTGTAACTTGGTTCAAAATGAGGAATTTTCTTTAAAAATCTTCTTCTTCAGATCCAGCAATCAGAATGTTTTGATATTTGTTGTGCAGAATCCTTAGGGGTGTGAGATTCAGGTTTGTTAAAGCCAAGTCCCTGGGTTCATATATGGGCTCCCTGTGGGAGCCCGAATTATGACTTAGTTCAATATGAGGAATATTCTTTAAAAATCTTTTGTTAGATCCACTGGTCAGAATATTTGGATATTTGGTTTCAGCTTTTCTTAGGAGGAGCAGATGCAACTTGTGGAAATCAATTCTCTGGGTTGATATTTAGGCTACCATGTCAGGTGAGCGCCCTCAGGCCCCCTGGGCCCTCTTGTTTCCTAAAATGTCGGGAAGAGATGTTTTCTTTATTCAGTTTGCACTAACAATGTCTGAAATGTCAAGCTTTGTCAGGAAATAACAGTGTCGTCAATGCACGCCACATTCTGGGTGTAAAGGGGTCACTGCAGCATGTCCAGATCACTCGAGAATGATGTATGACAAGTTGTCAATCACACATCGTTGACGTAAAAATGGGTTGTGTTTTCTGTGAGAATGACAAAACAGACAGCCAACACGCCTGCATTTCACTGATTACAGGAAATACCTTGCGCAATTGGCTTCGTTTTTGAACAGGTTTGTATGACATAGTCAATCAGTTTAATTAAAATTACTTATCTATAATCTGTTGGACAGGGAATAATATCATATCAGAAAAAGGTCTTGGCATTTCACTGTCGTATTTGAAAATAACATTTGTCATGGGTTGCCCCACTACGTGTTTCGGATGTAGTCTGTTGCCTCCCTTGATGTGCTTATCCGTGAAGAGGTTTTACTGCAATTCAGTCTTGGGACGTTCCGACCCGAGACGATTTGTCCTGAAGGCTTCGGCCCACTAAAAACACGAAACCGCAAGTTCTTATTCTGTTTAGTTCAATATATGAAGGCCAAAACGTCTTGAACCGAAACGTCCCAAGACCGCATCGTCCATATCCACGGGAAAAAGCTGCGTTCCGTAATATCGCTGTCAGCGTGCCACGGTTGCATTCCCACACAACTTACTTTAAGGGGGCCAACCAAAGGAACAAATCAGCGGTAGAAATAGAAATTGGAATGGCAAGAGGCAACGCAAAAAGTTACAATATATAACAGTAAACCAGTGAATTTGTGAAATCAATTCCGTTGAGCTAAAACCATTGCATGCGTGAGGTGTGTGTGTGTGGGGGGGGGGGGGGGGGGGTGGGGGCTGTGGAGACAATAGATATTTGGTAAAGTGGTTCGTTTTGAAGCCCACCCAGCTACAAACAATATGACTTTCCCATTCCAGGCTGACATGAAATGATTGCTAATTATTTTACTAGGGCGGGTGGTGGCACTAGTCACCACTGTGTGTGGGGAGGGGGGGGGGGGGGGATATTGAAAAGAGTCCATACATCAGTTCATTGTCAAATATGTTAGGATGGGTGTCTAGGTGACCCACTTGGCAACGCTTGTTATTATTTGCAATGCCTGGTAGGGTCATTTTGTTAGGCTGCCCAGGGCCCCACCCAGGAGTGAGCACTGAACAGAGCCCTGGGAAATTGTGAATTAGATCTTTTCACACCCATGTGTTAATATCAATTCATCATAGACTCTCTATGCCTGAACTTGAAGACAAGAGCTGGGGGGGGGGGGGGGGGAGGGGGCATGTGCCTAGAATTGGTGAGTGGTGATATTCTACGAACACTGTTACATTTTATTTTCTTTTATATTATTTTGTTTTGATAATGTCTGCCATTTATACACTTAGCACAAATGCTAGGCAATGCCAATTAAATCATCATTGAAAATATGACAGTATGGGCATTATATCGACACTACATTGTTTCTGTTGGAAACTGCTGATGTCTTACTATAAAAAACCGAAAACCGACCTATAAACCAAGTTTTTTTTAAAAAAACCAAACCGAAACCGAACCGAAACAAGAAAAATAAAACCGCACAACACTAGTTTTACATAATGCGTTGGAATGGTATAGTCTATTTCACGAGAGCCTATGGCTCTCGCCAGATATGACTACGCCATTCCAACGAGTTATGTAAAACACCCACTGATTCAAACACGCATCGCATTCTGTGTTTATTACACATCCCATGCTTTAAAATTGATTTAAATAAACAAATTTTAATTCCAATGTTTAAAACCAAAGGTCAAGAGTCCGTTTGTTTTGTTTAAAGCTGTACTGATCAAATAGATCGATAAACCAAAACACAAAACAGCTTGGAGAAATGTTTTTTTTTAAAGAAGTTTGAAGCATGTCAAGATGTCCGAAGATTTACCAAAATAAAGTTGATCAATTTAGATATAACTGGATCCGCAAATGAGACAGCCATGTGTCTGGGTTAATGTGATTGGAAATGATCGTTTGTTTAATATTATCTCATTTTTGGTTAACTAATTTTTTTGTGAACCGACTTTATTTTGCTTTGGACATTTTCATTTTCACAATACACGATAGACGATTGATAAATGTATAACTAACTTTGGAAACTTTTCAAAGCATAACTAATGACTTGACGGGAAAGGAACTAGTATAAACGGTGCTGGGAAAAAGTTCCTTCTTGTACATCACCAGTTGAATACAGAAACATTTATGTCATAGCAGCGATTCCGTTAAATACAAGGGGTTAAAGTTTAATGGATGTGTAATAAAATTTGTTATCAGAATGGGGGCCATTATCGAAATGCTTACTTCATGATTGTAGCAGTTTATGTTTGAATATTTTTTTCATTCATAAAATGGCTCTTTAATTGACTGATGGCATGATATTAATTGTACACATACTGTAAGTCAGAATTTTTTCACAGGCCAACTGAGTTACGAGTGTGTGGGTGGTTTTTAATTGATACTTCTATCATTACAGTGTTGCTGAAAGTGCCATTAAACCCTGTTCAATCAATCAGCGATGTCCATGTATTCAGTTTTCCATGTTATTCTACCTATTGTTGCCCCCTTATTGCATGTGCTTCCACTTCATCCGTTTTTACTTTGTTATCCATAGATAACTTGAAAATGCCTTCATTGATTTTTCCCTAACAACTTGAGCATTGTTGCTTTCGATATTGAATGCACTGCCATGAATAGAAGGATTTTCAGCCATTTCTAACGAAATCAATACGCACTAGTTTTTCTCTATTTTTGGAAAACTTTGATTTTATCCTCTTCCCTATTGATAGAGTTTACACAACTGACTGTGGAAAAATGTGAAGAATGAACTTAAAATCATTTTTGTTAGCTCAACTTGACGAAGTCAAGCTGAGCTATTGCCATCACTTTTCGTCCGTCGGCATACGTACGTACGTACGTACGTTAGTATGTACGTCCACAATTTCCTTTGGCACACCTCACAGGTCGCATTTATGATCAGATTACTTTGAAACTTGGTATGCTTGTTTGGGGTGACCTCTAGATGGGAGCTATCGATTTTCTTCAATTTCCGTCAAAAAATGTTGCTGCGGCCAACGTTCTTAGAACTTAGTTTAGTCAAACCACAATATTTCCCTTTGGCACACCCTACAGGGCACATTTATGATTTGATTGCTTTGAAACCTGGTATGCTTATTTAGGGTGACCTCTAGATGGGAGCTATCGATTTTCTTCAATTTCCGGCAAAAAATGTTGCCACGGCCAACGTTCGTAGAACTTAGTTTAGTCAGACCTCAATATTTCCCTTTGGCACACCCTACAGGGCACATTTATGATCAGATTGCTTTGAAACCTTGTATGCTTGTTTGGGTAGACCTCTAGATGGAAGCTATCGATTTTCTTCAATTTCTGTCAAAAAATGTTGCCGCGGCCAACGTTCTTAGAACTTAGTTTAGTCAGAAGACTCAATGTTTCCCTTTGGCACACCCTACATTTATTTATTTATTTATTAGTGTTTAAGGTCACATACTTATGCACAATGGCTAATCGTGACCGTGACAGTGTTACGGGTGGAGGAAGCCGAAGTACCCGGAGAGAACCACCGAGCAACGACGAGCAGCTGTCAGCTCTCCAACATCGTAACTCTGAACTCTGCACTGCAGCACAGGCAGGGTTAGATTGGTTGAAGACATGCGCACCATCGACGTGCAGTACGCCTCAGTACACAGCGTCATCGTGCCCCCATGTAGGCAATCGGGGTGAAGTGACTTGCCCAAGGACACAACGCGGTTGCCGCAGGTGGGATTCGAACCGAGGACCTCTCGGCTTGCAGCCTGCACCTCTACCAACTGAGCCACCGCGCCCCTGGCACACCCTACAAGGTACATTTATGATCGGATTACTTTGAAACCTGACATGCTTGTTTGGGGTGACCTCTAGATGGGAGCTATCGATTTTCTTCAATTTCCGTTAAAAAATGTTGCCGCGGCCAACGTTCTTAGAACTTAGTTTAGTCAAACCACAATATTTCCCTTTGGCACACCCTACAGGGCACATTTATGATTTGATTGCTTTGAAACCTGGTATGCTTATTTAGGGTGACCTCTAGATGGGAGCTATCGATTTTCTTCAATTTCCGGCAAAAAATGTTGCCACGGCCAACATTCGAAGAACTTAGTTTAGTCAGACCTCAATATTTCCCTTTGGCACACCCTACAGGGCACATTTATGATCAGATTGCTTTGAAACCTGGTATGCTTGTTTGGGTAGACCTCTAGATGGGAGCTATCGATTTTCTTCAATTTCTGTCAAAAAATGTTGCCGCGGCCAAAGTTCTTAGAACTTAGTTTAGTCAGAAGACTCAATATTTCCCTTTGGCACACCCTACAGGGTACATTTATGATTGGATTGCTTTGAAACCTGGCATGCTTGTTTGGGGTGACCTCTAGATGGGAGCTATCGATTTTCTTCAATTTCCGTCGAAAAATGTTGCCGCGGCCAACGTTCTTAGAACTTAGTTTAGTCAAACCACAATATTTCCCTTTGGCACACTCTACAGGGCACATTTATGATTTGATTGCTTTGAAATGTGGTATGCTTATTTAGGGTGACCTCTAGATGGGAGCTATCGATTTCCTTCAATTTCCGGCAAAAAATGTTGCCACGGCCAACGTTCGTAGAACTTAGTTTAGTCAGACCTCAATATTTCCCTTTGGCACACCCTACAGGGCACATTTATGATCAGATTGCTTTGAAACCTGGTATGCTTGTTTGGGGATACCTCTAGATGGGAGCTATCGATTTTCTTCAATTTCTGTCAAAAAATGTTGCCGCGGCCAACATTCTTAGAATTTAGTCGAGTCAGACCACAATATTTCCCTTTTGTACACCCTACAGGGCACATTTATGATCGGATTGCTTTGAAACCTGGCATGCTTGTTTGGGAAGGCCTCTAGATGGGAGCTATCGATTTTCTTCGGTTTCTGTCAAAAAATGTTGCCACTGGCAAAAAAGACACTGGTACCAATGATCTTCAATTTTGCCATTTCATTTATAACTTACCAAGTTCAAGTTTGTCAAGTTGAGCTACAGTGTCATTGACACTTTCATTTTATTTGCTCAAGTGCCAAGGCCAAATGGAGCAACCCAGAATACTGTATAAGTTGTTGTGTAACCCCAAGAAAATTTATTATATGTTAGGGGGGCGCGGTAGCTCAGTAGGTAGCGATGCAGTCTGCAAGCCAAGAGGTCCTCTGTTCGAATCCCACCTGCGGCAACCACGTTGTGGCCTTGGGAAAGACACTTAATCCCAATTGCCCACATGGGGGTACGGTGGTATTGTGTACTAAGGTGTACTGCACGTCGATGGTGCACTTGTCTTCAACCAATGCTAACCCTGCTTATGTGAAGTTAGTACGTTGGGGAGTCTGACAGTTGCTCACCATTGCTTGGTGGTTCTCTCCGGGTACTCGGGCTTCCTCCACCTGTAAAATTCCAACACACACAGTTGTTCGCCATTGCTCGGTGGATTCTTTCCAGGTACTCCGACTTCCTCCACCCATAAAATTTCCAACACGAGGTGACCCTCGCTGTCAAAAGTGGCATAAAACCCCAATAAATAAACAAATAAATTATATGTTGTCTTTTAAGATGGCGAGAAATACCAAATATTTTTGTTTACACAGTCATGATAGAAATAATATTAGTTACCCTGTGTCTGTTTATGTAGTATGGGTCTCATGGGATATGGCTGCCTGAGGGTAGGTAAAAACCTGTACTACGTGAACAAACGCGGGGTGACGATTTTATCTATTGATATCTTTTTTTCATCGCAATTTTATCATCGGGAAACTGTGCAAAAATCGGATTGTAGTCATCGTTGTTGAAGACATTTAGTAGTCTGTACAACACTTCCGCTTTCAGAGCGAGGTGATAAACTGGAAATTAATTTTGGGGAATGGAAAATAAATCTGTATCGTTTAGGAGGGTCTTTCCTGAACAACCATGTCAACATGATACAGGAAATTTCTCAGTAGTTTTGTGGAAGTATCTAGCGATGGCTCTGTATCACATAGCTATTGACCAATTAGATTTAGGAATGCACACTAGTCAGATAAATTCTCATTTCTCTTATGACAGTAGAATCAACCCACTGAGAAATTTCCTGTATCACATGGGTGTGGTAGCTCAGGAAAGACCAACTGGCTTTGGGTAGGTAAAAACCTGTTAAGATCGATATCACTGCATTTATAGTATTTGGGTGTTTCAATTGCAGTTAAAAGAAATTCCCCATGGGAACCCTTTGAAGTGAAGCAGTGCCTGTTCACTGCGGTAAACAGGCTGTATTTTACTGGTAAAATAGGACCCAGTCACCAATGCTTGGGAGGTGCAAACCCTCTCTAAAATGGGCAACATGGCTCATTAATGCTCACCCCTGGTCTTGAGTTGATACTCATGTTGTGGTCATGATTAGCCATTGTGCAGAAATATGTGACCTTAAACACCAATAAATAAATAAATAAATAGTTAAAAGAAATTGCAAAGCATGTAATAAAAATAATAACCAACTATATTTGAGTAGATACCAGAATTATTTCATTTGTGACTGGAAGGGAATCTAAGTCTTTACTCATGGCATTCAGTCACTCATAAAAACTTGATATTATTTCAAGAGGCTTAGATTGTAACTGGGCATTATTGTAATTTAAAAAAACTGAAAAGCATTGATTTAGGGTTGCATCAGTATGATAAATTGATAGCTCAGAATGTCTGTTATCAGTATGAATTTTTAGTAAACAACCCATCTCTTGCACAGATAGTTTTTTCTGTCATAAGTTTTATGGTTCTACCCCCTCCCCTCCCTCACTGTTAACTACTTGCATATTTCTGGCAGATGTTCCTGCCAAGGACAGTATTTCTCTTCCAACTCTGAACAAGTATAATTTGGACACATTTAATCAAATTCCCCCACTGTTAATTGAATGGATTTTTATACCCCACCAATTGGCGAAGGGACATTTAAGTGTTACCCTTGCTTGTCTATCCATATGTACATTTGTACATACGTATGTATGTCCAGGCTTAGCAGAGGTACATTGTGGGGTTTACAATTTAGGGTCAGTGGTAGCTGTGCTGTTGGGTTAGTACAGTGGCCACTTGTGGGGTTATTTTTTGCACTGTGGGGTTAATTTTTTGACCTTGTGGGGTTAGGGTTTAACATGGGAAAAACCCTACAAGTAAGAACGTGTAAGAACGTCCATCCATAGCCATAAGTTTGTCCATAGATTTCTCTGATGTTAATAGACCAATCCCTTTGAAACTTGGTATACATGTTCACCTGTGCACCTGTGGTTATACTTCCATTCGGACTATTTTCACCATAGTTATGCCCCTTTTCAACTTAGAAGAATTTGCTGCTAGGTCTAAATTTTGTCCGGAAATTTTTGTCCAGGGATTTTCTCTGATGTTTATAGGCCAATATCCCGTTGAGACTTGGTATGCATGTTTACCACTGTGGGAACCTGTGATTTGCTTCTAGGTCTAAATTTTGTCCGGAGATTTTCTCTGATGTTTATAGGCCAATCCTGTCGAAACTTGAGTTGCATGTTTACCACCATGGGAACCTGTGTACCTGTATTATAGTTTGGCCGGACTATAGTTCCGGTCAGACTGTTTTTACCTGCGTCGCCAGCGGCAGAGCAGGTCTAGTAACCGCTCAACTCCGTCCGTCCGTCAGTCCGTCCGTCCGAAACACTTTTTCCGTCAAAGTTTTCTTGGCTTCTATGAAAGGGAATGATTTTATATTTGGTCTGCTGCTTCATAATGATGAGTTGTATCGTGTAAGCAATTTTCAGATCTGCTGTGCAGCGTCTTCCTGTTTGCCGATACTTTGAAATTTTACTGTACCCACTGAACATTGAAATTTTCCGTCAAGGTTTTCTCGGCTTCTATGCAAGGGATTGATTTTATATTTGGTCTGCTGCTTCATAATGATGAGTTGTATTGTGTAAGCAATTTTCAGATCTGCCGTGCAGCCACTTCTTGTTTGCCGATACTTTGAAATTTTACTGTACCCACTGAACATTGAAATTTTTCGTCAAACTTTTCTCGGCTTCTATGCAAGGGATTGATTTTATATTTCATCTGGAGCCTGATAATGATCAGTTGTATCATGTATGCAATTTTCAGATCTGCCATGCAGCCACTTCCTGTTTGTCAATTCAGTTGCATGCAGCGACGCAGGTCCAGACCCGTTATTGGTCTTGGCTTGTTGCCATAGTTATGGCCTTTTTTGACTTAGAATAATTTGCTGCTAGGTCTAAATTTTGTCCTGAGATTTTATCTGATGTTAAAAGGCCAATCCCATCAAAAATTGATATGTGTATCCCAATCGCTTACACACAGTAAAAGAGGGCAGTTAGATCTCATATTCATGAACTTCTGGGCTCCACACAAGACTGATATTATTCCAAGATATTATTCTGACTATTTCTTCCTATTAGTCGCCATCCCATGGAAGTGTATATATATTAAGGTATTATTCTTTGTGGTAAGCTTAGTTTTTTATCAGTCAGTTTACAATACCAATTCCAATGAGAGTCGCTGAAAGGATGCAGATTTCTAAGCTTGCATATTCTTTGTAAGTACAGTAGAACCTGTCTTGAGAGACCGCCCTTTGGGCCACACAAAAGTGGTCTCTCAAGACAGGTGGTCTCTCATAACAGGTTTCAGATTTTCTGAAGTCCCTGAATAACCAACCACAAAATTCAGAAATGGAGAAGAATGGATTTTTGTAATTACTTTGTAGTTGTTCTTTTTTATGAAGTTTTTGTAACAAACTGAAATGGACTGTTATAAAAATTATAAAAATAAATTAGTGTTGAAAATCTTCATTGAAGATTTTCAACACTAATTTATTTTTATAATTTTTATAACAGTCCATTTCAATTTGTTACAAAAAGATTTTCAACACAAATTTATTTTTATTCCAATCTGTCACATTTCAGGTATGTTTGAAATTGTTTATTCAGCAATAATCCTAATCCTAATCTTTTCACAGTGTCTTATAAAAACATCTCAATCTGTAATGAATTAGAAACTGAAACCCAATTAAGAGCTTTTAATACTTTTAATTATGTTAGTATAACCACAATGGATTTTCCAATTCCAGAATAGGTAAAAAGTTTTTGTCATGGTTTCAGTCTTCAAAGGGACGGTCTCTCAATACAGGTTCATTATGGCATAAAAATACAAGTTGGTACCAGGTCACAGTGGTCTCTCAAGACAGGTGGTCTCTCAAGACAGGTGGTCTCCCATAGCAGGTCCATTATAGAGTAAAACCAGTCGGTGCCTGGCAGATGTGGTCTCTCAAGACAGGTGGTCTCTCAAGACAGTGGTCTCTCAAGACAGGTTTTACTGTATTTTTGTAGGCTTCAGCAGGATCTCTTTTTTACATGGTTAAAATGTTAGACTCTCAATCTAAGCTGTATGAAAACATATTATGTTCTACAGAATGTAACTGAAAGAACACTGGAAATTCACCCGTATTACCATCAAGATGCAAGTTAGAAATTGCATGTTTACACATCTTCCTCTCAGGTGTTTCAAATTTTGTGAGCATGGTAAGAAAATGAGGAAACTGCACATCTGTAATTTTAATCTAGATGTGCATTTCAGGTCCATGTTGCCCATTTTATAACTATTGCTTTAGCAGTATGCCAATCATTGTAGTGGTGGTGGTGGGGTGGGGCGGGGGGTCCTGAGGAGGGTATTGATAGGCCCATCCAGGGACAGTCACACCTCTAGTTTTGTCCAAGTCAATAGCCTTTGACCTCTCTTTGGAACATGTTTGGCGTGTTTATTCCAGTGAGGGGTCAAAAGTGATGGTTTGGGTGTAAAAATTGAAAACAACCAAAGTTGAATGATGATATTAAAGTTTAAACCTGGTTATTTTAGCATATTCATAAGAAAAAGGGTTAGTGGGCTCAATTTGGGCTCCCTTTGGTTGCCCAAATTTTTAACTTAGTGCAATATAAGGAAATTTCTTTAAAAATCTTTTTCTCCAGATCCACTAATCTGAATGGTTTCATATTTGGTTATAACATCTCCAAGGGGATCAAATTCCTGTTTGTCAAATGAAGAGCCAGGGTTGATATTTGGTCTCATTATGTGATCCCAAATTTTAACTTGGTGCAATTTGAGGGAATTACTTTTAAAATCATCTTCTTCAGATTCACCAGTCAGAATCCTTTCATAATTGGTATACAACATCTCTTGGGGGGGGGGGGGGGGGGGGGGTTCAGATTCAAGTTTCTTCAACTCAAGTGCATGTTAAGATTGGGCTCCGAATTTAAAGTGCAATCCTGGGCTGATAATCTTTTAAAATCTTCTTCAGATCCACCAGTCAGAATGCTTTCATATTTGGTATACAACATCTCTAGATGGCTCAGATTCAAGTTTGTTCAAATTGAGTCCCTGGGTTCATATTTGGACTCCCTATGGTAGCCCAAATTTTAAACTTAGTGCAAGATAAGGAAATTTCTTTAAAAATCTTTTTCACTTCCACCAGTCAGAATCCTTTCATATTTGGTATACAACATTTCTGTTCACTACTCCGAACTCTTAGTCTGATTTTAACAAAATTTTATATGCAGCATAAGTGGGAAACAGATATTTGATTCATATGAAAAAAATTAACCCTAGCTATCGTGGGACTCTGTGTGTGCTAAAAATAGAAACATAATTCCAAATTAATTTTATAAGGAGCCATGTAGCTGAAGAATTAGAAATTTTTATTAAGTTCCCTCTAGAGGTGTGTAACTAAGATTAATCAACATAGGTTGTATATCAAGGAGCTCCATAGGGGAGCTCCCCTTTTTACATTATGATTAACTGAAGAAAAGGCATGATGCTTGGACTATTTTCGTCACTGCTGAGGGGCTCAAGGATTGTCAATGGATCCTATGGAGATTGATTGCTTAACGTAGATTCATTCATGGTCTCGGTTTATATAGGGTTCTGTTCAAGGTGAGCATGTCAGGCCCCTTGGGGCCTCTTGTTATCTGTACCTTTACAGTCTGCATCCTTTGACTTTGCAAATGTTTCTTGGCAATTTGCTGCCTAGACAAGCAGCAAAGACTTCACTTAAAACAACTGCAATGATACTTAAAATGTAACTTGAAAGTTTAACCAAAGACTGCATATTAGGGCACCTGTTTTCTTGCAGTAAAATGTGATCAAAGTCAGAATAAGGACTTTTAAGATTAATATTGAAAATTTGTAAAACTGAAAACATATCAAATTTTGTTTTATCATTTCAGCTTTTTAGATGATTTAGAACGATTAGGTGCAAAAGATTATATGCCTACTGAACAAGATATATTACGAACTAGAGTTAAAACAACTGGTATCGTAGAAGTACATTTCACATTTAAAAATTTAAATTTCAAGTGAGTATAATTTGTTTGTACCCTTTATCTAACAAATTGGCTGCATCATGCATTGAGCACTTGAAAAAAATTACTTTAAAAAAAATATCAACACAGCTATATCATGTGACCCCCCCCCCCCCCCCCCCCCCCATTGGAACAGTCTCCTCAAGCTCATTCCAGTGAGAGGTCACATGATATGTTTTTGTTGAAATGTTTGAAAATTTTGAACATTTTGAAATAATAATATTTAAAATATTATGTTTTAATATTGTGTGCATTGAGTAAAGGGTTAATAGAATCAGTTAAGGAGGTCTGAACTTGTCAATTTTTAGCTCAACTTTGACGAAGTCAAATTTGAGCTATTGTCATGGCCCGTTGTCCCGTCTGTTTGTCTGTCCGTACGTCAACAATTGGCTATGGCTCGGGCTAGAGGTCGTATTTATGAACCGATCTTTACGAAACTTCATGTGTACCTTTGTTATGACCCTGGGACGGGAACGAGTGTTTTTAGGTGTGGTCCGAAATTCAAGATGGCTGCCAGCGGCCATTTTGTACCGATGATGCAAAAATCAGTTTTTTGTACAGAACTTCTGTATGAAAGTTCTGATTTGAATAAAGTTTTGTATAAATGTTTAGTACCATGGGATACATCACTTATAATACGGGTTTTTTCTCGTGCGTAAATTATGCAAATTAGACTGACTTTGATTTATTTAGTGTTACTTTCAGAGCTGTAAGTGCCAAGCTGCTATGGCTCGGGCTAGAGGCCGTATTTATGAACCAATCTTTACGAAACTTCTTGGGTACCTTTGTTATGACCCTGGGACGGGAACGAGTGTTTTTGGGTGTGGTCCAAAATTCAAGATGGCTGCCAGTGGCCATTTTGTACCGATGATGCAAAAATCAGTTTTTTGTACAGAACTTCTGTATGAAATTTCTGATTTGAATAAAGTTTTGTATAAATGTATAGTACAATGGGATACATCACATATAATACGGGTTTTTTTTCTCGTGCGTAAATTATGCAAATTAGACTAACTTTGATTTATTTAGTGTTACTTTCAGAGCTGTAAGTGCCAAGCTGCTATGGCTCGGGCTAGAGGCCGTATTTATGAACCAATCTTTACGAAACTTCTTGGGTACCTTTGTTATGACCGTGGGATGAGAACGAGTGTTGTTGGGTGCAGTCCCAAATTCCAGATGGCTGCCAGCAGCCATTTTGTACCGACGATGCCGAAATCTGTTTTTTGTACAGAACTTCCATGTGAAAGCTCTGATTTGAATAATTTTTTGTATGAATGTTTAGTACCATGGGATACTATTAGTTATCCTTTGGTTTCCCAGGGTGTATGGGAATTTACACCGGTCTGAAAACTCATACACCATGAGGCCGCAGGCCGAAGGGTGTATGAGTTTTCAGAGCGGTGTAAATTCCCGTACACCCTGGGAAACCAAAGGATAATGAATTTATTTCCAAAACCAATAAATATTGGGTTACTATTGCAACATTGCACCAGACAATTCATTGCATAAACCCCTCCCCCCCCCCCCCCCCCCCACCACAATTGAAAGAGTCAATTGGGCATTGCCAGAGTTTTTCATTGTCAGGATGGAGTTTGGATACATATTTTTCAAAGGATGCCACAGGTCAGAATGGTGAGTTTGGAACTTGAGTCATTACACCACCGTAATTTTCCTTGTCGCATTCACGTCTATTTTTAGACAGTTCATCCTTGGCCTTGCTTACAAAATTCAGTCCAGTTGCGAAATCTTTTTCAATTTTAAATGTATCTTTTGTCATGTCTTTGAAATTTTCCATACCTCTTCGACAAAAATACAACCTAATGTCTAACTGAACTTTGTTTTGCAATCCAACAGGTGTATTTGCAGACAAACGAAAATTTTCGTACAATTGCCTAATATCGGCGTCTGTTATGACCGGGTAATGCACACACTCACCCTTCCCGGCGGATTTCAGTTCACACAACGCAGTTTTGAAACACTCGTTCGACGAATAAAATTCATTGTTTTTTATAATGTCAAATTCCTTTACATGTGGGGGTGCCTTCAAATACCTATTGAGTCCATATCTGAAATTTTCGAGTGATGATGTTTTGTACATTTCTCCACCACTTTTCCTTGCATCCAGGTAAAAATGCTGTAAAGTCTCATCTAGTTTTACAGGTGTATACACCTCAAAGTTCTGATTTTCACCCTTTTCCAATAAATATGCTCGCAGCAGATTAGCACATTTTCTGTTGGCCTTCACTGTATTGTTAGGAATAACTTTTGTTCTTTTTTCCAGTATTTCTGAATCCGTATGACTTGCAAAGCGCTTGTTATTTATTTCTGCCATTTTCTTTTTAAATTGGGCAGACAACAAAACCTTTTCGCTTTTACTTTCAAGAAAACAAAAACATAAAAAAATAATTCCAGAATTTTTTATTTTTATTTTTGTTTTTATCTCATTTTCTACATAACTACCAATCTCAAAACATTAAATATATCTTATTTTTTATTTAAAAAAAAAAATAATACACCAATAAACATACTTTTTTACTGAAAAAAATCATTTGGCAAAATAGGAACTTTTTAAGACATCTCCCTCTCAGATTGTGTATTCTTGTTTTTATACCGGGTTTAAACACGGTGTAAAAAATATAAATACCTGTGGGGCAGGAGTTACACCGTGCTTCTCAGCCAATCAAAGTAAGGCATTCTATTCCATTTGGAAATAAATTACATATATTACAGGTTTTTTTCTTGTGCGTAAATTATGCAAATTAGGCTAACTTTGATTTATTTAGTGTTACTTTCAGCACTGTGTGTGCAAATCCCAATACGGCTTGGGCTAGAGGCCGTATTTATGAACCGATCTTCACGAAACTTCTTGGGTACCTTTGTTATCACTGTGGGACGAGAAGGAGTGTTTTTGGGTCCAGTCTGAAATTCAAGATGGCCGCTAGCAGCCATTTTGTTCAAAATTAAGTGCAATCAGATTTTTGTGCAGAACTTCCAAATGAAAGATCTGATTTGAATAAATTTTTGTATGAATGTTTAGTACCATGGGATACATTACATATAATACAGAGTTTTTCTCGTGAATAAATTATGCAAATTAGGGGTCCGGGTGGGACTTAGAAAATTTTGGACCAAAATCCGGAAATTAGTTTTTTGGTTTTTTATGCGTTTTGGTCAATTTTAAGACAAAAAAAAAAAAATTTTTTTTACACTGAAAATTTGGGGTCCGGGTGGGACTTAGAAAATTTTGGACCAAAATCCGGAAATTAATATTTTGTGTTTTGATGCATTTTGGTCAATTTTAAGAAGAAGAAGAAAAAATTTTAGTCTGAAAATATTTTGTTTGGGACTGAAAATTTCCACACAAAAATAATAATCTACAATGATTGGTCTTAATCTGTAGTCCATTACAGTCACCTTGTAATTCTTTTATTATTGTTGACTGGGCCAAAACAAATACTAATTCCTGTCATATTCATTATTCAGTTGTCTTGGTCACAGCAAGTACTAATTCCTGTCATATCCAAGTTGAGCTACAGAGTCATTGACTCTTTCATTATACTCCTTCAGGGTTCTCATGACTTCTTGAATTCCGAGAAAGTCCAGGTTTTAGAAATCCCTTGTCAAGGACCAGAAAAGTCCTTAAATTTTGGAACTTCCCTCGAAAACCCTTAAAAAATGTGATGTCAGGCAACAAGAGGAGATTCCTTTCAGCAATATTCAGCTCGCTGTGAAACAGCAGAATATTGTGTAAATCAGTCTTTTCTGATTAATAGGATGTCTCCCTAATAAAATGAGGATCATATGTTAGATTGTGGATGTGATTGTGATATGATATTAAAATTGGAAATATTGAGTGCAGGTCCATTGGCTTACATAAGTGTGTTCATGCTCTTGGATGGAAGCCCTCTTCTTTTTACCTGAAACATCCTACAAAATCCTTGAATTTTTCATCTCTGGCTCCTTGAAAACCTTCGAAAATATTACTGGAAGAACCTGATAACTCCTTGAATTGACTTTTCAGAGTTTCCCTTTACAGGCTGGTTAATACTGACATGAATAGCTTGCAGTATCGTGGTGCAACCCTGGAGAATTATTCCAGGAATGATGTTGCGTCGCATCACTTTTTTCACCCTCTCTGCTTGGTGTTACTTAAAAATGTCCATTACTAGTAAAGCTCTCTTTTAACCATTGCTGCATCAGTTCTTCAACCATCCATCCTTTGGGTTGAACACATACTACCCAGCCAATCAAACAGTCTTGGTTTTAGACATAGACAGAACCCCATTCACGTTCGAACTGTCATTTTTTATTGTGCGAGCTTGATTTGGGCAGAGAGCTACTATTGAATAAGAAGGCGAAGACTTCGAGTTCAGTATTATCCCTCCACCCAAATTGATGGAGTTCGGGAAAAAATGACAGTTTGAATGTGTATGCTGTTCTGTATTTATTGCATGCCTACAGTTTAGTAAAAAAAAATTAATTGATTTTGGCGGAGGGATAATATTGAACTGGAAGCCTTCCCCCATCGGCTTCTTGTTCAATATTATCCCTCCGCCAAAATCGATCGAGTGCAGTAAAAAAAATTACTATTTCGAATGCGTATGCTAATCTGCATTTATTGCACGCCTACAGTTTTCTGAAAAAAAATATTAAAAACACAAATTATTGCCAAAAATAACCCGAACGTAAGAAAACAACAGTTCAAAACTCCACGTACGTGATCCGTATTGTTCAAGGACAATAGAAAAAAATTATTGTTCACTTCATTTTTAGCTCAACTTTGACAAAGTCAAATTTGAGCTATTGTCATGGCCCGTCGTCTGTCTGCCCGTCCGTCCGTCCATCCGTCTGTCAGTCTGTCCGTACGTCAACAATTGGCTATGGCTCGGGCTAGAGGTCGTATTTATGAACCGATCTTTACAGAACTTCTTGTGTACCTTTGTTATGACCCTGGGACGGGAACGAGTGTTTTTAGGTGTGGTCCGAAATTCAAGATGGCTGCCAGCGGCCATTTTGTACCGATGATGCAAAAATCAGTTTTTTGTACAGAACTTCTGTATGAAAGTTCTGATTTGAATAAAGTTTTGTATAAATGTTTAGTACCATGGGATACATCACATATAATACGGGTTTTTTTTCTCGTGCGTAAATTATGCAAATTAGACTGACTTTGATTTATTTAGTGTTACTTTCAGAGCTGTAAGTGCCAAGCTGCTATGGCTCGGGCTAGAGGCCATATTTATGAACCAATCTTTACGAAACTTCTTGGGTACCTTTGTTATGACCCTGGGACGGGAACGAGTGTTTTTGGGTGTGGTCCGAAATTCAGGATGGCTGCCAGTGGCCAGTTTGTACCGATGATGCAAAAATCAGTTTTTTGTACAGAACTTCTGTATGAAAGTTCTGATTTGAATAAAGTTTTGTATAAATGTATAGTACAATGGGATACATCACATATAATACGGGTTTTTTTCTCGTGCGTAAATTATGCAAATTAGACTAACTTTGATTTATTTAGTGTTACTTTCAGAGCTGTAAGTGCCAAGCTGCTATGGCTCGGGCTAGAGGCCGTATTTATGAACCAATCTTTACGAAACTTCTTGGGTACCTTTGTTATGACCGTGGGACGAGAACGAGTGTTTTTGGGTGCAGTCCCAAATTCCAGATGGCTGCCAGCAGCCATTTTGTACCGACGATGCCGAAATCTGTTTTTTGTACAGAACTTCCATATGAAAGCTCTGATTTAAATAATTTTTTGTATGAATGTTTAGTACCATGGGATACATTACATATATTACAGGTTTTTTTCTTGTGCGTAAATTATGCAAATTAGGCTAACTTTGATTTATTTAGTGTTACTTTCAGCACTGTGAGTGCAAATTCCAATACGGCTCGGGCTAGAGGCCGTATTTATGAACCGATCTTCACGAAACTTCTTGGGTACCTTTGTTATCACTATGGGACGAGAAGGAGTGTTTTGGGGTCCAGTCTGAAATTCAAGATGGCCGCTAGCAGCCATTTTGTTCAAAATTAAGTGCAATCAGATTTTTGTGCAGAACTTCCAAATGAAAGATCTGATTTGAATAAATTTTTGTATGAATGTTTAGTACCATGGGATACATTACATATAATACAGAGTTTTTCTCGTGAATAAATTATGCAAATTAGGGGTCCGGGTGGGACTTAGAAAATTTTGGACCAAAATCCAGAAATTAGTTTTTTGGTTTTTTATGCGTTTTGGTCAATTTTAAGACAAAAAAAAAAAAATTTTTTTTACACTGAAAATTTGGGGTCCGGGTGGGACTTAGAAAATTTTGGACCAAAATCCGGAAATTAGTTTTTTGTGTTTTGATGCATTTTGGTCAATTTTAAGAAGAAGAAGAAAAAATTTTAGTCTGAAAATATTTTGTTTGGGACTGAAAATTTCCACACAAAAATAATAATCTACAATGATTGGTCTTAATCTGTAGTCCATTACAGTCACCTTGTAATTCTTTTATTATTGTTGACTGGGCCAAAACAAATACTAATTCCTGTCATATTCATTATTCAGTTGTCTTGGTCACAGCAAGTACTAATTCCTGTCATATCCAAGTTGAGCTACAGAGTCATTGACTCTTTCATTTGCAGAAAAAGATGAACCGATAATCGGAATCAGCAATCGGAATCGGTAATCAGAACCGGCCAGTTATGGGGCATCGGCCGATTATAACAACCGTCAGTTAAAAACTGGCAGTGTCCGGTTATTCTATATTTAACACTGACTATTAAAAATCCCTTTGGTATCTGACCATTTCAATAAAGTTTCCCCTTTAAAATTTGGGGGGTGCATAGCAGAAAATTTAGGGATTTGCAGAGCAGAGATATTACGGAATTTACCAACTGCAATCGGTACGAGATCGCCACCATTTCCCGAAGATTGTAGAGTTCATGTAAACTTTGGAGAAACACATCAAGGGTTGTAACAAGGTGAAAAAAGAACATTGAATAATACATTCTGATGGACGTATAAACCATGCGTCATACAACTTCACAACACATATTAACATCAAAATTATTATTCATTTAAGACCTGAAGAATGTGTGCTCAGTATATTCCTGGTTAATACAGCCAAGTGCATTGTTTCCTTACAGAAAACCGTATTAACACTATTTACCGTAATAAAACACAATCTTCACAAAAACAATATCGTGTGATTGTATCATTAATAACAATCTTTTCCCCACACCCCAACCAAAATGCAAATATTATTTTGGCTAATATTGCCCTGCACTAAATATGCATACTCTGAAAACTTTTGTGGTATTAAGCTTTTGTAATTGATGATTTATCAACGGAATTCTGTAGTATAACAGGCACCAACAGATTTTCTTCAGTGTCCTACTTCAACCATCGGAATCGGCATAATCTGCAGAGAAATAACCGGTAATCGGTTGATAGCAAGTTTTGATAATCAGTTCATCACTAGTATTTTATGAAAATAAAAGCATAGGCGTGCAATAAATCTCTTCTGACCTTGTTGTCCTCATTCTGATGGATTTATTGCCAGCTTTGTCTATCATCTCATTGATTGTGGCGCTTCATGAACTTCTTTCCCACCCCAAGCTGGCTTTGAATTCTGAGACATTTTCATTGTGTGCATTCTTCACCAGCTCCCTTGCATAAGTACAAAGTGACTCCACTGTTACTGACAGTTGCAGTACAAAAAAACAAATGCCATCTACCTTTGAATGCATATTGTTGTTACACTGATGGTGGGCACTTTCTTGTAGGACTGAGCCTGATGTTTGCATGTTCAGTAATCAAAACAATACACTAACATGCTTTTGAACATGAGATACACTGCTAAATTTGAAGAAAAACTCAAGAAAGTTATGTTGGTCTGACCTTCATATATGGCCAAATTATCCCATAAAATTGGGTATATTCATAGTTCTGACAAAAATCACAATCAGATTAACAGAAAATGCTAGTATTAAAAATAGATCAAGGTACACAGGTTACGTGTTTCTTAACTGGTAGAGTGCTGGAAGCCCATTTTTGGGCTTTATCCTGAAGTGCAGGTACCACGGCTTAAAGGCTTGATATTCTGTGGATGTGCTTCAATTAATTCTTGATGTGATATTATTTAGTCTGGATGGAATTGCCCTGCTACAATTTATGGGAGAGTGCCTGTAGGCACTCTCCCATAAATTGTAGCAAGGCAATAACATGTGAACAAAATTTTAACACCTCAAAAAACTTCGCACTCTACCAGTTAAAGACTGCGCAAAAATTGTTTAGGGATCTTCTGCAGCCTTTAAACGGTTGCCAGTTAATCACCTGATGAAATGGGTTAAATCCCCCCAAAATTGAAAATGAGGAAATAAATCCTACAAGTATTCATTTCAATCATTTTGCATTTAATATGGGGTGAAGAAAGAGAATCATTTGGGTGTCCAGACCCCCCCCCCCCCCCCCAATAATCTGAACTGTCCATGGGGGGTGTGGGGGGGGGGGGGGGGTTCATCCAGCATTTTATGCAGGTTATTTGAAAATTGATATTCGTTACTTGAAATTTGTTCATAAAAAATTCCTGTTCCAATTATATAATTATATGTTGAGTTGTCTCTTAAAAGAACCAGGGTGAGAGAGGGCTCCACTTGACACCAAATTTCAATTTTTTCAAGTTGAGCCCTGGATGTCTCCATGATGTTTATGCTTTTCACTTGAATAATCCTGGTAACCTTTGTACCAGCACTCTTATACACACGACCTTCAGAGAAGTTTTTGGTGGGCATATAGTCAAGGTTTCCGTCCATAGTTCCATTTTTCCATACCTCCATACAAACATTTTTAGCTCACCTTATTGAAAATCTGGGGGAGCTTGAGAGATCACTTTCTAACCATCGTCCATCTGTCATCCATCCATCCATCGGGCATGAACTTTACATTATCAGCTTCTCATGAACCACTGGGCCAAATTGAACCAATTTTGATATGCATGTTCCTTATATGTCAGTTCAAGGTTGTTCAATTAAAGTTACCACGCCCACAGAGGGCACCAAAAGGGGCATAATTCTGTAGCACCCTACAATTTTTTTTTTTTTAAATTATAAAATCTTCTCCAGAACAACCATTCAGAATATTTTGATACTTGGTATACAACATCCTTAGAGGTGTCAGATTCATGTTTGTTCAATACAAGTGCCTGTGTTCATATCTGGGCTCCTGATGGGAACCAGAATTTTAACTGCAATATGAGGAAATGTATTTAAAAATCTTCAGATCTACCAGTCAAAATCCCTTAATATTTGGTAAACTGCATCCTTTTTGGGGTCAGCTTGAAGTATGCTCAAACCAAGTCCCTGGGTACATATTTGGTCTCTTTATGGAAACCCAAATTTTAACTTGTTTCAGTATGACAAATTTTTTTGCTCACCTAAGCAAAACAAGATTACTTACCAAGTGTTAAAAAAATACATAGTTTTTCAGTGAAACGTTAAAACTTATTTTGACATGTACTGACATGTACTGTAATTTGCAAATTGGCAAGTGATCTGATTTGAAGTTTTGTTGACATGTCATCACCCACCCACCTCTGATCTGCGCCCATGCTTGAATGTATGATAAATGCCAGGTATATTTCTTAGTTGTAGTGAATATTTATGAGATCAAAAACTTTTAAAACAAATACAGAAGGGGATATATTGATATTCATTTCTTAGAAAATTACCCCTACTATTTTGAAATGTTCCATTCACACGGGGCAGTTCAAGAGTTATTTTTAGACTACTGTATGTCATTTCGTGCGAAGCATCACAGACCATGTGGTTCACTTCTGCCTCTCTTCAGAAATGGAATCCACATTGTGCATTTTGAGTTTCCTGTCACTTCGGCGGTGGCAGTTTCAATTAAAAATAACTTTTCAAGTACTTCACGTATGTGATTAAAACTTAGGCATCGTATTTAGATATGTCATAAATACATATCTGTGAAATACGGTGCCAAAACGCAGTTTACTTTTGATATACCAATTCTTCAAATAAAAAAAGATTATAAATTTCACCGAATGACAGAGGATGTAGCACGTGACTGAAGACCTTCAATCAGATGATGTGGATATAAATCATTTGGCCCCAGAATAAAATATACTATTTAATTGGCTAAATTCCTGTATTATTTTCACTTACATTGCCGTATTAGGAAAGAGTAATGTTAAATAGGCTTGTTTAGGTAATTCATATTCATGAAGATAGGTCATAGATAAGTTGTTTTTTTTTACTTGATAGCAAGTTCTCATAGCTATAACGGAAGCCAAATAAATCTTTGGTGATACATTGCTAATTGAATGAATTTGACAATATTTAACGTTGATACTCATGTTGTGGTCATGATTAGCCATTGTGCAAAAATATGTGACCTTAAACATCAATAAATAATAATAATAATATTAATAATAATAACAACAGAAAAAAGTATTTTTACACAAAATTATTGCCCTTTATCGACTTTGAAAATTTCCAGTGTTTTTTAATTGAGAGTACCTTCATGGTGTAATCAACTCCTCCAACAGTTTGTAATATAGAGAATTCAGTCTTTAGGATATGGTTACACATGCCTTGGAGATGTACAGCATGTATTAAGTTTGCAGAAATATATTTTTCCACAAAATTATCCAAATCAAATCAAGACTCTCTTACATTTGGTAAAGAGGCGGGGTTACCGTTTTGTGTCATCCTATCACTGACACTTGATAGTTTTATGATAATGCCCCAATGGACTGTTATCTATCAAAGGTCCATCTCTGTCATCCTTCATCTGTCACCCAGTAATAAATTTTTCATTTCTGTAATGCTGTCCATGGTAATGCTAGTGGGGTCTTATGCCACTCTCGGCATTGCTCTATTTTTCTTTTTGCTTCATAATGAGTTTTGAAGGGGTTTGAGTGATTTTTCGCAAAAATTTAGAAAAAAAACCCGAAAAGACTATTCACCCAACAGACCCCTCTCCTGCCGTTTTCTCACCCCTAGTTATACCCCCGCTTCGAAGAAGTGGGGGCTATATAGGAATCGCCCTGTATGTCCGTACGTCCGTCCATCCGTACGTCCGTCCGTACGTCTTTCCGGACATGAAATTCTTGTGCGCGCAACTCCTCCTACATTTATCAATCAATTTGGACAAAACTTTTCAGACATCATCACTACTAAGTGAACATGCGCATATTCCAAGATTTTTGATCTGCGACAATTTTAACCAGGTTTTCTCACTTTGACTTAGATTTATTGTGTCTTTCCATCCGAACAAATTCTTGTGTGCGCAACTCCTCCTACATTAATGAACCGATTTTGATGAAACCTTTCAAACATCATCTCTACTAAGTGAACATATGCATATTCCAAACTTTTTAATCTGCAACAATTTTAACCAGGTTATCTCTCTTGAACTTTGATTTAATATGGGTTTCTACATGAAATTCTTGTGTGCGCAACTCCTCCTACATTTATCAATCAATTTGGACAAAACTTTTCAGACATCATCACTACTAAGTGAACATGCGCATATTCCAAGATTTTTGATCTGCGACAATTTTAACCAGGTTATCTCCCTTTGACTTAGATTTATTATGTCTTTCCGTTCGAACAAATTCTTGTGTGCGCAACTCCTCCTACATTAATGAACCGATTTTGATGAAACCTTTCAAACATCATCTCTACTAAGTGAACATGTGCATATTCTAAACTTTTTGATCTGCGACAATTTTAACCAGGTTATCTCTCTTGAACTTTGATTTAATATGGGTTTCTGCATGAAATTCTTGTGTGCGCAACTCCTCCTACATTTATCAATCAATTTGGACGAAAGTTTACAGACATCATCACTACTAAGTGAACATGCGCATATTCCAAAATTTTTGAGCTGTGGCAATTTTAACTAGGTTATCTCCCTTTAACTTAAGATTTATTATGGGTTTCTACATGAAATTCTTGTGCGTGCAACTCCTCCTACATTTATCAATCAATTTGGACAAAACTTTTCAGACATCATCACTACTAAGTGAACATGCGCATATTCCAAGATTTTTGATCTGCGACAATTTTAACCAGGTTATCTCTCTTTGACTTAGATTTATTATGTCTTTCCGTTCGAACAAATTCTTGTGTGCGCAACTCCTCCTACATTAATGAACCGATTTTGATGAAACCTTTCAAACATCATCTCTACTAAGTGAACATGTGCATATTCCAAACTTTTTGATCTGCGACAATTTTAACCAGGTTATCTCTCTTGAACTTTGATTTAATATGGGTTTCTGCATGAAATTCTTGTGTGCGCAACTCCTCCTACATTTATCAATCAATTTGGACGAAAGTTTACAGACATCATCACTACTAAGTAAACATGCGCATATTCCAAAATTTTTGAGCAGTGGCAATTTTAACTAGGTTATCTCCCTTTAACTTAGATTTATTATGGGTTTCTACATGAAATTCTTGTGCGTGCAACTCCTCCTACATTTATCAATCAATTTTGACGAAACCTTTCAAACATTATCACAACTAAGTGAACATGCGCATATTCCCAAATTTTTGATCTGCGACAATTTTAACCAGGTTATCTCCCTTTAACTTGGATTTATTATGGGTTTTCAAATGGGATTCTTGTGTGTGCAACTCCTCCTACATTAATGAACTGATTTTGAATACATGTTGCACATTGTAAATGTGTTTTTCCAAATGTAAACCATATATGTGTGGGCTCTTTAAGTATTCAGTGCTGTTCTGTGGAAGGCCACATGCAAATACAAATTTCAACAACAAAAAATGATCTTTATGTATACATTTCCTTATGGCCTTTGCCTACATGATCAGAAGTGCATTCCTCTAAAAACCCAAAGCGGGGGTATTAATCACCTTCAGTGATAGTTCTAGTTGAACATGACATACCGCAAAAAAATTACAGTAAGCAGGTGCTTCTAGTCAAGTGTTGTCTGCCTATTCAGACAGACCAGACGACACTTGACTAGAAGCACCTGCTCAGGGTTTAATTCTCCCCCAGCCCAAAGATAGCCGAACTGTCATAACCAGATTATCTGCCGTATTACATCACAGACAGGAAAACTAGACTCCAGGCTTCTAAGAGTTAAGGTATGGTTAGGGTGTGGAGCCAAAAATTGAAATGAGGTCAGAGGTGTGGTTGGGGTACCTAATATGAGGTGTAATTGGGGTATGTCTGAGGTGTACTTAGGGTACTGCCATAAGGTGTGCCTGGGGTATGGCTGGGGTACCACCATTAGGTCATCCCAGGGGTGTGGTTTGGGTATGCCTGGGGTATGCTTAGGGTACCCCCATCAGGTTTGTTTGGGATATGTCTGAGGTGTGTGTGGGGTACCACCTAAAGGTGCATTAGGGGTGTGGTGGTATGGTTGGAGTACCACCATTGAGGTGTGGTTAGGGCATGCCTACAGTACGCAGAGAGTGGATTGTTACTAAATCCCTCGTGGGTGGTATCTCCATCCAGACATTACCAGTGGTAATGCATGAAAAGGAAAAGCACAGTTTTAGCCAAGGGACCTCTGGGTTCTACCTGGAGGTCCTTGGCGGAAACTTTGCTTGTCATTCTAATGCTTTTTCCCAGACAAGGAATTTTTGTCTGAGTGGAGACACCACCCAATGAGTGATTTAGTAACAATCCACCCTCCATCATGCTGTTAGGTATGCTTAGGGTACCTACACGTATAGTGTCTAGTGTGTGCTTGGGGTACCTCCACAAGGTTTGCCACGGGTGTGCCTGTGGTGCATCTAGGATTTAGCAGCACATGTTGTGCTCATGCAGTACTCTGAGATATGTTGGCAGCAAGAATTTATATATTTAAATATAGTATACCTTACACCCTCTGGTTTGAAATCTGCAGTATGGGAAACAATAAACATATGATTTATTTATCAAATTATCCATATAGTGTCAAAATGTAAAACTAGAGATGGCTGTGGGGTGGGGGTGGGGGGGTGTGCTGATCCCACTGGAATAATCCCTAGTACAGTAACTACATCTACCTTTATCTCTAGTACATTGGCCCCAAACTAAAATGTCCAGCTTGGAAATGTAGCTGGAAAGATTATTATACCCCCGCTTCGAAGAAGTGGGGGCTATATAGGAATCGCCCTGTACGTCCGTACGTCTGTCCATCCATCCGTACGTCTTTCCGTCCGGACAAATTCTTGTGTGCGCAACTCCTCCTACATTAATGAACCGATTTTGATGAAACCTTCATCTCTACTAAGTGAACATGTGCATATTCCAAACTTTTTGATCTGCGACAATTTTAACCAGGTTATCTCTCTTGAACTTTGATTAAAGATGGGTTTCTATATGAAATTCTTGTGTGCGCAACTCTCTACTAAGTGAACATGTGCATATTCCAAACTTTTTAATCTGCGACAATTTTAACTAGGTTATCTCTCTTGAACTTTGATTTAATATGGGTTTCTGCATGAAATTCTTGTGTGCGCAACTCCTCCTACATTTATCAATCAATTTGGATGAAAGTTTACAGACATCATCACTACTAAGTGAACATGTGCATATTCCAAAATTTTTGAGCTGTGGCAATTTTAACTAGGTTATCTCCCTTTAACTTAGATTTATTATGGGTTTCTACATGAAATTCTTGTGCGTGCAACTCCTACATTTATCAATCAATTTTGACGAAACCTTTCAAGCATTATCACAACTAAGTGAACATGCGCTTATTCCCAAATTTTTGATCTGCGACAATTTTAACCAGGTTATCTCCCTTTAACTTGGATTTATTATGGGTTTTCAAATGGGATTCTTGTGTGTGCAACTCCTCCTACATTAATGAACCGATTTTGAATACATGTTGCACATTGTAAATGTGTTTTTCCAAATGTAAACAATATATGTGGGGGCTCTTTAAGTATTCAGTGCTGTTCTGTGGAAGGCCACATGCAAATACAAATTTCAACAACAAAAAATGATCTTTATGTATGCATTTCCTTATGGCCTTCGCCTACATGATCAGAAGTGCATTCCTCTAAAAACCCAAAGCGGGGGTATTAATCACCTTCAGTGATAGTTCTAGTTTGTCGGTTGTCGTTTATTTATCCAACAGCGTGGCAATGTTGGGGGAAAACATCAACTCATCGTGTGGGCCTGTGCTGCAGTTCACTTCTTACACCTTTTTTTCCTGTTGATGCATGATCAATGCGCTTCCCAGTCCTGATCATCACGGAGTGGTTTTCGCTTCCTTTCATTCGTGTCTTATATGTTGATGTTCTTGATAGCATGACAAGGCTTGCAACAACTCCCTATGATTTTAGAGTCTGTCCATTTGTCCAGTTGCTAAATTGCTCTGGAAGACAGATATCGGTCTGTACATATTTTTATACCACAACCAATGGCCCAGACTAGCTGGTGCTAACTCAATTTAATTCAGGGCCAAACACAAATTTTGCCCCCCAATCCTCAAAATTTGCATACAGAACCGAAAAAAAATAAGTCATATCTGATCGTCCATACTTTTGTTATCTGTGCATGCGCAGTATCCAGGAAGGTACGAAATTGGCACAAACCATCATTCTTTGTTTGGCCCTAAAATCAGTAACAATGATCTGACCTCTGTGCTTTAAAATCTCCTTTTTAGCTTAACTTGACAGAGTCAAGATAAGCTATTGCCATCACGCATGCGGAAGTCTGTGAGTCTGTTAGTCTGTGAGTCTGTTCACATTTTCCTTTAGCATGGGCTACACCCCGCAGTTCTTGTCTGATCATCACAAAATTTCATATGCAGATTTTGGGTCATGTTTAGATGAGAACGTCCCCTTTTGGTCGTGATCGGGCAACCGGTATGGCTGCCTAAGCCCAAAACCTGAAAACCATTAGCACAGTCTACAGGTCGTATTTATGAAGGGATTTCATTGTAACTTGGTAGGATGCCTCTGTATAATGCCTAGATGAGAACGTCCCCTGTTGGGCATGATCCGTCAACCGTGATAGCTGCCCAAGCCCAAAACCCAAAAACTTTTAGCACAGTCTGCAGGTCATGTTTAATATGATGGGATTTCATTGTAACTTGGTAGGATGACTCCTTATGATGTCTAGATGAGAATTACCCCATTTGGGCATGATCTGCCAACTGTGACGACTGCCCGAGCCCAAAACCCGAAGACCTTTAGCACAGTCTACAGGTCATATTTATTGAGGAATTTCATTGTAACTTGGTGGGTTGACTTCATATATTGCCTGGATGAGAAGGTCCCCTTTTGGACGTGATTGGGCAATTGTGACGGCTACAGGGGCCAAAGCCCGAAAACCTTTAGCACAGTCTACAGGTCATATTTATGAAGGGATTTCATTGTAACTTGGTAGGATGACTCCAAATAATGTCTAGATTAGAATGTCCCATTTTGATCGCGATTATTCAGCCTTGATGGGTGCCCGAGCCCAAAAACCTTTAGCATAGGCAAAAGGTCATATTTATGGAAGGATTTCATTGTAACCTGTTAGGTTGACTCCATATAATGCCTAGATGATGACATCCCCTTTTGGTCGCGATTGGTCAACTGTGATGGCTACAGGTGCCCGAAGCCCAAAAACCTTGAGCACAGTCTACAGGTCATATTTTTGAAGGGATTTAATTGTAACTTCGTAGGATCACTCCAGATGATGCCCAGATGAGATTGTCCCCTTTGGTTGCGATCATTCAACCAGGAGGGCTGCCTGAGCCCGAAGCCCGAAAACCTTCAGCACAGTCTACAGGTCATATTTATGAAGGGATTTCATTGTAGCTTGGTAGGATGACTCCAAATAATGTCTAGATGAGAACGTCCCCTTTTGGTCATGATTATTCAGCCTTTATGGCTGCCTGAGCCCAAAGACCTTTAGCATAGTCTTTTGGTCATATTTATGGAAGGATTTCATAGTAACCTGTTAGTCTGACTCCATAGAATGCCTAGATGATGACATCCCCTTTTGGTCATGATTGGCCAACTGTGATGGCTACAGTGCCGAAGCCCGAAAATCTTGAGCATCGTCTGCAGGTCATATTTATGAATTTGGACATGATTGGGCAACTGTGACAGCTACAGGGGCCCGGAGCTCGAAAACCTTTAGAACAGTCTGCTGGTCATATTTATGAAGGGATTTCATTGTAACTTTGTAGGATCACTCCAGATGATGCCCAGATGAGAATGTCCCCTTTTGGTTGCGATCATTCAACCATTATGGCTGACCGAGCCCGAAGCCTGAATACCTTTAGCACTGTCTACAGGTCATATTTATGAAAGGATTTCATTGTAGCTTGGTAGGTTGACTTCATATAATGTCTAGATGATGACATCCCCTTTTGGTCGTGATTGGTCAACTGTGACGGCTTCAGGGGCCCGAAGCCCAAAAACCTTGAGCACAGTCTACAGGTCATATTTATGAATTTGGACATGATTGGGCAACTGTGACAGCTACAGGGGCCCGGAGCTCGAAAACCTTTAGAACAGTCTGCTGGTCATAATTATGAAGGGATTTCATTGTAGCTTGGTAGGATGACTCCAAATAATGTCTAGATGAGAATGTCCCCTTTTGGTCGCGATCATTCAGCCTTGATGGCTGCCCGAGCCCAAGACCCCAAATCCTTTAGCATAGTCTACAGGTCATATTTATGGAAGGATTTCATTGTAACCTGTTAGTTTGACTGCACATAATGCCTAGATGATGACATCCCCTTTTGGTCGTGATTGGTCAACTGTGACGGCTTCAGGGGCCCGAAGCCCAAAAACCTTGAGCACAGTCTACAGGTCATATTTATGAAGGAATTTCATTCCAACTTCGTAGGATCACTCCAGATGATGCCCAGATGAGAATGTCCCCTTTTGGTTGCGATCATTCAACCATGATGGCTGCCCAACCCCAAAGCCCAAAAACCTTTAGCACAGTCTACAGGTCATATTTATGAAGAGATTTCATTGTAACTTGGTAGGTTGACTTTATATAATGTCTAGATGAGAACGTCCCCTTTGGACGCAATTGGGAAACTGACGGCTACAGGGGCCTGAAGCCCAAAAACCTTTAGCACAGTCTACAGGCCATATTTATGAAGGGATTTCAATGTAGCTTGATAGGATGACTCGTTTTAGAATAATTTTACTGTAACTTGGTAACTTTCGTTAATATACGTTAACTGTGAGGGCAACATACATTAACTGTGAGGTCATATTAACCCACCCCTCAGCTCTTTAGTACAGTGTACACCTCATATTATTTTTATCAAAAACATAGCATAGGGATCAGAAATAAACATATTCCCAATTATCACAATTCTTGTCTTATTTCATAATCCTTTCATAAACATTGAACATTATCCTTTTCATCAAATACAACACACAAGTTAAGCTGCAGTGTCATTGACACTTTCATTTGAGGATGCCAGACATAAATCAATGAAAGAATTGGTGGATCCAAGGCTGTAAATGGATGATGGAAGTGAACAACGGTGGTTTCAAACATTCAGGGCTGTAACTTTATTGTGTCGCCACCCCACGAAGTGGGGAGCTACATATAGGGATTACTTATGTCGTCTTGCGTCGTCCGCATCACACTTTCTCTTATCCGCCACTCCTCTTTAACCTATGAATGGATTTTGATGAAACTTTCAGTGATTCTCGCCGCCCCACGAAGTGGGGAGCGACATATAGGGATTACTTTTGTCGTCTTGCGTCGTCCTCGTCACACTTTCTCTTATCCGCCACTCCTTTTTAACCTATGAATGGATTTTGATGAAACTTTCAGTGATTCTTTATCACATAATGGCATTGTGCACTTCCTATTTTATTTTTTGATCCGCTGTATTTTTTCCAGAGTTATGCCCCTTTTCCACTTAGAATTCTGTCTGAAACGCCAGGCGACACACGTCTTCCATGGAAGACTCACATCTAAGTTATAATTATAAAAATTATTTCATGTTTCCCAATTTCGGGACATACGCCTGACGTCATCATTCTTGCTAATGATTAATCCACTGTTTGTTAAGTGTTCCTTCCCTATCCTTCCTTGAAGCCCTACTGTTAAACTCCTAAGCTTTTTGGCTATTTTTTTTTTGAAATTTTTTATTAAATTTCTAAGGAGTTTCACATGTATTACAGAATATTTATTATGTTTATCCCCATGGTTACGTCCTCACCCTAGGTGTGTTAGGTCATTGTGGTCTTGCATCTTCTATCCGATGTATCGTTTTTTCTTCGTATGAAGATCTAGCTTTGCATCTGGTAGCATTTAAATCAGTTACTGACTTTGGGCCTTTTTGTGTGCCTGATGTCTTGTTTCCGGGTTTTTTCTTTGATGTTGTTTACATTGGCAATGTCCTCAAATATATGTAGTATTTAATATTATATTACTGTAGGATACATTGATTATGATTCCGGTAGTGTCGCTCAAAAAATTTGGATTTTGTACACACTTGGGCTCTATCGGGATGCCCTTGGCCTCATCATGTTCCCTTGGGGAACTTAGGTATTTTTTCAAAAAATTTTCGAAATTTTTTTTTTTTTTAATTTTTCGAATTTAATTTTGATTGCTATTATTCATGTATCTTTATCATATATTTTATTGTGGAGTTTGTAGGAGCGCTATCGACTTTGTATTTTGATTGTAATTATGGAAGCTTACGATGGATTTACATGTTTGTTGCCTTGCCTGAAGTCGATGCACGCCTACAGATTCTTGTCCTACATGTATACATTGGGATACCAAACGTTGGAGATGGGTGTCGCGGTATGTTGTTGGTGGTGAGGTTCCTATGCCGGAACTCTCACCACAAGATAGTTCAAGTTTCTCAATTTCTTTTTCAGAGGAACAAGAACATGGTGATGGTATTGTGACACCCATCCAAAGTGTGCTACCATCGTCATGGTCTGATGAACAAACAGCTAGCTGCAAGGTGCTCATGAATATTAAGCAAGGGATAAGGCCTCTAGTTAGTGTTCTTAATCCCTTGCAGGCAGCTAGCTTGACCGGTGAAGTGGTTACTCCGTCCATGGGACCCGTGACACTGGGTAAGTCTGTTGTGGTCGAAGCAAGTGAGGGTTTGGATAGAGCTAGCACCCCAAAATCAAAGGCTCACCCAGTGACGACAGAAATAGGGAGGAAGTCAGCAAGTTTCTTTTCGGAAGACTCGACGAGGTCTGATAGACCGCGAGCGGGAGATCCTTCTCTAACCCAACATCATTTGGGGCCAAATGTTGTTTTGAGAAACTTGCATGAGCCTGAGCATATGTCCACACCCGCCGCTCAGGATGCTCTGTCTAGACTACAGCCGGGGTCGGCTACAGTCACGGCTTCCTCAGCTACGTTACAAAAGCACACACGACCGCATGTTAGCTACCCGACTTCGGATATCCAGCCAGCTACACGAAGATGGAGCCAGTCTTCGCCCGTGAAGTCAGACCATCCGGTAGCTAGCGATCCGAGGCTTCGTTCATTGGGACGTGCAGAGAAAAGATCTATCTCTGGATCTTCGTCCCAGGAGCAGCAAGCGGCAAAAAAACAGAAGACCACTGCTCCTCAAGCCTCAATAACGGACTTGCTGTCGCAGATAGCGCAGCTGATCGCAGCAAGTGCAAGAGTAGCCTTCCGCAGACTCCGGTGGTGAGCTGTCGGATGGTGCTGGGTCAGTCCAGTCATCTGCACACACAGATGCGATGAACTGAACGTCGCAGCTGAATCAGTCGGATGGTGCAAGGGACAAGGAAGAGGATTACCCTTCCCTTTCAGAACAGCATATGGTAGCGATGAATTTTATTCATCAATACTATCCTGAAATTGTTCCACCTGATCAGCAAGCTGTGACTACTAGAGAGAAACCGCTGTTGTCTCTGAATGCAGATTTCGTGCGGAGGAAAGAGGATATTCTTTCCTCCCCAAAACAGTCTAGACTGGTGTCGCAGGCCTTCGGCCATGTTAACAATACCATATTCAACCTCTCTAGTGTTAAGAGGAAAAGTGGTTTCGTATCGACATCTTCGATAAATATACCATTCCTTGGACCACGTTCATTTAAAATGGATAGAGAAGATGTCCAGAGAGCTCCTCTGCGTTTAGATGAGCAGGCCAGGGATTTAGATATGTCCCTACCTGCTACATTCAATATATGCATGGAAGTGATGGAATGTGCTATTTCATCCAATAAAGCGAATCTGGACGTGATGTCCTACGCAGATCACCTTACCAGAGCTATGGCACAACGTCTTAATGGGAAGGAATTTGAGGATGTTTGTTCCTCACTTGAGTTCTTTCCAGGGCAGTCATGTATGCCACGTACAACTCCGCCCTGACAGTGGCAAATTTGGAGTTGATCAGACGTGATGCTGCCCTTGCGTCGTCATCACTTATAGATGACAAGGTGAAAAGCTCTCTCCGAGTCGCTCCGGTCTCTGGTCATACTCTGTTTGACGACAAGCTTTCGTTAGTCTATGAACAGGCTACAAAGAAAGCTTCCAGTGCACTGCTATTGAGATTGCTTGCCTTTATACACTTCAAAGTCAACTAAAGGGAACTCCTCACGAGGGTACAAGAAACCCTCTTATTCTTACTCCGGAGGTCGGCAGTATAGCTACTCGGGAAAGGGGTGCAGGTCTTATCAAGACTATAGGTCAGACACCCCTAAGCCGACGGGACGAGTTTCTTCGTGGGGAGGACGTAGTTTCTCCTCCTGTAAGCCTCGTAAGTCGTACAGGTGATGGACAAGACCTCTATTGCTTGCCAGTTGGCGGAAGGTTATCAAACTTCGCGAGAAACTGGATAGAAGTCACAGAAGATCAGTGGCTGAGAAGTGTAGTCTCTGAAGGCCTACGGCTATCATTCCGAGCAAAACCCCCACTTACAAGATGTCCGCATTGGACAAATCTTTCAAAAGAGAGTCTCTCCTAGCAGAGGTACAGGCTCTCTTATTAAAGGAAGCAATAGAGGTCGTCAAGAATCAAAATTCTCAAGGTTTTTACAGTCACCTGTTCTGCATACTGAAGCCTGACAGCTCGTTCCGACCAGTAATGGACTTGAGCTGGATAAACAAGTTGATCATGGCTCCAAAGTTCTATATGGAAACCATTCGGTCGGTAAGAGCGAACATTCAAGTGGACGACTAAGCAGCAAGCATAGATCTAAAGGGCGCCTACTTTCATGTCTTGGTACATCCGGCATTCAGAAAGTACCTGCGTTTTGCCGTGCAAGGAGATGTTTATCAGTTAAGAGCAATGTGCTTCGGTCTGAACCTGGCTCCTTGGGCTTTCACTCGAATAATGAACACGCTAATGTCATACTTCCGAGCTCATTCGTCTGTGGTATCGTCGGCTTACTTGAACGACATTCTTCAGAGATACGGCAACAGAAATATTCTTCAGAACGATGTTCAGAGTCTGCTTCAATTGTTCCGACGTCTTAGTTTCATAGTAAACGAGAAAAAGTCGGATCTAGCTCCGTCCAAGTTGTTCATTCACTTGGGAATGAACTTCAAAGACTCACAACAATCTGGTTCGTCAGCCGTTACCCAGAGCGAAATTAGTCAGTTGTTATGCTCGCTTTTGTCTAAACTCTCCCGCAGTAACAGCAAGGGAGTTTATGCGACTGATGGAGCAGCTGTGAATCTTATTCCGAGGGCCACCTGCGCACGCATCCCCTCCAGATATTCTTTACTCAGAACTGGATTGTGAAGACGCATTCGCTCGAAACCAGTATTGTTTTAACGGACCTAGGAAAACAAAAGGTTCAGATTTGGGCAGATCTTCAGTGGTTGACTCAGTGAATTTCGCTTCAACTGCCGGATCTGGCTTTCACAATTATGACGGATGCGAGTCAGACAGGCTGGTGTACGTCTCTAAAACCCGCAGACTTGAAGTGTCAGGGTCTTTGGGACTCTAGGTTCCTGGAGAAGCACATAAACATCAAGGAGATGATGTCAATCTGGCTAGCACAACAACATGGATTCGACAAATACCGAACGTCCATGTTCAAATTCTGTCGGACAACTCGACAGTAATAGCTTACCACTGGAACCAAGGTGGCACTCATTTGATTCTGTTATGCAAATTAATGGAGAAGATTCTCCTATTCATTCTGAATCATCAGGTTCATCTTTCAGTCCGTCATATACCAGGTCGTCTGAATGTACTAGCACGCTCCTCTCTCGGAAAGGTCACCTGTTACCATCGGAGTGGACTTTCAACAAGCGAATATTCAGTCAGATCTGCTACCAGTGGGATCGTCCCATGATAGATCTTTTTGCAACACACCTAAACAATCAGTTACAGACATTCGTGTCACCATGTCCAGATCATCGAGCATACGCAGTAGACGCTCTATCGATCTCATGGTACGGAATGATAGGATATGCATATCCTCCTGCTCCATTGATTCAGCAGATTCTGTTAACGATTAAACAGTATCACTGCAAAATCCTGCTAGTCGCACCTCTGTCATCACAGAAACCTTGGATCAATCTTCTCAGGTGTCTGTTATGGAACATTCCCCGGAAGCTTCCTCCTCGAAGGGATCTTCTATTTCAGGGGAAGTCACATGCACTGCATCACAACCTGGAAGGTCTCAACCTTCATGTATTTCCGTTGTGTGGTCCTTCTTGCACGAAAAACATTTTACAGGACGAGCAGTGGACGCAATTTCTAACTGTAGGAGGGCCTCCTCTTTCGTTGAATTAGGCAGCAAAGTGGAGGGTTTTCTTCCGTTGGTGTATCAATCAGTCGATTGACATATATGATCTGTCCATTCCACAGATTGCCAATTTCCTGGTCTACTTGTTTGACGATCTCAAGCTGCAGCCCGTCACTATTAAGGGCTATAGGTCTATGTTATCAGACACTTATGCTCATCATGATAACTTGGCTATTGGATCAGATACTTCTTTATCCAAGCTAGTTAGAATTATGTCTATTAATATACCAAGAACCCTCAGATTAATTCCAAAGTGGAATTTGGCTTGGGTTCTGTGGAAGCTCCAAGAACCTCCTTTTGAGCCATTAGACAATGTAGAGTTCAAATTCATGACCTATAAAACTTCTTTTCTCTTAGCCTTTGCATCTGCTAGAAGAGTGAGTGAAATTCATCTGTTGATGATTCCCATTACCATAGTGTGGGTAATACTTTTACCCTCACTATGGAAGTGAGATTCTTGGCTAAGAATCAGATTCTGGATAAGCAGCCGGAGCCTATTGTGATTAAGGCTTTACCATTCTCGGATAACCGTAGACCCTTGCTGTGTCCAGTTAGAGCAATGCGCATTTATAAACGTCGATTGGATTTTATTAGAAAGGGAAGAAAAAGATTCTTTCTTTCTCTGATTCCTAACAGAAAAGATATATCTGTTCATTCCATTGCTAGATGGATTCAGTTGGCAATACGTATTGCCTGTGAAAGTCTATCTTTGGATCAAAGTTCTGTTAACAAGATTTCAGCGCACGAGATTAGAGCACTGTCCACTTCTTGGGCTTATTCTAACAGAATAGCCATTACGGATCTTATGAAGGCTGCATACTGGACACAGCCCTCTTCATTTATCAAGTTTACCTTAGAAATTTAGAGTCCTTCTCCGGTGACCTCTTCTGTTGCTCAGAATGTCGTCCATTAATATTACATCTACAAGGTCTTTAGGCAGTCTGCTATAACACTGCCGCTGTTCCGCTGCCCTCTTTGTTCTGAGGAATTTTTCCTCAGAACAAGGGGAAGGGGGGGGGGGGGGTACGGTTTTTCCCTTATGTTATCTGGCTTTATAATGAAAAGCAAGGGAATCAGACCTGTTAACCTCTGAAGGTGACTGTCAGTGAGATTTTGATGAACTGTCAGTGAAATTTGGATTTTTGTCAGTGAGATTTTTGCGCGCGGCCAATACATCAATATTTTCCTTGTTATACCTCCCACAGTTCCACCCGGGTACCCCCCCCCCCCCCCCCACCAACCCAAATGCATTATATATTTCATTTTTATAATTTATTTTAAGGGGTCGTCCAACCTAACTTTGGTCAATTTTTTGACATTTTTCCCAATGCCTCAGAAACAGATAAGAGAAGTAAGGAAAGGCAAATTATATATCAAAATAATGAGTAAAGTGCATAGAAAAGGTACATATAATTTTTTTCAGGAAAAAAAGTGAATTTTATGATTTTGAAGAAGATTAATTTGCAAATGGCATAAGTAACGAACCGGTAAAACCACAAAATAATCGGTAATTCGAAAGCCTTGTCCTCAATATAATGATAACATACTACAGACTCGGAGAAAGCATTTTTTTGACACACACTCTGGTGGGTTTTGACGTTTGAATGTAATAACATCAACACAAATTTTTGATGTTCCGGATGTGGCCACGCTTCAACGATGTTTTTCCGGTCATGTGATTACGATGTGGTTCTTGCAGAAATACTCAATTTGGGCAATCGTAAGAATGCAAAGACGTGATCACGCCCTTTATTTGTTCGAGACAATGTATGAGCGGATTTGCAAACAGGTGACAGCAAGTACTTGAGCTGTTAATGTCATAACTGCAAAATATGGTTCGAAATTCCCTCTCGCGTTTACAGGCCGTCTGAACTTTTTTGTTGACAAAAAATCTGAATTATTGCGCACTAGAAAGACAACATGAACCACTTGTAAAAAAAATAACTGAGTGTATAAAATCGGGACGATACACACAAAATAAGGCAATATTCATAACAAAGTAAGCAGAATGCTTTTTCACAAAGTATATTCCAAGTGACCTGGAACTATATTGAGCGTGTTAATTTCCCCCTGTCGCTGCGAAGTTATTTACTTCCTAGTAACCATGGAATTTGAAGGCAGGTATGTTTGATGTCTGCAAAGGACCGGTTGAAGATGGGTTGAAAATGATGCATTCGTGCTTTTAAATAAGGTGCGCTTGGACGATGCTGAGAATTTAGTTTTTTCTTGCAATCAACCATAGTAATACAAGCGTCGATCAGTGTCTTTTATGATCGTTTTACACTGACAAATGTGACAAATCTCCTTCACCGGAAACCATCCCCCAATTTGCATATCACAATAAACATAACCGCTGTCACGGAGTGTCAGCGTGGCCGTGTGGTCAAAACCGAAACGAATTATCGAATGCACGGTCAATATTAGCTGCAATTGGCTTTTAAATAAATGCAATACACGAAATATTCGCAATTTCTTCATTATTCATGCCGAGTTACTTTTTAACCAAACCACATGCGTTCAGTTTCGTTTGTCGGCATCAAACTGATATTGTTTGTGGTAATTAAATAGTACGAGAAGGCGCAGGAAGCCAAATATTTTCCATCATCTATTATTTAATTCAAATTGATAATTTCTTTTATTTTACTGAAATTATGAACTGAGAAGGTGGGTGTGTTGCGATTATTATGCCCCAGACCTGGAAGTTGGAAAATCAAAGGTGCATCTAGGGCCGTGCAGTGGTGACCCCTGTCCTCTTAATCTTAGTCTTACCCATTCATCATTACATGTACGAACATTCCCCCTTGTATCTCAACCATTGCTACTCCAATTTGAAGGATATTTGGTTTTGTGATCAAGCATCATGGGGAAACAATGCCTGTGTAGCTGCTGTAGCATGTGTTTCTTCCCACATTTTTTCAGAGTTGTGGTACTTTTTCACTCTTTTGAGTTAGAAAATTTTGTTTATAACTAGTTGATTTGTTACAATTTGTTGCAAAGTGCCTGCTAATACCCTCAATTGTATTGCTACAGAATTTTCTTGTGAAGATTTTGTTCCTATTACTGATCAAGCAACAACCTAATGAATATTCTGTATAAAGCCACCAATCTGATGTTTGACACTTTTATCGGAGCTGTTTTGAAGGTTTATGGAACTCGAAATGTTGATTATGGCAGGACTTTTCTATTCACCCTTTAATTGATAAATTAAGTGTTATAGTTGGAAGTAAGAAGCATGAAAGGTCCAGAACTAAAACTCTAAAAAGAATGTTTTGCAATGTAACATGATTTTTGCAGATACACTTATTTGGAGGTTTACCTGTCTGATAGTGTTTGGAACATGTGTGGCCAGGATCTTCAAAAAGAAAAAAGAGTTAAACTTTGAGAAAAAAGGCATATGCCTTGAGTGCCGGAGGTAGAGTCATACAAGGAAGAGAGCCCCCCCCCCCCCCCCCCGAAATTTTTTGTGTCAAATGGAGCTCACTTGTCATCTTTTTGGGATTGCTTTGTGTACTGCGTTCTTGAAAAAAATATGTGAGACCCTCTGGATGTGCCCCTCTGATCTCAATATGTCAATAAGCCTCCTTGGGGAAAGTACATGCAATAATGGTTATGTAAGGTTGATTTGATGTGTTTTGAATAACAATGCACTTTTAAGTACATTAGATGGTTTATTGCAGTGACAGGTTACAGTTACCCTTATTTCTTCTCCAACAGATATCATGAGTGTATTG